>OX038876.1:0-600000 GCA_943789525.1 Agriphila geniculea | reverse complement strand
ATAAGTAGGTAAAATGTCAATAGAATTCCAATAATAAGTAATAAAAATGTCAATAAAATAAAAAAATATACTCAAGTTTTCAATCAACACCATTAATATGTTAATTATAAGTCTAATAAAATGTCAATAAAATCCTAATATTAAGTAATAAATGTCAATTTAAAACTATATCACTGTAAAATAATTATTCAATCAACACCACTAAAATGTCAATAAAAATTCCAATAATTAGAAAATAACAATACAAAAAATTCATATTTGTCGTAAAAATTCATATTTGTCATCCAAAAATTCTTTAATTGTATAAAAGGATACGCTGTGGAGAACTTTTTACCTGGATCTCGAGAACGAAAGGTCGTAAGCGTATCCTCACATATCTCCTAAACGCAAGATCGATAAAATCTGATTCTTGGTGACAAATTCCGACAAACTAACGGCTACACACTCGAGTTATCAGATTTTCGCTACGACCTTCCTTTCTCAAGATCCAGGTAGAAAAGTCTCCACAGCGTATCCTCACATGTCTCCTAAACGCAAGACCGACAAAATCTGGTTCTTGGTGACAAAATCCGACAAACTACCGGCTACATATACGAGTGATCAGATTTTTCGCTACGACCTTCCGTTTGCGAGATCTGTGTGGCTCAGCTGTAGAGACGTCTCTACAGCTGCGCCACACGTATCTCCTAAACGCAAGCTCGACAAATTCTGGTTTTAGGCGACAAATTCCGACAAACTATCGTCTTCATCATGGCATAGTCAAAAAGTCAGATTTCCAACTTTTTTTTTGTGGCCCAGCTGTAGTCCGGCACGTCAAAATATAATAATGATGTGTTGGAACTTAGGGTATTCATTCAATTAGCTATCACAATTGCTAGGCGACCTAAAATGGAAAATTTAACACTGCAATGAAGGAGATACAATGTATTTGGCTGTAACAGAAGTTCAATACAAGATGCACTTCAATACGCCCGAAATGAAACTGTCATAAAAACATACAAACGCAAGGTTGTACCAGTGTCCAAATTTACACCTTCCGACGCACCAAACTGGCGCTTAAGTGCATGTTACATACTTGGACAAAGTGCGTCTAAAGGTGTGCGTGCACACACTTGACACGCGCCTTCAATACAAAAATATTTGTAAATGGCTCAAAAGATGAACGAAGGTCGGCAAATTAAATAATTGAAATAATCATGAAAGATCGTTAGACAAAACATATAAGGGTAAATAAGAAGTACTTTTTTCATCCTTTAATAAAAACATAATTGTCTCTGATTCCCGCTTATGTAATTAAACGTGAATACACTTATTTTTAAATTTGCTATAATTACTTTTCGCCTAACATATTCTATGACATATATTCTATTTTTTGTGGGAATTATGCAATTTTGCATAGCATACTTAGTCAGGTAGTAAAAGAAATATTACTATTTCTAACCAGTTTCAGCTGTATCACAGTCTTAATGCTTTATAATACTGTGGCTGTATTGAAGGCACGTTCCGCCCTTACTACGTGGCTGTCGTTAATGACTCATTAACGATGACAGCTATCGAGTGCACTGTGTGTCTAATGTGGTAACATGGGTCTTTTCCATTAAGAAAAAAATATAGGAAAAATGAGTCAACCATTCATTAGAAATAAGCATTATAAATTAAGAGACAGAACAATGTCGATAGGTGCGACATACATGAATAAAAATAATATGATTGATGGCTCAGTGTCATGTGTGTCCGCAGCATAAGTGCGGGTTGCCCAAGCGGCCGTGAGGCGATGCAACACCGACCTCTGCCCCCTATTGGTATCCTCACTTGACTCACTTCGTGCACCGCGGTTAGCGCATCGTAGGACTACTGCGAATCGGCATATTGACGACCTGATTAGTGCAGTGGTCAACATGCCGCCTACCACGCAAGAGGTCCCGGGTTCGAATTCCCGGCCGGGCAGAAATTGAAATGATGCATTTTTATTTCTGTGACGGGTCTGGGTGTTACTATGTAAAATAAGTATATATTTAAAAAGTATATCAGTTGTCTAGCACTCATATTACAAGCTTTGCTTAGTTTGGCGCTAGATGGCGCTGTGTAAAATTGTCCAAGCATTTATTTATTATTTATTTATTTCATATTGACGAATTAATTAGTAATGACTTCATGAGCTGTAGTCTTCGCGATTGTGCGTTAAAAAGTAGCTCAAATTGTATGTAGTTTAAAAATTAATCTAATAAGTAGATGTCGGTTTTTACCGACTTCAAAAGGAGGGAGGTACTCAATTCGATCCGTTTTTTTTTTTTTTGTTTTTTTTTGTATGTACATCGATTACTCGAAGACGGCTGGACCGATCGAAATAATTCAAACGTAATTACATTAAGTAAACTCCCAAGTTGGTCCCATTTTTTTAAATTTTGAAATCGGTTCAGTACTTTTCAAGTAATCTTGAAAAAAAGCACGAAAATAGTATGTTTTTGTGTGAACTACCTCGATGATCAGTCGTATAACTTCTTTGTTTATGAACTGAATAAGATAATTATTTTTTGTTGGAAAAGGGATATCTTTAGTGTAGTTCTTTGACCGACTTAAAAAAGGAGGTTCTCAGTTTGACCCGCATGTACGCATGTTTTTCCGCGATTAACTCACGTTTGGCTGAGCCGATTTTTCTACCTAAATAATATACCTACACTACCTAATACAAAAGGTACCTACACAAAAAATTAAAAAAATTAAAAATTGTTTAAAAAAACAAAAAACTGACTTCAAAAAACCTACCTCTAAAAAGCAAGAAATAATATTCGTAATAATAAAAACACGTCTATTGAAGTCGGGTGGGGCTTTTAGAATAAAAAAAAAGGAATTTGTACTCCAGCCCCACCCGACTTCAATAGACGTGTTTTTATTATTACGAATATTATTTCTTGCTTTTTAGAGGTAGGTTTTTTGAAGTCGGTTTTTTGTTTTTTTTAAACAATTTTCAAAGTAGTACTACTGTTTAGTATATTATTTGGTATAAGTATTCGAAGCTATATCATAGATTACTAAATAAGCTAGATGGTGATTCTAATTTTTCGAAATTATTGAATTATTGAAGTTTCATTTCCACAATACAATAAAAAAGTTTTTTAAATGACCTAACTGAGATCACTAAAGAGTAGGTCTTGGTCTCTCGATGTTTAGGTAGCTAATTAGGTTCAATGGCAACGTGCTAACATGATGCCTCTCTAACGTCTGGCGAGATGGCTCGGCGGCGGCGCTTGCGCAACATTCGTCAATTACCCTCGCGGTGATGCTATCGCAGCACATTGTCGTGGTGCAACTGCATGAAATGGTAGACAGAAGTTTCTCGAAAGTGGACAGAAAAGATAAGATTTTTCGGCAACTGCGGTGAAGAGTGCAATGTAGCCTACCTACCCACAAAGCGAGAGCGTTCCTTTCAAGAGATGTGTTCTGTTATAGTGCGGGACACGAAAGATGACCACAAATGGCGTCTTTCTTCGCATCATAACTCATGAAGAGAGGACTTAAGACAAAATAATATACGTACGTACGCAAGTCAGAATCCACTGAAGCAATTTTTGTGCGTAACACAGAATCACTAAAAAAGTTAGTTTGAAAAATTTTTTTTTGCATATTTTATGGTTATTCATGAGATGGTTGATTTTGTTTTAAAATGCTTTCTAACAATAATTCTTTAAATATCTATTTTCAAAATGTTAGAGGATTAAACACGAAAACATTAGACTTTTTTCACAATATTGTAACTAGTGATTACGACGTTATTGTTTTATGTGAAACGTGGATTACTCACAGTATAAAAGATTCAGAATTGTTTGATAGTAGATATTCTGTATACAGACGGGATCGTGAATCGAATACTTTTGACAGTGGCAAGTCGGGAGGTGGCGCACTAATTGCTGTGTCCAAGCGCTTAACATCATATAGGCTACAAAATTATGAAAGTAAATGCGAGGATGTTTGGGTGGGTATTGACATTATTTTGAATAACAAAATTACGCGGCTTTTAGTATGTGGGGTATACCTTCCATCGCCCTTGAAAATGCATATTTTAGATTACTTTCTGACTAATACTAACAAAATCCTGGATAACAATACCAACTCACTTATCCTGGGTGACTTTAATATGAGTAGCATAAATTGGTCCGGCACTCCTAACTTACCACTTACCGCCACATGTGATATTAATAACGGCTCCAATAACCTACTAGTTGATTTTTTGTCTTACAATAATTTAGCACAGTATAACCATGTTTTAAATAATAAGAACAAAATACTTGATTTGATTTTGTCTAATTTGCCTATGGAAAATGTTCAGTGTTGCATTTCACCTTTGATTAAAGTCGACCAGTATCATCCTCCTTTGGAATTTAAATTAAAATGCTCTATTAGTTCTTCTAGCTTGGAGTCTAATACTAACCTTATTTACAAGTTTTATAAGGGTGATTATGATAAAATAATTAACCACCTCGGTTCTGTTGAATGGGAGGACGAGTTTCGAGACTGTTCGTCAGTGGACACTATGGTGGAAAAGTTTTATATGATCATTCATAACACTATTAAGATGCATATACCAAGATCTTCTCCTAGCTCATCTAGCCGCTACCCGGTTTGGTTTAACAAAGCTATTATACATGTTTTAGGTGAAAAGTTAAAATATAGAATTCTTTATTCCAAATTCAAAAATCCTATGGATCGAATTTCATTTCTAACGCTTAAAGAGAGATCTATTAAAATGATAAACGATAGCTATAAAAAATATTTATCTGCTATTGAATCAACCCTAAAAAGCAACCCTAAAATTTTTTGGTCCTTCATTAAGCAAAAAAAGAATAATTCTAACAGTTATCCATCTAGCATGCATTATAGAAGTTCTTCTTCAACCAATGGTCCTGATGTGTGCAATCTCTTTGCTCAACATTTCTCGTCTATATACTCCTCTAGTAACGTGCCTATTACAAACTCTAACAGAAATGTGGAAACTACTGATTTTACATCAAATTACCTTAGCAAGATTGTTTTTACTGTTGATGAAATCAAACGGGCACTTAAACATCTTGACACAAGAAAGGGTGCTGGGTCTGACAATGTACCGTCACTATTCGTTGTAAAATGTGCTGACGTTTTGGCTTTGCCTCTTTCCATGATATTCAATAACTTGTTGACGGGACTCTATCGAGTGTTTGTAAATTGACTTATTAATGATTTTGCAATCATCAAAGTCATTTTAAAATACGTTGGAAATCGTGCAAGCTGTTTCAGACATTATACCTTTCACAAGTATAACTATTAAATTCGACACAACCTTTCGATGGAACTTCGACATGAAGCTATCGTTAACTTTAAGATTACTTTAAATACATAAAATTTATTGAAAAGCATATGTGAACATCGAAACACACGCGATTGGTTTATCAATTACCGGTTTGACAATAATACCTAAGCGTTTGCATAGTACCCAGATCTATGTTGCGAAAAAGATTAAATTTTAGAGAGCTCTGATAACTAGATTTGGTTTCAAGTCAGGAACTTATTCAACTGTAAGGAATTTTTTTAAAATTATAACTTCCTTTTTTTGTGCAGAAAATATGCACCAATAAAATAAATGAAATTATCAGAGTAAGTAGCAGATTTTAATAGGAGATGCCTATTAATTACATCAGATACAACTTTTTTCAAGTTCCGGTCACAACTGTTGGTGAGTCGGAAATTAGAATGTGTTCTTATGAGTTGCGAGTGAGTTTCGAGCATCACTCTGTGCTCCGGCGCAGGCGCCGTCATCTGTTACGTCCTTAGGTCCCGCGTCAGAAGTAAAACGAAACGCAAATATTTACTATCAAGATATATCGATTTCTTTATTTGCTTTCTCCGCGCTAGAACTACGCATCGGGGCTGTCACAATCAGAACTATAACCGGCTCTAACTAAAAAGCACAACAGATCATAATACAACACTTTAGCGTTCTCCTACAGTTTAAGGTGTATTTTAAATGTAAGTATTCTACCTAAATTACTGAGAATTGTATGTCACATTATTTAGATAAGACGTCTAAATTTTATATTTCTCAGCAGCTCGAGTCAATTAATTTTAACTCGACGAACAAGCAAAAGCCAAAACCAGCGAAGAATAGCTGTTGTAAAGAAGCATTGAAATATTAACATCACTATAAGGCCTATTAAGCAGTTAGCCAAATATTTAAAAATGTGACGAATACCTACCTAATGCTAAAATTAAAAGTAAGCCTTCAAACGTACATGTTAATTCTACAACCGGTTTCAAAAACCGTTGGTGCCTAAGTTTATTTCGCCTATTAGTAATTTTAATAATCATAAAAGCCAAATGGTGGTACATAGGTACCTACCTAGGTCATAGTCTTAATAAGTATAACAATGCGATTGGGATCTGTAAATATGTAGCCCAATTAAATCTGTTACACAGATTCAAGTAGCTTGGGTTTTCCAACTAAATATTTAAAATGAAAAAATAACGAGGACATAACCCTGTCGAATCATTTTACTTTTTAAAGGGATGAAGTATCACCAACTTAGTTTTAGTATCAAAGATGTAACTTTATTAGTTTTGAGGTAATTGTTTCTAGCGTATTCGAAGTCAATTTTTCATGAAAAACTCTGCGTATAAAAACATTTTCTAAGCTACATTTTATAAGCTTCAACTTAGCTAGGTCAACGATGTTTTCATCGAAGTGTCCAAAAACACTCAGCAAAGTTGACTCAGCAAAACAGTTGACGACGAATGTTTACTTAGATGATTACTTACCTAGAGTTCTTGCCAGTGTGTAGCTTTTGATTAGTATTTTAGAAAAGTTTTTAATTTATTTTATTTTTATTTCTAGGAAGGCCAACAGCATCAAACAATAATAAATAATGAGTATAGCAGTAGGTAGCCAATTAAAGGCCCTCACAAATAGCAATTTAATATTTTTAAATATTAAATAAACACTTACGAACTAAAATTATTTTTTAGAATTATCATTTAGAGCACTAATATAGCTTAGTGAAGTTGTACAAAAAATGATAGAAAGATGTATTTTTATTGAGATAACGTTAAAACAGTATTGATATTTTAATTTATCAATTTGATTTACATAATACTTCGAATAAAATGTGTTTAATTTAGCTGTATAAAGATAGAGTTCAGAAAACCGCTTTTCGTGCCAATTGCACACATAAAGAGGGAAATAGCAGGCACTACAGACCCCTCCTAGCCAAAGAAATATTTGGAAATCTTCGTTATCTCTTTGCTTTTGCAACATGCATGGGATTGACATAAGTTTTCGTTAACAATCAAATTTCAAAACGTCAAATCCATACTTCGAAAGCGAAGCTTAAAAAAATGCAAATGTTACTTTGTCTTGGGGGCCTGGTACTGTATACAATTCTTGCAAGCACATATTCGTACATAAATAATTATCGAATGCCCTTTTAATTAATCACCAACATTTTGTAGAGTTTAATACATCACGAGCTGCAGGTTCTTGAATGGAAGACAGATGGCCCTCGAGAACAATTCAATGATTTCGTAAATCCCCTCAGCACACGAGTAGATACTCTTATTCAAAATGTTTATGCCAATACTCGGATCAATTCACATGTGGTGGAGCTACTAAGTTAGCGACTTTGTCCGCTTACTCTTAGGAAAACGTAGATAATGCAAATATGGATAAATAAATATAGACTGTAAGCTTTCATAATAAATACTGCTTTATCGGACTACTAGCGGTTGTCCGCAACTTCGTCTGCGTGGAAAGTTTCTTTGCTATTCTTTGGGAACAATACTTTTCTGGATTCATCCATATACCATTCAATTCATGGTACCCTTCTCTGTACCCTTAACAACGTGTATCATAATGATCGGTTCAGTAGTTAAGACGTGAAAGCGTAACAAACTGACTTTCCCATTTATAATTATTAGCAAGGAAGACCAACGGTTGTACCACGGGGCAGCAGGGGGATTATAGAGGATAGAACTTCATCTACAACTTTAAACTTCATGATGTTTGGTTTGAAGAGTGCTCTAAACATTTAGTTTTATTTAACAAATATTATATGAGCTTTTTAAAAGCTTTCAAGAAAAAATACCCACAATTATCTAATATGTATATTGTTTCCCTAACAGCCTCCTGGGATTAGTTCAGCTCTATCTTTTGGGAGATCGATTCACAAGAAAAAAAATGATCATATCTGATCGTTCGACGTTTAAGCCAAAAAGCGAGAGATGCTCCGATGTCATGGCCCCCGTCGACCAGCAGGAGTTGCGCAGGCGCACATGGTGAAAGTAGCGCGGGGGGCGGGGCAGGCGGGGCGCACTATATGAGGCGGGCGTGTGCGCGCGCGCCGCACTCCTGAGCAACCTTACAGGTGAGCATTATCCCTGACACATCCCACCGACGGACAGTTCGCGCGTGAATTTATCTACCCGTATCCGGACAACAAGGATAAAGTTTGACTAAAGTTGGTTAAAGTTGACGGGAACGAGAATTTTATCCGGGCCTAAGATTATCCAATCCTTTTTTTGAAATGGTCCATCTAACAACTTGTGCACGGATGCTAGAACAATAGTCTTTAGGTACCCTTCAAATTATTGGATTAATTTATCCCTTTCAGATAGTGTCAAAGTGCATCTTTCAGATTTCTTCATGGCTTTTTACCTTCACCTCAATCGTCCTCTTAGTGAAATGTGAAGTGGTAAAAGTGTTCAATGTGATACGAATCTCATCCGCTTTATGTAATCTTTTTGTTCCCGTCGTGTTACGAGTGTAATGCATCTTGCATCTGACGATCAGATTACGCAGCAAAGTTGTGGTATAGAGCCTTGATGTGATGACCATCAACAGTGAAAATATGTTTTTTTTCAACACGTATGGCGCTAATGACACTTTATTACCGTTTCTTGTTTTTTGGGCATATATTTTCTACCGTAGATTACATTTCAGTTTTATATTCATTGAAAACCAATCTTACTTAATAAATATGGGAAAGCAATCATTTGAGAAAACTACCAGTATACCATACCAGTAACCATAACATGATTAAAGGTATCCGTTCCTTCCAGACCGAAGACCCACTATCCCTAATAAGATGCAGACATCCTTGGTGTTGCTGCTGGTGGCGGTGGCGGCCGTGGCTGCGGCTCCGCAGCGGGAAGGCGCGGCTTTCTCCAAGGAGGCCATCAAGCAGGCCCAGAACACCTTCCTCATCCCCAAGGACGCTGAGATCCAGAAGGTAAAAAACACTTCAAATCGGCTTCAGAAGATTAACAAATTATCTTGCCAACCCTGTTCAAACCTCCTACTATCTAACCCCAGGATACTTTCTTATCCTGTTTTCTGATTGTTTCTCAGACCTACCTACTTTTCTTGGGCAGCAAGTCAAATTATAGGCCTTAAAGTTGCAAAATATTCCTAATTTTTGATCGAGGTAAACATACCTACGTCAGATGTGATTGGGACATTAGTGGATCTTCAACATGATGACGACATTCTATGTATTGATTTTGCAATCGTATTCAACAATAATTGAAAACTTGTTTTATGATGGTTGAAGTTTTTAGTTATCTAAAATGTGCTTTCCTTCTAGGTCCAAGAGGGCATCGAGCTGGCCGCCTACGAGTCAATTCCTGGCAACCAGAGGATCAACCTCTTTGAGATCCTCGGTGACCAGGTCCCCTCCGAGGTTATCAACAACCTTCAGTCCCAAGTCGACCAGATCGGCCGCCAGCAATAGCCCTCCACACGCGGGGCCAACGGACATTAGGCCCTGTCTCCCCTCCCTAAGGAGAATCTGTTGACTAATGTTTAATTTATTGGTTGTGCTACAGTGATTGTGATATTGTGTAACACATTACTTTTATACCTTTTGTACATAAAAATTTAATATGTAATAATAAATGGTCAAACGTTGTCCAACGGGTCGTTTGTTTTACGTAACTGCGGATTAATCTTTAAGCCTGTCATTTGAATGTAGCCTTTATAGTGCACGTTTAGAGTTCGGAATAGTAATGCGGTTGGTGCTGCGGTGAATGACATAATAACGATAATCTCATCACTGAATATTCATCGAACACTTTCATGTTTGATGTTGCCAAAAGATGCGGTTAAGCGTGAGCAGTTTAAAAGCCATGCCAATAAAACCACTGGCAAAAGGTAGATTTTTAAATAAAACACTACTTATTTCTCAATAAAGCTCAAATACTAGAAATACGACATACAGTAGGTATGTAAAAACATGACACGTTCCTACTTTTGAAATAGTATATCAAAAGTTTTGAATTGGCTAAACAAAGAAGTTCGATTTATTACCTAAATTAGAGTGATCTCACAAATGGTTTGTTGACACCGAAAGTGTAAAACTTGTCAATGTTGTGATTGTAATTCATTTAATGTAATTTATCTCTCATTGAAAGTAAAACATTTCAAAAGGGAGTGAATGCTGTATCACAATATGACAACAACACTAAGTAATCAAATAATACTTAAATATTTTCTACCTCTGCTTAAGTATCAACTTTTGAAATATTATATAAAAAACTTTGTACCAACTAAACATTCACTATTACGATTCTACAATCCTACAAATAAACACAATAAGTCAACCTACAAATCATCTCCTCTTTTGAAGACGGCCATATTTTCTTCATAATGAGATAAATTTATAATGGACCCCTAGAGTGTAACATTATAACTGATAGCTAATACTAAATCCGGGTGCTATGCTAATACCATGGAGTGACGATGGCGCTGCCGAGGAAATTACATCATAACGATACAAACAAGAAGTCAGTTACCGGTCATCTCACTGGAACACAAATGTTGTTCTAATCGAGTTTGACTTGCTAACAAACATTAATACGACATTTCTCGAGAGGACCCGCCAAATTGATGTTGGGCAAATACAAATTTTATGTTAGAGATTCTAGCTTTTCTGGACTTGTTTTAAACCATGTAACGTAACATAATACCTATCATAATGATCTTCTTTCTTTCTGTGATATATTAAAGTTCTATATTTCGCATTTACCTAGTGTGTAGTAAATAAAGTAAATAACAAACCTTCCAATTTTGAGAATCCCTACAGCTACTGATTCTAATAGGTAGAGATTAGAATGTAAATTTTAATAATAACTAATTGGGTTATTTAAAATGTATCTCAAATTTCTCCATAATTACAGAACATGGCACAGTAGCATGTGTATCAGCTCCTGAAATCTCAATGGTTCTACAATCTTAATCTTTGAGCGCTTTATCGCGACATTCTCGAGGAGACGACTCATCAAATAAATGTTTAACCTGCTGAGACTTAGTGATGTACAAGGCTTGAGGCCTCCGAGTCCTTTTGTCCAGAGCTCGGTGTAGTTTACAGCGCTCGCCTCGTTTGTATTAAGCTTGACGACTCGGAAGTATTTTTCAGAGCTCGAGCCATTTTCAGAGATCGGTCGATCTCGAGGCTTTTTCACGGCTCGAGTCTTTTTGGGCGCACTAGTTGTTATAGGCTGCTGATGAATGAGGATATGCCTCTGCATATCCATATTTATGAGGTAAAGCACAATAGATTAAGCATATACGGTGGTCTTTATGACATAAGACAATTAACTTTTTCAGTTCTCATTTTGGAGATTCGAGTCAGATTTGCAGGGCTCGGTGAGCTCGATAGGCTTGGTTTTATTATTATTTACGGAAATATTAAAACCATAAACATAAACTCGAGCTTTTATGAGGCTCACGTTCATTTTAAGACTCGAGCTTTTTTGAACTCTCGAGCTTTTTTCATAAGTTTGAGCTCTTTTGAAGGCTCGAACTATTTAAAGCCTCGAGGCGTGGCTCAGAGAGCTCGTGTCTCGGTTAGGCTCGGGTTTACGAGCCTACCGAGCTCACCGAGCCCTGCCATTCGGCCTCGAGGCTTCAAAAGTAGAACTCGACGCCTCGAGGTTTGTACATCACTAGCTGAGACTCAAGTATTCTCAAAATGATTTGCTGAAGATAAATTGACGCCTCAATATCGATTAAGGAACTTCCAATGAGGAAGTAGAGCAGTAAAAGGATATTGAGGAAATGAAAGTTCCTATTTATCTAATTAAATCAGAAATCAGCAGGTAATAAAGTGCCACTTGACAGGATGTCAGTGTACTAGTACTGCCGTAGCAATAATTTTACCGAAGTGTCTGATGCTAGTGAGTGTGTTATTGATACTAGAAACAAGTTATGTTAAATATGTTTTGAATCTTATAGAGTATACTAACAGCACAAAAATTGTAAAATTACCTAATAGCACTGGAGACGGCGGCGTAGGAAGTGTGAATTCTGCAAGAAAAATAGAAGAATTTATTGATATGAAACCTAAAAAAAGCTCTAGGTGTAGGTACTTAAATGTTGTGAAATAACATGTTTTTTATTTAAAATACCTATTTAATTTGTTTTTGATTTTGAATTTTTTTTTTTGTTTGGGACCTAATCATTTAATAAAAAACCGGTCAAGAGCGAGTCGATGATGTGATGTCATCTTAAACTATTCCAAATTTCAAGTTGATACCATTAGTAGTTCTCAAGATATCCAGCTGTGACAGACAGACTGAGTCACACCATAAGGGTTCCTTTTTTACCATTTTGGTACGGAACCCTAAAAATGAAAGTTAACGTTATGTAGATACCAGTATGTTGGTACATTTGTAAAACTGTCTTCATACAGCAAAAAAATATTCTAAGTGCTGATTAAGGTGTCAAAATGTTAGACATCTAGAAAGTGTGTAGCCACCGTTTAATAACGGATACAATTTAATTTTTGCTTCACACAGTATCTATTTCCTCTTAAGAATAGATATTTTAAATTTAATATTGCTTAATAAGCTTATTATTTTCAAGACATCTAAAATATTATGAATAGCACGGAACCCTAATTGGACCTTTCAACCTATATTGACGTCAGACATTCCAGACATGAAATGTGCTCAAGGAATTTAGAAGCACGATTTGGAGTGATGTTAAAAACAACTTCTTCACTTCAAACATCTACAGCAGGGGTTCCCTAACTAATTCGGGTCGCGCCCCTTTTCTACCAAAAAAAAAAAATTCCACGCCCCCCTCTACATAGACAATTTTAGCTTAATAGCAGTCAAAAATAATATTTGACTCAAAACTATGACATATGACTACATAGGTGGCCCGCAGCTCCCTTGGAAAGTCTTTGCGCCCCCCCTGGGGAAGCGGCCCCATTTTAAAGCCCCTGATCTATAGCATCATCCATCTTTGTCAGAAGACCGAGACGTCGTGTTCAAAGTCTCATGTAAGGACAGACATTGCCGCCAGGTTCATTACCAATTGGCGGGGATAGTTTAGGGATAGTATCTTTTTTGACTTTTGTTATAAAATGTGAGACATCTGTCAAAAAAAGGTGCTATGATATAGTACTAAAGTGATAAGTGTTACTGATTGTACATTAGCATGCGATCGACAAAGCGCGATTGCATCTTATCGCGCGTTACGGCATCCACCGCGCGCTGCATGTCAATCACAGGACTGGAGAAAGCGCCATTTGACGGTGTATATCATACATGCATCAAAATTCAAACCCAAATACAAGGTGACACATTCCATTATTTTTTTATTTATTATTTATTTAAAGGAAGTTCAACAATAAAATTGACAGATTACTTAAAATCTGTTTTTGTTTGTTAATTTAATTAATAAATATTTAAATAATAATAATAATAAAATAATAATAAATAAAAAAATATGTTTTTATTATACGCTCAACGGGATAGCGTTTGGCTTTCACCTCACCTGATGTTAAGTGATGATGACGACGAAGGTGGAAGCACACTACACCCGGAATCCTCATCACTGAGGCAGTGGCTATCTTACCTCTAACTGCCGGAATACAATTTTTAAATTGTTGTTATGGCGTCAGACTTAGCTAAGATGGTGGTAGCTAGCCAACCGGACTTGAAATAAGCCCTACCACCAACCAAACCGAGTATAAATTGTACTTGGCAATCGAACCCGGGACCCCTGCGTCTTACACGGGTGGGCGAACCACTAGACCACAGAGGCGGTTAAGCTAGGGTTTCCTAGGATGATGGTGCCGTCATATTACAGCCGTACCTAATTTAGCGGCGAAGAACTTTACCTATGTAAATAATACGGCGCCATACTGTTTACATAGACAACGTTCTACGCCGCTAAATTACGGATACTTGAATTGCTGTACCTTGTTCAAGACAGCCCCGTTCAATTTAATAGGTGGAAAGACTAATGGGCACCGGGTTCCTGCCTGAAAGACCATATACTCATTCTTCTTGATATTGTAAATCAACCCATGTGGGGCGGCATAGGACTCGCAGACCGCGAGTAGCTCTCGGATCGCTTCTACCGAGGGGGCTAGCAGCACATGTCGTCGGCGTAGCTTATGTTATTAACACAAACTCTATCCACATAGCACCCAACAGGCATGCCGCTGAGCCTCTCGATTAGCTCGTTTATGTACAGGTTGAATGTTAAGGGAGAGCTCAACCTACTCTGTCTAACGCCGCAATCTAGCCTACCAAGGATCCGACAGCTCACCCATCCACCTCACATAGTTGACTTAGTTTAGTTGTGCCGAGTGCCACAAAGAAAATAATACATAACGCGCTTAACTACATTACTATCATCATCATCATCATCACCAACCCCACAGCTAAGCACAGGCATCCCATTTGAATGGATAAGGAGGATAGGAAGGATAGAATACTAGATTACTCTAATTTGATCTGATTTGGCGTAGTCTTCTGTTCTGACCAATAGGAGCAATAATAAATAACCCAAACTTCGATCATCGACTGTGATCGAAGAACCCAAACGACAAATCTGTAGTGAAAATTATACAATTTCGGAACTTCAGATCATATGTGAAAAAGGTATGCTCTATTAATAGTCAATATTAAAACTATTAAAACTAAATTTTTGAAACGTACTAATATTATATTGGTTGTTTTGCTTAACTGTTCAGACAGAAAATGTACTAAAATGAGTTAAGACTTCGCATTTTGTTTTGGTTCGATACCAAGTTAATAAACAAACACTACTAAAGTGTTTGTCAATATTATAATATCGTCTGCCGTTTAATGGAGAGCGGGCACTTCGTTTAGAAATGTGTTTTTAACCGAAGGTAAAGTTTTCAGTGATTTCAAAAGTGTTACTTTTCACCCAAACGTTTTTTTATCTTCGCAGGCGCAAAAGTCAGCTTAATTTTTTATTACGAGAATCAAAGATTTTGTATTCCAAGCGTAGCTAAATCTGCTTAGGCAAATTTGGTTTAATTGACCAATTTGAATCATCTTTTAGTCGTGCAGTTGCAGTCTTGTGCAGGCGACTTTTGGTCAAATTATACTCGTTACGCAATTAGATGACTTTGTATTAGCATGTGTCTACATTCTAATGTTAACAGTAACTACTACTTTACATAAGGATACGGCGAATGCGGTGAAAAATATTTTTGCAATCATTTAATTAAACTCGTCACGTATATAAACTCGTCACGATTTGAAAATTTCCATACATTGAACGTAAATTCGTCACTCATAAAAAAATGTATCTGTAAATTCGTCACAGGTACATACATGTTATATTAAACTCGTCACTATTATAGATTTATATCATATTTGCAAGAAGTACCGTTAGCAAGCAAGTTGACCGCTAATAAATATTTCAAAGTAATAATTTTGACTACGCCAAGATGGATGGATGCATCTACTGAAGGGGGTGTGGAGAGCGGAGAGCAGTGAAAGATCATAACATAATAAAGTGACGATAATAATACAGATAAGGTACCGCGCCGGCACACCTCCGTCCCCCCCTTCCTCACCCACCCAGCCTTTATACATAAACCTGTTGTGCACTTGTACCTTGTACGCTATTATAAATCTCTTTTTAAATGCGCCTGCGCGCTCTATGTATCTCTATTAAATGCATTTGCGCACTATTTCTATCTCTTTCAAAATAAGCTTATGATTATAAATATTATCTAATCAATGCAGCAAGCAGTGACACATTGACCTTACTGGCACGTGGTGGTATAATCTGTTGCGTTGTGTTTTTACTAAATGCAGAATTTGCAAAATGGATCAAAATTATCCAGAGACAAGTTCAGGTGTTCACGATGTAAGTTTTTGTTATTTTATACTAGGTACTATATTTTATTGTTTAATGGAAAGTAGAAATTATATTAGAGTCTTAAATAAAGATTTTTTAATTATATGTAAACTTAAAAACTAAACAATATTTCTGTGATCATTAGATAGATATAACTTATACACATTTTATTGTTTCATCGCACTAAGATTTAAGTCAATCAGCACATTGTTACATTTGTTACACCTCTGCGAATTTCATACATAATATTAGATAGATATTTTTTTGTTTTATATGCTAGTTATATATGTGCTAATCAGTACATTGTTACACCATGTATAAGTATATATTAATTCTGTTATCCAAAATGTGATTTAAAAATAAACAAATAATGATTTTATTACGTTAAGTGTTTGATTTTTCTGCAGTCCATACGAAACCTCCTTACAAAATTACCAGTGACGAGTTTACAATAGATAAAAAAAAATTAAAAGCAGAATTATTTTTAAAATGCTACCCGTGACGAGTTTACACATACTTATTTATCGATTTTCTGATGACGCATTAACTGCAGTGACGAGTCTACAATAACCCAGCTTAAGCCAATAGCAATTAAGTATTTTTATCAAATGATACGTTTTTAGTCGAACATTCGATTTACTACAGTGTTACTAGCAAATGAAGGTTTTCTTATATCGAATCCTAATTTCCGATCACACAAAATTATTTAAACACGGTTAATTTATTAAGTATATTTAAAAATGAAATGGGGTTTTCAGACCACGTAAATGAACAACTTTTACGACGGGGCCAACCAATAAATCGCGAAAAAGAAATCAGCTGTTCCATACATTATAATCGAGTTAATGTTGTACATTTCTATGGAACAGCTGTTTTTTTTTTCGCGATTTCGTGGTTGGCCCCGTAGTAAAAGTTGTTTATTAATGTGGTGTGAAATCCTCATTTCATTTTTAGATATACCTAGTTAAAAATTAACCGTGTATAGTCTGATTTATTTATTCCTATCCGCTCTTTAGTCATGGACATGTATCAGCGATAAATGTTAATGCATGTGCTTATCACACAAACATGCCCCTACTAGGATTCGAATACGACACCTTTGGTCTAAGAAGCACGATATTGGTGCCACTACTGCTCCAAGCGGTCGTCTATTGTTTTAGCGTGTTTCCCTCTAAAAGCGCCACCTAGTAGACCTTTGAAATATTATGTGGTAATGCCACCAAAGCACTTTGTTGCTGGCATCTGTGGAAAAGTATATAGATGGCGCTTGTTGAGCGATTAGCAGGCTTCTATACTAACCCCCTTACTAATAAAGATTGTATAGCAGCTGCATAGTTACACAGTGTTTTGTCACTTTCTTTTTAATGTCAAATTCAAATTGTTTGACAGAGAGTAACCATTGTGTAACTAAACATCTGCTATTCAATTTTTATTAGTAAGGGGGTAATTGTATAAAACTATTTTTCATTTCTCATATTCGCAAAGTGATGTATATTTAAACTGAGCAGCGGGTCCAAAACTCTTCGTTCCACCCTAGGGTGTAAAAGAAATTTAAAAATAGAACTGAATTTGGTTACATTTACATAGTCAACCATAGAGTTACCTCATCGGTAATGGTTTAAAAAAATAGGTTAAGCGCATTCACCACATTCACGAACAACAACGAAATATGGTTTACGGCCGGTTTCTGAATTGAGAAATTGAAGTTGAGCACTACTTAAGTACAAATTTTGTATGGGTGAGTAAGAGTTGAGTAGTGCTCAACTTCAATTTCTCAATTCAGAAACCGGCCGATAAACAGCCAGTGAAACATTAAAAATATTGGGCGGAGCAGCCGGCGACGCAGCGTGTTCCAAATTTTAATTTAAGAAAAACTATAAATGAATACTAGCGCGATACCTAACTCTGTGACTTTGAGCTGTGTGTGCCAAGTGTGTGCCGTATAAAAGTTTTGTGTTGATTTTGTATGTACTAAAAATGAGTTAAAAAATAAAACAAAAAGTTCAAACTAAATAAAAGAAACAATAAACCTACGCTCTAGTTCGTCTCTGCCATGGACTTCACCGTCTAATCAAAGTCCTAAGAATATCTCCAACTTTTACAGGCATCCAACAAAGTCAAATCTGTCATCATAATATATCAAACTGTAAATATTCCGAGCAAGAACTTAACTTTACCCAATTTTTTCTATTTTTTTAATTAAATTTAAATGGGTAAGGTAGGTAAGTTAATTTAATAAATATAAGGTCTACCTGATGAGTTACTAAGTACATGTTTTTATTAATAAACATTTTGGAAAATCTAAGACTTTTGTTACTTTCCTTATATTCGAAATGAAAAGTAGAGTGTTAACACATAACTACTATAAGTACTTTGTTGCCAATATAATAAGTCTATGTTTGTTGCCAATAATCCTGTCACCCTGTTGTAATTATCTGGTAACGATATATTTAAGTTTGTAAATATCGTTACTTATTGCTATTAAAACTGATAAGTTTCTTGCGCCCGTTCTTCTTGTCAGTTAAAAAAGTCTTGAACGGGTGGTAGGAAAATATAGACGATTCAAAAGTACTTAATAATTAAGTTTATTTGAATAAAGCTATTTTTGACTTTGACTTTGACTTTGAAACACGGGTTAAGTCATCAATTCCATAGTAGACCGGGTACGGTTGTAGCAGGGTACAGTAGTACCATCGGGAATATCTCTGTAACTACGCCCCGCACGCGCGTTCTCTTCCCCTCAGGGGCCCCCTAAAACAAGTGCCGACTAACTGCCAGCACCCCGCGCGCGCAGCTCGACGCGAACGCTTGTGACGGTAAGGAGAAATTTCAACGTAGTCAAAGTAAGTTTTTTCCGTCAAATTTCATTGATCTTAATTCAGAAGCTTCGCATTAATTTTTATCCAGTTGCATTTTAAACGTTTCTTGCTATTGTTGGCTGTATTTTAGCAGTGGAGTGAGTATATTTATCAGTTTATTTGAACGAGAATTTAACGTTTTTTAAAAAATGACCTTGAGGGGACGATTGTAGCAAATTTTCGGGGATGGTTGTAGCGGAACAACCATACCCGTGGTACAATTGACCCCAATAGCACATCACACCTGGTTTCAAATTAAAAGATACCTACAAATAAAGAAAATATTATTTGATAGTAACAATAGAAAATAGTTTTATTCTTTTAACTAAATAACTAAAACACAAAAATGACAAGACTGATTACCGTAATAAGAAGAAAAAAGATTTTTTTTATATTTAAGGGATGATTGTACCAGGGGATAATTGTACCACGGGGACAATTGTTACAAGTGATTTTCTATACAACTTGTTGATTAGTAATATTTGTTATTATTGACTAATTATAAGCGTCAAAACTACAAACACGTAGCTCTTGTGCCCTAAAGAACCATGTTTTGTAGTCAATACTTTACGATTAATTGTCTAAGACTAGGAAGGTTGTGTTTTAAGTTTGTCAGTTTTTTATATTTACTTTTGAGAAGATTGTTATGCTTTGTTACTAGTTTAATGAAAAAATGGTCTGCTGTCATGTTGTAATACAAATAAATATATTTTTATGACTAAACTAAGATGTATTGCTTCATAACATATCTGGTACAACTAACCCTGGGTAGGGGACATTTGTAGCAGTTCGCCTGTTCCGTTTAAATGTAAAATATCTCTGTTTATATTGTTTCTACACAATTAAAGATGACGCTGCCTTAAAGCCAAAAAAACTAAATATCAATACACATTGACACTATTGCCATGATATTATAAATGGAGCCAGAAATAAATGTTAAAGTTAAAATGTTACAATTGTACCCGGTCTACCCTACTCGAACTATAGCCGCCCTCGCATGGGAATTGCTTCCTTTTGACCCTTATATAACCTGTTACAAAAGTACCCCTAATCCCGGAAATGCCAATGAGTATTAATGAAATAAAAATGATGGGCGCTGTTCTTTATTTTTTAGCTATAATATTTACGGAGAAAAACGATGTCAAAGTTTTGCAAAAATATCGACAAGATTTTTAAAGATTCCCATCAGCTGTTCCGATCAGTTCCGGTCATTGGCTTCTAAATCAAAGACTATTCGTTTTTCAGACTGGTCACATCTGTAGATATTTGTACCTACGTTTACATTACAGTGACCTAAGTAAGCTAGTTATGACATAAGCGTATTTAAAATAAAATAAATACCTGATACATAACGGTGACGTAATTTCTAAATTACATAGTTACTGAATTAATATTTTTTTCAAAAATGTAAAATTAATCTTTGCACACCATTTCGAAAAGACACGTAAACGTCAACATCTGTATTTAAATACCATGGATAAGTTAAGCAAATTACTAATTTTACCTAGAGAGTTCTTGCTTTGATAGATAATTTCAAGCGGTTTCCAGAAGTCCTATCTGCTGTTGTTTAATCTTTGAAATCGTGTTTGACTGCGGTCGTGTCCGCGGACATGTCCGCGGCATAGTAGAACCAAATAAGTAAGTCATCTTACTCATTATACGCACGAACGCGGTTTGTATGTGGGCGCGCCCGTACGTATGCGTCGTCGCACGCACACACTGACAAAATTTAAAGGTGATAAAGGTGCAACAGTCATGGCTGCGCCGTACGTAATCCCGCTCGCGCTCATGCACGCTTCACGCCGCCTACAGTACATACCATGCTTCCCAAAGATATTAATTATTATTGCAAAAAGATTTGTAAGAATGAGGATATATTTTACATTAACTTTAAATAATAAGGCATTTCGTACTTGTCGAAACAGACGAATTATTTTTATATCAATTGTGTAATTTTGTTAAAAAATCATAAATTCCTACAGGAAAAAGTACTTTTAATGCCTATTATGGAAAGTTTTCCATTTCCGAATTTCAAGATTTATTATTTTGATAAGTGTAGGTAAATGAAAAAGTAATAAATAGTTAATAGTGTAAAAAATAAAATTTCATTATCATTTTATTTTATTTGAATAAAGATTATTTAGTAAAGCCACGTTTTAATTTATCCTATTTCGACTGTAAGTTTTCAAATCACATAACATGACGTAGGCAATGAAAACATTGTAGTGAGTTCCTGAAAACAATGAATTTAATGTAAACTGTAATTTGACAGATAGATGTGATACATTGCTACTTATCTTTAGTAAGTTTTATTGGTGTCAAAACGAAAGTGCCATGATGTATCACATACATTTGTCAAATTACAATTAACATTAACTTCATTATTTTAGTCGATAGACTCGCTGGTTTACGTACAAAAAAATATAAAAAAATCTTTGTATTATAGTTCCCTGATGCTTACCCTACAAGGAAAAAAATATTTTGTATAGAGATTGACAATGCATTTTTTGACGATTGAATAAACTAGCGATGTGACAGCCCTACGTGTTTAAGCTGTATCGCTCGCTCGAAGCTCGAGTTGGCCTACTTATTTGGTTCTACTATGTCCGCGGTCATGATATAAATATCGGCATCACACAAAGCATCAAACGAAGCCGCCACGACGCGCGCTATGGCATAGTTAAAAAATGTCAGTAGTCTTAGTTGCTCCGTTTAATGTAAAATTCGTTTATAGTTTTTATGGTATTAAAATATCTGTAGGTGCAATGCGATTAATTTAGCTTTGTGCAACAGAAGTGAACACCTTCAGAGCGCTTGCGGTACATAAGGATGTATTTTAATTTGTTGAAATCTGTGAACACCGCACCACACATTCTCGAGTGAAGTTGCCGCGGATCACTGTCTATTGTCAATTTAATCGAATTGTATGTTTAGTATTGATAGATTCAATTTTTTATTTTAATAAGATGTAATGATTGGATAAAAAGATATAATCGGATGTTGTGAAAAGAAATGTATGAAATCTCCACTGTTGTTATTAACGCAAAGACTAGCTGAACAGTGTTGGAAAAAATATGATTTTCAAAAAAGGTAATGAAAAATGACTTTTTGGAATATTTTAAAAACATGTAAGTACCTATAGGTAAATAGATTTATAACAACTTTAATCAAATAGTTACCTACGTACTAAATGAATGAAGCGCGCGTACTTTTATACTTTTACTATGATGCGGGTCGGTTCGTCTGTCGCGTGTCGTCGGGGGTCTGGGACTGATCGTCGAAAGTTGGTTCGTCGATATCGATGGGCTATTTTGCCAGTGGGTCGTTTGGCGGTGGACTTATATCACTGATAACTAGTGTCTTTCTTCGAGCGCCGTGTTGTCGAAGAGCAAATAAAATAGTCTCGATTAAAAAGTTTTATTTATTAATACAAAAATTTTAATAGTGACGCTTAAGGCGAGGTGGTAGTGAAAGTGGCGCCGCAACTACATTTATTTTTATTACTCGTAAACCAAGTCAATATTTAAAAAAAGCACAAGTAATAATCTCTTAAACTGTCTCTAATATTTTTCGAATAACTCTTCAACAGTTTTCATTCTTTCTGTAAGTTTTAATAGTTATTTGTTATACAATAGAGCAAAGTCATTTTTTGCTGCGAGTGCTGACTTTTAAATCACGAACTAGCGAAGTAGTCTAGAATTGAATCACGAGCGTAGCGAGTGATTCTAATATAGACTACTGAGCACAGTGAGTGATTTCAAGGCACGAGACATCAAAAAATTTGCTCTCGTGTTAAACATACAACTTTTCACCTCTACCAGCGAGAAAAGGTGTTAGAAATTAAAAAAGCACTTTGCCTCACGCTCGCAGCAAAAGTCGATTTTGCTGCGAGTTTTTAGTAAAAAGCACTTTGCCTCACGCTCGCAGCAAAAGTCGATTTTGCTGCGAGTTTTTACGCGCCAAAAGCACCCTTTTCGTGCTGGAGAGGTGAAAAATCAATTTTAGCTCAAAGTGGCCACTTTTGGCAATTATGGATTTTAAAACTTACAGAATGAATGATAGCTGTTGAAGAGTTATTCAAAAAATATTAGAGACAAAGTAAGAGATTATTACTGGTGTTTTTTTTAAATATTGACTTGGTTTACGAGTAATAAAAATAAATGTAGTGGCGGCGCCACTTTCACTACCACCTCGCCTTAATTACTTTTTATAAAAATATACCACTACTCGCATCATTAAAAAAATGTATTTAGTAGTCAACATTGATTTTTTAGATTTTATTTCTCTTTCGATGGAGTGGCGTTTTCCGTCGGGTGGTTTTTCGATGGGGTGGCCCGTTCGGTGGAATGCCGAATGGCCCATCGATGAAGTGAATCTTCGATAATATGGCGGCGAGAAATGACTTCCGACGAAGTGGCTTTCGGTGATCGGTTCTAGAGCCGTCGTTGTCCGCGGACCAATAGATCCGCGGACCGATAGGTCCGCGGTCAGAGTTCGAACGAGGTTATAGTCTTGTGCCGGCGTTACATATTCGCCGAGCATCGGCACAATTCATCGTACGTTGCCGGTTTTGAAAGAACCTCTTTGAAGCATTTGTTACAAAACCGGCAACGTACGATGAATTGTGTCGATGCTCGGCGAGTATGTAATGCCGGCATTGAAAAAGTGATGTGGTAAAATCATTGTCGATATTTTTATTAAAGATTAAATTTGCAATTTTAGACGAAATTAAAACTTAATGCAAGGAATTTAAGAACTTTACAGAGGACTCTTAATATGATGTACTTCAACCACCTTTCGGGATTAGGGGTATTTTTGTAACACCTTTGTATAACAATTTACTATTTTGTCACAGATTTTTTTTCTCTATAAAGTATCTTGGATTTGCGGAGCACAATTAAAACAGGTCAGTCTCGAACAACGGTTTATTGAAGAAGGGATTAAGTACCTTACAAAAGAAATTATGAAAATAATGGCAGCTACCTTCACACTACAATATTTATGATGTCGACTGTAATTACCAAAAACGAACTTAACAATATTGTAATAAGGTTGAAAATGATTTACTTACTACTTACTAAACATACATTACACCCTACCACTTATTTTACAGGTTTTCCTTAAACAAAAATAAATACACAAAAAAAATACAATTTTGAAATAAATTATTACAATGCCGGACATTCAATAAAGCACCGGATTGCCATATCTTTCCACGGGCTTCCTAACCCTTACAGAATACTTAGGAGCGCTCACTGGTGGTGCGGCGAGCGGCGGAGTTCGGAGTCAGCTGATTGTAGCGAAGGCGAGGGCACAATAACAATTGTGCCCTCGCCTTCGCTACAATCAGCTGACTCCGAACTGGGGCACGAATTAATTGAAATCGATGATCGCTTTCGGATCTGGTCTACATGCCTCTTGATAAGTTGACCGTTTTCCCGAGCTACGCTATAATTACGGGAGCCTAAATGTTTTTCAATCTTACCCTTAGCCCATTTATCCTCCCCTGTGCCAAATTCTCTAATCCATACCTCCTCACCTGCCTCAAAGTTACGCGGTATCCCTCCAGCATTCCTCACCTGATTTTCTTGCGCTTTTTGTACGTTAGCTACCGTATTGTCACTCTTTCCAGTACAGAGTAAATCTAATCTAGAACGTAAATTTCTATGCTGTAACAACATGGCAGGCGATTGGCCCGTCGAACTATGAACCGTGTTACGATATGTAAACAGATAAGACTGGAGCGCCGCATCCAATTCGATTTTATCATGTAAAGCTTTCTTTAAGGCCCTTTTGCAGAGCTTAACCGCGTTTTCGGCAGCACCATTCGAAGAAGGGTGGTATGCTGGGGTGAGCGTATGATTTATACCATTGTTTGTCATAAAATAAGCCAACTCCCTGCTAGTGAAAGGTGGGCCGTTATCAGATACAATCTCCTTCGGGAGGCCAAACCGAGCAAAAATTTTTCTTAATACCTTAATTACGTCGCCGGCTGACGTGCGAGACATTCTGTAGGTTTCAATCCATTTTGTGGTTGAATCCACTTGTACAAAAAAGGTATTACCATAAAAAGGCCTCAAAAAATCGATGTGTAGCCTACTCCATGGTTCAGAATGATAAACCCACGGCTGCGGCGGCGCGTGCGGCGGAGCCGGAGCCTCCAATGCACACACGACGCACTCGCGGCAAGTTCGCTCGATATCCGCGTCGATACCGGGCCACCAAACGTAACTACGAGCTATACTTTTCATTTTAACTACACCCATGTGTCCCGTATGTAGTTCTTTTAAAATACAGGTAGGTACGTAACTCAGATGGTATAACCATACGATAACCCCACATGATACATCCCGAGTCCAAATATAATTCATTTCGCCTTACAAAGTACGGTTCTATGTCCGGTGCTGGAGACTTATTTGGCCACCCTGAACGTAAAAATATACAGAGTCCCGATAAGGTTTTACACTGTTTACTTTTTTCACTAACTAAATCCCTTGTTACAGGCAAAAAATCTTGAACAAAATTAACGTAAGTTTTTACCTCTCTTTCTATAGTACCGGTATCGACAGGTACCTGGATAATGCGTCTGCGCTGTTTTTCAATGTCGGTACATACTCAATATCGAACTGATACCCTGATAAAATAACCGCCCACCTCTGTAACCTGCTGGCCGCCATCGTCGGTATACCTGCCTTTTCCCCAAAAATACTAACTAGAGGTTTGTGGTTTGTGGTCCGTCTTCAACAAAAATCGAAGGTTTTTGTATACACAAAATTGTGTATACAAAACAAAATGTAATACATACAAATATTGATGAAACTTTGTAACACCAAATATGATAGCCAATGCTTCCCTTTGTAACGGGTGGCGCAAAAGTAAAGACCCTATTTGGTTCAGCTATAACATTTTTTCTAAATTAGAAAACTAGATTTAGGTTTTTTTAAATGTATATTTGTGCCATTAAATTTCGTACCATTAGGATTTAAAGATGATGTCTTTTAAATGGTGACCTCCAGAGTTGATACACATTTGAGCCCTATTTATGACATTTTGCATAACTTGCCGTAACACTTCCTGCGATATGTTCGTTATTTCTTGGCGAATGTTTTCTTTTAGAGCTGCGAGAGTCTCCCAGACTTAGGTCTTTCCAATGTTGAGCCAGTTGCTTCAAGGCGTGTGGCAAAGCGTCGAATTGTGCGACCAATCGGTGCCGGACGGTGGGGAAATCGTCGACGAAATTCACGTTGTGTTCTTATCACTGATGAATTATTCCGTAAGAACATTGACACAATTATTCCACGTTCTTGGGGAGTAAAACGGTCCATGTTTATTTTCAGTGTATTTTATATTTGTTCACTACACAATTTTCAACAACAGAATGACAGAAAATGTCATATAAAAAAAATAAAAGTATTTTCTTTAGTGCCAGTACTTTTGCGCCACCCGTTATTTGCGAGTAGTTAACTTCTGCTGAACTAAGTGTGCACGATGCTATAGGTCGCTCGCGGCCGTCGCGCATCTTGTGAGAAATGACTGCACCCACCCCGCTCGCGCTCGCGTCTGTGGTCAAGATGATCAGCAACTCCGGGTCATAATGAGCTAGTATCTCACTTGAAACTAGTAATTGCTTCACCTTCATAAAAGCATCGGTACATTGCTCTGTCCAAATAAACTTAGAATCTTTTTGTAGTAACTTATACAAAGGTGATAACAACATACTGATATTTTTCACAAATTTAGCATAGTACATTACTAAGCCTAAAAATGAGCGTAACTGAGAAAAATTATTCGGAACTGGTGCTTTTTCAATCGCACTTAATTTTTGTGGACAAGTATGTACCCCTTCCTTACTAATTACATGCCCTAAATAAGTTACTGACTCTGCGAAAAAAGTACATTTCTCTTTTTTTACTTTCAATCCGAAACGTTGCAATCGCTCCAAAACTTTGCAAAGCGTTTCCCTATGTGAAATATCATCGACCCCCGTCAAAATGACGTCATCTAAAAATACGCCTACCCTAGGCATGTCTGCAAACATTTGTTCTAACTTTCTCTGGAAAATACCCGGACTCGACGATAAACCATAAATTAATCTATTGTATTTAAAAAGACCCCTGTGAGTATTAATCACGGTGAACAATTTAGAGGGTTCATCAAGTTCAAATTGCGCGTACGCTTGTGACAAATCTATTTCTGAAAAAAAAATTCCCCCATGTAACTTAGCTAGTAGATCTTCTACTTTCGGTAAAGGAAAACGGTCTACTTCGAGGCATTTATTTAAAGTGATTTTATAGTCACCACAGATCCTTATAGTTCCGTCTTTTTTCATAACGGGAACGATCGGCGTGGCCCAGTCCGAAGTGTCGACCGGCGTGATGACGCCGTCGCGCTCCAGCTGATCGAGCGCGCGCTCCACAGGCTCGCGGAGCGCGTAGGCGAGCGGCCGCGCGCGCCGGAACACCGGGCGCGCGCCCTCCCTCACGTGCAGCCCCACCGTGCCACCAGTGAACCGACCCAGTCCTTCCTCGAACACATTACTGAATCTGGAAATTAACGAATCAACATTGAATGACAAACTAGTTTTAACAAAGTTACAATTTAAATCGGAAATATTTATACCTAACTCATATATCCATTGGCGGCCTAACAATGGGTTTTTACCTTGTTCGACAACAAACAGATCTAAGGAAATGCTTTTATCCCTAAACTTAACATTCGGTCTAATTTTGCCTATAGGAACAATTTTTGTACCTGTATAAAAACAAAGGACTACATTGGTTCGCAATAATGGTAAATCATAAAATTGACTTTTATAAACATCGTAACTAATACAGGAAATAGCACTTCCGGTATCGATTTCCATAAGAATGTTTTTACTCTCTACTTCAACATATTTCATTAAGAGCTTATAACAATCATAGCTACTAGTACTACTAAAATTATTTATCTGTACCTGTAACGATTCCATAGCCGCTTCTTCCGTGTCAGAATCTTCATTTACCTCAATAGTGTGCACCGACCTTTTATTCATTATACGAGGACACACTTTCTTCAAATGTCCTTCTTTGTTGCAAACTTTGCAAGTGTAGACCCGAAATTTACACCCATCTGTATCATGGTTAGCTCCACAAGCCCTGCAACGCCCGCGCTGTCTCGCTGAGCCTTGCGATTGTGACGATGAGGCTCCCGGCGCCGCCTGCCTTGCCCGTGCGTCGTAGCCTCGCCCGCCTCGCTGTCCCGCGCTCCACTGCAGCCCGGTATCGAAGCCCCGGCCGCGCGGCCTGCTCCCCGCGGTCACGTGATGCATCGTTGCCGGCCGGCCCGCTGGCTCGCTGCTGCTGGTGTGTGTGACGCTTTGCACTGCCGCCGCGTTCTGCTGAGCCGCCTCCATCGCTACGGCGACTCGAAATGCCTTTAATAATGACACCGCTTCCTCCGTGAACAACCGTTGTCTAATATTTTCATCCCGCAGCCCACACACGAACTGGGGGCCTATTACGAAAATAACGTACGCAATTGCGTAACGCAGTCACTTGGCCACGATAGTCGTCGGCAGTTCGTTGGTTATAGTTATAACAAACATTTTGAATTCGGCTATCTTAGTCCATAGACTACTAAACGAACGATTTCGGATACGCTAGAGAGAAACTGTCAAACTCACGCAATCACTTCGCAATATCGCATACGAAAGAGATTTGTAATAGGAAACAATCAAAACGAAGCACGTACGCAGCTGCGTGTATCGCATTAAACTTTTCGTAATAGACCCCCTGATCTCGTAGATTATTGTCTATTTCCAGGTGAAAATCACAATACTTAGACAACTTTTTCAGCTCGGCTAAGTATTCAGAGATAGATTCCTTATAGTGTTGCAACCGTTGACGAAATTTGAATCTCTCGGCCAGTACACTCGGCTTCGGTTGGAGGTAATTTTGCACTAAAGGTACCAGTTCGATGAACGTTTTCTTTGCAGGTTTGCTGGGAGTACACAACGTCACTAACAACTCGTAACTGCCGCTGCCCATCACCGTGATCAACGTTGGCACTTTATGCTCTTCTTTGACATTATTCACGATAAAATACTGCTCCAATCTTTCGATGTATAATGTCCAATTATCCTCTTGATGATTGAAAGGTTCCAATTTCCCCACTGACATCTTGCACACGCGAGTTTTTAATAATCGTCGCCAAATAAAGTATCTTTGATTTGCGGAGCACAATTAAAACAGGTCAGTCTCGAACAACGGTTTATTGAAGAAGGGATTATGTACCTTACAAAAGAAATTATGAAAATAATGGCAGCTACCTTCACACTACAATATTTATGATGTCGACTGTAATTACAAAAAACGAACTTAACAATATTGAAATAAGGTTGAAAATGATTTACTTACTACTTACTAAACATACATTACATTCTAGAACTGAACTGATTCCTGAAACTTATTCCTGACTGTATAAACTATATCTTATCACAGAATTCTCACGGGAAGGGGAATTAGACGTGGACGAAGTCACGGGCGAAAGCTAGGTATCATAGTCATAACTGAATAAAGTTAATTTAATACTCACTGAAATTAGGTAAATGCAATTTTTTTCTACTTTTCTGTATGTATGCATGCAAGAAATAAATTAAGGATCATGTTGACAAGCGTTGTTAGCTTTTGAAGGCATTTTTAAGGGTTTAATTAGGGGAAGGGATGTTTCGATACCCCTAAGGTCTTTTCAAATGAGTAGTACTCATATCGTTTTTCGATACTACTCATATGAGTAGCCCTAAAGTGTCGATATTTGCTCATATCGATACTTTTAATATTTCTTTTTGTGTGTGTCTGGAGGCTCCATAGCCAATAACTAACGACCGGAGACGTAAACATGGTTAGAACTGTGCCTAGCTAGACCCAGTTGAAAACCATCTTGTTAACGAGACGGATTACGACGAATAGAACGATATTATATCACTATTCACATAGTATTGTAGTAGTTATATCGTTAGTGATAAGAGTTGTAAGAATTTTCGCGCCGATTTTCTCCAAAAAAGTTGTGTAAATTAATTTTAATTCGAATTTTATGGTTTATACAAAACAAACTCTAATTATGAACATTTAGAGTTTTTTAAATAATGCTTTTTAAATTTTGGCACAAGACAGAAGACTAAGCAAGAGAGGATATTTTATTCTGATTTATTCACTAACTAGCGGCCGCCCGCGACTTCCGTCTGCGTGGAGAGTTTTTTTGCTATCCCTCGGGAACAATAATTTTTTTCGGGATGAAACGTATCCTATGTCCTTCTTTGTACCACTGACAAAAAATAAACAAATTCAATTTCAAAATAAAATTTTAACATAAAGTTTGAAATTATTTAGTCCATATTTTAAACAGTTATAACTTCTTGTTAATACACTCGGCGTCAGAAAAATCGCATTTTTCAAAAAATTATTCAAAGTTAATTTAATCTTATCTAATTTAATGGTATGTGTTGTTATACTTCCCCTTCGGACATAGCCAACAGTCTCTAGAAACCTTTGGAATACTCGTCGAACGGGAGCAATTACTGAGATTCAGTTTCCGAGCAACATTACATTCTCCAATTTTTCTGCAATATTTGTGCAACTTCATGGGCAATAGTATCCATCTTGGGTATTCTTTTTTTTAATTGAACTGTTGAAGTGTGTTTTCTCCATTATCTCGATAGCGAATTTACCCTAAGGATATGCGTTCAGCAATTATAATTTGCATTTATTCAGTCTAATTCGATTTGATACCAAGTACTTCTTTTTTGATACCGAGTAAGTATTGCAAGATTGATTCGATACCAAAAGTACTTGGTATCGAAACAAAAGTATCGAATACTTACTCGTATGTATCGAAACATCCCTATTAAGGGTTTTATGCAGATTTACAAATGTATAGAAATTGATGACGGTTTTTGTAGCTTGAAGAAACAACTCACGAAGTGTACTATAATTTCTAGCAATGTCGGCGAGTGTTTTACCATTTTCTTTCATTTTCAGGTAGTAGTTTTCCTTTTTGGATAATTTTTTAAGATGCTGTTTGAGACTGAGGGCAGGCTTACGTTTTCGATTATTTTAAATTTCCTCCAGTTCATTTTTATAAGGAGAATAAATTATAATAGTTGTTTTCCATACTTTGGGGCAAAATCGTAAACTAGCCGATATGACCCCTACGGTTTTACCCCCGAGCAGCTTGTACACACACGTCGTTCTCACTCACAAACAGTAATAACGACGGCAAAAACAATGTCAATTCTTAGTTAATAGACATACAATTTGAGATATAGTAAATACTGACTAGATATTCAGTTAGATAAAACAATCCCGTATTTTCCTCGCTAGCAGAATTACTAAAAATCAAATCATCTCAAATCTTTAATTTCTAGATAATTTTACGCGCAGCCAACATGCTCCAGCCATTTTTTGTTGATAATTACTACTTATTGGTAGGTAGCCACATGTGGAATTTGAGCGCGAAATTTCAATTAATATAGAAAATAAGTGGACTATTATTGTTGTACTTTTACTGTTTTTTTTTTGGAACAGTCTCCTAATTTATTTATTTAAGATACCTACTTCTTTTGAATAATAATATGAAATATTTGAGAACCTAAATTATTTGGAAAACTTTTTTATATAATCATTATCTTCACGTTTTATCATTAGATGTCATGTTTTTGTTGATGTTTAATCAGAGCAATGAGGAGGTTATTCCGTATTCATGGAATGTTCAGTTATATAGAGTTTAGGGTTAATATTTTCTTCATCAGGTAGGTACTAACATAGATAAATAAATAAAAACCGGCCAAGTGCGAGTCGGACTCGCGCACGAAGGGTTCCGTACCAAAAATCGGCAAAAAAATCACGTTTGTTGTATGGGAGCCCCCCTTAAATACTAATTTTATTCTGTTTTTAGTATTTGTTGTTATAGCGGCAACAGAAATACATCATCTGTGAAAATTTCAACTTTCTAGCTATCACGGTTCATTAAATTAGATACAGCCTGGTGACAGACAGACAGACAGACATACAGACAGACGGACAGCGGAGTCTTAGTAATAGGGTCCCGTTTTTACCCTTTGGGTACGGAACCCTAAAAATCAGCTTAGTATTGTTGAATTTTAATCAAAAGATTCCGTTCGGGTTTAATCTTGAAAAGGTTGATCAAAGCATCTTTTCATGCTCTGATTATTTTGGGGTTAAAAGCAACTGACTAGAGTTTTAGACAAAAAGCTGCTTGTGTCCATTCTCACAATACATGTTGGCTGGCTAGCGGAAAATGGTGTTAATTATGGTTAATGCCTGTCGAGCAATGCGTCGTGATACGTGCGTTCTTGGTACGCGGGCGGTCCGCAATACGGGGTGCGGAATGCCGCGACCGCGTGTGGTCTGCTCATACGACACTATCTACTAATTGTGTTGGGAAAAATTATTTACATTATGCTCATTTTGAAATCAATAGACATGCAACAAGAGATTTATTTTGAGTGATTTATTATTTACTTATTTGTTTTATCCATTTATTCGCAGGATAGTGATCAGAACCTGGTAAATGTGAGTCTTAAAGAAAAACACTTAAAATTGATAGAAATAAAATAATACATGGAAAAAATAAAATATTTCACAATTTAAGTAAGAAACTTTAATTTAGGTCCTAAACAACTAATGAAACAATACTGTCGTGTAGTTTTTTATTTACAAGTTTTCATTTAGTTTTTGTAAAGTTAGTTTTGCGCCTAAAAGATTTTCCAAGTGTATTCTGAAGAAATCTGAATTCTAATACACAGCAATATTGTTACAGATTGTCAGTTCTCTCACTACGTGACGTCTACGGATAATTATCGCGTTAATAGTGCGGAGTCATTCGCGCCCGTTAGAAGGACTGCCGCCGCCGCTGCGCCGGCGCACTTCGCGGAAACGACGCAGCGGCACGGTAAATAAATGTATCAGAATTCTAACGTAGTACAGACGGTCGAAATGCGAGCCATTCCTATGCGCCTCGAGTTCGGTCTGCAATCGGTATGCAATAGCCGCGAATGCGCCGCAGTTACGAACGAAAGATTTACGTACTATTGATTGAAAAACAAGTAATTACTATGGCAAAGTGCAGATTGTGCTATTTTTATTATATTTAATTTACCAATTAATCCAGACATAATGAAATAAAATGAAATGAAAAATTCTTTATTCAAATAAGCTCACATAATGAGCGTTTTTAAATCGTCAATTTTTTTTCCTTCCACCCATTATGACGTCTTTTAGCTGACAAGAAAAATGGGCGCAAAAAACTTATCAGCTTCATCAAATGGAACGATATTTACAAATATGTTGTAGTGTATGGGTATAGTATAAGTAGTAAGTATGTACTCGTGCAACCAAATATATTATTGATCCTCTTGTATTTTAGAGCAGTAATAAATCATAGCTGAAACAATACACTTGTTTATTTCACACTCCCGGCTCCCATCCTTACATGGCGACCCTGCCATCCGAGGCGGCTTGCCGGAGCTCGGCCGCGCGACTCACGGATTATCGTTTAAAATAAAACTAAAAATGTGCCGGTCTAATATAGAAAAGGACGAAGTTTTCTTAAACCAAAATTCCCTTGGTTCCAACAGCCAGGAATATCACCTGTCGAATATTAGCATTGTTCTAGTGCTCATCTGTACTATGATAGCTATTGCGGGACTTTTTGGGCTGTATATGCTGTATAAAAGGTGCTACCAGGAATGGATCCGGAATGAGGTATGGGCACAGAATCTGAGGCGCTCATTTCGACGACCGACTAGGGAAGACCGTGGCTGTTACGAGTGTCAACCCCGCCCAGTTCCAGGACTGCCAGGTACAAGTGAGAGAATAGTGATTTAGTGAAGCTGTTTAATGCGTTCAAAAGTGCACTTAACTATATTCTACATCGTACTCTGTGAATCGCAGCATAAACTTTAATTAGAACCTACTAGTATCCTTAATAAGAACTTTTTTAATTTTACCTACTACTATTGTTTTAGAATAATAAAGAAAAGTATTTGCTAATTTTTTGTAATGAAACAAATATACTAAAAATACATAATACTTTGTAATTAAGTACTTAAAAGGTTTAAACCTATTAATTTGTTTATAAATATATTTTTTATACTCTCTTTATATTATTAATCAATTGATGGCTGATGAAATAAAAGATATTTGTGCCAAACTTAAGAATATAAAAGATAATTTAGTAAAGCTAAGTTACAATAAGAGAACTAAAAATATTTTAGAATTCTGTTCTAAAATATTTTTATTATTAAATGAGGCTATTATATTACGTAAGCGTTTTGAGGAATGTTTTTTATTAATTTTAGAGCAAATAGAAAAGAAACAAATATAGAGAGTAAAATTTTAAAAGACTTGCAGTCATTTTGCGATTTAATAAAAGAAACATACGAGCAAATAGAAAGTTTTTGTTCAAAAAGCTACGTTTCTGAGTGTACAGTCGGTGTTGAAAGTCAAACCACCATGGCAGCTTTTGATTTTAAAACTGCTGTGTCGCTGGTCCCGTTGATCACAGGTGACAAGAGCGTCACCAAAAACCTTATCGATGCAATAGAGCTGTATAGCTCTACTCTCAATAATGAAGGTAAGAAATATGCTCATACAATTTGTTTTAAAAACACGATTAAATGAAAGTGCCAAATTACGATTATCAACCTCGTATGATAATTGTGATTCATTAATTCAGGACATGCGAGTACATTTGATTACTAAGAAATCGAGTACTTCCCTTCATAACGAATTAGTTATGATAAGACAAAACGGTAATTCTCTAGAAAACTATGGTAGGAAAATCGAAGAGTTGTTCGTTAATTTAACGATATCGCAAGCTGACGGTAATCAAGACGCATACAAAATATTAAGACCTTTGAATGAGAAGCTCGCCATCAAAAGCTTCACCGACGGTTTGCGAAATCGGCAACTTAGCACAATATTATCGGCGTGCAATTATTCGTCACTAAAGGACACAATACGAGCGGCCAAGGACGAGGAAGCGTCATGCAGTCACCGAAACTTGGAGCCTGCAGTGTACTTGGGAGGTCGAGGAAGGTCAAATTTCACTAACCATTTCCGAGATACCAACAGAGGTAATTTTTCTAGGCGATTGGGGTACTCTAGTACGCAATTTTCGCAAGGCAATAACACACGCGCTAAATTTTCTATAAATAGAACGAGAGGCCGAACTCCGAGTCAACCACGTGGAGGCACAGTTATAGGCAGTTACGAACTTATCACGGCGGCAGAAGTCATACTTTTAATCGCGGTTATAATATGCATTACATGAATAATGACTTAACTGATTTAGAATCGGGCCATACATCCACCGAAAACTCGGTTCATAATCAAGAGACGTCAAATAAGGAACCGATGCAGTTTTTTCGATAACAATTATATATTAGCATGTGATTACAGTAGCTCAGTGGAATTGTTAGTTGAAGATTCCAAATATAGTTTTCTAGTTGATTCTGGAGCATCGATGTCTGCACTGAAATATGAAACTGTGCATAGATGGAACGTTCCATTGCATCAGGAATGCATCTACATTAATGGTATAGGGGGCAAAGTACAATCGGTTATGTTTATCTTACGCTTAACATAAATGGGCAGGTATTCGAACACAAGTTTTATGTGATCGATTACCTACCATGTAGGCAAGAGGGAATAATAGGTAGAGATTTTTTGCACAAGTATAAAGCTATTTTAGACTTCGAAAATAATACTTTGTCACTTAATTATAATAAAAGTAATCGTATAGTAATTCCTATGCTTAGCGGATCCTTAGGTCAAAAGGGGATTCCTAACTATTCCACCGAGATGCGAAAAAAATTTTGTTGTCGATAGTACCATCAATGAGGAGTGTGTTGTTTTACCAGGAGAGTTATGTCAAGGTGTTTTCATGGCTGGTAGTATAAACAAGCCAAAAGATGGTAAAATTAGTATTCAAATTTTAAATACTCGTGAAACGAAAGTGAACCTTAATTACTTCCGACCGGAGGTACACATGCTAACGGAATATGATTTATGTAATTTTGAAAATAGTGATATTAGTGGAGATAGGGTGCGTAATTTATTTTCTCATCTAAATTTAAATCATTTGAATAACGAAGAACGTGTATCAATAGAAAATATCTGTGCGAAATTTTCCGACGTATTTCATTTACCTAAGGATAAATTATCTAGCTCTAATTTGTATGACCAAACAATACAATTAAAACCGAATGCGGAACCTGTATATGTAAAACAATATCGCTTACCATACTCACAGCGTTCTGAAGTTGAAAAACAAATTCAAAAAATGATTTCTGATAATATAATTGAACCGGCAAGAAGTGAATGGTCTAGCCCTATTCTATTAGTACCTAAAAAATCTGACGATAATTCTAAGAAATGGAGGCTGGTAATTGATTTCCGTAAACTTAACGACAGAATATTAGACGATAAATTCCCATTGCCGAACATAACTGACATTTTAGATTCACTATCGGGCGCAATGTTTTTTTCTCAATTAGATTTATCTCAAGCATACTATCAAGCAAATTTAAGTCCCGAGAGCCGAAAGTACACAGCGTTCACAACCCCGTCAGGCCAATATCAAATGACACGTCTCCCTATGGGACTAAAAATCAGTCCAAGTTCTTTTTCACGACTTATGACAGTGGCTATGTCTGGTCCCACATACGACAAATTATTTATTTACTTAGACAATTTAATATGTTTTGGCCGAAATTTGGATATGCATAATAAAAATTTAATTGATATTTTAACTAGACTACGAAAAACTAACCTAAAATTAAATCCGAACAAATGCGACTTTTTAAGGAAAGAAATGCAATTTTTGGGTCATGTTATTTCCACTGAAGGCATAAAACCCGATCCAGAAAAAATTAATGTAGTTCAAAATTACCCAGTCCCTAAAAATGCTGATGAAACTAAAAGATTTGTAGCGTTTACTAATTTTTACAGGAAATTTATTCCTAACTTTGCAGAGAAAGCTTTACCTCTCAATAGGCTTTGCCGAAAAAATGTAGATTTTAATTGGGACTCAGAATGTCAAAAATATTTTTCTTCCCCCGTTACTTCAATATCCAAACTTCGACAGTGAAAATACCTTTATTTTGCAAACTGATGCATCTGGTTTTGCAATTGGGTCAGTATATAAACCCGTAGCATTCGCAAGTCGCAACTTAAATAAAGCTGAAATTAGATATCCAATTATCGAGAAGGAGCTATTGTCTATAGTATGGTCTGTTAAATATTTTAGGCCGTACTTGTATGGCCATAAATTTATAATGAGAACCGACCACAAACCTTTAATCTATTTATTTAACATGACGAATCCTTCCAGTCGCTTAACAAAATTTAGATTATTATTAGAAGAATATAATTATACTATTGAGTACGTAAAAGGGGCGGACAATGCAGCTGCAGATGCTTTGTTTCGCATCCGAATTTCGAGTGAAGAACTGAAAGAGATGAATGAAAGAGTGATGTGTGTGTTAACCCGGGCACAGAGAAAACGATTGAATGAACAAAATATTGGAAATGAAAGTGACAACCCTATGGTCGATAAATGTACCTTAGACACTTGGTCTGATCAACCAAAGGTATTGGGCGCACTTAAAAAACCAGAAGGTTGCGTGGAGCTAAGATTTGTGAGTGACGAGGAATGGAAAAATATAGAGAGTAATACACCCGAAAAGTCTAATTTATTCGCTTATAATTCAAAGAAACTTATTATTTATATTAATCCCTCTTTCTGATCATATTGCGCACGAGATGCCTTTGTGAGGAAACTGGGCAAAATGTGTAAACAATTAAATATAAATAGCATGTGTATAATAAAGAATGAAAATAATTATGAAGAAATAAAAGAGTTAACTCAAATGATAAATGAGACCCAAAATTGGTCCGGACCACTATTATATATTTTAAATGGTGTCTTACGAATAAGCGATAAAGATACACAACGCGTGATATTAAATGATTATCATATTTTGCCCACTAGCGGGCATGCCGGCATTAGACGCATGATAAACAATATAAAACGACGATTTTTCTGGCCAGGACTCGAAAAAGACGTTTACAATTTCGTGAATCGCTGCGACAAGTGTTTACGACAAGAACACTTTAAGCATATAAAAGAACCAATGGTTCTTACGGATACCGGATAATCCTCCTTCGATAGAATTTATTTAGATTTAGTAGGCCCCTTAAGTAAGGATAGTGATAATAATTCATATATACTCACACTACAGTGTGACTTAAGTATGTTGAAGCTTACGCTTTTAAGAATAAGGATACTATTTCAGTAGCATCAACATTTGTTAACAATTTTATATTAAGATACGGGATACCTCGTCAAATAATATCTGATCGAGGCACAGAGTTTGTTTCTACCGTTATAAAGGAAGTATGCGATATTCTGAAAATTAAGCAAATTACATCCACTGCATATCACCACCAGTCTATAGGTAGCTTAGAAAACAGTCACAAAAATTTAATTTCATACCTTCGAATTCAAACAGATAACGAACCCCAAAATTGGAGTAATTGGTTACCTTATTGGTGTTTTGGTTACAATACGACCGTACACACTGAAACTAAATATACACCGTATGAGCTCGTTTTTGGCAAACCCAGTAACTTACCTAGTAATTTATCATTCCAAATTGATCCGTTATATAATCATTACGACTATCCAAAACAGCTAAAATATAGACTACAAAAATCGCAAAATGACGCAAGGCAAAATTTAATTAAAAGCAAAGAGTTAAGAAAAGTTTGTTATGATAGCTACACAAATCCAATCACATATAATGTTGGTGATCTGATACTTCTAAGAAACGAACAAAGTGTAAACAAACTCGATCCTCTGTACATTGGACCTTTCAAAGTTATTGAAGATTGTCAACCTAATCTCAAAATAAATTATAAAGGAAAGGAAATGTTAGTACATAAGAATAGAACTAGACCTTATAAGATAGATCCAAGGCGTATGACCGTGTTCTGCATGAGATACTTATAAAAAAATTAGAACATCTAGGAATTCGTGGAAATTCAATTAAGTGGCTGACATCTTACTTGAAAGACAGAAAGCAACTTGTACAAATTGCACACTCGAGTGAAGGTGTTGTGGAAAATGTTAATTCCGAAATCGGCACAGTCTCCGGATCAATACCACAAGGTAGCGTGCTAGGATGTTTGCTGTTTTTAGCTTATATTAATGACCTGCCTCATGCTACGCCAAACAAAATCGTACAATTTGCTGACGATGCCACTCTCATCATATCTGGTAACTATAATGACATGAATAAATTAAAAGATGAAATAACATCGTCCATAAACAATATAGCGAAACATTTAAGTGAAATAGGCCTCGTATTAAATCTGGAGAAAACTAAAATAATCCAATTTAGACCTCACCAAAGATCAGCACTTCCACTCAATATAACGTTTGAACAGAATAAAATAGAAGTAGTCGATTCATTCACGTTGTTAGGCATCACCATGGATTCCACCTTGACTTGGAAATCTCACGTAAGTGCAGTTGTGAGAAAACTTAGCAGTTTTACGTACGCCCTATATGAGTTACGAAAATGTACAAATTCACAATGCGCGTTGACTGCATACCACGCGCACGCTGCGGCCTGGATTAGGTTTGGGATTATTTTTTGGGGGAACTCAACTGATGTCCAGTCAGTATTCATTTTACAAAAGCGTTGCATCAGAGTGATAGTCAATCTGCCACCCAAAGAATCATGCCGGCCATGGTTTGTCAGTTTAAAAGTCCTTACAGTTACTTGTTTATACATCTACGAGCTTTGTAGATTAGTTCGCACCAGTCCACATTATTTCAATAGAATAATCGACCTTCCCAGACGCTACGTTTCTCGCCGAGCAAATAATTTATGTCAATTAACCCCACACCTTGATCTTTTTAAAAAAGGGCCATTCTATATGGCAGTCATGTTATACAACCACTTGCCTAACTCATTAAAAGCCCTCCAAGGAACAAAATTTGATAATAATCTAAAAAAACTTTTTCTTGACAAGGCTTACTATTCTATAAAGGAATATTTTGATGATAATTTAGGAACTTAAATAAATTAAATATGTACGTACCTACTTAGTAAAATTATATGTTACATAAACAAATATATAATTATGATAAATTTCAGTACCTGTTATGATATGTGTGTGTGTAGTGTAATATTTAGTATAAATTAGTAAAATAAGTTCTAATATAGTACCTATATAAGTATGTTGCCGTGCCCTTACAGGGTTCTTGTTTGTGTCTGAAAATTTTATGTAAAACCATTGTATACAACAAGATGCAATAAAGAAATATGAAATATGAAAAAAATATGAAATATAAATATATTACAGAGTTATGTAATTTCTAATCGTAAGTAATTATATTATAAGAGATGACGTCATCATACATATATTACTCTTACACTCAATTACATATGTACTTAACCAGTTTATTATAAAAAAAAATATTGACTTATATTTTTTTTCTTTTTAGCCGATGGGCATGTAGTGTATGGTATAGTATAGGTAGTAAGTATGTACTCGTGCAACCAAATATATTATTGATCCTCTTGTATTTTAGAGCAGTAATAAATCATAGCTGAAACAATACACTTGTTTACTTCACACTCCCGGCTCCCATCCTTACAATGTATATCGTTTCCAGACTTTATATTAACAAAAATTTACAAATAAATAAAATTATAATTAGATCATTACTTAATGAATTACAAATTTCTTAATCAATTTACAGGGTTCAAGCTAAATTCAAAGTTTGAAGTTATTATTCAGTCTAGGCTGTTATAAGAAAAAAAAACTTTACAATTCAATATGCGTTAAGATAGGTAGTCAGAAGCAGACCCATTCCCACTGGCATCACTCGTTCACGAGCATGACGCATGAACCAGCCATCGCTTCGCTCAACCATATTTGAGGCAACGTAACGACCCGCCTCACGCGACACCACCGCAGAAATGATTAAAGAGAGCATGACATACTAAGGCTACCCATGTTAAGGCATCGAATTGAAAACTAATATTCAAAAGCTTTTCATAGGCCTTATAATACAAAACTACTGACTATAGAAAGTAAAAATATTGCAATTAAATAAATCAAAACAAAGTAAGTTGTTATGATATAAACGTTTCGAATAAGAAGTGCCATACACACAGACAATATAAAACAGATTTTTTATATGCGACGCCCTTAATACAAGCAGACAGAAGCAGACCCATGTCTGCCAGTGGGAATGGTCCCACTGGCAGCACCCGTTTACGAACATGACGCATGAACCAGCCATCGCTTCGCTCAACAACAATAACATTTTTAAATACCCGGAAAGTCCGAGAAATAAGATTAAGATAAAATTAAGATAGGTACTTATTTTTTAGGGTTCCGTACCAAAATGGTAAAAAAGGAACCCTTATGGTGTGACTCAGTCTGTCTGTCTGTCACAGCTGGATATCTCGAGAACTACTAATGGTATCAACTTGAAATTTGGAACAGTTTAAGATGACATTTGCCCAACTGTTTTCTTAGGGTCTTAAAAATTTGAAGTGAGGTGACTAGGGCGTGTGGGGTATCATATGAAAGAGCGCTGTTTGCACATTTTAAAACATTTTTTTTTTCTTAGGCCGCATAGTTTTCGACTTATGATGAAAAATGTAAAAAAAAATACCGTTCCCTTATCTCCGAAGTTTGCAAAGAGAAAAATCTGAAATAATTCTATGTGATAGTAGTTTACGTAAAGATTACAGGAAAAATAAAACGATGTCTCAATATAACACACTATTTTAGAAATTAAAAAAAAACAAACAAAAATTCTTTAGTTTCAATTCAATTCAATTCAATTCAATTCAATATATTTATTGCAACCATAATGTTATAAAGATGTTACAACTAAAAACAAAGTACAAGTTATGGACCCTGTTGGGTATCGCAATATTGGGAAGGAAGAGAAGACAAGAGGACGAATTTTCCATAATAAAATAATATGAACTAGATTTTGAGGCTTTTGTAAAGCGTATACAAAGACACCTATTTATTGTCATTGCCGCATAATATAGGTATGTGTATTTTATCACTAAAGTATTCTTTAATATTGTAATAGCTTTTTGAAATTAGTAATTTTTTTAATTGGTTTGTAAATTTGTTATCGTTTTTTTCACCTCTTAAATTTTCCGGTAATTTATTGTAAATCCTAACAGACATGTTATAAGTACTTGATGAACATAAATGAAGGCGCGCAGTTGGGATCAATAATTTATGTTTATGTCTTAGAGAATATTTAATTTGCATATCATCACGTTTTGTAAATAAATTCATATTTTTCCTTACAAATTTACATATTTCCAATATGTATAAGCACGGCAATGTAAGAATTTTAAGATTTTGAAAATGAGGTCGGCAACTATCGGTTTGATCTATATTGACTAGAATGCGAATAAGTTTCTTTTGAACAGTAAATAAAGATAAGAAGTCCGTGCTATTCCCCCACAGAATGATACCATAATTAAACCAAGCGAAGGCATAAGCATAATATGTGGTCAAAGCGGTTTCTGTATTGGTAGTTTTTTTAACCTCGCGAAGAGCGTATGTAAAAGATGATAATTTTGATTTTAGTTTGTTTATATGAGATTGCCAATTTAAATTCGTATCTATGTTTAGGCAAGGTTTAGGCCGAGCAAATTAAATTCGTTAACACATTCTATTTTTATATTGTTAAATTTATAGTTAAGTTCTAAGGAATCTTTTTGGTGCGGGTGAAAAGTCATTAATTTGGTTTTATTTAAGTTTATCTCTAAGTTATGTTGATCTAACCAGTTTAAAGTTTTAGTCATTATATCATTCAGCTTTAATTCTAGGGTTTTGTTGTTTTCACAAGATGTGAGAAGTGAAACATCATCTGCGAACAAGATACACGGTTCATTCATGACTTTCGGGAGATCATTAATGTAGAGTAAAAATAAGAGACAACCCAAAACACTACCTTGCGGAATTGAGGCGTTAGTGTGTTTAATGTCAGATCGAATATTTATAATTTCTCTGCTATTCTGATTAAAATGTTCAATTTCAACAAATTGCGGTCTATCTTTTAAATAGGATGTAAACCACTCATGAGCTTTACCTCGAATGCCGACTCCATACAACTTTTTGAGTAAAATTTTATGCTGAACACGGTCATATGCCTTGGACATATCCAATAATATTCCAATAGCATATTTTTTGTCATCTATTAACTTGACTATCTCATGGACATATTTATAAACAGCTGATATAGTTGACCGGTTCTTCCTAAATCCGTTTTGACGTTTCACTACTAGTCAACAGATGGCGGTGACCTAAGAATGCTGACTTGCGAAAAAAAATAGTTCGACTATCGGTCAAGAGATGGCTCAACCTAATACTACAGTAATAATTGGTGGCTGGTTCTAATATCATTACCTACTATTTGCCGTACGAATAAACGAAGAATAAGTTCCTAATATAAACAGTTTGCAATGTGGAGCGGCTGAAACGTTTTTCAGTCACCATAAGCAACTGTGGTTAAGATTTGTAAATTAACTGTCCGCCTATTCGCCCTTCCACCTGTCTGCCGTTTATCCTACTTTTTTAAAGACTGTACTTAAGTAACATATGCAAATATATTTATGATTGTACGGAACCCTCGGTGCGCAAGTCCGACTCGCTCTTGACCGGTTTTTATTATATAGGTATTACCAACTAACTATCTCCAGAAGGATTTGAAACTAATTTGTTTCTCCCTTTAATAAGTAGGTATTTAGCTTTTTTTCAGTTTTCAATTTTCACCATTAGTTTTGTTAACCTAGGTATTTATTGCTTAGAAATTGATTTTTCGGTGAAGGTAAACCCTATAATATGGATTCTAAAATATTACGTAAAATCACAAAACCAGAATGACACGAAAGTACTTAGATGAAAATAAAATACTGTGGGCGGCGGCCCTATCGCGTGTTGATGTATCGTGCGGCTCTCCGTAGTTTATTCAAGCACAGAGCGGAGTAAGAATACTTATACATTTCTTTACCGTGCAGCCGTGGCAGCGGGCATCGGGCAGGCCGCGCCGGTGCCGCGCTCACATCTCAGCATACCACCACATCCAATGGCTTCCACTCATCGGAAATCAAGCTAACTGGCGTGTCTTCGGATCAGCTGTAACGAGATATTTCCTGTTCTAATTAAGTGTCATAGTATTTATAAATTACTCGCGGCTCTATTACAAAATGACATTAAAGAATTATTGGAACGCGATATCATCAGGCGGACTGTGTTAATGGTTTCTTTTAAGCCGTCATCGTAATGGAAAGCGGCCAATGTCCCCTGTGAACATTTGCAGCACTTATAATAAGCACTATTGTAGCACTAGTGTATGGCAATTTCTCCTTCCTTAGCATGCGTAGGTATCAACCAAACGTGTGCGTGTGCCGAAAGTGTGACGATACGTTTAAGTTTCTTAAACGAATTATTTATTTGACTACCTTTATTTTCCTTACTAGACAAGTGTTATATGAAAAATATTTTTTTAAATAAGTTCACATAATAAGCATTTTTAAATCAATTCTCTTAACCTAACACCTACCACATATACATAAATGACGTCTTTTTGCTAAAAAGAAAAATAGGCGCACAAAACTTATCAGCTTTATCAAATAGAAGCTTCGCGGCAATGGATGTTCTCTAATTCAGATTTGTCTAAGCGTGAAAAAATCACAGATAGAAACTTGATAGACGTCTGAAACTATAATAATCATTAAAACAATTTCATTAAGAGGGCACCGGGCGTACAACGCTAGAAGTTCATAGTAAAAATTATCGAAACTATTGAAAATATTACGTATTAATAAACTATATCTTATTTAAGAAAACTGTCACTCACAAAACCAAAGAGTTAGCTAACGTTTTGTGGTGTTTATTATTGGTTGGCACAGCATTGAAGAACTATGAAAGTGGAGATCACATTACGATTTTTAGGGTTCCGTACCTCAAAAGGAAAAAACGGAACCCTTATAGAATCACTTTGTTGTCTGTCTGTCTGTCCGTCCGTCTGTCTGTCCGTCCGTCTGTTTGTCTGTCAAGACCCTTTATCTCAGAAACTCGTGGAGGTATCGAATTGAAATTTAAACCATATACTAAGGTCCACGGGCCCTTGAAACTGTGAAAAATCAAGCGTCTAAGTTAACGTAAAGAAAAGATACTGCCGTTTATGCCGCAAAAAACGCATTTTCGATACTCTCAAAAAAATCAAAATTCATAGGGTACTTCCCGTTGACCTAGAACTATAAAATTTGGCAAGTAATAGCGTCTTATACTACACTTACAGGGAAAAATCTCAAAACTCTACATTTGTAATTAAATCATAAAAAAAAATAGCAATTAAAGTACGTAATCAATCATCGAGGTTAAACAATGGTATGCGCGGTTATAGTTTCAACTTCTAATTTACTTATAAACTTGAAATTTGGTGATGTTTATTATAACGTATATTTTACCAACAAAGCAGGTTTATGAATATAATTTGTCAAAGTTTTGTGTAAATTGGTTGAAATATAACGATTTGTTGGATTGGAAGTGTCTGAAAAAGTCAAGCCGCCTTACCTGAGAGCTTCCATCGAAAACCCTGCAAAATCCCTTTGAGATATAATAAAACCAATTGTTAGGTTACTGTATAAATTACTTTCATTATTTTGATTACATTACGATTACATTATTATTTAATTTACCAAACGAGTTATTAAAATAAAAATAATTTTGGTCACTTGAATAAATGAAGTTCTTTAAATCTGCCATGGCGCTAATCACAAATATTTATTTATTTTTGAGATAATCGCTCCACTAAATATTTTTAAAGTATCAATATTTAAATATCATTTATTTATTAATCAGATCCTTTCGAATATTTTTATAGTTAATAACTTTTAAAAAATATTAAAAAAGAATAAATTTGGCTCTAAATATTTCCGCAACATGGCGGTATGTCACGCCGCCGCATGACAGGGGGTCATAGAGTAAAACAAGCACGGAGCACATTCCAGCAGACAAATCACTAATCGATCATTTAAGAGTAAATTTTAACCATTAGCGCGTTTCTCACACCGATGACGGGACTCGAACGGGATGGAAACAGACTTTCGGACCAAGGGAGGACGACTGGAAGGCATTTGTTTTCTTTTCGGGTGTTGTTGGAAGGTCGAAATTGGCAAAAAAAGGAAGGAACCGAAGCGAAGCGAAAGCGGTTCGTTAGTAAATAAAATCTATACATATAAAGTTTTATAAATTAGAAATTTTACCCACTAAGGGGATGAAATAGGGGATGAAAGTTTATATGGTCTCTTAGTTTCAAAGCTAGGGATGTTCAAATTTTGTGTTTAGGCTGACGATGACGATTAAAAATTATAATGGGAAAGGGGAGGGGAGGGGGGACGGGGACGGGGGGATGGCGATGGACAGGTAAATCAAAAGATTGACGGTTACGGTGATGTTAAGTATGAGTGGACGAGGAAGCGGAAGCTGAAGCGGAAGCGAAAGTCAAATACATCAAGAATATAAACAGTTTGCAATGTGCGTGGAGTGTCAGCCACTCGTTTTTCAGTCACCATAAGCAGCTGTGGTTAAGATTTGTAAATTAACTGTCCACCTATTCGCCCTTCCACCTGCCCGCCTGTTCGCCCATCCACCTTTTCGCCTGTCCGCCGTCTATCCTACTTTTGAAAGACTGTAGTAAAGTAACATATCCAAATATTTATATTTGGTACGGAACCCTCGGTGCGCGAGTCCGACTCGTTCTTGACCGGTTTTATTTTCTAATGAGAAAAGTTTTCGTTGTCATTTTTCTATCAATAAACTGAGTTCTATAATATTGTATAGTATTATTTACGACTTTTTTGGGACCGATAAATCACATAAGACTGTTGGAAATCGTTACTCAATTATGTGTATTTGGCGTTGTACTGCCCATTAAGTCATTAAATAACTCATGACCATACCCCGTTATCGCGGGTGCACGAACGATACACAGACTAAAAAAACAGAAGCGAAAGACCTTTAGGTCCACCTATTTACCTACTGCCTACGTTTTTGCTACTCAAAAAACAACTGCATATTATAAAATTTTAGATTATAACAACGCAATGTTGAAAATATGCAAACATCCAAGACGGCGGGCGGCCAACATTTTTGTTTGTGGGCCAATTTCGATGAAACTCGGTTTTTGGTACTATTTTGTCAAGAAAACAACAAGGCAATGTTGAATATATAAAAAAATCCAAGATGGCGGCCATGTTTTTTGTTTGTGGGCCGATTTCGATGAAACTCGGTTTTTGGTACTATTTTGACAAAAAATAACAACCCAATGTTGAAAATATAAAAAATCCAAGATTGCGGCCAACTTTTTTGTTTGTGGGCCGATTTCAATGAAAGTAGGTTTTTGGTACTATTTTGACAAGAGAATAACAAAGCAAAGTTAAAATTATAAAAAATTCAAGATGGCGGCCATCTTTTTTGTTTGTGGGCCAATTTCGATGAAACTCGGTTTTTGGTACTATTTTGAAAAGAAAAGAGCAAAACAATGCAAAAAATATAAAAATGGCGGCCAAATTCATTATTTGTTCTTTTTTTCAACCGAGTTACAAAATCAAATCAACCCAAAAGTTCTCTCTGGCCACGTGGTCCGACTGCCTTTGTCCTACCGATCGGACCACATTTGGCAACAAAGTTAGCAGCCACCTTGACGTGTTATCATTGTTTACATTGCGTTGCTGTTTTCTTGTCAAAATAGTAGTAAAAACCGAGTTTCATCGAAATCGGGCCACAAACAACAAAGTTGGCCACCATCTTGGATTTTAAATATTTTCAATATTGCGTTGTATTTTTTAAAAATTTTCCACATTGTATTGTTATGTTCTTGTTAAAAAAATGTTAGCCGTTATTTGGATTTTTTCATATTTTTAATATTGCGTTGCTGTTTTCTTGTAATAATAGTACCAAAAACCGAGTTTCATCGAAATCGACCCAAAAATAAAAAACCGGCCAAGTGCGAGTCGGACTCGCGCACGAAGGGTTTCGTACCAAAAAACGGCAAGAAATTACGTTTGTTGTATGGGAGCCCCCCTTAAATATTAATTTTATTCTGTTTTTAGTATTTGTTGTTATAGCGGCAACAGAAATATATCATCTGTGAAAATTTCAACTTTCTAGCCATCACGGTTCATGAGATACAGCCTGGTGACAGACAGACAGACGGACAGCTGAGTCTTAGTAATAGGGTCCCGTTTTTACCTTTTGGGTACGGAACTCTAAAAAGATGGCCACAATCTTGGATTTTTGAAATTTTTTAACATTGCGTTACTGTTTTCTTGTCAAAATAGTACCAAAAACCGAGTTTCATCGAAATCGACCCACAAACAAGGAGGTTGGCCGCCAACTTGTAGTTTTCATATTTTTAACATTGCGTTGCTGTTTTCTTGTCAAAATAGTGCCCCAAACCGAGTTTAATCGAAGTCGGCCCAAAAACAAAAAAGTTGGCCGCCATCTTGAATTTTTTACGATATTAACCTGGTTTCCAAACATGCGTGTGACTGTGGCAATCAAGTAAGATTCGTGAAACTACGAGCGAGTGCGGCAACATCGGCAGGTGGCAGCATATAAAGAAAACCGTTTGAAAAACCTTTATTTAAAAATATGCCACCCCTAATTCATTATTTTAATGCCAATATGTACCCGGAGGACGTAAAAGTCCACCGTCCAAATTTTAAATTTGTGACAACCCTTCCGTATTTGCATAAAGCCGTCACTTGAATTAGAACTTCATATAAATATGTATTACAGATATATTCTCTTAGAGGTTGAGTGGGATTAGGCAGAATTATCAAATTAACCAAAAATCGACCTTCTTTCGTACTTTGTCTTTGGCTTCAATCATTCGTGCACCCGCGATAACGGGGTATGCTCATGACAGGGTTGGTATCGTTTCACTGATGATGTTTCTTTCTTATCGTATGAAGAGTGTTTATTTCTTATCGTACAAAGACGACACCTCCCCCGCAATTTATATAAAATCTGACTCTGATCTAAGTAAAATTGTGTGACTATATTGTGTATTCATACTGTTGTGTTTAAGTGACCTCATATTTGTTAAAAAATTATCCGCAGCACATATCTACCTAACCTATAAGTGCTCGTTTGTTTCCCACTTAATAATAAGTTATTATTTCATAAAACATGTTTGTTGTAAAAAAAATGGTGAGTTCATACTATATTTTTCTAATTTATTTATATTTTTTATGTATAATATTTATTTTTCATTTCATTATTTATTTGCCCCAATAATATCCATATTCTATATATTGTTACTGAATATAATTCAACATAATGCAATATTGTACACATATTTAAACACAAATACTTCATATAAATCAAGTTTATATTATAATAACCTAATGAAACTGCGTCACAAAAAAAATATTTCTATTTTTACCTATTATCAATGGCTTCTAACATACATAATAGATCCGATTTAAAAATATATTATCAAAATGTCCGTGGACTCCGTACAAAATGTTTGAACATATTTAACAATATACTTCGGAGTGATTATGATTTGTTATTATTAACAGAAACTTGGTTACAGAGTGACATTCTTGACTCAGAAATTTGCGACGATAGGTACGATATTTTTCGCTGTGATCGTGATCTTGCCGCCACACGTAAGAAATCTGGTGGTGGGGTAATGCTCTGCGCTCGCCGTAATCTCTGCGCCACAATCAGGAATGAATGGGTAAGTGATACTTTTGAATCGCTCTGCGTAATGGTGCCGGGGAGGAGAGTGGGCACAGTTGGTAACTTAAATATTATCTTAATTTATATACCACCTGATGAAAATTCTCTTTCGCTTTCGCATCGAATTGAAAATGCAACTCGTTGTATAGTACAATTTAGTGAACTGTACCCATCCGATAATTACCTGTTGGTAGGCGACTTTAATTTGCCCTGTATGGCCTGGTCTACTGACGGTTACTCATGCTTACATACTGGTAAAACTGATGTTCAACAGGCCGCTATAACATTTGTAGATGAAATGTATTTTTTGGGCTTTAAACAATTTAATCGGATTTTAAATTCTTGTAATAATGTACTTGATTTATGTTTTAGTAATTTAGAGTTAACTGTCACTGAGACCTCTCCATTATCGAAACTTGACACTTTTCACCCCACTTTTACCATTGATATTCACGACCTACAATTTATACCATTAAAAGAAAAACCTCAACCGCGCTTTAATTTTCGCAAAGGTGATTACGCCAGTATAAATAGATTTCTGAAACAGGTTGACTGGGTTGACGTTTTAAGCGATGGTTCTGTAGACGATGCTGTCAATATGTTTTACATTAAAATTTATGAATGTTTCGCTTTATTTGTTCCTTTAATATCAACTAAAGGTTCGTATCCTGTATGGTACAGCCCTGCATTAATTAAAATTACACAAGAAAAGTTTAAATTTCATAAAAAATGGAAATTGCACGGTAACCCTAGGGATTACGACGACTTTAAATTACTTCGGTCACGACAGCACCGTGTGGAGGACCAGTGCTTTCAACGCTTCACAGATAATATTGAGAGCCTTATTAAAGACAATCCAAAAAATTTTTGGAAATATGTAAAATCAAAAAGAGGTGGATCAGCCTACCCTCAGCAATTCACACTTGATGACGAGACATTCACCGATGGTGAAAGTATATGCTCTGCATTTAACAAATATTTTAAAACTGTTTTTTCTGAACATACTAACACTGATCTTAATAATACTCATTCAGATTCTGCTGACTCTCGATACATAAGCGTGGATGGGTTGTCAAGCGTTGAAGTGTCATTGGATATGGTTCGAAAGTTGTTAGAGTCTGTAGACAAATCAAAGGGTCCCGGATGTGACTTGGTGCCTCCACTTTTTATCTCTCTGTGTGCTGATAGTTTGGCATTACCAGTTACCATTTTGTTTCAACGTTCATTAAAAGAAAGTGTATTTCCAACTGCTTGGAAAAAAGCTCACATAATACCCATACATAAAAAAGGTAAAAAGACTAACATTAAAAATTATCGAGGTATATCAATACTTAATACTTTTGCTAAATTATTTGAGAAACTTGTGTACAATAATATTTATTCATTAATATCGCACGGTATTTCTGACAAGCAACATGGTTTTTATAAAGGACGGTCGACGACTACTAATCTAGCTTGTTTTACCAACTTTGTTATTAAAAACATGGAAAATGGAGGCCAGGTTGACGTGGTCTACACGGATTTCGAAAAAGCATTCGACCGTGTAGACCATGTTATACTACTGGAGAAACTTTATAAGCTAGGTATACATGGCGACTTGCTACGTTGGATATCCTCTTACCTTACAAATCGCTCCCAAGCTGTGACACTGGGTGGATACAGATCAGATTACATATCTATACCGTCGGGCGTGCCACAGGGCTCGCATTTGGGTCCATTGTTTTACAATGCTTATATATTTGATATTTATACATGCTTTCAAAAATCGAATCACTTATTATACGCTGATGATAAAAAAATATACATTTCTGTTCGATCACAGAAAGATTGTGAAGCACTTCAACATGATTTGAATAATTTAAACAATTACTACAATCAAAATAAAATTTCGATTAGTTTTAACAAGTGTCAATGTATAAGCTTTACACGTAAACCAATTCCCTTGCAATTCTCATACAATTTGAATGGTAAAGTGATAGAAAGAGTTAACGAAGTGCGGGACCTTGGCGTTATGCTTGACTCAAAAATGAATATGACTTCTCATATTGATTCCATTGCTGATAAGGCTTACCGATGTCTTGGATTTGTTATGCGTACGTGCCAACCCTTTAACAATCTAATTAGTTATAAAATTGTGTATTTTGCTTATGTAAGGTGTATCTTAGAATATGCGAGCCCTATCTGGTCGCCCAACTATGCAATACACATCAATCGTTTGGAGCGCATCCAAAAAAAATTCTTAAAACATCTTAATTACAAATTTCGCAAAAGCGCAATTTCATATATTGATAATTGTCGTATGTATGGTCTTCTTACTTTAGAAGAAAGGCGGAAGTTGCTTGATGCGAGTTTTCTGTTTGACGTGATACGTGGTCGCCTCAATTTCCCCGATCTCCTCTCTTGCATATCGTTGTGCACTCCGACGCGTCGAACGCGACACACACCGCTGTTCTGTGTACCCTCTCACTCGACTAATTACGGCCAAAATTCAATACTCACACGCTTAGTCAGAACGTATAATGAAGTGTTTAACGATGTTGATCCTTTCACAGGTTCGAAACAGACCTTTAAGAAGCATGTTCAATCTGTTATACTTGATAACTAAATAATAACTTTTTTCTTTCTCTTAAATTCATACGGAGTGCCACAATAAACATCTTTTTTTTCTTTTGTTAAAAATTCTCTAATTTTGAAGGTAATGTGACGCAGTTTACACACAAAATATATAACATAATAACTTCCAAGTATGTGTACGTTTGTTGCATAGTTTTTGCGCATGGTTATCGGGTTCGGCATTGCACTTAGTAAACACTTCCTGCTGGGTGTAGTGCTGGGCTTGTTTATCCATCTAGGTATGTATGTATTATCTATATTTTTCATATGTATTATTTATTTTAATTTAATATATATATATTGATTCTAGTACCTGCATATATTTATATAAGTATCTTATATCACCAACCTCACCAAGTATAACTTTTTTGTCGGTTAAGTATTGATTGTTTTTGTAATGTGTTTTTTTTTTTTCTCAAACTTACTTAATTAAAAATGTCTGCTTTTAACTAAATTTCACCATGTAATATCACGGATAACTATAATTGGCCTTATAAATTTGTAAGTTACCTCATAGTTAATTTTATTATGATTGTGCTGTTGTTGTCCTAAATAAATAAAATAAAAATAAAATAAATAAAGAGTTGTGGCCACCTCTGTTGTTAGAGTTTATCAAGCCGCCTGTAAGACCTTTAACTTGAATTAACGACTGTTATCAGATGACAACAGCCGGAACCGACGGTTTAACGTGCCCTCCGAAGCATGGAAGCGCTCATTTGTAATGCCACTTAACGGTCACCCATCCGAACCTGGCCGGACCGTACATTACTTAACAAACTTGATCGAGTACGATCAGTCTGTCAAGCTCCACTCCACCATGAGCGCTTCACGGATGGCATCAAGCGTCAACGTGTCTAGGTAACCGATCACCATCACACGTATCAACGCATTTATTTGCTTCTTCTTTAGCCCCTCTACATGATCTAATCTGTGCCCCTTCTCAACGGATATGAGCTGGATCAGTCTGATTTTTGCACGCATTCTATTCTTTTATATTATATACTTTTTCTATTCTTCTATTCCTCTTCTTCTTCATAATTTCACAAAAATATTTTTTACATTAAACGGCACTAGCTTTTAAACTAGTGTTAACAATTTGTAATAGACCTTTTCAACACTTCCTCTAAGGTAATAGTTATTTTTCTAACAAATAATTTGTAAAACTTTACTACTTTTAGGGTTCCGTACCAAAATGGTAAATAGGAACCCTTATGGTTTGACTCAGTCTGTCTGTCTGTCACAGCTGGATATCTCGAGAACTACTAATGGTATCAAATAAAACAATTTTTAACGGATACTAGCGCGGTTTTATTGAAAGTACTTTGGTAATTAGTTGGTATTTGGTTTGATTTTTGGTTTTCCCGACGTTTCGGCAACTTTGCAGCTGCCGTGGTCACGGGGGACTAAAAAGGCAGCTGCAAAGTTGCCGAAACGTCGGGAAAACCAAAAATCAAACCAAATACCAACTAATTACCAAAGTGCTTTCAATAAAACCGCGCTAGTATCCGTTAAAAATTGTTTTATTTCATGTCTAGTGAGCGCGTAAGCTTGAGAAGCGAATAATGGTATCAACTTGAAATTTGGAATAGTTTAAATTCCAAATGCCGTTTGCCCAACTATTTTGCAAATAAGAAAGAAATAATTTTTTTTTTTCATCATACACATTTTTTTAGAAAAATTAAATTAGTTCCACTATCAGTCAAGAGATGGCGTCGATCTAAGAAAAAAAAATAGTTCCACTATTGGTCAAGAGATGGCGCTGACATAATACTGCATAATTTTATTATTCTACTCTGCAGTGCATTTATTATGATGGTACGGAAACCCTCGGTGCGCGAGTCCGACTCGCTCTTGACCAGTTTTTTATACTTTAATTACTGGGTGTAATACTTACCTTAATTTATTTTCTACCATAACGTAGGCTAACATTGTTGTAATTAATAATATTTAGCTATAGGTGGAAGCTTGATATTTATTTAAGTTAACCACTTTCTTTTTAACCTAGCTGTAAGCTTCCCGAAGATTGTAAAAAATAATAATAAATAATAGTTATTTATGTAACTGTACTATAATGAGGGGTATTAAAACACGAATGTGGGTTTATCACACGAGGCGTATACGAGGCACATAGTATCACATGAGTGTTTTAAAACCGAATTATGTACAGTTGCATACAAGACTTTATCTACACCCATTTTTTATTTTTTCTTATTTTTATTAGGGAAACAAACACTATTTTTTATACATATGGATTAAAAACACCCATGATATTTATCTAAACCCATGATATGTATTCTCTATAAAGGTTTTGACTTTGACTTTGTCTTTGACTTTGACTTTCCTTTCCCTCCTCGTCATTATGTCTTCCGCAAGAGTGTTATAATGTTGTACTGAATTTCATAATGCGTTGCTCGCGCGTGGGCGCGCGGCGCTGCAGGACCAGCTCTCGCTCGGGATACTGTAATGACGGCAGTAAGCTAACTGTTTCAGAACCCCTTACAGAGGATTTAAAGCATGGGTGTAGATAATAGTAGTTTATGAAACTGATGCATTATGAGGGGTATTAAAACATGAGTGTGTGTTTAAAAACCGAGCCGTAGGCGAGGTTTTTAATAGTATCACACGAGTGTTTTAATACCTAGTTATGTACAGTTTCATACAATACTTTATCTACTCTCATACAATTTGTGATTGCTCCTACAAAATAAATTAACAATGAGAAAAAGAGTAGGTAAGTAGTTTCTCGACTTTCTACGACTAGGTAGGTAGTAGGTACTTACCTAGGTTAAGTAAGACGTTTTTCCGTCGCCGCATCTAAAATATCGGGTGGAGTCCAAACTCACTACTATCAGACATTTTTAAGCAAAAGTAAAAATTAAAATCAAAACATGGCGCGTTATCTATTAGAAAAAAATAATAATCAGGTAGTGCATTCCAGCAGACTAATCGTTACGCTAAGTCATCGATTGCCATAGAGTACATTTTAATCATGGTAAGTTTACGGACAAGAACCTTATATATGACTCTGGACATTGCGTCACCTTTTGGGGCTTGAAGAACGAAAAAATAACCTTGAATGACGTCAACGATATTTTCCATCTCTTTCATTAGGGTGACAACAATGTTGTCCATTCGTAGGACAGTCACTACAAATAGGTACTTACTACAGACTATCAACTTATGCCTACGGCGGCGTAAGTTTTTTGGACGACCAATCCAAACATTCAAAAGTGTTTAGATTCTAAACATTTGAATGTTTAGAATAGTTTAGATGTTAGTTAGTGCCAAAGTTTGTATGTTTGGGTATCTCTAAACATACAAACATTCGCATTTAGAATATTACTGCATTTATAGGATTATTACTACTCTTGACCAACCATATTATAACCTTTCTATATATTCATTCAAACCCCCCTTTTGGCCAGCGGCGCGGCGGCGCGCAACACAAAATATTTACTTAATGATTATTTTCGGTTGGCTCCTCTCCGGATGGACGATACTGTTTTGGAATGGTGGTCACACTGGGGGTCAAGTCTGCTATTGTTAACATCATATAATCGTGTTTCAATGGTGTTTGAACGGTAATGCTTTTTAACACAGTTCTTGATTCTTAAACCCAAAACTGAAACACAGTGTCTAACGGGTTTGGATTTTTAGGAAAAACAATGTGTTTCAATTTTGGGTTTACAAAAACAAGAATTGTGTCAAAAAGCATTACCATCCAAACACCATTGAAACACGATTACGGCGTTAGTCACGATAATAGCAAACTTGACCCCTTGGTCCTGTACGGTCCGGCTGGTTAAAAGTCAAAACTTGGAGATACGTGGTGAGGTTTAAGACTTAGGTACAGATGCCGGCATATATATTGGCAAGAAAATGAAAGAGACAAAAGATGCGCAGTAGCCATAAACTTAGTGTTTATGGCTACTGCGCATCTTTTGTCCCTTTCTTTCTCTTGCCAATATATATGCCGGGCAGTTTTTTTTTATACACACCTGCCCTTCCACCCTAAAGTCACGTGTATTTTTATTTTGTACAATGAGGAATGTCCAAAAAAACAAATTGGCTGAATATTTTTATAGGCAGGAATAAGCGCCCTTAGTAATAGAAAAAAGTTTTAGAATTTTCGGTTGTGTGAAAAAAAAATTAAGTCTCATTATTAGTCATTGTATTAAAAAAAGTTGCAATATAAAATGTCAAAACTGCATTATTTTGGCCGTTGAAAATAATTTCCCTCTAACGGTAATTGGGATATACTATAAATGTTTCTTTTCCTCATCGTTTCGGAATCTGAAAAATAAAATAAGATTAATTTTTATTTTGTTACTACGAATAAACAATGGGTGTCAAAGACCATAATAACTAGTATAGTAGTAAGGTAGTAAGTTAGGTAGGTCCGATTCTTAGCTGAAACTGATCTAAATTGTTTAACTCAACTACGTAAGATAATATTTTAGTTTACATTACATTTTTTCTCTCTGTTAAGAATAGAAAATAATTCCGCTCTCAAAGTTAAATGTGGCATAAAAACATAAAATGTAATGTTCGGTAGGATAAACGTAAATTTTTCATCCAAATCTTTCTTTCTTATTCAAAAGTTCTGCTGTGATTATGGTCACCCTGCGATATGCAGATAAAATTTCTAAAGCTTCTTATGTGTCGAAAATGAATACAGATTTGTACATATTATATTTATTATATTGAAATAAAAAATACGTAATTAAGGTGGAATTATAATTAACTTCTATAATATTTCCGAATTAGATCGGAAACAATCTTTGAAATCTGCTAAAATTCAGATTTCTGAGAAGGAAAAATTGAATGCTGAAAATACTTTAAAAAACACTTACTTGTGAAATATAATGTTAGAATTTGGTTTTGAAACACTTTTGCAATTTTGCACAATGCAACACATGCTTTGTAACGCGAATTTTATTTAAATAATTTTATATTTTTGTACATAAACGTGAGATGCGGTGGAAAATCATTGACATTAGTGACATGTCAAATCAAAGACAATTCTATCAGTGATGCCACCTTATTTTTATTTGGTAACTTATGAAATATGGAGAAATTACTGTTAAACGTAAAATATTGTAATAACAAAATGGACTCATCTGTCCTCTAAATAATTACTTTGGCATGTACTAATAAATTTTAACATCATGTAACTAATTTAAAGTGTGCCGATATTTACATTTATTTAGAAAATCTAATTAATTGTTGTACATGACCTGGGTAAATTGACTATGGATTGGGATATTTTGTACTTAGCATGGCAATTTCAGTCACAGTGTGAGAGGGATAACAGAAATCTGCAAAGGTGAATGACCTCATCCCCAACCATCCTTCAGTAGTAGAATGTCCAGTGTCATAGAATATGAATATAAGGTTCTTGTTTACGGAAACATCATTGTTTTTTTTTTAATTTCGCGGTACTGCCTTCTTCTTGGATTTGCCCTGTATCGTAATGAGAAAAAAGTTATTTTATAGCATACTTCAGTTAGCGAAGGTATGTTATAAAATAACTTTTTAATTTTTTTTCGGTATTGCGTGTATAAAGTATGTCAATATAAATTCGCTTTGAAATTCATAATTCGAATTTTACGATATGAGAGTAGATAATAGTAGTTTATGAAACTGATGCATAATGAGGGGTATTAAAACATGAGTGTGTGTTTAAAAACCGAGCCGTAGGCGAGGTCTTTAATAATATCACACGAGTGTTTTAATACCTAGTTATGTACAGTTTCATACACTACTTTATCTACTCTCATACAATTTGTGATTGAACCTACAAAATAAATTATCAATGATAAAAAGAATAAGTGACTAGTTTCCTCGACTTGCTACGACTTGGTAGGTAGTATTTAGGTACTTACCTAGGTTAAGTAAGACGTTTTTCCGTCGCCGCATCTAAAATATCGGGTGGAGTCCACACTCACTACTATCAGACATTTTTAAGCAAAAGTAAAAATTAAAATCAAAACATGGCGCGTATTCTATTAGAAAAAATAATAATGAGGTAGTGCATTCCAGCAGACTAATCATTACGCTAAGTCATCGATCACCATAGAGTACATTTTTATCATGGAAAGTATGTGGAAATGTCATTGTTCTTTTTTAATATCGCGGCACTGCCTTCTTCTTGGATTTGCCCATATGAATATAAGGTTCTTGATTTGCCCTGTATCGTAATGAGAAAAAAAGTTATTTTATAGCATACTTCAGTTAGCAAAGGTATGTTATAAAATAACTTTTTAATTTTTTTTCGGTATTGCGTGTATAAAGTATGTCAATATAAATTCGCTTTGAAATTCATAATTCGAATTTTACGATATGAGAGTAGATAAAATAAAATAAAACATTACAGTTTTATTTCATCAACTCTAGTAGCATGACCACCGAAACACAATATAATTTAGATTTATCAATACCTATCTGCCGTATTTTGACAGTTGTTTCGACAAATACTTAGCTGTATCATAAATCATTAGGTATAATCATCTGGTTCCCGCAGTGGGGTGGTTTCACCCCTTAACACCCGAGAGGAACAAATCTTTATTATATGTGTGAAGTGCCTAAAAAACTAAGGAAAAATACAAAAAAAATCATGTGGTATCTGGTCTCCAGCAATCAGACCCTCACGATCATGAGTTTCAGGAATAAATTGTATGTTGCAAAATTTGCAGCTTGTTTCCATATTCGTTTTCTTGTAACACTGGCCCTGGGAATCGACGCTGATGTTCTTCTTGAGTATTTTTAAGGATTGCGATCGCGACCAACCTCGTTTTGATGGGGAAACTGACCTCCAGTTCTTGATGTTCAGGCATCGGCTCTTGGTATCCTCGGAGAAGGTGGCTGAATCGACTGAGGAGGTGGCTATATTAGCGGGGAAGGTGTCTAGGTCGATGGGGAAGGTGACATTTCCATAGTAACTTCACCAGGCTCTTCTTCAGAGATGTTTTCTTTCGCTGTCTGCCTAAATAGGACATTCTCATAGTCATCCTAGTCAAAATCTTCAAGCTCCGAAAGATTATCTGTCATGGAATAAATGATTTATTATGTTATCCGTTCATCAAGCCCCTAAAAATAAAAGAAAAACAATATTTTTCCTCCACAGAATACCAAAACAAAGTTTGCACAGCAACCGAAAGGCTATGAAGATTCTCGTCAAGTTATTTACGTAAAATACTAAAATAAAATGCATTCTACTAAAACAACTCATAAACAAGTTATATGCATCAAAAACTTCTTTAAATTCGTTTTAATAATTTAAATATCAATTACTGACGTGAGCGGGTGACGGGGTCTAAAAACATGGCCCTCCCTCACGCGGCATTCGGCTAACTGTCAGGATCAACCGTGTCTCCATAGTAATAAGGTATTATTTTGTGTGCTCTCAGATAGACTCACAATCTATCGACGGCGCGGCGGTTGCGTCTCCAAAAATGAAGTAAATAGTGTAGATTTTTTCAAAGCGAAACTCACAATCGTTTAAACTCGGGTGTAAAGGGTCACTCATGATTGCAAGCAACTTTTACTACGGGGCCAACTCTAATAACGCGAAAAAAAATCAGCTGATCCATACATTACGGTCGAGTAGGTATTGCGCTTTTGTATGGAACCAAACCGGAACCAAATGATCAAAATTTCAGCGTGTAGTGTTCAATTCCCATGCTGGGAAAGCTAAGGTACTTTCTCAGCGCAATTCTATGGTCTTTAACTATAGTGACCATTTAATTAAGTAAATATGTTTGAAAGGAGATAAATGGTCTCCGGGAAAACATAATTTTCTCACGTTGGTACTTAACGCCGGTTAACGCGGCTAAGTGCGCACTTTAGAAAAATATCTAAATAAAAAAAATGGAAACGACTCCTGCGCAATGTTAATGGTGATTCGGCAATGCTGCCCGCGGCTGCTCCGTAACAAGGTAACAAAGTATGCAATCGCAGAAGTTTTATTTAATAACCAGCCGTTGTCAACGTGTCTTCCCACAAAAAGTTACCACGCTTCCTTAGGGACATGTCTATTTTTAACATATCTCTATGTCGAGTTGTAGTAGATTAGCTATAAATAATCACAAATACAAAATAATGTTGAAAGTAATGTGTAAATCATATTTTAAGACGGGTTAAGTCTTTGTTCTACCTAGAGTTCATTGACTACGCTAAGGCATTTGACTCTATATCCCATATCAGCATGTGGAGAGCCTTACAGGAATGCGATGTACCATCAGAGGCTATAGAGCTCATACAAGACATATACAAGAAAAGCACAAGTAGAGTAATACTAGACAAAACAGCACTGAAATCAATATATGTAGAGGCGTTCGTCAAGGCGACCCCCTCTCTTCCAGAATTTTTATCACCGTTCTCCAAAACATCATGAAAACACTAAAGTGAGAAAACAAAGGCATAAACATCAATGGTCAACTTTTGAGTAATCTCAGGTTTGGAGATGATATCGTGCTCTTCGCAGAAAATTCATCACAATTAGAATTAATGATAAACGAAATTAACTGTGTCAGCAATGAAATTGGCCTAGACCTAAACACAATCAAAAAACAAAAATTATGACAAACAGCACCAAGTCACCAATACACGTTAGCGGTGTCTTACTAGAATATGTCCAAGAATACACATATCTAGGCAAACAGATATCATTTAAAAAATATAGACACCAAGATGAGTATGAGACGTGTAAACATGGCCTGTAATAAATTTTGGAGTTTCAAAGAAATTCTAAAGTCAAATACTTCAATGAAACTAAAGAAAATTGTGATAGACTCTTGTATCTTACCTTGCCTCACATATGCATCCCAAACATGGATTTTCAATAAACAAACTAGGGACAAAATATCAACAACCCAAAGAGCCATGGAACGGAGCATTCTGAATCTAAAATTGAGACACAAAAAGAGAAGTACAGACATAAGAAAAACAACAAAGTTGATTGCTCTAGAACACTGCAAAAGACTCAAATGGAAGTGGGCAAGCCATATTGCATGGATGAAAGAGGACAGGTGGGCTAAAAAGATATTGTCATGGAAGGGACCTGTCGGCAAGAGAAACAGAGGCAGACCGGCGGAGAGATGGCTCGATGAAATTTTAAAATTAGCGGGAAAAGATTGGACAGATAAAGCGAATAATAGAGCTACGTGGAAAAAAATGGAGGAGGCGTTTACTCTATAGAGAGGTCCTTAATAAACAAATAAATAATAACTCAAGCAAATGTATTTAGACATAAAAAAAAGAAATATTTAAATCAATTCTATTTTAATTAACTAATAAATTGCATGATCTATAATTATAATTTTGTTGATGTATTGTTATTTTATTAAGGAAATAAAAAGGCTTAATTATTATATTATATTATAAGTCTTTGTTCGATACATGACTCGTGTATGAACACAGGGGTGGAAATCATTTTTAGTTCCCATTGCAAAAAGGTTTATATGTACGTACCTACATGTACACTAGCACTATACATGTCAGTAGCTTCTGCGACGGGTGAAAATGCAAAGATATTGAAAATTCAAAATCTATATGTTACAGTCAAACCCCGAAGTCCAGGCGCTCCTAGGTTTGCCTAGTCAAACCTCAGGGTTTCGGCCTTTGACTAGCCAAACCTAGGAGATACTAACTTGGACAGTCAAACGCCAAAACGCAATTCGATCAAATCGGGGTTTGCCAGTCAGACTTAAATTAGGTACAGAATATGTTTCTTTGTATTTAAAAGTATGAAAAACACATTCTTTACAGTAATAATTTAAATAATATTAATAATCTTCCTGTGAAACAAAGATTTCTGTTGTCTGTTAAAAAAAATAACCAAATTTAAGACGATCGCAAAGCGCAGCGGAGCGATAGTCTTAAATTTCGTGGTTATTTTTTTTAACACGCTTTAGTATTGGACTTTGACTAAGCCTTCTTGTCAAACCTAAGGTTTGACTAGGCAAACCTAGGAGCGCCTGGACTTCGGGGTTTGACTATAACATATACATATATATATATATATTAATGAAGACAACAATTGATATATTGTAATAGAGACAACAATAAATCAGAAGGACTATTCGAATCTCTATAATCGGATGTCGTTAGTTCTGCTTTGTGATGCACGAGTATCGACCGAAAACCCATATCTTTGTTTCGTAGTAGGCCCTTTAGGGTTGTGCCGTGGTAAGGAGGTGACGTCTGCTGGCCACCACCGCGGCGGTCGCAGGTTCGCAACGGTGCAGGCGGGGCCGTAACGGTGCGCGTACGGCGGCTAATTGTTCCTGTGCGTTCGGGCGTCAGTTCGAATCCCACGCGGTCAACGCCTGCCCAGGCATATTACATAGTACTGTGATAGTTTTTATAGACCATATTTTTCCTCTACCTACTGTCTTTACATGAGTCGATTTTAATCATCTAGCAAGTCGCTTCCAAAATTGAATCGCAGTCGTCTATGTAGTTGATGGCGTAACTTATGTACAGATAGCCATAAACACTTACCCCCTTACTAATAAAGAATGTATAGCAGCTGCATAGTTACACAGTGTTTTGTCACTTTCTTTTTAATGTCAAATTCAAATAGTTTGACAGAGAGTAACCATTGAGTTGTCATTGAGTAAATCATTGAGTGACCGAGTTGCCATTTTACACTATTTACATAGTTAATTTACGCCATGCGGCGAAAGTTGTGCAGCTTTAGTCACTCATGTAAATACCCCATAAAACACTAATTAATACACAACTGTTAAAACCTTATTAAACTTATTCAGTCTTATACATAATTTTAGTATCGCTGATTAGAGCTTTGATAATAATTGCATCGACACTTCATGTATTTTTGTTTGGCTACTTTCTACGCTCAATTGCAGTAGGTACTTACCAATAACATGTGATTAACAATAGAGGCGTATTATGATTTGGATACGAATTTGAAAAGTACTCTACAATATGAAGAATGAAATAAAATAACAATGTTTCAAACGTGTTGGTAACTAATAATAGTTAAACGAAATGTCTGTTGCCCGCATGAGAGATAATTTTCATTACTTTTACATCATGACTTCCGTTAAAATTGTTCAATTACGTAACGCTTTTTGTAACAACCCTTTTTTTAAACATAATGAAAATAGAGGCGCTGTTTTTTTCATCATCGACTTAATTTAAAATAATACCTATAAGTATACTGCTTGAAACAATTCATGTTTTATTAGTTATAAAGAAGTTGAGGCTTGACTTATTTTTCGCACTTTCTCAAAAAAAATGGGTATTTCTCAGAAGAGTTGAGTGCAGACAAAAGATAACAGGCTTAATTCCTTAATTAATTCTCTGTAAATATTTACCTCTAATTATTTTGTATCATTTCTGATAATACAATATATTCCTGAAATAATTTTTATAAGCGTTTCAGCTACATTAGGGATGACGATTATAATGAATAAAATAACTAAATACTAATAAAAATCGTAAACATATTAAACATTTAGCGTAGCTTGTATACCTCTTGGTTTTATATATTGCGTATTATTTGTTTTATGACCCTTCAAAGTTGGGTGGACAAGTTAAATGGACTTGTGAAAAGTATAAAATGTATAAAATAAATAATACTTTTTATTAGTTCGTAAAATGTATAGCAAAGTATAGCAAGTTTCTTAAACAAATTTGTCTAAGAAACCATTTTGACAAACACAATATTTAATTTGTGTGCATTTCAAACTGTGATATCTCGGGCATTTTTCATGCTAGCGAAAAAATTCTTTAATAAAACAATAACATAAAACAAATTACATTTTTTTTTGTAATTTATAACATAAAACAAAAAAAATATTCGTCATGCCTATTGATATCATTAGGCCTCTTACGCACGACGGTCGACCGTGGGAACGGCTGGCCGCGCGACTAGCCGCTTTTCCGCTTGTGATCGTACGAACTTGACCGCCAATGGAATCACGCGGTTGACCGCTAGTGCGTAAGAGGGCGGGCATAATAATGAGAGACAGGTATACAATGACAAGCTCAACGAGAATTGCACAATGCATTCTGATTTTGCTCCAATTAAGCATTCTAATAAGAATACATACCTCTGGCTTTAAAAAACAATAATCCATGTTTCAGAAGGCACGTTATGAATTTCAGTGGGCCGGCCGCGGCGTTTGGCGTTTTTGCACGCGCGGCTCTCTGCGCTAATCGCCGCACGCCAACTGTGCTGATGCCGCATTGCAAGGACATTCTACACTTCGCACAATTCAAAATTAAATGTTCTCGGGAAAGCGTCATTAAACGCTTTGTTATTAATAATTGTAAAACAATTTAAATGAGAAAAAATATTATTTTGCGTCGCCGAATTAATCGCGCCAATGAATCACTGTCAATGATAAAAAATATATACAGGGTCATTTTGTATTCACCATCCAAATTTTGAGGATGTGTTCAGTTCAGTCCATGACACTGAACAACGTTTTCTGAGAAACACATGGTCAAATATGTAAAATAAAAATCGACTTTCCATACAAATCAAAGAGATCATGTGATCAATTTAGTATGGGATGACCAAAATTTTTTGGCGAAATTTGACACATGTTTTTTAGAGAAAGTTGTTTAATTCCATGGACTGGATACATCCTTAAAATTTGGATGGTAAGTTCAAAATGACCCGATATTTATAGATTTTCGGGAGTAGAAAAAAGGCTCTGAAAGTGAACTTATGTGAACAAACCACATAAAACAAATAAGTCATATACTATAGAGCCAAGTCAAGGTAACCATGTGCCCACAATACATCGTTATCGTCATTTACAGAAAAATATTTGATTTAGTTTCGTTAAAATTGTTGAGAGCTATGGAGCTTAGGGAGACACCAATATTGGACAATTTAAATGATAATTCTACAGGTAAACCAAAGATTTTTAGGTAAATATAACCTGAATGACAACGCAACGATTGGGGCCCAGTATTCTTTACGCAACCAATAATCATCATGCTGTTTTAATTTTATTTGTTTACAAATATTTACAAGAGTGATCAAGTGGTTAGTGACCCCGGGAGTTCAAGGTCGCAGGATCGAAACTTGTTAAGGGTATATTTTTGTGTTATTCTAACTTCATCATTTTATTAAAATGTATAGGTTATTTTTCGGATGCAAGTGAGAAAAGAAAGGATGTGAGCAGTCCATTTTTTTTAAATAAACATAATTTAAATTTATCGCTTTGATAATTTTGTGTTTTCATTAAACTTGTCAAATTATGAAGATTGAAAACCAGGGATAAAATATAAAGTCTCTTAGGAAATATGACTGGGGTCAAAACAATTTCCCAGTTACGATCTGCGTGGACGCATGTGGCCATAAATAACGTGTCGGTGCCAGCAGGCCAGCCCTCGGTTCCCACGCGGAGGAAACAAAGAGGTGACCGTCCCTCCCAGTTGAGCATACGACGGCAAGCCTCGTAACTTTCAGCCATTGAGTACTTGCAATGAGGTTAAAAATATATACGTTACTTTTAATACCACCGCAAGTGGCACCCTCAGAGGTTTTAATTTAATAACTTGTTAAAAGAAAAAGATTTTTATAATACTTAGGAATTTTTAGGGCCCATGGTCTAGTATTTTTACTATACCTACATTCCCTCGTAGTCATTCGTCGAAATAGCAAATGTGTCAAAAACGGCCACTTTTAGCAGTTTTACTATCTAGGTACTTCTAGCAGTGATTACGAGGGAATGTTATGACTAATGATACCATCTAAAAGTCAGAGCGAGTGCAAAGCGTGAGCAAAGCGTCTCCGTTTTAGCTTAGGCAAAAATGTTTTCGTATGTCTTGTCTATCCGGCAGTTCTCCTCTACAGTACAGGTAGAATTTCTCAATTGATTCTCGTGTAATTTTGTCCTTTCTAATATTATATAGGTACTATAAAATATTATAAATACGAAAGTCCGTTTGTTTGTTTGTTACGCATTTTAACTACTGAACCGATCGTCATGAAAATTTTACATACATGATGTCAGGGGTATAAAGAAGGACCTTTCATTCCAAAAAAAGTATTGTTCCTGAGGGATAGCAAAAAACTTTCCACACAGACAAAGGCGCAGGCGGCAGTTAGTCAGTATTTCTAAATTTTTCAAAAAATAAAAAATATCGTTTTTTCCACTGTTCCAGCTCACAAAGCCTTTGTGAGCTGAAACAGCTGAAAAAACGATATTTATATTATAGAAAAGCATTTAATTCTATTGTTTGAGCATAACAAGATTATTTATATTGCGAAAGATTATATTACGCTTCGTTATTCTTATGTTCGTTAATTAAATTCATTAACTAGTATCGGATCATAAATCGTCAGGCCAAATCTTGTGCTGAAATTTAATTTGAAAGTTTTCCTCGTGAATTTGAAAGTGTCCGCCACTTAATCAAGTTAGGTCCTAGTGGCAATGAAGTCAAATTAACTCCACTGTTTGGGGGGCAGCATTCGTCCCATTTCCCCTGTCCCTTGGTGTCGTTTCCACGGCCAGCGGCAGTGTGTGCCGGACCGCAGAGCGCGCCGCTCGCAACCATGTCGCCCGGAGCGCTCGCCGCGCTCGCGTCGCTCGTGTCGCTCGCGCTGCTGCCGCTCGCCCGCGCAGGTCCATGCAAATACCCGGTCGATGACCCCAGTGATATATGCGGAGGATAAACGCATTTTTATTGCCGACCTTTTTGGAGCTAATTTATTGAAGGCTCTGTTGATGTTCGTTTGTTTGGTCTTTAACGCCGATTAGGTTTTTTGCTAATTCGAAGTTGAAAGGTATCAAAATTTCATTGTGAAGAGGTATAATAGTTTCTTTATAACTAAATATTTTTAAGGATATTTAACCTAACTAGATTTCCTTTAATGTTGGTCGCAAAACGCTGCTCAGACTGATCGATAAGTAATCAAGCCTTTTTTAAATTTATTTTCAACGTAATTATAAGCGTATTAATGAGAAGAATCTCCAAAAGAAACAATAAACGTATTTAAAGTGCCATTTAAGTAATATTTTGAAGCGCACAAGTCGTCACTTTTCGCGCTAGAAAAAGAGTTCAACGCGCGATTGAGAGCTTTTGTACGCATGCAGGGTCACTCCCTTTCATTGAGCATTTTATATGAATGTGCCTATTTAGAATGCTAATTTACACAATACCAACTATTCTTGAGGTCACAGTTAACTGTATTCACACGAACTAATGAGGTTTGCCGCTTTGGGTGCGTAAGTATTTAATTAAGGAAATTTTAAAACAAAAGGCTCGGTCTGGGATGATTGTGTGCGTTTAACATAAAGATAAGTTACATTATTAATATACCCAAAATAATTGTGGATATAAGTATTTTAATTATTTTTATGAAGTACCAAATTCTTACCAAAATGCAAGAAAATATACTCAGTTTTCAATATTAAGCGTTTGTTTCTTAGTGTTTAATTTGTTTATGGAAATAAAACACAGTCGAAGGAATTGTGTGGATATTCATTAATTATCACTATTCTAATTAAAGTTTTTACAAATAATTTTTTATGCTGAGCGCTTCGTTTTTATTATAATTAGATTATTAAACTAACAAGTATGAATTTTTCTTGGCCAGATTTTATTCTAGTTTTGTTTACTAAAATCAAAACGTGAAGTGTCGTTCTGCAAATATTTAACTTGTAAAGTGAATAAACCACACTTGATCGGGTGATAGCTCAGGTGCAGAATGACCACATAAAGAACTGCTCAAATGATAACATGTTCATGGGTTTTTTGTGAAAAAAATCGACCGGCTGACTGAATTTCTGCCTGGGGCGAGGAGACTGTTGCCATGGCAATTTAAGACGACACATAAAATGACCACTCAACAGAAATAAATCCACTTAAAATAACTATGCTCCATAATTTTAACCAGTTTCTTTATGCGATATGAGCCAGCCATAAAATGTTTTGAAAATATCATTTAGATACTTTATACATTGAAAATTGCATGGTGCATGATGTTTTTTTGCGTTATTGTTCTTCTAAGTTTTCCTAAATGTTTTTTTTATTATGTTATATTAGCGGCCTGCCCTCGTTTCGCTTCGGTTGTTTCCTTTTTTTGCCAAATGCAACCATCCAACAACACCCAAAAAGAAAACAAATATCTTACAGTCGTCACCCACTCGCTCCAGAAGTCTGTTTCCTTCCCGTTCGAGTCCCGTCCCGCCCGTCGCGGTGTAGGAAACACTCATGAATTTATTTTCACACGCGTTTACTAAGATTTTCATTTAAATGGTATGGTGTAAAAGGTTAATATAATGGGTATAGTAAGCTATTCTTAAAAGATAGATATATGCCATTGCTTACATTTTTGTCGACCTATAAAAGAGGAACAATTCTATCATACATTATTCTGTTATAGATCAAAAGGTTTATGCAGCGTTTTCGATGCAAGCTCCCAGACGGCTTAATATTTGCCGACCTCTTTAACAATTATCGACATATTTCTACCAATTTACATAAAACCTGAAATTATATACTATGAACTTAAACCTTTCTCAGGAATCACTCTATCATTTGGTAAAAGCCGCATGAGAATCCGTTCAGTAGTTTTTGAGTTTATCGCGAACAGACAGACAGACGCGGTGAGGGACTTTGTTATATAATATGAAGAAAACAATAAAACTAATGCAAATGAATCGGAACAAACCAAAGACTTTTGTTTGAACAAACGAAAATAACAACAACTTTTCTAAACGCCATCTAATTAGATCAACTGGGGGTGCTTTATTACCGACAAACAAGAAGCTTATGCAAATCTTTTTTTAAAGAATAAACGTTCTATTTGATTAATATTACGGAAAAATAGAAACCTTAGAATAATAACACATAGAACGATAGTTCTCTACAAAGCGAACTGTCAAAAGTGAGGCAACTAAAAATAAAAAAATGTTTTAAAAAACAAAAAACCGACTTCAAAAACCCACTCTACCTCTAAAAAACAAGAAATAATATTCAAATCACTAGAAACGCATTATCATTGTAATAAAACACGTCTATAGAAGTAGGGTGGGGCTGGAGGACAACTTTTTTTTCATTCTAACAGCCCCACCCGACTTCAATAGACGTGTTTTATTACAATGATAATGCGTATCTAGTGATTTGAATATTATTTCTTGTTTTTTAGAGGTAGAGTGGGTTTTTGAAGTCGGTTTTTTGTTTTTTAAAACAATTTTTTTTTTCTTTTTACTATACTCATGTTTGACAAAATAAATGATATTTGATTTGATATTTGATTTGATTTATAAGTACCTTCTGTATTAAATATATTATCTAGGTAGAAAAATAGGTTTGGCCGAACGTAAGATAATCACGGACAAACATGCATACGGGTCAAACTGAGAAGAGAACCTCCTTTTTTGAAGTCGGTTACAATACCAAAACTTTCTCCTAAGTGTAACAAATACTTTTCTGAAAACCGTATCAAAATCGGTTTAGCCAAATGCGAGATAATCGCGGACAAACATACATACATATATACGAGTCAAACTCAGAACCTTCTTTTTTTTGAAGTCGGTTAATATACTAAAACCTTCTCCTAAGTGTAACAAATACTTTTCTGAAAACCGCATCGAAATCGGTTCAGCCAAACACGAGATAATCGCGGACAAACATACATACATACATACATACAGGTCAAACTGAGAACCTTCTTTTTTGTTTTTTGAAGTCGGTTAAAACAGCAAAAATAGCTCCGTTTTTGTATTTTTGTTCTCCGTTAAACATACCGAATAAGTACAAAACAGTTTAAATTTTCCTACATTTAGGAGATTAGTTACTACCTATATTATTGGATTTCAGTTACGATTAGGTAATGTATGAAGGATATAAAATCTGAAAACTAAGCCATTTTGGTTTAGTATTAGTTGCCTCACTTTGCATACGCGGACATGGCTATAGAAACGAAACGTCAGTTCATGCGGTGACCATGGAAATAGTACTATAAACCGGATTGAGCGCTTCGCCCCAAAACGAGCCGACAGAGAGGTCAAGTAGATGTATGTGTCCTTTTCTTCATTAGGGTGACCAAACCGTATGGTTGACCGGAGACATACATAATACTTTAAACTGTTTAATATAAACTTAAATATACCTAGGTAGTTCTTTATTTATAATTAACACTTATTACCGCGTTTTTATTAGGTTGCTTGCTCTTTTGTTTGTTTGAGCACAAATTTTGCAAACGATTTTATACTAAATTCCCGATGAGCTAGAGACTTGAAACTTTGAACATAGGTCAGAAATGGAAGGAAATGTGTCATTGAGGTGATCTGATAATGGAGCCGGAAGAACGCCACAGGAACTCTATGATGAATGAAACTATACAACCCCATCGTGTTTGGGCTTATTAGAATTGTCTTGACAAGTACTCTGACGGGAGACGAGGTTCAGGGTCGGATGATGAAGTCTGGATTCCATGCCATAAGAACTCAATATTGAAATCATGCAACCCCATCGAGTTTGGGCTCGTTTGAATCGTCTTGACGAGTGCTCTGTTGGGTAATAGTATCCAAGAGTCTGATGATGGAGCCGGAAGAAGGCCACAGGAACTCTGCAATAAAACCTTTCAACCCCATCGAGATTGGACTCGTTTGAATGGTCTTGACGAGTACTCTGATAGGTGGTGGTATATTTTTAGTTTAGCTCGTTAACTAAAAAAAAGAAAATTAATATTTATTTAAAAAATATATTTTTAAGAACAAATTATTTATCACGTTTTTATTAAGTTCCCTTTTTCTTTTTCTTTTTTAAATATGGTAATTCAACCAATTAAAATCTAGTTTATTCAATTCAATTTAATTTCAAGTGTAAATAATTACGCAACTTTAAAGTTTATTCCAATTTTTAATAAAAATGCAATGTGCGTGAACTTCGGAAAAACAAATAAATGTTGGAAAAACAAGTAAAAGTAGGAAAACATTGTCTAGTGATCTGTAGTTAAAAAAAGATGTAAACGATTTTCGACTTTATTGACGTTTGAAATTCGATTGCTTTTTCCCATAATTATACTTGTACATTTACTTTGCTGTTTCATTAAAAACTGTTATTTTGGTAAAGATGTCAATAAGGTCTAAAATACTTGCACCAATTTCTTTACTTGTGAAGTTAATAAAATGGGTGCAAGAGATTTACGACGACACAATGTTTAAAATATAAAAAAAAAAACAAAATGGCGGCCAACTATATTGTTCGTGGGCCGATTTTATGAAACTCAATTTTGTTACTATTTTGATAAAAATATAACAAAGAAATGTTAAAAATATAAAAAAATATGGCAGCCAACTCTTTTATTTGTGGGCTGATTTGAATGAAACTCGGTTTTTAGTACTAATTTGACAAGAAAATAATGACACAATATGTATTGAAAAAATTAAAAAATCCAAGATGGCAGCCAACTTGTTTGTTTTTGGGCCGATTTCGATGAAACTCGGATTTTGGTAATATTTTGACAAGAAAATAACAACGCAATTTTTAAAATACTAAAAATCTAAGATGGCGGCCAACTTTTTTGTTTTTTGGGCCGATTTCGATGAAACTCGTTTTTGGTACTAATTAGACAAGAAAATAACAACTTAATTTAAACTGATGGAAAAATCAAAAAAGATCAAAATGGCTGCTAATTTTTTTTTGGGTTGATTTTGATGTGACTCGGTTGAAAAAACAGATAAATAATTTGGCTGCCATCTTAGATTTTTTTACGACATTCCGTTGCTGTTTTCTTGTCAAAATAGTACCAAAACCCGAGTTTCATTAAAATCAGCCCACAAGCAAAACAGTTGGCCGCCATCGTGGATTTTTTCTATTTATAAAATTGCATTGTTATTTTCTTGTCAAAATAGTACCAAAAACCAAGTTTCATCGAAATCGGCCCAAAAACAAAAAAGTTGGCCGCCATCTTGGATTTTTAAAATTTTCAACATTGCGTTGTTATTTTCTTGTCAAAATCGTACCAAATACCGAGTTTCATCAAAATCGGCCCAAAAACAAAAAAGTTGGCCGCCATCTTGGATTTTTAGTTTTTTTAAAATTGCGTTGTTATTTTCTTGTCAAAATAGTTCTTAAAACCAAGTTTCATCGAAATCGGCCCAAAAACAAAAAAGTTTGCCGCCATCTTGGATTTTTAGTGTTTTTTTTAAATTGCATTGTTATTTTCTTGTCAAAATAGTTCCGAAAACCAAGTTTCATCAAAATCAGCCCAAAAACAAAAAAGTTGGCCGCCATCTTGGATTTTTAGTTTTTTTTTAAATTGCGTTGTTATTTTCTTGTCAAAATAGTTCCTAAAACCAAGTTTCATCGAAATCGGCCCAAAAACAAAAAGTTTGCCGCCATCTTGGATTTTTAGTTTTTTTTTAAATTGCATTGTTATTTTCTTGTCAAAATAGTCCCGAAAACCAAGTTTCATCGAAATCGGCCCAAAAACAAAAAAGTTGGCTGCCATCATGGATTTTTTTAATTTTCAACATTGCGTTGTTATTTTCATGTTGAAATAGTACAAAAAACCGAGTTTCATCGAAATAGGCGCACAAACCTTAACCGAAATAGGCGCACAAAAATTCATTGACATTTAATGATGTGCTTGAGCAAAAAGATACTAATAAGGGATTTGACACATTCCATGACATACTTTGTATACTTTTTGAACAATGTTTTCCAACTGTGAAACGACGATGTAGAAATACAGGAAAAAAATTACCTTGGTTTACAAAAGGCCTGAAAAATAGCTGTATAATAAAACGCAGACTTTACAAAAAATATATATTATCTGATAAAAACAGTAAAACAAAGAATAAGAAACAGTATCAATGCTACAATAAATTATTACAAAAATGTATTATTTCCGCACAAAAAATAAATAACTCTAAATATATTTTAAACGCCGACAATAAATGTAAAGCTTCATGGAATATAGTTAACAATAGTATAAATAGAAAATCAACTAACAATGACATAAATAATATTAAAATAAAAAATAAATCTTTAAGCAATTTAAATGATATAGCGGAAGCATTTAATGATTATTTTGTTGAAATATCTAAAAATACTGACTCTAATGTAAAAAATACAAATACTTATAAAATTAATAACAGTATTTTCCTATGGCCAACCTCAGAAACTGAAATAAAAAACGTCATTATGCAATTAAAAAATACGAACTCTGTAGGTTTCGACGGAGTAACTACAAATGTCTTAAAAAAATGTGCCAATAAGATAGCCATTCCATTGACTCATATTGCAAACCTTTCGATGGAACAAGGTATTTTTCCAGAGAGACTTAAACAATCAATAGTAAAACCATTATATAAAAAAGGCGATGATAATGACCTATGCAATTACAGACCTATAACACTTATATCCGTACTAGCAAAAATCTTAGAGAAGATTATGGCAAAAAGATTAAACGATTTTATAAAAAAGCATAATATAATAAAACACAATCAATTCGGATTTCAAGAAGGCAAATCCACATCACTTGCTTGTTTCGCCTTGATGAAAAAAGTGACAGAAGCTATTAATGATAAGGTACGTGCTATAGCTGTCTTTTTAGATATGTCGAAAGCATTCGATTGCGTTAACCATAATATTCTTCTAAGCAAACTTTCTGACTATGGTTTAAGAGGCACAGCAAATAAATGGTTGGAAAGCTATCTAACCAATAGACAGCAATGTACTGAAGTCAGTAGAGTTGAAAACAAAATAAAAATCTCTGCGCGATCAAAATACAGAGAAATTGAACGTGGCGTACCACAAGGCAGTATTTTAGGGCCATTACTGTTCTTGTTATATATTAATGACTTACCTGATATAACTAAAAATGAATGCTTCCTTTTTGCTGACGATTGTACATTACTTTTTCAAAATAAAAATATTGACCAATTAGAATCGGACATAAATAATACTCTTACTGACGTAATTAACTGGATGACTAAGAACAATCTGATAATTAACCTTGACAAAACAAATGCGATAGACTTTCACACTTATAAATCAAGTAAAGTTAATATGGACATAAATTACAATAATAATAAAATAGATTTAATAGATTCGACCGTGTTTTTAGGTATCACGCTAGACGAGCACTGTAGCTGGAAAAAACACATAGATAATCTTTGTAAAAAAGTGAATAGATTTGTGTTTGCTTTGAACAGAATCAAAAAAGTAGCCTCTTTCCAAGTAGCTTTGCAAGCATATTACGGATATGTTGCTTCTCTGTTACGCTATGGTATAATAATATGGGGTAATAGTGTGGACTTTGAAAGAGCATTTAAAGCACAAAAAAGCTGCATAAGGGCGTTATGTGGAATTAGTAGCAGGGAGTCATGTAAACCACTATATCAAAAACATAAAATCCCAAATCTACCATGTATATATATAGCGGAGATGTGCTTATTTGTAAAAAATCACCCTGACTACTTCACTAAGGTCAGCCAAGTTAAGACAAATGCTCGGGATTCTAGAAAAAACAAAATCGTTATACCAAAAAGTAATCTGGCATTTTTCAGGGAAAATGCATACTGTATGGCAATAAAATTGTATAATAAGCTACCATCACACATAAGAGATTTACCGATAGACAAAAATAAATTTAAGAATAACTTACTGCGTTGGCTCCTTGATAAGAACTTTTATTCAATCAAGGAGTATCTAGAATCCAAAGAACTATGACATTCATATTATTGTTTTTATTAATTTTGTACGTACTATTTATCACTTATTTGACATCAATTAATTTTTTATTGTTATTTTGCGCTCTTGATAATTTGTAATAAATACTAGCACTAAAAATATTTGCATGCCTACATTCATAAGGTATAATACTATTGATCCACATTGACAATACCCTCTAACTCTGTCTGTACATGGTATTATGCAAATAAACATTCTTATTCTTATTCTTATTCTAAACATGAATTTGATTATTATTATTAATTTTACCGTCTCGACCTCTAGCCATATCAATAGAACAATTTCGTTTTTTTGGAAATCTGAAATGGTGCAGTATTTATGGTCACACTAGTTTTGTAAAGTAACATTTCCTATAGATTGAAATTCTTAAATTGAAATTCGGCGCCAAGGTCAAAATCGGAGTTGCCAAGATTGACACTTCTATTTATTACCACCTCACCGATGATAGCTGATTAGCATTATTTTAGATATCTAATTAAATCAAAAGAGTAAGTTCTGTTTTATATTACAATTATTATGTGTCATTCTAAATTATTATTTAAATAATATATATTCGACTTTCCATTCCGAATCCTTAATTTTGATACACTACTTGATTGGTAACGTACATATTTTTAGTCCTACTATCGTGGTATTATTGTTTAGTAATGGCATTTGTGCGAACGAGACACCGACCTCCACCTGGTGTTGTCTCATTCACACAGTAGTGCCTTCAGTCAATTTCGTCGATAGAATTTCAACTCTATCACAAAAGCAATAAAGTTGAATTTCTTTTAAACGATAAGTGAAAATTTTTGTAGAGTACTCACTCCCTGTTATAAACCTCCTTGGCGGTGACAATCAAGGAACATGGTGGTTTTCTGAAAATCAACTTAATTTTGCACCTTATAACAACGCAATAAGGAAAAATGTCAACACTACCAACATAGCGCTATAGGTACTATTTAATGAAAGGCATTCTACCTGCTCTCAGGGAAAATGACCAAAGAGAATGTAATACTACACTGAGATGACAACTGACATTTATTTATCTTAATCATTCAAATGCACTAAGAAGTTTTGATTCCGATATTGAAGTCAATCATCCTAAAAAAAACTTTCTACCCCTTTTCAACCCTGTTAGGGGATACTTTAAAAAAAATACGAAACACGTGTTCAATTAATTTTGTGAAAGAATGTCTATGGCAAATTTCAAGTCAATCGGGCGAAGGAATCGCGTCCTCCCATACAAACTTTGCCACCTTGTTTCACCCCCTTAGGGGTTGAATTTTGCAAAATAGTGAGCACCTACACCCTAAAAGGAACCCCCATGCAAAATTTGAGACTCCTAGCACTTGTAGTTACTGAGATTTCGTGATGAGTGAGTGAGTGATTTACTCTTTTATATATTTAGATATTATACTAGGTCAAAAAATATCATTCATAAGTCAAGGATATTTAAAAAAATATTTAAGACAATATAAATAAATATTCCTTAATGTTTTAGATTGTAAAAGTTTAATTTTTATCTTGTCTGGATGACCTCCGAATAATTGTATAAGTGGGAATAAACCACGCTGAGAAATAATTCGTGCTCAGCAGCATAATATGCGGGGATCCCGCGCGTCCCGACGCACGCAAAAACTGGGAGAGCGGGTGGTTCGCCGACCATTTTCCTCCTTTCTTTTTTGTTTATTTGCGAAAAGAATTGGTTTCTAAAGACCTCAGCTAAGGAGCTTACGAATGCATATTTAGAAATGTTATGTTATGTAAAAAGTAAAGTTTATGTTATGTAAAATTAGCGCCATTCTATCTGTACCTTTTGCATGTCAGTATCTGGTGTATCACATGAGTCCAAGCCATTTTGTATTATGAATGCTTGCAAAATACAATATTCTGATTCTTATGTGACCACTTTATTATATGTTGCTGTGGGTTTTTTTTATTCGTAATATTTTCGACTTACAAAAGTGAATGAAGTCTAAAATTATACTTATTTACTGTTAAAAAGAACATATTAGAATTAAACTAATTCCGTCACCCATTACATTAAAAAAGCTTTTATTGTTTTAATCAGACCTCTTATATAACAAGCTACTAGTCGGTTTAATTTTTGCCGACAGCTTCAACTATTAACGTCATATTTCTACCTCTCAACATAATATACACCTAAACCTTCCACAAAAATCACTGAATCATTTGGTGAAATCCGCATGAAAATCCTTTGATTTTGACTTTAATTTATATGTAGTGATAAAGAAAAAACCGGTCAAGAGCGAGTCGGACTCGCGCACCGAGGGTTTCGCACAATCATAAATATATTTGGATTATGTTACTTTAGTACAGTGTTTAAAAAAGTAGGATAAACGGCAGACAGGTGGAAGGGCGAACAGGCGCACAGTTAATTTACAAATCTTAACCACAGCTGCTTATGGTAACTGAAAATCGTTTCAGCCACTCCACATTGCAAACTGTTTATATTACTAGGTAGCTAGGTAGGAACTTATTCTTCGTTTATTCGTACGGCAAATAGTAGGTAATTATATTAGAACCAGCCACCAATTTATTATTGTAGTATTAGGTTGCGCCATCTCTTGACCGATAGTGGAACAATTTTTTTCTTAGGTTAGCATTCTTAGGACAGCGCCATCTGTTGACTGGTAGTGAAACTAAATAATTTTTGTTTGTTTTTTGAATTTCTAAAAACGTGTGTTATATTGAGACATCGTTTTATTTTTCCTGTAATCTTTACATAAACTACTATCACATAGAATTATTTCAGATTTTTCTCTTTGCAAACTTCGGAGATAAGGGGGGAGGGGGGAACGGTATTTTTTACATTTTTCATCATAAGTCGAAAACTATGCGGCCTAAAAAAAAAGATAAAAATGTTTTAAAATGTGCAAACAGCGCTCTTTCATATGATACCCCACATGCCTTAGTCACCTCACTTCAAATTTTTAAGACCCCTTTTCAGTCCCTGTTTAAAAAAAAATATATTTATTTCTTGCTTATTTGCAAAATAGTTGGGCAAATTTCATCTTAAACTATTCCAAATTTCAAGTTGATACCATTAGTAGTTCTCGAGATATCCAGTTGTGACAGACAGACAGACAGACTGAGTCACACCATAAGGGTTCCTTTTTTACCATTTTGGTACGGAACCCTAAAAAGCACATTTCAGTTAAAATCCCGTTAAAAAGAAAACCAATTTCCAAGAAGCCTATTGAGACAAACTAATAGAACAGAAATTTTCGTGGCACGCGTCAGTAATGACTAATAAGCGATATAACAGCACTTGCTCGAGACCATTAGCATGACAAAGGCTGCGCACGAGTGGCACTTGCGGACACCCGTATTCAGTACAGCGCTCCATTCAATACGTTCCTACACACAGCAACTATATTTTCAGTACTGCTATTCTAACTTGATAGGTACTGAATCAATATCGAATATTTTGCAAACGAGCCATACTACCTACACGGTCAGTTCGACAGTCGAGCGATCGAATTCATGATTGGATTTACATATTACTATATGGATAGATATCCTTCAACGTTTTAGTGAAAATGAAGTTTAAAATCTCGTTAGAAACAGTAACACTTTTTTAGTGTGGTTAACAAAACCTCAAGTAAATTAGAAAGGTAGGTTTATGGAAAGCGTTGACACTAAACATGGTTTATTTTATTATGTGTATAATTTCTAATTACCTTTAGTTGTTGTCCAGTGAATGGGCTACTGGAGCCAGTCTCATGATCCTGCTACAAATATGCGGAGACAGCCGTTACATTTTAGTTAGGAAAAAATCGGGTTGCACTCCGGGAGTGCCGGCAGAAGTGAAAACTTGAATATTAATGTTGTGCATTTTTGATATTTTGGAATGGTTAGGGAATAATTTTGCATGAATTGCCGTCTTACGAATTTACTCTGCATTTAAATTTACGAATAGAGAATAGTATTGTAAGAAAGTCTTATCCATAGCTTGACAGAAAATCTAGAGTTTTGACATTGAATTAAAAAATTAGCGCGTTGCTATGGTGACACAAAAGTTTACGTCTTGAAATGACGCGCCGCCATTTTCAAGAGAGGGGGATACTTCCGCCGCCGGCCGTCTACTCTCCATTCGTCACATCCATCTTTCGAATTTTCGATCAGGGTCTCGTGATCTTGACTGACTGACGCGAGTTCAAGATTTTTTCCCCATTACAAAAAAGCGTACACCGCCGCTAAAGAAGTTTTCACTTCAAAAATCTAAATAAGTTGAATGAATGATATCGGAAAAACACTTTAATTAATGAAACAAAAGCTTGCCGAAATACCTAACTTATCATCCAACTAAAGAGGTACGCCCGCCGCCGGGCAGCGCAGTAGAGCGAGGGAGTGACGGCGACGTAGCCTATGTTTACCTAAAACCGGAATCCTAATGTTGAGATTGTGCGGTTTGCCGACTACAGATTACAATTTTGCTGTGGATTTAGTTTATTTGAATGAGCATCAAGTAAATTACATTGATTGAGATAATTCAAAGTTTTAAACTAAAGTTTGCTGTTGGAATTAAATCTCTACAAATCATAGAAATAACACATATTTTACGAGATATGTTTATTTGAAAGTGGGCCAGTGTTATACGAACGGTTTTTAATTTAAACTATCTTGAGCCCGCTGAATGTTTGTGTTTTTGGCAAAGGTGACTGATCTATCAACGCACAGCTCAAACTACTGGACAGAATAGTTATTAGGACGTCAAGAAAGGATTTTGGAAAATTCAATCCCTAAGGGGGTGAAAAAGGGGTTTGGAATTTGTATAAAAATCTGACAGTTTTGAAGTTAGAATCATGAATGATATTTTAAGAAGGACACGTCAGTCAGTATGTTTTAAGATGGGAAACGGAAACGGGGCCAAGACCGGAAACAGGAACGGGATAAGGGTTACTTATATCTCTGGAATTGAAAGATTTTCTCGAATGCCCACGCGGACGAGAAGTCGCGAGCGAAAGCTAGTTTTATAGGTATATTATTATCAATACTCTAACTAATAAGCTTCAAGATTGAGCATTATTTTATTAAAGAAATTTGCGTTTAAAAATATTGTTACTATATTCTAAAATGACGATGATTCATCGCAAGAAAATGTTAAGGTGAAAAGGTTGTGAAATAAATACACAATGTGAATAAGAAAATTCTAAATACACAAGCCTGAATGTGATTCACATAGACACGAAATACCAACCTTGCTAAGAACTTAAAGTACTTCTTCTATAATAATAATACTTCTATAATTATGTAATATGATTTATTATTTGTTTATTTTATAAATCATTCTTTTGCTTATGACGGATCGAATTTTCACTCGGAAAGTTTATTCAAACTATAGAAATAAATCATTTCAATGTTTCATAGTCCATTTCGTTATGCCACTTGCATAAATATGTATCAAAAAAATAAGTTCTACGTATTTCAATACTTTTTTTTACTAAATTAGGTTGCGGGATAAAGTTATACGAATTTGTAAGCTTTAACGGATGCAATTTATCATACAATTTTAATGTATTTATAACTTGACACAACAATGGGACTTGCAAATATTTCTCGTGAGAAAATCCTTGCGTGTGGGGTTGATGTAAAAATATTGTGATGTTACGTCAATCTACGTCAATGTGTGGACGTCTGAGGCCGGAGATTGACCACTTCTGTTGTTTTAATGCATTGTAAGATTGCTATTCTTGTTTATGTAAGTAGGAATTTAACTATTTCTGTAATAGTAGTTTATGAAACTAATGCATAATGAGGGGTATTAAAACATGAGTGTGTGTTTTTAATAGTATCACACGAGTGTTTTAATACCTAGTTATGTACAGTTTCATACACTACTTTATCTACTCTCATACAATTTGTGATTTTGTCAATGATAAAAAGAGTAAGTAGTTTCTTGAAAGGTTGGCAGTACTTACGTAGGTTAAGTAAGACGTTTTTCCGTCGCCGCATCTAAGCGCTATCGCACACGGGCAACTTATGTCTCCGCAACTTTTTTGTCTCTCACGTGATTTGTATGAAAAGTTGCAGACGACCGTGTCGCTTCGTGTGCGCGCTTCCATATAAACCCGTGGACTTGATGTGAGAGACAAAACAGTTGCTGGGAGACTAAATTGCCTGTGTGCGATAGCGCTAAAATGTCGGGTGGAGTGAAATTTTCACTCACTACACTCACTACTATAGTACTATGACATTTTTAAGCAAAAGTAAAAATTAAAATCTGAAAATGGCGCGAATTCAATTAGTAAAATAAATAATGAGATGAGTGCATTCCAGAAGACTAATCGCAATGCTAAGTCATCGATCACCATAGAGTACATTTTAAGCCGCGATTACATATCCCGATCTAGCATACTAGTTTAGGATTCAATTAGAGTTGCCACCCGTATTAGTTCAATTTTAACAGTGAATTTGCACAAATAACGGAAGTTCAACATTATTTATGATTTTTTATTTTCTATTCTCATCTCCAATCTTAGACAATGTTTACCTTTCCGTATAGCGTAAATTCAATTTTAAAATCGAACTTATTTTACAATATTTTATTGTCAAGTACGGGTGGCAACCCGAAATTGGTTCCTAACCAGGATGCTAGATCGGGATATGTAATTGCGGCTTTAATCATGGAAAGTATAATATGTGGAAATATCGTTGTCTCTTTTTAATATCACGGCACTGCCTTCTTCTTGGATTTGGCCTGTATCGTAATGAGTTATTTTAAGAAAAAATAGTAGTTTATGAAATTGATGCATAATGAGGGGTATTAAAACATGAGTGTGTGTTTAAAAACCGAGCCGTAGGCGAGGTTTTTAATAGTATCACACGAGTGTTTTAATACCTAGTTATGTACAGTTTCATATACTACTTTATCTACTCTCATATAATTTTGTGATTGAACCGATTGAACCTACAAAATAAAATATCAATGATAAAAAAGAGTTCGGTAGGTCGGCAGTACTTACCTAGGTTAAGTAAGACGTTTTTTCCGTCGCCGCATCTAAAATATCGGGTGGAGTCAAATTTTCACTCACTACACTCACTACTATGATATTTTAAGCAAAAGTAAAAATTAAAATCTAATAAAAATGGCGCGTATTCTATTAGAAAAAAAATAATGAAATAAGTGCATACCAGTAGACTAATCGTTACGCTAAGTCATCGATCACCATAGAGTACGTTTTAATCATGGAAAGTATATGGGAATATCATTATTTTTTTTTTTTAATATCGCGGCACTGCCTTCTTTTTGGATTTGCCCTGTATCGTAATGAGAAAAAAAGTTATTTTATGACATTGCTTAGTATAGCGAAGGTGTGTTATAAAATAACTTTTTTTTTTTTCGGTATTGCGTGTATAAAGTATGTCAATATAAATTCGTTTTGAAATTCATAATTCGAATTTTACGATATGAGACTAGATAAAGTTATTTATAACATTGCTTAATATACATAGCGAAAGTACATAATATGTTATAAAATAAATTTTAAAAAGTATGTCAATATTTGAAATTCATAATTCGAATTTTACGATATGAGAGTAGATAAAGTTATTTTATGCAATCTTAACTTATTGTTACTTTTTAGGGTTCCGTACCCAAAGGGTAAAAACGGGACCCTATTACTAAGACTCCGCTGTCCGTCTGTCTGTCTGTCTGTCTGTCACCAGGCTGTATCTCATGAACCATGATAGCTAGAAAGTTGAAATTTTCACAGATGATGTATTTCTGTTGCCGCTATAACAACAAATACTAAAAACAGAAAAAAAAAATTTAAGGGGGGCTCCCATACAACAAACGTGATTTTTTTGCTGTTTTTTGCTCGATATTAATAACGACAACAGGTAGACAGTTGAAATTTTCACAGATGATGTATTTTTGTTGCCGCTATAACAACAAATACTAAAAACATAATAAAATTAATATTAAAGGTGGGCTCCCATACAATAAACGTAATTTTTTGCCGTTTTTTGGTACGGAACCCTTCGTGCGCGAGTCCAACTCGCACTTGGCCGGTTTTTTTGTTAAGTAAATGTCGAGTAAATGTCGTAATTATTCACGTACGTACAGTTAAAAAAAATCTTTTTTTTCCATTTACATTCTATGCCTCAATTCTTGAAAAATTGTGATCGTAGGTACTATTTGTATACACGTCAATGCGTAAGCGTAAGTAAATTGTTCATTAGATCATGAAGTGTAAAAGTTTGATCATAAAAGCTTTGCTATCGCATAGCATTCAAGTTCAACCAAATCTTATGTGTCATAGACCTAACTTTGACAAGGTTCCGCCACACAATGGCCAGCAGTTCCCAGACTGATGGGTCGCCGGAAGTCCCTCCTGGGAATCGGAGCTATTGTCTGCGAAACGGTTACTGGACTTAGGGCCATACGTTTAACAATCTTAAATCTTAAAGCTTTTGCCATTAAGATCATTTTGAACTGCAATTACTTTAAACTTACTTAAAACAGTTACTTAGAATGACCCTGTTTATTAAAAAAATCTGAAGTTCATGTTCACACATGAAAGATATAAATAACGTTTCGAATTAAAATGTGAGTTATAAATAAAATACTATTTGGTGTATGACTGACGAAGAACATTTTAGCCAGTTTTTTATTCAAAAAATATTTTAAAAACTACAAATCAAAGCTATAAATCTTAACCCTGTAGCACAAACCATCATCTAGACTAGATCACACAGTCTTTGTATAATGTGCTTTCTATGTTAAATAGAAAACAAAAGTGCACAAAAACAGCAAAGCTATCTAAATATCTCCGGCGGAGTGGAATGATGTTTATTGCCATAATTATAAATTGTTGGCCTGGCTGGGTCGCTGCTCGGAATGGGAAAATGTGGAATAGTGGACGAACTTAGTAAGCTATTCAAGTAATAGTAAAATAGTTGTAGTACTAACTTGAACTGCAATAAACATAAATGGTGAAATAATTACGCGTTTTAAATAGGAATCGTAATTAACTAAAATCATGAACACCAAAAATTTTACAAATAACAATTAGGCACACACACCCTCAATACAAAAAATAATCAGAATTGCGATATTTAGAATTAATGATAATTATTATTTTCAATATAAATAATAATAGTAAAAAAAACCCGGTAAATATAATAAAAAGCGAAACGCTTTTTACCGAGGTTTTGTAGATTCGAATTTCAAATTCAATTTGTCCTAATTTTATTCCCAAAATAAGTTTGTAAATTGAACTCCGTATTTTCACAACGAATTCGAAATCGGTTCTGGCTTTATACGAATCTTGATTATTAGCTTATTTGCAACATAACAGTTTATATTTTATCAACCATGCTTCATAAAGTCTTATGACTTTGACACATTAGTGAAAATACGAAGTTTATAAACTATTTTCTCTAGAAAAACATCAACAACATGGATAGTAAGTAAAAATTATGTTACCACTATAAAGTGATACTTTTATGTGATGTTTCTCAAAACAATACAATGGTATTCAGAATAATATACCTACTTATGTTGTTGGTAAAGAAGGCAGGCACAAGATTACAGGCACAGGTATTACATTCCAAAAACTTATTTTGTATGGCTATATGTATTTATAATAAAATACCAAATAATGTTAGAGAACTACCTACTACTAAATTTTAAAGCTAATTTTTTGACATTTTAATAGAAAAGACATATTACTGTATTAATGACTTCCTAAACGATAAAATTATTGACATTGCACAATAATTATAACTTTTTACATCTTCTATTGCTGACATTATAAATAATTTCATTTTATTTTTAATTTAGTGATTTAATTCTGTTTTAAATATGATTAATTGTTGACATTATGTAATAAAATTGTATTATCTAGTTAAATGTAAGTATTTGCACGTTAAAACATTCGACAGAATATGCTGGAAATATTATTATAACAACTTGTATGTACCATATTTAGCAAATAAATGAATTATGAAGAGAGATGCGTATTACGGGCCATTCACGTGGGATGTGGTCGCGAAATAAAGCGGCCCGTAGCCCACGTCGTCGCCGCCAGACCACAGACTGAGGGCCAGTCATTTTGCCGCGTGCCGGCAAAATGACTATAACATTAATTATATTCTTCGTGTTACTTCTTTGACATAGCTTCTTTAAAAATTCTTCAAACAACAGCACAGAATACTAAAAACTTAATTTGTGCAACTTTTACGTATAACCCGCCTTTCTATTGTCTAATTTAAAATCTATCGCAATCGCTTTCAGGATGTATCACATTGAAGCTTCTTTTTGGCACAAATAAAAACTTACCGAAGAAATGCAGCAATGTGTTACATCCATCTGTCAAACGAAAGCGATTGCGATAGATTTTTTGAATTAGACAATTAGCCCCCTGGTCGAGTTAACTCAGCACCTGAAGCGCGATAGACCCGCCTTGTTTTCTCCTTGCCTCACGCCACTGTCGTCATGCCAGTAGCGTTAGTACATTTGTTAGCGATAATTTATCGATAATCTATCGAAAACTTTCAAAAACTTGACGACTGTGGCGTGAGGAAAGGAGTAAACGAGAGGGGTCTATCGCGCTTCAGGTGCCGAGTTAACTCGACTGGGTAGTAGGTACTTAACGTAAGACGCAGGGATCCCGGGTTCGGATCCCAGGCGGAGCACAATTTGTACTCGGTTTGGTTGGTGGTAGGGCTTATTTCAAGTCCGCCTGGCTAGCTACCACCATCTTACCTAAGTCTGACGCTATAACAACAATTAAAAATTGTTGTGTTCCGGCAGTTAGAGGTAAGATAGCCAGTTCCTCAGTGGTGAGGATTCCGGTTGTATTGCGCTTCCACCTTCGGCCTTATCGTCACTTAACATCAGGTGAGGTGAAAGGCAAGCATTACCCCGTTGTGCATAAAAAAAACTTATACTTATATCCTTACTAATATTATAAATGCGAAAGTCCGTTTGTTTGTTTATTTGTTTGTTACGCCTTCACGTCTTAACTACTGAACCGATCATCATGAAATTGTGCATACATGTTGTTAGGGGTACAGCAAAGGACATAGGGTACCTTTCATCCCGAGGGATAGCAAAAAACCTTTCCACGCAGACGAAGTCGCGGGCGGCCGCTAGTTAATAATAAAACTTAGTTACCCAAATATATTATTGTGTATACATCATGAAGTGATAACATAACTTTTCTCTATTAATTTTTCTCATCATTATTAAAAGCAAAATTGAATAGTCAGCTAAATTATACCTGGCAAGTATAAATTGGTATATAAACAAAGAGGCTTTGCTATTTTCACACACTGGTTACATTCATCGATTTATATCAATAACCAACTCAATATTCCCAACCCATTTAAACCCTCGAGGGTATCGCAATGGATCGTAGTGATTGCGGCGTGTGAAGGGTCAAGCTAGGACATGGGAACTTTGCAATTGCCACCATAGGTACACGAACTGCTAGCTGTAAGAATTTGTTGATATTGACGGGAGTTTTAGCACAGAATAAAATAAAGGTTTGAGGATCTAAAACAATTGGAATTAATTTTGTAATCTGCCTAAGAAGAGAATGAGTAGTGCGACCATATTCGTAAGAACGACAGTACTATATATATTTTTAAGTTGAATAACATAAAATCTATGTTTAGTATTTTTATCTAAAAATATAAAAATAATCTAAATCTAAAAATAATCACTTATTATTATTTTAGATTATATTCGAGAAACCCTGAAACACATTAATTACACAAACATTATTATTTGTCTCCCAATCTACAAATATGGATACTTAAAGAACATGTTCAACTGGAGAGTTGAAAATTTTAATAATTTATTGTATTTGGATGTAATGACGCACGAACATGCATATATACTGGATTCCAATCGAAACTTAGATTACGATTTTAAAATGTTTCATAAACATTCTGGCAGTCTGAATGACTATGGCATGCGTATTATATTCAAAAACCTTCAGGACCTTATTACGAAAATTCAGTTCCATCATAACACTGATGATGTTTCTTTAATGGAAAACACCAATCACGATGTCGAAGCTACCGAATATGAATCAAATTTTTTTCGAAACTAAATACTTGCACATATTTCATCAGAACATTGCAGGATTAATTACAAAATCAGACATACTCCAAATACATTTAGATGAACTAATAGACAGAAAAATGGAAATAGACGTGCTCTGTATTTCTGAACATTTTATGATAGTGGGAGATGAGCAGCTGCTCAGAACCCAAGACTATAATTTAGCAGCGTGTTTCAGTCGAGACAAGTCTAGAAGAGGAGGGGCGTGCATCATGGTAAAAAAGGAACACAAATGGAGAGAGCTCTCAGAAATCAGTAAATTTTCATTAGTAAATGTTTTTGAATGCTGTGCTATTGAGTTAACAGACTATAACATTCTTATCATTTGTTTTTATAGAGTACCAAAACGAAGTAACCTTACTATATTTTTTAACAAATTAGAAAAAGTAATGTCTTATATTTCGAAAAAGAAATATCCTAATATTTTAATAGCCGGTGATTTTAATATTGATGTTTTAAAAACTAATAATATAACGTTAGATCTTGAATGTTTACTTCTAAATTTTAACCATAAATTAGAATTAAGACAACCTACCAGGTTGCGGAGTAAAACATGTATTGATAACTTTGCTCACAATTGTAAAAAAAAATGTAAGGCTGAAGTGTTGGAATTCGGTTTGTCTGATCATACAGCACAAGTTATAAAATTCCCTGTAAAACATGTCCCGAGAGTAAAATTTTGGCGTAAACATGTTAGAGATTATTGCCCTGAAAATAAAGAAAAATTTAAAAAGTGCTTGGAGAGCTATTCATTCCCAGAGATATACAACACTACAGATGCCTCTTCTGCATACCGTAATTTTATTGACGTTTTTAAACTTTTTTACGACTTGTGTTTTCCATTGAAACAAATTACAATTAACATCTATAAGAAGGCTAAATGGATAACGCGTGGCTTAAAAATATGTAGCAAAAGAAAAAGACATTTGCTGTGGATTTCCAGGTCGAAACCCTCAAATGTAAATAAGGATAAATACAGGTCGTATTCAAAGTTATTTAAGAAAATTATAAGTTTGACAAAAAAGGCTCAAAATAATTATAAAATAAAAACATCTGATAACAAATCTAAGACTGTATGGCAAATAATTAATGAAACGCGTTTTGACAAACCCAAGGAACATATTACAAAAATAAAAATAAATGATAACTATATTAGCAATCCCTTAGACATCGCAAATGCATTTAATGATTATTTTGTAGATAAAATTCAACCGATCCCTGAAAGTGGTCGGAACATAACTGCTCACATAGATAGAAAACAGCAGTCTATGTTTATGCCCCCTTGCCTACCCCAAGATATAAAAGTAATCATAACGAAATTAAAAAATACCAGTAGTGTTGGACATGACGGAATATCAACAAAAATAATAAAATCTGTTAGCGATCAAATATGTCGACATTTATGCCACATTACTAATCTTAGCATAGAAACAGGGATCTTTCCTAAGGATCTTAAGTTGAGTATTATAAAACCATTGTTAAAAAAAAGTAATAAAGAATTGATGGAATTCTATAGACCTATTGCTTTAATTTCTATATTTTCAAAAATATTATAAAAGTATTACTATAAAGAATTATATGCTTATCTCGAAAAATTTGACATATTGTGTGAAGAACAAAAAGGCTTTAGACAAAACAAGTCCATAAACATCGCGATTTTTGAGTTTTTAAAAGTTGTTATGTCAAATGTTGATAAAACCTTGCCAGTATGTACAATATTCTGTGACATGACACAAGCTTTCGATTACGTAGATCATAATATATTAATAAAAAAATTGGAGGCCTGTGGAATACGAGGTAACGTTTTAGACTTAATTAGGTCTTATCTAAGTGATCGCCAACAAATAACAGAAATATCGAGATTTAATAACAAAACGAGAGCCGAGGAACTTTTCAGATCGCACACTCGTAATGTAACGTACGGTGTTCCTCAAGGAAGTGTCCTTGGCCTTCTTCTATTTCTCATATATATAAATGACCTGCCTAATGCAACTGATCAACCAATGACACTATTTGCTGATGACAGTACGGTTTCCGTTAAATTTTCTGACATTAACACCTATGAACTTGACGTTAATAAAACCTTGACATTGGTAATTGACTGGCTTAAAAATAATAATTTGAAAATAAACATTGACAAGACAAATATTATGCATTTTTCTCAAAGGACTCAGTTTGCTCATGACATTAAAGTGAAATATAGTGGTAACAGCATAAACAAAGCTGAAACTGCGCGTTTTCTTGGACTACAGATTGACGGAAAACTTAATTGGAAAAATCATATAGCTGTAATTAGTAAAAGAATAAGTAGTTTAGCTTATGCTTTGTACCGACTTTCATTTTCGACTAATACTGACACCCTTCTCACGGCATACCATGGCATGGTTGAGTCTGTACTTAGATATGGCATCATATTTTGGGGAAATTCTACGGATAAAGACATTATCTTTAAAATGCAGAAAAGGTGTCTACGGGCAATGTTTGGTCTTCAAACCACAGATAGTTGTAAGCCGTATTTTGCAAAATATAAAATACTGACACTTCCGTCTTTGTATATATTAGAAATGGCTCTCTTTGTTAAAACTTATCCACATCTGTTTCCACGTCAATCTTCTATTGTTGTACGTAACAGGCGTCATGGTGATAAGCTTTGTATACATGCTGCTAAGACAACACTTTTACGAAACAGTGTAATATGTATGGCTCCGAAGATTTACAATAAAATTCCAGAAAACTACAAAAATCTAAGTAAAAATTTGTTTAGAGCTAAACTAAAAAGCTTACTACTTGAAAAATGTTATCACCGAGTACAAGACTTTTTGAGTGATAAAACTTTTTGACACAATCATTAATAAGCTTGACTGTTTCTTTATCTTCTTTACATAGATTGTTTAGCTATTTTTATTTTATTTTACTCTGACATTTATTTTATTTTGACATATTTTGACATCTAATGGATTTAAATTTAAACTTAAAATATTTTTTTCTATATGATTAATGAAATTTTATTTGAGGTTATTGTTATTTATATAAATGCATTGTAATTTTGAATTAAGTAATAATTATTATTTACCTGTTGAATTTTTTTGCATGCTAACCGGCAAAACATGCTAGATCTAATTTTTACTTTTTCTTATGTCACCTATTTTAGTACTCATGTTTTTTGCAAATAAATATATCTTTTATCTCTTTTATCTCTTTTTTATTATTAGCTGCAATCATGCAATTCGTACAATATTTACGAAAAATGCGACGCATAGGTATAGCATAGCACAGGAAATTGTCAATTTTCTGGTGTAGGGAGTGATTTCTTGAATTTCTCATCTCCACGAGCCCTAGAGTATAAATAACTTCAGAATTATGGCTAACTTTATATTTTGAAGCGTCCATCTGCGCAGGCGGCGATACTGTTACGATGCGGTGGGTGGCTCATTCATGCGCCAGCGTTCCCACACGCGTATCCTTTCTATCGATTAACGCTCGCCAATGCCCACGTAATCGATACATCGATACGAGCAATAAACCAAGCCATAATAAAATGTAAATCAAACGAGTATATACCTATAACGGATCGCATTATAACGTTATATTTAAAGCATAAACAATAGCGTAGAAGAGGATCTTAAAATATCGTATCGAATCAATTTAGTGGTGACTTACTTTATTCACATTTTTTGGATTTTCCAAAGAGCGGCAACTATTATGTTTAAAGTTATATCTAGCATCAGAGCCGGTGATTCTAGACTTGATCTTTGATCATTACGAGCGTAAGTCGTGACTATCGATTATCATAATCAGATCTTAAGATCAGTTCGCCGAGGATTCGCTACGAGTCAGTTTTAATTCCACAACATCAAAGACCTTACTTCACTTAGATACATCCAGTGTAGTATCGAGGGCATTATTTTTGTGAGTGTAATTCATCCAAACTCGTCAACCGCTGAGAAACGAGCATGTTTTTCAATGCCGAAGCGGAGTTTGGAGTTATCTCCAAATGACACGAAATAAAAAATGTTAACCATTCTAACAAGGCACTTAACTAATACAAGATGGCTTGCAAGAGACTATCACACAAGTTTGGACATCGATTACGGAAAGATCAGATTACCATCTCTACCTGACTACAGTAACCTTACTGGGGTACCTGTACATACCTGTAGCACAGAATAACTAATGGTACAAGTCCTGTAGACCTAGAAGTAAGAACTTAAAGTTTGACGGTGATTATTTAGAAAGAAAAGTTTGGATCGGCGTTGATGATCAAGCATTCGAATGCTATTATTTATCCAAAGCATTATCTGAGTGTTACGGCAATTTTATGGTAAAAATGGGCTATTTGCAGCATGTTTGATTTTAAGTAAATTTAAAGTAAATAATCCCTTTGTTAATTAAATACTGCTACTGTTTAAGCACATCAAAAAACCAAAGAATTAGTGTCCTGCTGCAACAAACTAATCAACTTGGATTATCACAAGTTCGCATCTAATTTGAAGCACAAAAACAAGCTTTGTAATAAAAAATCTTATACAAATGCAGAAATTAAAATCAAACATTCAAGAAATAGCCCTTAAATAAATAATCAAAATCAACTTAGTAAATTCTTACAGATATACAAGGAGGGTTTGCCCCACATAGTAACAGAGGAGTCAGAGTTCTTGGTATGTACGTCTTACTTTATCTATCCTAAATAATTTATTACAATATAATTAAAATATTAGAAAAAATGAGGAGCTAGATGACGCAGTGGTTTAGCGCCTGGTCCAGTGATTGCGGAGGTTAAGCAACTTTCGCAAGGGTTGGTCACGGGATGGGTGACCAAAATATATTATTTCGAGCTCCTTCGTGCTTCGGAAGGCACGTTAGTTCCGGCTGCATTTGCAGTCGTTAACACCCACCAATCCGCATTGTGCCCGCGTAGTGGGTTGTTAGCCCATCCTCTATCCACCCATAAGGAACGTCTATGCTCCAGCAGTGGGGACATAGCGGATGGTCATTAGAAATAATACTAAAAAAAATCGACTCACCTGTATCACCTCAAATGGGATAGATAGGTGCTACAGGTGAGTTGACTTTTTCTAGTATTTTTTCTAATACATTAATTATCCGAATATAAAAATAGCATTGTAAATGCCTAAAAGCTAAAAATTTTATAATATTACAATATGATTTTTACATAATACTATTTATTTGCAGGAGTCCCAGAGCTACCAAGAGGCTGTATGTACGAAGGTCGATGGTTCACGGAGGGGTCCGGCGTGATGACGCGCGAGGCGTGCCTCAAGTGCGCGTGCGCAAGGGGCGCGCTGTCCTGCCGCCGCCGCGCCTGCGCAGCGCTGCCCGATCCCCCGCCGCGCCGCTGTCACGTGCTGCATAAGAAGGGCGCCTGCTGCCCAGAGCTGCACTGCCCTGGTTGGTATACTGCATAGTCTTTAAATATCACTGACCTCGGTGAAGCGCTCATGGCGGAACTTGACAGACTTATCGTACTCGATCACGTTTGTTAAGCAACGATCGGTCCGGTCAGGTGTCGGATGGGTGACCGTTAAAGTGGCATTACAACTGAGAGCTTCCGTGCTTCGGAGGGCATGTTAAACCGTCGGTCCCGGCTCTGCAGTCGTTAAGCCAAGTTGGGGGCCTTACAGGCGGCTTAGTAAACTCTAACACCAGAGGTGGCCACTAATCCTCATTCGATAAGAAGCAGAAGAACTGACCTAGGTAAACTTGGCAACCATTACGAAAGACCCAGTAGCAAATTAAGTACATTATCACAAAGTAAAAGATGACATCACAAAGCAATGTTCACGTCACGTTACGTGTCTGTTGTTTAATAAACAATTCGTTCTAGAATTGTTTAGAACCATAAGATTAATTTTCCGTTATAAAGACTATGACAATGTTACAATTGCAGATGGAGTTAAAGTGATGGAACATGGAGCTGCAGCGCGTTTCGACGACGACTACAGCGACATCGCCACACCAGCTTCTATCATGCATGGTAAGCATTAAATCTTTATACAGGAAAGAAATAAAATAAACTAAAAAGTTTAATAAACCATAGATTACTTCGGACAATTAGAAAAAGGTACTATTTATATGAACGAACGATTCTCGCTACCTATTCGTACAATATACTACGTCGTTTCCATTGCCATAAACAGTTGATCAGAAAACCGATTTGATGACCACTGATGGAATCTCGAGTGTTTCCAGCGTGCGTGGAAGGAGGCACCGTGTACTCGGCGGGGTCGGCGATGGGGTCGCGCGTGGCGTGCGAGCAGTGCTTCTGCCTGGGCGGCGCGCGGCGTTGCGTGCGCCCGCGCTGCCTGCCGCCGCCGCCCGGCTGCCGCGCCCGCCCCGCGCCCGGCGCCTGCTGCCCGCAGCGGTACTACTGCGATCGCATCAGCACCAAGCCCCCAGATCATAAGCATGCGCATGGTGAGATGTTCTTACTCTGAAAAGCTTTTGGATATTAATTTTCAATTCGATGCCTTAACATGGGCAGCCTTAGTATGTCATACTCTCTTTGAACATTTCTGCGGTGGTGTCGTGTGAGGCGAGTCGTTACGTTCCCTCAAATATGGTTGAGCGAAGAGATGGCTGGTTGCGCAAGCTGTTGCTGGAAGCAGTGAACGGGTGCTGCCAGTGGGAATGGGTCTGCTTCTGACTACCTATCTTAACGCATATTGAATTGTATGTTTTTTTTCTTGTAACAGCCTAGACTGAATAATAACTTTGAATTTAGCCTGAACCCTGTAAATTGATTAAGAAATTTGAAATTCATTGAGTAATGATGTAATTACATAATGTTATGTCTGGAAACGATATCTGGAAACGTAAATATTTGTAAATATCGTTCCATCTGATAAAGCTGACAAGTTTTTTGCGCCCATTTTTCTTGTCAGCTAAAAGAAGTCGTAATGGATGGTAGGGTAAAAAAATTGACGATTTAAAACTGCTTGTTATGTGAGCTTATTTAAATAAAGAATTTTTCACATTCACTTTCACTCAAATTATAATTTAGGAAAGATGTTACTCTATAAACTCTACATTTTAATTTAACTAATACTTAAATCTAATAACATTTCCTTAACTTTTTCATATTTCGATTTCAGATTGTCAAGTGAACGGTGACCACATAATAGAAGGCGAGCGTGTGCTAGCTGCAGAAAAAGACAATAACTGCACGCAGTGCTTTTGCTTGCGTGGAGCTGTACGGTGCCAGCCGCTAGCATGCGCGCCGCCGCTGCTCGGCTGCCAGCCGCTGCTGCACCCAGGCCAGTGCTGCCCGCACCAGTACCATTGCGAACACGCTCATCATGGTACGTAACCTAATTATTACTTATTTATTATGATTATTGTTCATTTATTATTTTTATTAATAAGCCATACGAATTCGTATTCGTATACAGCGCTATACAAGGTTATTTTTAGTTAATACAAAACCTCTCGATGGGTTGATCAGACCATCAAACTGATCAAACTTCATTATGGGACCAACCTTGAAATCGCGACAAAAAAGGTTTTTCATACATTACGATGGAGTAGGATTGTACTTTTGTACAAGGTTTCGAGGTTGGTCCCACTATGAAAGTTGTTCAGTTTGATGGTCTGATCAACCCCACGAGAGGTTTTGTTTTAACTAAAAATAACCTTGTATATTAAAAACTGGTACATGATTATAAAATCATCACTAGGCTGTTTGAGCCAATAACTGTTCATACCAGACAGATTCCACGACAGTTGCATCATTAACGGCTTTTTATGTATTACCAGGCTTGATGACACCTCACATCATTCCGATATCAGATAATGCTTTATTATCAACGCGATACAACGACCGTTCCTTCCACACTGAGAGACTAGTGGAGCCCGAAACAACGACCAAGCTTATAACAACTAGTTCCAGTACTGCCAAAAACACTGTCGCTGCTACTAACAAAGAACCCATCACCACTACTAAAGTGAAAAGGAAAACAAATGATCCACCGCCATCAAGCACAACTAAACAGCCTAGTGAAAATGCTACTACAACCGCTATATTTACAACTAAAAAGGAATTAAGCACAACCACACCAACAACAAAGAGTGATATAACAACTACAGAGATCCCTTCCACTACAGACATTCTTGACAAGGCATTTTCTACAGAACAACCTGAAAAAACCATAAAGATTATGATCAATGGTACAATAAATTGTACAGCGGAACTATCGTCCACATCTATACCTCTAAATATATCTTTGAACGACACTGATAGAACTAAAATAGAAATACACCAGAGAACTCCCATCAGTAAAGTAGAAATCGAAGCCTTTACAGAATATCCTAATGACATAATCACGGATAGAAGCTCAAGTGGTGATTTCGATGAAAATGAAACGTTTACCATTAATGTGACAAGTTCATTGAGAACAAACAACAGCCACTCAACTCCGGGTCCCAATTTAGCCACTACACCAAAAGCAGCAACCCCAATAGACCTTGTGGGCATAGTAAATACATCGCAAAAATCAAAAGGAGATTATGATTACGATTACACAGAACCAACACTGCCACCGTCATTACCTAATTTGAAGTAAGTTAATAATGTAGTCCTTAAATAAGTCCTTAGTCCTTTCAAGATATTGCAAACCGTTTGGTACAATGGCAGCGATCTAGCTTACATTAAAGATTCTAAATATTAAGCTTGAAATTTGTATGGTTTTAATAATAATGGTCTTGCATAATACACAATCTGTGTTATTTTGAGAGCAGGTTCCTTTTGCAATTGGTTGGAATCATTTATTAATTTCAAATTAGAAAAATGTAACTATCAAGGTAGCTGATAATTTTCTTTGTTTCCAGAATTATTCCCTTTGTGGCAGCGGACGCTGTTGTTGATGATAATATTTCATCCAAGGACGAAACTTTGACATATCCCATGTTAGAAAGAGAGGATAAATTTCCAGTATATTATCCTTCTGCAGACACCAAAGAAATACCATACGCTAACCGAAGGGAAGACGTGTATTCTCCCACTCAGTATCCTGTATTTGTATCAGGAAAAGCTGATATCCCAAAATATCCTGCACTCACACAGGAAGTTGATTTACCTGATATAACTTATCAGAATAGTCACAATGATTTAAATTTGCCTCAACATGATTATACAATATCTACTGCAATAGGAAGCAATAGGCCAGAAGTGAATAATGTTGTTACGAAGCTGCCTACCAGTACTTCAACGTTTTCCGTTCAAACTCCATCGGTGAACCTATTCTCACCACCCATAGAAACAGAAGGTATGAGTTTAATTTTGTTTATTTAATGTATTGATGTTAAAAATACGCAGTACCTACATAATTATTAGTATTTGCAGTTTTAATAATTATGATGATGAAGAAATACTGATTTGCTCAAACTATTTCAGGAGGATTTGTACCGAAGGGACCTGGTATCATCGAAGAATATTACGCCGTGTATCCAAGTACTCCTCCTGGACCTCCAGTACTCCATCTTACCACGTCTATGCAGTTGGATATTACGAAAGGTAATTTTGCGTAGGAGCTCTTAGATTCTAGTTTAGAAACTTGTTTCTGCTACTTTTAAATTTTATTATTTTATGACATGACAGATTGCCAAATTAATGTTACAGGGGAATGTGTGTCCGGTGACGGTCGTCACGTTTTGGAGGGCGACTCCATATCACTGGCTTGTTCAATATGCTCATGTTCTTGGGGGGAGTTGCACTGCTCGCCGCGGCCCTGTCACGTGCCGCCCGGCTGCTCCCGGCGCCCCGCAACCACCAACTCTGTAGACCTGTGCTGTGGGGAGCTTGTCTGTGATCAAGGTAGAAAAATAATAGTCAATAGTCTAATTCCTATACATAACCGAGAAATAAATTTAGCTTCTGATCTGTTAATTAATATTTGTGATAATATTGTCTTTTGATTTATATTTTTTTTTCATCTTAGGTAACAAAACAACACCGAAACCCAATCTTCTGATAAACATAATGACAAACGACACTTCAGCGATTAAGAATACAACGTTTACGCCAGGTGAAGTTTTCTTAACCCAACAGAACAATACGCAAGGAAACGCAACACCACCGAACAAAACAGAAACACTAGGGCCTAACAATTGGAACATATCCATTTCAGAGGTTGATATCACTACTGAGACATTAAAACCTCCCGCTTCAACAGAAACCGTATCCACAACAATTTCATCGACAATAATTACATCTCCAGAGGTTGATGAGTACGCAGACTCTGAGGAAAACGAAGACGAAGGATTCTCATTTGGTAATGTCCTCAAATTACTATTGAGTGATAATTACGAAACGACTACTCCCCGGCCCCAAAAAAGCACATTTATTCCGAAAATACCGATCACAACTAAAATGCCTACTACGACACCAACTACGACTACTAAGCTGACTCCTCCGAAAGCTCCACTTCTTCCGTTTATTCCGATGCCTCACCCATACATACCTCCGAAGAAATCTTATACACAGAACACTGTCAACAGAATAGACCACCTAGTTTTGGGGGAGGCGACGGCTATTAAAAAAACCACCACTCGTCCTGTCACCACTCCATTCAGGCCAGTCGTCACTTATAAGCCCGCTATAAAATATAGTACAACCCAGAGACCGTGGAGTACCATGGCAACAGAGACGACAAGAAGGGAAGAAACTTCTAGCCATCGGCCAGTGACGCATGACGTTAAGCCGGTTTCCAGCGCGCTGCCACTGCCTGGTATACTTAAGCTAGCTGGCTGCAACATCTACGGGCGTATGTATCGGGTGGGCAGGATTATCACGGAGCTGTCCACGCCATGCCAGGAGTGCTGGTGTACTGAGCTCGGCGTGCAGTGTAACTCGCTTAAATGCTGATGGCAGGGCGACGACGGTGCTGCTGCATTTATTGTACAGAGTGTGATCGAGTGAAAGACTGATGAATGAGCAAATAGTTTTAGACAAGTTACAATAGTATACCGCGATCTCATACACAGATAGAATACATAACGAACGATATCAAATAGAGCACCTCGTCATTTAAATAAAATGTAATTGATGAATGTAACATGGTTCTAAAAATAACAAGCGCAAATAGCGCTGTTGTAATGTAATAAATGTTCAAACTTTTATATCAGAAACTGTATCAAAAACTATCCGATATTCGTTTTGTGAAATGTATTAATATTGTCAAACCTACATAGCAAAGCAATTTTATTATTGTCCAATACCTACTTGCCTCAACAAAAGTTATTATGTAGAAATAGGTTATTTTATAAAGTTAGTAATAATTAAGTTCCCAATGATCCCATGGCATTGTGTTTAAGAAATAAATTATTTTTTGAATGCAGGTTTTTGCTTTCATCCTATATTTGCCTTTCATTAACTTTCTTAGTGGTCGTTGTGAAATCGAAGGATTGTTGTGAAGAGTAAATAAACAATAAAAACAAAATCAGCTTAAAATTTCATTATTTTAATATTTAATATCACAAAGCAATTTACAGTACGGGCACATCAAACAGGCCGTTAACAATACTTAGCAGAACCACATCTTGAAGTTTACAAACATTCGAACCAATAAAACGACTTAAAATAAAACTATTCCTATAATAGTATTAGTTTAGTACCTAATATTTTCACAGCACAAACATGAACTTATAGAATTAGATAGACAATAAAACTTCGATAGCTCAATTGATTAGATTTTTTGGAGACAACACAATATAGTTAGTTTGGTACCTAGGGCAAAACTGGGCTAATCGGCGATATGACGTAATTTTGTGATTGTTTATTAGTTCTTTCTTTTATAGCTAAGTTACTCTAGAAATCTATAGTTGTAAAATATTATAGATATTCTCAAAGTTTATGATAACAAAATAAAGAGTGCCAAGCCAAATCAAAAAGCTAATATATTATTTCTTCATAAGACTAATAATTAACTATCACAGAATTACTTTAGTATCACCGATTAATTTTTGCCCTACATGTTTTTCTTGATTACCCAATAAATAAATAAACAAAAACACGTTTATGCAGAGCAAAAGCGATAAAACAATACCACCAAATCCCAAGAAGTTACAAAACAAACAAATTAACTATGTTATGACTCATATGTATTCTGTGTTTTTTGTGGTACATTTGAATTTATGAGCCTGGGACGGTAACGACACTGTGCTGTGTCCGCCAGCAGGAATACATTTATGCCTAAAATGCCTGTTCGACACTGTGATTGTAACAATATCTTAATTTAAAAAATCACAGTAGTTTTATTCATTGTTCTTAGCACAAAAACATTAATAATTCCGTTATATGGACAGCACTGAATTTATTTCTTAAAAATGTATTTTTTTGATTTCATTTTGAAAGCTTTTCGATGTCCATAGTTCAAGACTAGAGAAACACTACTTTGGTACATAGACTATCATCTTTGAGAGGAGTACTCCGAATTATTAAAGATGCTACAAATTACTGTAAGTAACACTAAAAAAATCTTTTTTTTCCGATGGCAGTATCAATATTCTGGTTTCTAGTGCCCACTTTCGACAGGCTTGTATCAGTTAGAAGCAGATTTAAAACAATGATATGTGCGGCATTCACTCTACCTTATTAAAATTATAATAATAACGACTTAAATCTACGAGACCTTTTAACAATATTAATAGACAAGTCATTCAGAGACGCTTCAAATACAAGTTAGTACAAATTATCTTACAAAAATCACTAGCCAACGTTTTGATGCAAAACAAACGAGAGATTTCATCGAAATCAAATCTTACACGAAACACGACTCCTAATGCTTAAATTACAAATTTACACTTGACTGTTAAACAACTACAAATTAAACATTTTGAATTTAATATGAATTGATAAGTACAATAATCACATTACATTTAATTTCTTGAATTCATATGGCACCTTTTATACTAATAAAAACACTGGAAGAATGTTTTTTCAATTTTCTTTTTATGAAAAAGCAACAAAATTAAGAATATTTAAGTACTTAATCTAATTAAATAACAGATTTTTTTCAAATAATAACTTATCTTTTAAACCACCTACGTATACAAGCGTAGCAGTTAAATTGGTTTATAGTAAATCTAAAACAATTAAAACAAGCTTTACCTATGTAATAAAGCAGTATTGTTTTTCTACTGTGACAGTGTTTATTCATAACAAATCATTTGAGTACAATTGGTGTGGTCTGACATGGTGACTATTAAAGTAATATACCTACTGGTTCATTTAAGATACTAAAATAAAAGACGTTGTTTATTTTATTAAAACTTTAGAAGTACGCCCTTATAAAAAGTCTTCACAAGGCCAAACAGACTTTGTGCAATAGAATATTCGTATATCAAAGTCAGGATACAACTTAAGACTAGACTAGAAACTCTAGTGACTCTAGAGACTCTTTGGTCAATTGTTATCTCTACTTCAGTCGAAGTACGAAATCGTACAATTGTATATTCCATCAAAAGCTATACTAGTTCAGAATAGCGGACGGACATACTAATAGCACTTGTGTTATGTCTTATGTCAAAATTGGTTAAATTCTATTGAACACATACACATAAGCACAGAAACCTGCTATAGGTAATGTGATCAAAGATATGAATTCCGATCTGAGGATCATAAGGAGAATCCTGTTAATCTGCTTCGTCATACTTGCAGCAGGTAAAGCATTCTTGAGGCAAGGGTTTACTCTGCAAAACAGAATAACGATAATCTGACGAGATTACCTCTCGCTTCGTGATACATGAGCTCAGGAATCAAATCCAACATTAAGCAAATCGAACTAAATTCGAATTCTTTTCGTAGTAGGCTCTGAGACGTGGTCACTTCGTCGTATTACACTTGTTCCAGCATAGAATAAAATAGTGGTTGAATTTGGTATTAAACCTTATGCTTGCAGCAGGCAAAGCTTTCTTGATGATAGGTCAGACGTGGTCACGCCCAGTCTCCCATTGCAGTAGTTTCAGCAAAAGACTAGAGTGGAAATAATTTGGTGGTAAGAAAACCTCGTGCATCAAGCAAGACTTTCTTGGGACTAGGTCAGACGTCATGTCGTCTAGTCCCCATTAGATAGTTCCAGCAGTTGACTGGAGCGGTCATTAGGTGTCGAGGTCGTACCAGAGCGTGAAGTGCAGCGCGGCGAGCACGGAGCCGCTCACTAGCGCCGCCAACGACACCGCTCGACACACCTTCACGAACGTTTTAGAATCGTTCTCACCTGGAATAAAATAAACACACGATAAATCTTTATCGTACCTTACCTTACTATACCTTAGTATTTAATATTTGATGTTTCACTATCTAGTGAAACATCAAATATTAAATACTAAGATACAGCTACTTTGTGTTTTCAAATTGAATATATTAATATAATAAAATGGCAATTGTATAATAAAAAACCCAGCATGTAGCACTCAAGTTAAACAGATCAAGAAAGTACCTTCGAAACCTTGCACGAAGTCTACAGAACCAGGCAGGGACTTTTTTTAAATATCAAAATCTCTTTATTTCCTTTCCAAGACATAAAGTCGATAAAACGTCATCATTCGAGGTCTGAGAAAGATTGCTATTCACCTTTGAAGACGAGGAAGGCGAGCGGCACGCCGACGGCGGCACCGAGCGCGTGCGAGGACCACGCCACGTGGTCGCCGGCGGGCCCCGGCGCCGCGCGCGCGCGCACCAGCGCCCAGCAACCCTCCGACGCGCCCAGCACTACCACGCTCAGCGGACGGAACCACCACAGCGGGATGTGACCGAATCTGGAACAACAAAGTTTTTATTAAAATGATTCAACTTCTGATAACAAAGTGAGTATGCAGTGAAAAACATGAACACAACTATAGTACCTGGTTTTTGCTACATTTTTAGTTCTTTGCAGGACCTCACAAAATATCAAATGGAAATTTACTTTGTAACTGCTTTGACTAAGAACGAAGTTATTAAGTAACTTGATTTTTTAAAGTTAAGGCGGTTGTTTGACCGAAAGTGGCGCCCTCAGAGGTTTTTATTCAATAAGTTCTAATCTAATCTAATTCGTGTATAGCGGTGTGGGTTTCACGATAGTTAATATTGGAAATATAATTAATGATTAAACGAACTTACCTGTAAGTGAAGTTCTATCATAATTATACGAAGGATTCTTCCGAAGATATTAGTACTATTAACACATGTAGTATCGCTTGCATGTATCACCACTTAGCACGTTATTTTAGAGTAATAACCTAAAAAACCTAAAAAGAGAAGGTATTTGATTTAGAATTGACAGATACTTTGACATTTCCGGCTCGAATTCTCCTCGCCGCCATTCGGCGCCAACCTTTTCATTTAGTTTAAAGTCCAAATCGTATGATATTTCCTCATTTTCTTTAGTGGGTGAACACTTATTGTAATTAACAAGAAGCAGTAGGGAGGGTGGGACTCTATACTAATATCTTCGGAAGAATCCTTCGTATAATTATGATAGAACTTCACTTACAGGTAAGTTCGTTTAATCATTAATTATACTTCAGGATTCTTCCTTCGATATTAGTACTATTAACACATGTAGATGTTTAAAGCATTATATAAGAAAATGGAAATATCATCTCTTGTGTAATTAGTCTTTTAAATTTAAATAAGAAAATCAGTCACATTTAACATAATTCTTAATGTTTTGGTAGCAAATATGGTACATATAGATGGTTGGAACCAAAAAAAAATAAGCAAGATTCGTTAGGAAAATTCAGTTGAATTATCATTAATCGATGATATCTTGCAAAGATAGTGAAATTATCTACCATTCCACCGTGTTACGTGGAATTTCTATAATAAAAAAATAAATGTTATGGCTACATAGCCATAACATACCTATATAGGTATCGGCGTACGTCGAGTGCTAAAACTGGTTACCATGGATTTGAGTCTACTCCACTATCATTGAATTTTACATTTCAGTAATCCATTATCTATTCTACATATAAGAATTTCATTTCTTTTTTTTTTTTTTTAATATGTATTACTATTTTTATTTTATATTTATAAATAAAAAGAAGTGATTATGAAATGTTTATTATAATAATAATATGTAGCATTCTCGAAAAAGAAGGTAATTATAGAATGGTTTATGTCAAACTAAGAAGAATTCATGTTTCATACTTGAAGTAAACAAATAATTAATTGATTAGATTGTTTTCATTCTATGTGCAATAGGCAAGGTACCTCAATGTGACACTTTTTTTTTTAAGTTAGAAAAGTTAGAAAAAAAACTAATTGGAAAATATTTAATAAATAGTAATAAGAAATCTAAGATATCCATTGTATTTGAGCAATGTAAGTCTACGCCAAGGCGTAGTTAAATTCGATACTAAACCTTGAGATTAGCTCATATTGTGAAATCAACAATGAATCCAATATTAAATAATACTAATAATTGTCTTACACACTTCTGTGTTTATTATGTCTATATTGTTATTTGGTGAATAATCGAACCATTTTTATAACCAAGCTCTGTACTTTCTGATAGTATCAGCAGACATACAAGCTTAAATAACATAGTAATATACCTGTAAAATAATATCACCTTGATAATGTTGTACAAACCAGTCTATTTGTGCGATGAATTTCCGTCCCTGGAATTGGAAGTTATAGGATGTTAGTACTTTAATAGACACTATATTACATGTAAACAATGGGTATCAAGGCTTAAAATTGTGACGATCATGAAGGCAGAATTTTAACACTAAGAAACTGGTACAAAAGAATAAAAATAATAGCTTGTTCGATTGATAGTGACAGAATTGTCTTTGTTAATAAAATAGGCACTAAACAAAAATAGCGTTGTGAATGCTAAAATCTAAAATTAAAAAATAATCGCTTTGGGATCCAAATGCTAGGAATGAAGAAAAATATTTTTACTATATTTTATTTCTACTACCTAATTCGACTTGCATTCGAATTTACTCAATTTCAATCCGAAAATACCAAAACTGGTAATAATTTTTTGGATAAGTGAATCAAATAATAACGACTAGAATACTTTACACCGAATACAATAATAAAAAAAGCAATGAAAATATAATAAGCTACATGTTCTAGCTAGATAATTTATATGCAATTATTTTTCAATGTTTTGATTCCTGGCCACAAGTGTCCCCCAGTCTACCCCGTTGTTGAGAGGTACCAGAGAAAAATTTTCCACAACTATGTCTTCTCTAATTCGGTGTAAGTATCGATGACATTCAACTAAATAAAGTAAAATATAATATTATACCGGTATCTACAGGTTTAATACATAATATTTTTTGAATAATAGTCATAATTTATTTTGCAGTTTTGTGAATGTTTTTCTTGTAAAAGACCTTAATGGAAGGTTGTGAAGGTAGTTTTATAAAAAAAATGTGTTTAAATTTATTGTGTATCTCAATTCTTTAAAAAATGTTCTGAGACACATTGTTAGAGTAAATATTATGTCCAATATAACAGGGAGATAATGCTGTCTAAGAAGTCGTAGCTGGCGGCATAAATTTTGTAAAAATATGGGCACTACAATACCCAAAAGTTAAGAATTTAAATTCGTATATTTCTATTACTTTTCCAATATTAAAACCATAGAGTTGATGGGATTTCTAAAATGCAAAGACTTCTGTGTTGTATTCTTGTTTTTTGACAAACAATAACCATTTCTTATTTTCAATATAGGTTAACTTTTATACTGTTTATAATAATGCGACTTCTGGGATTTCTAGAATGTGTTTTGTTATAAACAATAAGCATTTTTTATTCTTATTATAGGATAACGTTTTTACAGTTTATGACAGACTTCTGTTAGATTTTAACTAAACCCGATATGACAACCTGATAAAACATTTTTTTTTCGAACAGAGATGTTGAACCTTCAACTTAATGTGTAGTTGACAAATTATTGTCTGTCACTAAAATACATACGTATTATGTGGCTGTTATGTATTTCGCCCGAATTTTAGTCAAATTAATGTTAGAATTTAATATATATCTCTGGAGATGGCACAAGTGAGTACGAGTGAGTATAAAAGAAAATAATAATAATCTTGGTGCTGTCCTAGCGCAGTGAAAATAGTATTTTCACACATGTCGAATTTAGACCAAACAACTATGTGGACGCCAGTGGCGAGGGGTGAAATTATGGCGAAGGTAAGCCGCCCTACAAAAATGATGAAAAATTTTGTGTTCTGCATAGTGGATCAGTGGGGTAGGATTTTCAAAAGGTAAGCCGATGGGAATCGGCTTGTATGGACCCTTCGCCACTGGTGGACGCCTATGTGCCTATAGTTGGCGACCACTGCCTGCATTCGCTGAATACAGATAAATGCTGCACCAGATCCTTACGAGTATCCTTACCCCGCGTACGATGATCGAATGTGAATGTTGACGAATGTATCCTCGGCAACTGTTTCGATGGACCGTAACGGCCGCCTGCGGGTCTGCTGCTATCGACGAAAGAAAACGTTGATGGGGCTTCGTCGCCGCGTCTGTATATTCGTTTGCCGTCGGAATTAAGCATATGGTATACCTGGCTGCATGTTTCGTTTGTTGTTTTCAAGTTTAAATTGTTTTAAAACAAAATGTACCAGCAAATAAATATATAAATCAGTTTTAAAATTTCTGTTTTATTTAAGTACTGCGCCCGGTTTACTTACAGTTTTTTCGTTGATCAATATCGTTAACCTCAGGCCTGTGGCTAATGCATCATTCATATTCGACTCAACTGTTGGTGGCCTTTTAAGTGGACAGCATCAATTACACTTGAGTTGACCATATACCTTCTGTTTATAATAAAATGTATGTTGTGCACAACAAATGAATGTTGCAATGCCCCATTGTATAATGTATAAAGTGCAAAACACTGTCTTAAATTACTGTCATTAAAAAAGGTGTTCTATATTGGAAAGCTGCTCCTTAAGCTTCATTATCACTATATATATTCACTTGGCTAATAATTTCTACACATCAGAATCATTATCATTAAGATCAATCAATTTATGTTTTACACACACAAATTCAATTTGAAAATTAATAGACAGGTAATTTTTACTTTTTACAAGGGCATAGCTTTGAAATAAACATACTAATTAGTTAGTGATTAAACATAAATAATAAGCCTGAAACATAGGATCTCCTAGTTAAGGCAAATGTTTAAAGTTTTTACTTATTAAAACTGTGGTACACAGTAATAAACACTTACTGCATTTATGGATAACAAAATGTATGGATTCTATTATTCAATTTCTTATTGAAATTTCTATCAGCAGGCTCATGTTAGGCGTACCTATATTAATAGAAGCTATTTTACATAAAAATTGTGAAATATCAGGTATCAGCTAGTTGCTGTATAACTTATTATCTGGTTCCATGAAGTTGATAAATTTTAGCATTTATTTATAGCTCTGCTTATGAACGTTATACTGGCAGTTTTTCGTTACAGTTGTAACAATGTGTATAATAAAATCATACATAATTATATTATATAAATTTTGCAAGCCAAAAATTTATCTCAGTACCGATGGTACTCTATTATTCCGTTGGGATCAACGCAACGCCAAGGATATCTATGATATCAAAATTCATACCTGATGAAACAAGCTGTTGTCAGGGCTGCTGTTGCAGCTCCAGCAGAGCAGCCGCCTGGCTTGGAAGCGAATGGCGGCGAATTCGGCGGACGGCGGAGTCACCCGATTGGTGCTCGCCAACGGTTCCAACATGGTAACCTTTGAGGGCAGCTTGCTTTTTACACTGTCGCGTCATCAGGGGCACTTTGAGTTGCTACACTTGTTGCAGTTGCGTTGTCTGACCTATCTATGCGGTGAAATAGTCCAGTGTGACTATTTCGAGTGCAAAAGATAATTGGTTCATGCCTTATTAGACACATGCCTTATGACAGAAAGTACCCAGTATGGTAAGTTCGTGTCAGACAAAATAAATAATTAAATGGTAAAAGCCCAGTGTAGCAGTTACGCATTTTTAAATCTCAGCAAACAATGTTGTCTGGGAGGGAATGCTATTAGCATTAAGTCCGCTCTTTTTGTACTCATGTACATTAAAGTAAAATAAATATATATGGTAAAAGCCCAGTATGGCAGTTACGCATTCATAAAGGTAAGCAAACAATTATGCAGTTAAGGCAAGTAAACGGTAAAAGCCCAGTCTGGCAGTTACGCATTCAAGCCAAGTAAACGGTAAAAGCCCAAAATGGCAGTTACGCATTTAATAGTGTTTCTCCATCTTATATTCTTCTTCTTGTCCTCTTCCGTCTTGAAATCTTTTTTCCTTTCTGCACGAAGCATTTTAACTAAGTATAATTAAATTTTCACTGTATAAAATATAATTCTGAAGAATTCTCACTTTGAGATTGTATGCGTGCGTCCGTGGCGAAGCACGAAAAGCGAATGGAAAGGTTGGCGCCGAATGGCGGTGAGGAGAATTCGAGCCGGAAATGTCAAAGTATCTGTCAATTCTAAATCAAATACCTTCTCTTTTTAGGTTTTTTAGGTTATTACTCTAAAATAACGTGCTAAGTGGTGATACATGCAAGCGATACTACATGTGTTAATAGTACTAATATCGAAGGAAGAATCCTGAAGTATAATAGTTTATAAATAGTATTAATTGTGTCAACTGTTTGTTATCTCAAATAAATAAAATGAAATAAAGTTATTAACAGAAAAAGATTTTAATAATGTTTTACGTGGAGTTTTTAGGGCCCATGGTCTAGTATTTTTAGAAGGTATCACTACATGCCCTCGTAGTCATTCGTAGAAGTAGATAGCAAATGTGTCAAAAACAGCCACTTTTAGCAGTTTCTATCAGTGACGTTGCTATGCTATCTACTTCTAGCAGTGACGTTTAAAAATACTAGACTGTGGGCCCTAAAAATTCTTCGTCAAATATTATTAAAATTGTGTAAGTATTAGAATTATAATATTAAATGAAATTCACCGCGGTGCCACTTTTGCTCAGGGTACCTTGTACGATGACATTAGATTTGACCCACAGCTGGGCATAAGATCTCCATTTAGTTTCTAATACTTTATTTACGCAAGAAATAGTTCCATAATAACCATACCTGAGGCAGACGTTAGGCAGGTGCGCGGTGAGCAGCGCGTACACCGCAGCGGAGGCGCCCACGACGCGCACGCTGGGCTGCAGCGCGCCGGCGCCGAGCGCGCCCGCCACCACGCCGCCCGCCCACACCACCACCACGCGCCACCACCCCTGCTCGCGCTCTAGCACCCAGCCCACCTGCAATACAGCACACGCTTCAAATATCGCCTTTATGACTATCGCGTAGGTCTATGCGCCTAAATAATGGGGATGCATACTGAGGAACTATGGCGCCACAAGCGTTTGTCCTAAAATCGTTTGATTGGCTGTTTCAAATATCAAGTATCATTTCTGACGTATTTTAACCAAACAAATCCATTGATACCGGTCGCTTCGCCGCTAGCGCCATCTAGCTTTAGCTTTGCGTGGAGGTCCCCATTAAAATAGCAGTCAAACCACAGCTACGAAAATGACTCAGCTGCATATTACCTACTTACTTACTTTTAGCAGATGGCTTTGGATGAATAACTAAGTTTGATAGAGCTCATAAATAAGGTCCAAGCAAGACTGCTTCTGGGAATTGATTACATCATGGACAAACAATTTCTTCACACTTTTCACCTCCTTTGAGTTGATCCTCATGAGCTGCTTCAAATATAGCAGTTAATTTTACGATTCGAAACTACCTTCCAACAAATATTGAGTTTCAATTTTCTAGAAGATAAGAGACTATTCTGTTCAAACATGACCTGTGAATAAAACAAAGGACTCACAGCGAGTGCGACGACGGCGTTGAGTGCGAGGTGCGCGGCGGTGGCGTGCACGAACCCGTAGGTGAGCAGCCGCCACGGCTGGCGGCGCCACGCCCCCGGCGACCACTCCAGCTGCGCGCGCGCCGCCTCCGGCACTACCATGTGGATGCAGATCTGACCAACAAACAGTTTCTTCAGCAAGTCTTAAATGGATTGAGGCATTTGCAGTTGAGCTCGATGGCGCAGTGGTTTAGCGCCTGGCCCAGCAAATGCAAAGCTTAAGAACTATCGCAAGGGTCGGTCATGGGATAGGTGACCAAAATTTACTATCACGAGCTCCTCCGTGCTTCGGAAGGCACGTTAAGCCGTTGATCCCGGGTGCATTTGCAATCGTTAACAACCCACCAATCCGCATTGGGCCCGCGTGGTTGGTTATGGCCCATCCTCCTTATCTACCCATAAGGAAGGCCTGTGCCCCAGCAGTGGGGACATTAAAAATGGCTGATGGTCATTTGCAGTTGAGAGAAGAAAAATCAAGGCGATCATTTCGTGTTTAAATTTATCAAATAAATTAGTTTTTGTTTTTGTAAAAATAATAGATATCAGGGGCCGTACCGGCTAACGCATCGAACCTCGAAAAGTCTATCGGGTTTCAAATTAAAACAGATAGATCGAGCCCCAATTGGGCTAAAATGGCGAACCCTAATTCATGAGGTCACACAAACATCAATATCTTCCAAATAACTTCAACAAATAGTACAATAAGTAATTCCTTTCTTCGATTTATCTGTTTTAATTTGAAACTCGGCAAATTTTCCGAAGCTCGATTCGTTAGCCAGTACGGCCCCAGAACATCAGTAATTATACTCACAATGATAATGATCATCGAAACTATGAAGTACGGCGGCTTTAGTATTTCGATTAGCTTCTCTCTGCGCTTCTCGAACTTGGTCTTTTGTCTCGCGCATTTTGTGGATGGGTATTTGGGTACGTTGACAACTCCTAAAGTGAGCCCAGCTTGGAGCTTAGACTTGGGAGGGAGACTATTTGGACTAAGAAGGCGTCTATTTTCGCCAGGGCTGTTGGTGGCGCTGTCTGGTCTGTCCAATTCTTCTTCGACCCAAGCGAGCGTCGGCACTTGCTCCTGCGGCAGGATGCGACGACCCTGGTGCTCCTGGTGGTATCCTTCCACGTTCAGCCGCTCCGCCTCCTCGCAGTCTGGAGCCATGGTGTCCCCAACCTACTCTTGTCATCTTCTGCTGAAGGTCACCTATGCCACACCATTCTCCGACCACTTCTGTAACGAATATGACACATTGTGTATTTCAGGTCCATTATATACGCATTTATTTCAGGAAAACCATTAAAGATGATAATTATTTATACTTCGGTATTTAGTGGGAAGTACTATCGTACCGGGAAACCCATTATCCATCCGAATTATAATAAATTTCAGTTATTATAAGTATTAACCATTCTTAAAACACCTAAAAAGTACAACACGCCTCAGACCGAGATTAAAAGGCCATAATAAATTATGAAGCTTAGCGAAGACTTATGAGTATATTTATATTTTTAGCTAGTTTTTATAAGTTATATGTACATTTAACACAATACCAATACATAATAGTATTGGTATTGTGTTTTATTGGGCCTTTTGTGTTTGCGCGTACTGGCTGTTTCAAACATCTGCTCGCAAAGTTAATACGTTTTATTTTCAATTTAGGCTTATTTGTTATTGTGTGTTATTTGTTACTCTGTGTTACTTTAATATAACAGGTTAAATAGTATCTCTGTATAGTTCTAAGTACAATAATTATGCTGCTCCACCGCTCTCCACTCTCAGGCGACCGCTGAAAATCAGCGTCGTGGTGCAGTCACAATGTACCGCGACACAATGCTGAGTGGAAGCCTTTTGGCACATGCTTGTCTCAAGATTACCTAGTTTTAAGTTAATATTGTATTTCTTATGTGCTAAATAAATATATTCTATTCTATTCTATTCTATTTAGGAGCATATGGTAATTTTTTATCTTAATACGAATGAAGAAAAATAAAAATAAATAACCAAAATTAAAGAAATAAAAAGACAAATCTTTTCTCAGAATAGTATTATAAACGCAAGTTTAGTTCTATAATTTTATGAGCTGCGGTTAAGGCATAAATTAATTGTAGATCAGAAATACCCAGTTTATTTTAATTCGTAAGCAATGTTGTGACGGAAAATAGTTTCATAAAATTATTATCATAATCATCTAATTGCATAATAGACTGCTCATAATATTAATAATAAATTTCTGGCAGTCTGGCTTAATTACTAACAATTAATAAGATACAGAATAGTTTACGTATCTTTAACAATAATAGGCATGACGTTTATTTTTTTATTTTGTGTTACATAAATTACCTCTCAAAAAAAGAAACATTGGTTAAAGAATTATTTCGCTAGCATGAAAACTGCCCGAGATATCACAGTTTGATATACACACAAATTGGACTCACCCAAAAACGCTCCATACTAACGGCTACCTAGTTATGACGTCACGCCGAGGTTGACTACCTAATTAAAGGTATTATTTATTTTAATAAATTTTATACTTTTTAAATGGACTTGTCCACCCAACTTTGAAGGGTCATAAAAAATAATACCTATGCAATATATAAAACCAAGAGGTAAACAAGCTACTCTAAAAGTTTAATAAGTTTACGATTTTTATTAGTATTTCGTCATTTTATTCATTATTCATCATCCCTATTATTGTAGGGATATTAACTGTAAGTACCTGTTGTGGTTTTGAGTATTCCTTTATATAAAAGTAGTCTTAAGTTTCATTAAAGTTTGCAATCATTAATTAGGTATTTATTTACAGAATAAATAGCATTGACTTAAATGATAAAAAGATGATAAATAGTAATGTAATAAACCAGTAATTTGCCAGTAATAACATTCTAAAAACATTACTGACAACTGACCACTGACAAATCGTTGAATTTTGACAGCCTTTGTCAAAAGGTAGATAATCAAATCGGCCATATAGATACGTATTTGTTGCCGATTTGGTTAGGTGAACCTTTTTTACAAGCAAATAGGTTAACCATAAAGTTATGGACACGTTAGTCATCGTCATCGTAGTAGACAAGAAGCTAGTAATATTCCCATTATATTCTTCTTCTGATATATATATAGTCAAAGTCAAAGTCAAAAATAGCTTTATAAATAAACTTAATTATTAAGTACTTTTGAATCGTCTATATTTTCCTACCACCCGTTCAAGACTTTTTTAACTGACAAGAAGAACATACATATATATATATATATATATATATATATAGATATAAGCTTCTTGGTCATAGACATAGAAAAATTTTCGCTGCGCTCAAGAAGACCAACAAAGCATGGAAAAGAGAAGTTAACATCATACGGACACGGTCTATGTAAAAAAGAGACAAAGGTTCAAGTGACATGTGCCAACATTTTTTGCAAATGAGCAATCACAGTTTGTTTGAAATATTTGTTAATCTTAATTAGAATTTAAAATAAAGGTATCGTGGAGCCATGGTGTTTTGTGCTCTAAGTAATTGTGATGTTACAAAAAGAAATAATCCAAGTAATCACACTTTTCACAGGTAAATAAGATATTGCCACACATTTCTCTACATTGATTCGTTTATCAACGAAAAAACAGTATGGAACATAGTTTATTAATTTCCTTTGCCTTATACAGTCATATTTTATGAATCTAAGTATTTTTTTACGTATCTCATATAAAATGTATGCATTCGTTTTCGGATCACCTGTTTATTGACATTGTTGTTTTTTGACATTCTATTTCTATGTTCTTGGTAGTAGAAGAGGAATAAAAAAAATCGGGTTGCACTCCGGGAGTGCCGGTAGAAGTGAAAACTTGAATATTAACGTTGTGCTTTTTTGATATTTTGAAATTAATTTAGGCAAAGGATTAAAATTATTTCTTTCCTATTACTATACAGTCACATAATTCAATCAGTTTGTAATTAGAGAAAAATTCTAAAGATTTCGCGCCAGTGGCCTTTTTAATTTCTACATGTACGCATTCTACGATTTAAACTTATAGTCACAGAGTATAAATAAGTCTACGATTACACCGAAGAGATCGCTGCTAGTAGTTCCATTTTTAAAATTAGCGCGTTGCTGGTGACACAAGTGTTTACGTCTTAAAATGACGCGCCGCCATTTTCAACGCACCCCGTAGAAAAAGAGGGGGATACTTCCGCCGCCAGCTGTCTACTTTCCATCCGTCACATCCTTCTTACGCATTTTCGATCAGCCACGTGATTCTTACTGACGCGAGCTTAGAGTAAGACGCGCTTGACGCGAGTTTAGCATTTTTTCCCCATAACAAAAAAGCGTACAACGCCGTTAAAGAAGTTTTCACTTCAAAAATATTAACCTTAAAAGAGGTTTGATTATATTTTTTTTTTGGTTCAATAGTTTCAATACGTCACAGACAATACAACAATCGTACAGTACAAACAATACCGGTTTCAAAAAAGTCTTAGTATGTGTTTCAGTTATTATCACACATTATGTGTAGTGTATGTGTAGTTTTAGTATGTGTTATCACACACTCTATGTAATACCTTGATATCTCAAGGTATTACATAGAGCTCTATTTTGAAGTAACCAGCGAACGGTGTCCTGGAGCAGTCAAGCGCTGCTCATGAGCTTGGGAATGCACGAAAAAAACGTCGTTTCAGTATTTTTTTTTTTTTACGAATTGACGGGCATTTTAAATCCTTTTACTATGTTGGTTTAAAAACCAATAATAATACTGATTACAAAATACTGAATACAAAATACTGAAACGATTTTTTTTACCATTTTGGTACGGAACCCTTTAGGGTTCGGTACCAAAATGGTAAAAAAGGAACCCTTATGGTGTGACTCAGTCTGTCTGTCTGTCACAGCTGTATCCAGCTGTACTAAACTCCTTCGAGAACTACTAATAGTATCAACTTGAAATTTGGAATAGTTTAAGATAACATTTGTCCAACTATTTTGCAAATAAGAAATAAATAAAAAAAAACAAACATCTTTTTTACAACAGGGCTTGAAAAGGAGTCTAAAAATTTGAAGTGAGGCTACTAGGGCTTGTGGGGTATCATATAAAAGAGCGCCGTTTGCACGTTTTCAACATTTTTTTCTTTTTTTCTAAACTGCATAGTTTTTGACTTATGATAAAAAATGTAAAAAAAAATTCCGTTCCCCCTTATCTCCGAAGTTTGCAAAGAGAAAAATCTGAAATATTTCTATGTGATAGTAGTTTAAATATAAAGATTACAGGAAAAATAAAACGATGTCTCAATATAGCACACTTCTTTAGAAATTATCAAATTTCTAAAAATGTTAACATTAGTTCCACTATTCGTCAAGAGATGGCACTGACCTAAAACTGCAATACTAATTTTATTATTCTACTCTGCAGTGTGGTTTAATGGTGCAATTATGATGGTACGGAACCCTCGGTGCACGAGTCCGACTCGCTCTTGACCGGTTTTATTCTATCTTATTTGCAAGGCATTACTATACGAAGGTTCTTGATTATCTTTCTATCAGTAATTGAAGCACGTAAGAGATGTATTGATTTGCCCATCGATTATAATAAACTCATACTTAAAGAGAAAAGATTTTGCATTTGCATATCGTATTTATTTATTTGAGTTTGTGCATAAAAAAACTTAATTATTTTAGCAACAGAAAGTCTTCAACTGTGAGTGCCAAAAACTTGTTACATAATCGTATCAAAATAATTTAAGTATAATTAAAAAAAAATCTTCAGCATTCCTTCTAATTATGTTCAGATCTTAGATAATCATTTAAGAAATAGCATATTATCTATTCTGTGGAAATGGGTAATTAAACATCATAATAGTTATATCGTTGTGATAGGAATATAAAATACAACTGGCTATTTTATTTATAATAACATATCAATGATAGTGATTAATTATTTATTGTAGCCAGCTTTTAGTATACTATACTAGGTGTACTGAACTTAGCGTCTATTTATAATATGGGCAACAGTTTATTTATAAAAACAGAATTCATAAATATATAATTGTATTTATAATTAATGTTGTCAAATTAAAAATTACCTGTTATACCTATTTAATGAAAACATGAAATGAAACTAAAATAGAAGGTTTGACCACTTCAGAGCATTGCATACTTTCCATCCATCATTTCATACATTTCCATCATTATTTCTTGATTGTTATGATAACTTTATATTTATTACACTTGTCATGACTAACAATCCTAACGGTTAATGCATTTGATTGTTGATTGCAAAATGCACTCTGCGTACGCGCAGGATGTCAGCTTGTAATTTAGACAGGGAAATACTAACTATGCACCCGGTTAAGGCGTCTGTCTGTCACATGCCTATCCAAATGATGATTAAGATACACAACTTCATTGGTTGTAATATGATAATTTTTGTACCTGCGCACTTGCATTAGGGCTTATGGCGTAATAATAACTCAGTTTTTTATTTTCAAAGTATTTAGTTCCAAATTAAGCATAGATTAATACAAAATATTACAAATGCAATTCAGAAGAATTGTTAGTTTAAAATCCGAAGAGAAGTAGATCTCGGTGAAAAGCATGTTTTATTGAATAATTTATTACTTAAACCAATAAATATGGTCATAATAACTTATATCCATAAAAATATGTTTATCACTATCTTCTTTACCAAACAAAATAAATACGTACTTATTGAAATTATAGAGTTAGTTTGGTGTAATTACCTAATCTAATTACACCAAACTAAATAACAAAATTAACAGGGAACAGGTGAATTTCACCGATCGATTTATAGCGATCGAAATTTAACTCAAAATGATGATAATTTATTGCATAAGCGATGGTTCTAATGCCATTTACATTATCAAAGTAATGACTTGGTAACTTAACTTAGCATTAAATTAGCTAAGTAGGTATCAATAATTGTCATTAATGAAATTTCTCTACATAGTTACTGTTACTTAGACACAAATGAAAGAGAAAAATTTATAATGAATTCAAAAGCTACGATGGATACAAAAATATGAAAAAAGTAACATAGAGAACAAAATAATTAAGTATGTACCGATATCTATTGTATTATTTCCTCGTGTGATAAAGGATTTTATCGACTTTCAATTGTCAAAATCCATTGTCTTTTGACAGTTAAGGGATAAATTCAGGGGCGTTTCGTTGACTATGTCAAGGGGCTAATCTCCTGAACTTTGCCAACTTAAGTTCGTGGGTTTCTAAACTTTTAGATTTTTTATGCATTCACAATGCTATTTTTATTAAGATTATTAATACAATTAAAAAATATTAGAAAAATTCACTTCACATTGATGAGATGGCGCTGGCCTACAGCGGAGACGTGAAAAGTATTAGAAAATTTCGCCAATCCTGCTAGCGACTCGGTAGCATAATTGGTAAGTGCATTGGGCCGGAATCCTAAGGGTGCGGGTTCGAGTCCCGTCTGAGCTGCTACTTCATAGGTTTCGTTAAAGGTTGGTTTGGTCAAAATATTGAGGTTTGTTTACGTCCCAAAATTTTACTGATTTCTGGATTTAGAGCTCATTAATAGAATTACACGCCCGTAATCAAAAGAGACTATCTTGTTTACAACCGCCTCTGTGGTCTTGTGGTTCGCCCACCCGTGTAAGACGCAGAGGTCCCGGGTTCGATTCCCAGGGGGGTACAATTTGTACTCGATTTGGTTGGTGGTAGGGCTTATTTCAAGTCCGCCTGGCTAGCTACCACCATCTTACCTAAGTCTGACGCCATAACAACAATTTAAAAAAATGCTGTGTTCCGGCAGTTAGAGGTAAGATAGCCAGTATTCCGGGTGTAGTGCGCTTCCACCTTCGGCCTTATCGTCACTTAACATCAGGTGAGATGAAGGCCAAGCACTATCCCGTGGTGTATAAAAAAAACAATGAAAACAATGAATCTACGCACGTGTCTTGCTATTTTTGTGAGTTTGCCGATTAATCAAGATTTTGTCCGATATTTTCAAACTATTAATTTTTAACTTTTAACTGCACGTTCATATTCAGAAACGTGGTCTGTACCCGTAGCACGAACAGCTATTGAGAAAAATAACGCGCGTAAAATCATTCGATAATGCAATTTTGTATTGGAAATTTGTACAACGCCATCTACCGCCGAATAGCGAAATTAAAATTTCCCCATTTTATTGTTAGATATACTTAAAAATTAACGGTGTATAAAAGTCATACTTAGGCCTACCTAATATTACCTATAACATCACACAATCACAAATCAAAGTAGCACATCAACTAAATTAAAATGCATCTCAGTTAAATTAAAAACTACTTGCCATGAATAATAAATATTGTAGCATTGAGAACCATCACCTTTTTTTAAGTCGATAAAAAAATAGATTAATTACCTGTTTTAATCAGCGATGATGTCCCGATTTATAAAACCGACACATCGAGTCGAGACATGCGTCGGCTATCGCTCGCGGCTCGCGGGGGATGACTGAACTGACTGCCAGAAATGGCTGACAGTGGATGATAAACAAACCTGCCCTACTGGGTACCTGCGCGGGCGCAGCGCGATCAGCTGCGGCGTATCAGGTAGTGCCTTCTCTGTCATCGACCTGTGTGAGACCTTTTTAAGGGAATTGTATAAGGTCAGACTGACAAAATTCTATGTATTAACAGCTACATATTTAACTTAAAAAAGTGGAAATCATTAAGTCTTCAAAAAATAAATGGTATCGATTTATACCTTTTACGAAGAAAGATTACTTTGTAGTTTTTGTACTAAAAAAATTTTCAAAACACCTTATTAGCAGATTTTTTATTATGACCGTAACCCAATTATCACGAAAGATATATTCGACCAAATAAAATTCTGATCGTTTGTAAAAATTATCGCGGGCAATGCGACGCGGTGTAACCACCACGCTAGAACACGCGCCGATTTTTCAGTTCGATTAAATTACTTCGAACGTAATAAAGCTGATAATTCTGGCCTACGAAAAAAAAATTATGCATATTCCCTATTAGGGAATATCAATTTCTTTTTATCAAAATCAAAAGTATAATGCGTGAGAAAAATCAACTGTCTTGCGTTTTTTTTCTCGTGATATATCGGGTTATTTTGAACTTACCATCTAAATTTCAAGGATGTGTCCAGTCCATGATACTAAACAACTTTCTCTAAGAAACATGTGTCGAATTTCGCCATAAAAGTTTTGGTCATCCCATACTAAATTGATCACGTGATCTCTTTGATTTGTATGGAAAGTCGATTTTTATTTTACATATTTAATTTTGGCCATTAAGCCATCTTCCTTAGAGAAAGTTGTACGGTTTCATGGACTGAACACATCCTCAAAATTTGGATGGTGAATACAAAATGACCCTGTATTTAGTTACTTGAAGTTAGCACGCAGCAGTACCCACCGAAAACGTTCTATACAAAACGGTCATGATTTGTGACGTCATTTGTCACGTTTCAGGCGCGTTTATTATGGGGTTACTGAGGAACTAGCTAAGAATTTTCAATTATCTCCCAATTTACAAAATATTATTTCTTTTTCGATATTATAATATCTGACTGTTAAGTGCATTATATGCGAAAAGGAAAAAAATATATTATTATTTTACCCTGATTTTATCGTGTGATAAAACTTAAATAATTCATTTATTTTTTTATTTTTTTGTTCCATCATGTTTTAATACGTGTCCGCAGCGATTAAGCTCAAATTTGCCAAAATCGGTGATGTATGCATATTCATAATTCAGTGTAAGCTAATAATATTTGTGCTATTTTTCTCTTTAAAATCTTGCAATGAGACCTGAGATCTATTGAGACGTAAAATAACAATTATTATTTACGTAGATATCGATGAATATTTATTGTTGACCACGACCGGGGATACAATCCGAAATTTTTCACAATTCAGTTAGGCATTTTGCTTCGTAGACATTTTGATTTTTAGGCAGCGAGCGTGATCTTGAGGCAAGCAACACAGCGTTAATTTGTTTATTCTCTCTCTTTACAAATTTAAAAGCGCTATATAAAACACTAAATTAAAATCGGATAGTATAGTTACCTATCTCTAAAATAAATCTAAAGACTGACAGTCTTATTTTTTATTTTAAGTCTAGATTTTAAATACTTAAATATTTCCTGTATTGGTACTTTCATCCTGTGGCCCGCATCATATGCGCGCGCACAGGTGCGACGGGCACCTGCCGGCGCGCCCGACATCTGCGCGCACGCACACAATCTGTATCCCAATCGCATCTGCGGCTTGCGTGTCTCAGCTCATCAGTAGGTATCTTTTTACTAGTCAACCTTTAAATATTAGCCAGTTACGACATTTCTATTTTATCATATATCAAGCAAATGTTGTGTTTAAATAACAATATTATTAAATACTCGTTTAATTTTTGGCGTTAAAAAAGTTACATTATTTTTGACTGGACGGACATCTCTCTGATTATTTAATTTTTTTATTATTTATTTATCATCAAGAATATTCACTTCTCAAGCTTACGCGCTCACTAGACATGAAATAAAACACTTTCTTATCATCAAGAAATTACAAAGGTCTTAAAATTAACATATAAGCTAGACAGAGTCAAAAAACCAGTATTGGTTTGTCCGCACACTGACACTCGTCGCTTTACACTCACATACATATACATACGTAGAATGTAATTTTACAAAAAAGAAAAAATAATGTAGTCAACTTGGACGAATTAAGTTGATTCGTCCAAAGTAGTCAAACAATGTAAATATTACATTGCTACTAACTTTGTCTTATAATCAAATAATTTTCCGAAAAGCTATAAGTATTTGTGAGATAATCTTCTATCAAACATACTTAACATAAGACCTTCGCAGCAGTAAATCGAATTTAAAAAAATCTTATGACTTTACATCTTCGGAAATAATTAAAACAAAAATGTAGGTCACATCGATTTCATTTTAGTTAGAATTAAAGTCAATGACCGTCTGGCTTCAATATGTCATTTTTCCTGAAACGGAATCAATTATTTTTTATGGATCTAATTACAGTTCATAGGAGGAAACTACAGTTCACAGAATTATGGTTATCTTATAAATATTTAATGAATTGGGAATACAGTATAAGGAAATATGTAGTGTTTTTTGATTGACGTCTCTTCCCTACTCTAAAATACGGTTACAAAATGTTGATAATTTACGTGTGACGTACATCACTTGTTTGTTATTCATAATTTTGAGAAAAATTATTGAGGCTGAATATTATAGGTAACATACCTACCAACGTTTTATTGTGTACTTATCACAAAATATCTGACTATTTACATACTTTGGTCCCTCAGGGCATAATTCAGAGTAAAACTAAAAAATAAAAAACAAATTCTGTTCTACGACTTTTCCGAAAACAGACAAAAAAAAATGACTTTTCATTCATAACAGGTGTTCGAACATTTGTATGGTAAGTCGATTTTTTGTCTGTTTTCGTAAAAGTGTAAAGCAAACGTTGTTTATGATGTTAGTAATGTAGTCCTGCGATATTACAATATGATATTACGATATGTTTTACAAATAACTCTGAATATTTAAAAAAAATATGCTATTGGTGAATATTGAAAGGAAAATATAATATTTCTGTCGGGAAAATATTCAGTAGACACTTCCTATGAAGTAGCGCAAACTGCATAAATCTGATTCCTCCTGGATAAACTCAATTAATCATGATGTCGACCGCCGACCGACGTCAAGCGACTGATCTATCGACTGATACGTCGACTCGACGACGGTCGGTGAGGGCGGGGGAAATCGGTGTTGATGGTGGCATATATTTTTTCTAATCAAATCGACTTTGGATTGCGGGGTTGCTAAGTTTCAATTTCAATAGACATAAATACATACATAAATACGTACATAAATACGTAACGATATATTTAAGTTTGTAAATATCGTTACTTATTGCTATATGCCCGTTCTTCTTGTCAGTTAAAAGTCTTGAACGGGTGCTAGGAAAATATAGACGATTCAAAAGTACTTAATAATTTGAATAAAGCTATTTTTGACTTTGACATAAAATCTCACTTTATTTTAATACTCAAATTCTTATATCCAATCCTTATAGAACATAGGTAATTTATTAACTATCACAGTTCTATTCCATGTAAAATGAATATTAAGTATTACCTACTTTGAATTTTTGTCCAGAATTTCTAGAATTTTTTAGATGAGTAAAAAATATAAGATAAAGGAATGTATTACTAATTCAGCGATTTAATATGAAAATTATTATCACCAATATGACGTAGGTACTTATGACTGATATTTAACACTAGGTATTTCTTCAAATAATTGTGGTTAACACTTAATTATTACGGGACAAATCTAATTTTAGTAAAATATGTACCAATTTATTTGTTACCAACCAAACTATGCTAAAAAAGTGGCTATAGGTAACTATGTCAAGGCTGAACCTTTTCTCCTCTGTTTATTCACCGTTTTTGTGTCATTTAGTACCTGTGATGAATTTGCGATAACTCCTAGTGTTCATTTTTTGTCCGAAATAAATAAAATAAACTAGGCTTGGTCAAACTAAAAAGTAAGGCTGTATGGCAAAAAAATATAGGAAACAGGAAAAGTCAAAAGGGCTCTCGTGATCTCGTCAATTCGCAGATTGTATTCGCAGATTGCACCGCTAAAGATGAAACTTTTCCATCTTCATTCTTCAACTCACTTTTTAAAGATCAAATGTAGGTAATGCAATTTATTACAGCCATTTATATCAGCCACACTCATAAGCCAAAGTGAAATTCCAAGGCGAAGGTCGCTCAACAAGTCTGCATTTCAGAACCGACTTGTAATAAAATTTTATTGCTGCATATGCTTCGCCGCTAACCACTACCGATACGTTTGCAACCATATTCAATTTAGAGGTATGGTTCTTATTTGTATATGATAGAGTCTAGTTTTGCGCAGTCAAGTGTAGTGTGTATGATTTACCACCGATCTTCTTTAGAACAGATGAGCTAACTAATGGTCATGTTTATAATCATATCCATTAAACACTATTTATGGGCAGAAACTATTACATAAGCATAACATAAAACACAAATTATTAAATAAGCAAGGGATGTAAACATAGCGTTTCATTCGAATTTGGAAACTATCCAATCTCCACGGGGAAATGTGTAGTAGGCAATTTGGGCATAGATGTCAGATATACTTATCGGTTTTTATATCTTTGGATTTTACGACTATGTGCTTTATATGGATACTATATTTGTTCGCCTTTATTTTGTAGAAGCTACATAGGTTGCCGTAAAAATCACAATAATACATTTTTCACAATCACGAAAATTTACCCTTATCTAGGTGTTCCAGCTCTAAATTTTTCTTCTCGCGGTTCACCTCGCAGGTAAGTAAATGTGCTAGTTTTCAGTAATTTTCGTTGTCAGTTAGTTCATACCTTAGCTTAGAGCATGGGTCTCCAAACTTTTTAGCAAAAGGGCCAGACTTACTTCTCCACCAAGTCTCAAGGGCCAGTATCTAGCTCCGTACCAACACATTGTAAATTATAGTATTGTTGGTGCTCGCGGGCCGGGTTCGGCCCGCGGGCCGTAGTTTGGAGACCCTTGCCTTAGAGCAACGCCCGCCGGCTTCCTACGGAACGAAGCCGAGATGCTGTAAGGTTCATACTTGATAGATAATAGTAGATTGATAAACAAGACGCTAAAATGACCCATTGCATACGAGGTAGTTTTATTCCCGAGCTTTAGCGAGGGAATAAATAGAAACCGAGTTACAATGGGCTTTAGCGTCGTGTGTTACACCCTACTTTTCACTACGATTGCGATAAAATAAAATACAATAATAAATACCTAGTTTATACTTCCGTAAATGAATCCACTCGTTTTTCTATCCTCCACTTCATAAACTTTTCATACAATATGATTTGTACTTGACGGCAAAAGATTAAAACTATTTCTTTCCTATTACAGTTACACAATTCAATCAGTTTGCAATTAGTGAAAAATTCTGAAGATTTCGCGCCATACTTTTATAATGTCTATTCTTAGATTATTGTCTATACTGTAGCAGCTTAAGAAATACAATGCACGCATTCTACGATTTAAACTTAAAGTCACAGAGTATAAATAAGTCTATGATTTTACCGAAGAGATTTAGTTCCATTTTCAAAAAGTCGTGCGTTTCTTTATTCGTAATTATTCTATCTATGAATAAAAACTTTTTCGTTTTAGTAGGCTCATTGGTAATAGACAAACATTAAAAACGAAAAAACTTTATCCCCTAGGGGCACTGACATGAAACATTTTTTTTTTTATTTAACAGGGGTAATTATGCTATTTTATCTCGACTTTTGTACGTTACAATGACGGACTTTTTGAGCAAAAGGTACTCCTTTCTTTTTCACTAAAAGTAATTATAAGACATGAGAGAAAAAAAATGAGTTTTTGCGCCAAAAACGGCCGTATCTTTTTTTAACGTGAACTTAGAAGTTTGATTTTTCAAGAGATCATAGATTTGAGTACCTACATGGTTTGAATTTCAACTCGATACTTCCACGCGTTCTTGAGATAAATGGTTTTGACATGGTTTTGACACACCAACTCACAGGCATACAGACAGTTTATGATTTGATACAAATGTCTAGTTTTCAGATTTTACCCTCTATTTGTAGTATTAAGACAATATTATTACATGCCAAATTTCATAGTTCTAGGTCAACGGGAAGTACCCTATGAATTTTGATTCCCTTGAAAGTGTTGAAATATCCATTTTTTGCGACATAAACGGGCCGTATCTTTTCTTTACGTAAACTTAGAAGTTTGATTTTTTTACGGACCGTAGATTTAAGAATATATGATTTTATTTTCAACTCGATACCTCCACGCGGTCCTAAGATAAAGGGTCTTCTTGACAGACAGACAGATGGACAACAAAATGATCCTATAAGGATTCCGTTTTCTCCTTTTAGGTACAGAACCCTAAAAATGGATCCATGTTATGCCTTTTCAGATATTGACTGGTGTCTGTTATCATCCGCCAGCAGACGAGGATAATCGCAGGTTTTCCTGCCAATCCATCCTGGGAAATACATGGTACTTAATTCATAAATAGACACCACACTTTAATAACACACTTGCGGTTTCTGCAATTCTATAAATTAATTTGCTTTAAATAGAATAAAGGAAATAAATAATTTACAAAATATGTTTACAAAATGAGTAATAACTAATGCCCGTTCATTTGAAATAAGAATAAGGTGATTAGAGTTTCCTGAAAATTATGTGAAGTACTGTGGCGTATTACTAATACGTAAAAGATACTCGGATAAAATTGTCGAAGTGGTTTCCCAGTTCCCAACTCATATTTTTAATCAATTTTTAAAAACTCCCACAGGAACTAAAAGAGAATTAAATCGATGGCGGATGTTAGTCCTCAAATCTTTGAGATGTGGGTTGCTTGTGTTGTGTTCTAATTATACCAAAATAATAAACCTCATACTTAACCTACCTGGTTAGGTAGGTTTTAGGTACAATTTTACTAACCAGCCTTGTTTCTCCAGCCCTTTCTACCATCGGGGTACCTACCAGACGCAGGTTAGCATAATTATCACCCTTACATAGTAGATACTCCAAGGGTCCGTACCAAGCGCCTTGACAATACATTTCTTATGCAAACTGCTAAAGAATGGAATGCGCTGCCTGCTTATGTGTTCCCCGATAGTTACAACCTTGGTCTCTTCAATGCAAGAATGAATTTTCAAGATTGAAATTTCCTAGGCAAGCGTGCTACACTACCATGTCCTGTTTACCAAGCAAGATGGTGGTCAAATGCCTACCAATAAAAAAATAATAAAACCCGAACTGACTCTACCAGGGGATGTACCTGTAATCAGAGCCTGACAAAGCCAGAAACGATTTGTTTACAACTAAACCAAGGAGTGTGACAATAATAGTAAATGAAAATTATAGCTGTAATTGTTATTATTATCGTGTTCAATGTATCAATGTTTTGTATCGATAAACGAAGGAAATCTGAATTATCACATATCTCTGTGATAATTCAGATAAATGTGTAAAAAAAGCGTTACCTACGTACCTATTATGCTTAGCGACTCAACGTGGATTCTATAGAACACAAAGATGTTTATTTGTGCATTCACCGCATTCTGCACTTCCAAGGCAACGCGGTGAATTCGTAAACAGATTCCAATGAATGCGAGCGATTTGAAAATAAACACCGCATCTATACAGACTGCCCCGTGTCTGCACTATGTCTGCAATTACGTAAGTATTCTGTGCAGTCACAGACCATAGAATAATACGCTGCAGTCTGCAGTAGATAACATTTAGCAATAGCAATTAATAAATTCTCTAAAAACAATGTAGGTATAAGCAAGAGTTTGATTTATCATTTAAATAATGTTAAGTTTCCTTGATCTGAAACTGATTTTATGAATCATAAAATTAAAACACAACATTATCATTTTCAAATATTGATAATATTATTATGATTCCGATTTAATTGCAGACTGGTTTTAAATAATTCCTGTCTCAGATTTAGAGTTTCTGATAGAAATCAGTAAATGTTTCATTCCTACTATGTTTCAATACGACTTTACACCTAAACTTAAAAATATAAAAACAAATTAATCACACAATATGCTAATCTGTAGCCATGTTTCGGTATTTAATAATTAACTTGTATGTGTATTTTATTTCTGAATATTTTCAATATTAGGAGTAGCATAGAACTTTGAGTGCTATAAAACAGTATTCTGTATAGAATCAAACTAAGTTTCGTTTATTTAACAGTGTGCAAAAAACTATTGCAATCGGTTTAAGTAACTGTAATTGGCAAATAAAATGGTTACAAAATTAAGTAATACGATTTAATTCAGCGTGTCTTACAGTTTGGAAATAATCACATTTCAATTTGAAAAGCTGAAAATTTTCAGTCAAGGTTTCACAAGTAGCCAATACCTATGTAATGAGTTTGTAGTACAACACGCAACGTCAATATAATATTGAATTATTTTTTCTTGCAAAATAATTATTCTTAGTTTTTTTTCCATTATTTATTTAAAATTATAGTTTTTTTGTGGTTTTGGTTATATTTTTTTATTATAAGATCATTTTTGAATTGAATGACCTCTTATCTCTGTATTTGGCCGAACTTGTAAAAAAGATTAGAGCAGGTGTAAATGAAAAAAAAATTTGAGCAGATTGAAGTTTGGAGTATAATTGGATCACCGGTCAATGCTCCACTTATGAGCAAACCATCCTGCGACATTAATGTACACGAGCTCCACCCACCCTTATTGCAATCAGTGTAGGGTCGAGATTGCAATAACTCTGGATAGTGGACAAACGCGATTAGTTCGGCTTAATTAGGGTAATAAAGCGGCACATTAGGTGACCAAAGCAGGTTAACGATAGCATTATCGCGCGCTGACGATCGTGTAGTGACGTGGTAGGGAGGCGTTACTGACGCCGTGATTTGGGGACGGGGGATAACATTGATGACTATTCTTAACTATACTTTACTAAAACTAACCTACTAAACTAACATTATAGACAAATATTTCCCTCCAAAATAGTTAATCACGACAACAGTTAAAACCACGAAAACAGCTGTTAATCAATCACCTTCTTAAACCTTGGAAGATTATATTAACCTTTACTACAATACATTAAAACTCTCATTTATTCTCACAGACTAAATTATTTTGAGGTATAAACATCTGTTTTAAAACAACATTGTAAAGTAAAACTAGATTTAACCTTATAGTGATCAGGCACACGGCTCAATAATAACAGAATTTATGAATAACTTATAAAATTATTGTCCAAATATTTTGAGGTTGAACAACTTAGGTAAGAATTTGTGAATCTTCATTCACTCGCATCTTAAATTTAGGGGTGAAGTTAACTTTTTACAACTTAAAAAACTTAAATTCAATGTAATGGTAATTTGATTTGTTTTGGTTGTTTGTCAATTATAGATAGCGCCGTTTATGTTATCAAATTTTATTTTAAATCATGGTAAAACCTCTGATAAGTCTGTTTACAACACATACCTACTGGCTTTTTGATTTGTGAATTCAGAAATTACTTGTATTAAATTAATTAATTTAAAAAAAATCTAGAGACTTCATACAAATGTTTAGGCAAAATACATTAGATAGTAATATTTAATAGTGAATTTAAAGATGACATAACTTTGTTTTATCACAACCTGTAATGCACCAAATAGATTATTTTTCTTCAAATTTATAAATTACAAATATAAACATAAATCACATTGGTTTAGAGTGGAGTGTGAGCGCGACATCGCACGAATTTAAAATTTTCTAGAGACGTCATACAAATGTTCACGAAAAACTCGTTAGATAGTAATATTTAATGGGGAATTTAAAGATGACATACCTTTGTTTTATCACAAGCTGTAATGCACCAAACAGATCATTCTTCTTCAAATTTATAAATCACAAATGTAAACATAAATCACATTGGTTTAGAGTGGAGTGTGAACGCGACATCGCACTAATTTAGTAATTCATTTATTGAGTCGTACCACGTGCGTCGAGAACAGACCCGAGCCACCGAGTGCCACGTGCAAGTGACAGCAAACACCAACAGAAGACTGCAACCGACAGTATACTATCACTCAGTAGGTACAGCTAAAAATCTTCGCTTTAGAAATATATTTTTTTATGCACAACAGGATAGTGCTTGGCCTTCACTTCACCTGATGTTAAGTGACGATAAGGCCGAAGGTGGAAGCGCATAACACCCGGAATCCCGATCACTGAGGAACAGGCTATTTTACCCCTAACTGCCGGATAACATAACAATTTTTAAAGGGTGTTCAAGTCCCGTCTGAGATGCTATGGGCGAGTTAATTTTTTCTGATATATTAATTATCTGAGTCAAATCCATTCATGTTTCGTAAGCGAAGGCTAGAGGGGGCTGGACTTTCAAAATAAATTAGCCAGCTAGGCAAAAACAGACAGGATTACTCTCTACTAACAAGAGGTTTTCCTGTTTGCATTCCATAAGCAATAATTGACTAATTAATCAGTTAATAATGTAGTTGACAACCTCACAACTACCTAGTTGGTTTAAACTCCAATCGCTTGCAAAATACTTTCTTTGAAATGATTAAGATTTCAATCAAAGGTATTTTGACATAACCATGTCGTTTTAATAAAGAAATAAATATTACAAACACGCTACGTCTACGAAAGAATGAAGACAGACAGACAGTAAGAAGATCAGAGAATACATAGAACTGCCTGAAATTTAATTTGCTTATAATTCGCGTCATGTCGAGATATGACACTGTTCCATAGTTGATTGTAATTGTATCGATAGACGCAGACGCAGCGTCGACACGGCGGCGGCGCGAAGGCGTCACGGTAAAGAAATGTATCAGTATTCTAACTCGGCCCTGTCCTTGAAATCATTACCTAGAGCCGCGCGGTACTTAGAGTAAGACGGGCTTCTACAGAAAGAAACGCCATACGAAGCGTTCCCCTCTGCCGAAGTACAAGCCCAAATGGGCATACGCGTTAGTAAAACCAGTTGCGCCCGGATTTCTTTCTAGAACGAGTCCAGTCGCGCATGTGAACGCTGCTCTGTTTAAAATGTCGAATTGATGAGTTTTTTGCTGTTAAAAGAGATCTTGAACATCAAGTATACAAAAAGACGGTGTTACATTTCACATAAAAGTAAATTTGTATCGTATTATTGCTATTTGTTTACATTTAAACATTAAATTCGTATAATTTATTCTTGATTAGTTGTCAAATTTGTTCAGTGACATCGGGTCTGCTAGTCCATGACTCGTCCGTACAAATTTCAGATCTGTCGCTAGATAAATTCGAGTTCTCGCCGATGGGCAACTTAGTGATGTTACCGTTAAATAATGTTTGTCGATAAAGTGTTGGTCGATCTGGCCCTGATTCTGCGTCAAATTCATTTGCGAGATTTTTGCATGATTTGCTCTGCACTGATGTGAGCGTGACAAACGAAGCTTTTGTTGCTCGAAGGCGCGGTACATCAACACGCGATAGGGTACAGTATTTTAATTTCATCTAAGTATTTTCCTATCTTTCTTGTTTTTTTTTTGAAAAACGAAATATATGTAGCTTACTTCCGCAAACAATATATGCAAGATGCACCGCCCGCCCGCCCGCAAAAATATGCACATGCACACCACAAAATATCAGTGCACAAACCTGCATTTAGCAAGACAGCAACACACCTTGCACCTTCACCAATTAGGCTACTCTACACGTGTTTCACCCCAACCCGGAGCATCCTCAGGAGTTAGATCGTGTGTAAACCAACACCGAATGTGTTTCGGTAAGTAAGCTACATCTATTTCGTTTTTCAAAATGGTTTGGGACTTCCGCCAAGTGACGCCTGATTCAATCAAATACTTATCTTTCTTGTTTTGTGATTGTACGTAATATTTTAGAATCAACATTATAGGGTCTACCTTCGCCGAAAAATTAATCTCTAAGCAATAAAATACCTGAAAACAAAAAAAGTGAAATATATATATCAAAGGGAGAAATTAGTTTCAAATCCTTCTGGCTGTAGTTAGTAGGTAGGTAATACCTATATAATTAAAAAAAGTTTACTTTCATACTTTAATCTTATTTTTCGGACTGTCCAGGTCATAGAAATAGAATGTCAAAGAACAACAATGTCAATAAACTGGTGATCCGAAAACGAATGCATACATTTTATATGAGATACGTAAAATATGACTTAGATTCATAAAATATGACTATATATGGTAAAGGAAATTAATAAATTATGTTCCATAGTGTTTTCTTCGTCGATAAACGAATAAATGTAGAGAAATTTGGTTTTAGAGAAATGTGTGGCAATATCTTATTTACCTGTGAAAAGTGTGATTACTTGGATTATTTCTTTTTGTTACATCACAATTACTTAGAGCACAAGACACCATGGCTCCAGGATACCTTTATTTTAAATTATAATTAAGATTAACAAATATTTTAAACAAACTGTGATTGCTCATTTGCTAGGCGGGACTCTAGGGGCTCTTACTGTAAAAAATGTTGGCACATGTCACTTGATCTTTTGTCTCTTTTTTACATAGACCGTGTCCGTATGATGTTAACTTCTCTTTTCCACGCTTTGTTGGTCTTCTTGAGCGCAGCGAAAATTTTTCTATGTCTATGGTCCAGGTATTTAAAAATATCATGTCTGTATAAATTGGTTAATAAAATGAAATAAAAACAACACAATCTGCACTTTGTCATAGTAAGTACTTGTATTTCAATCAATACTACGTAAATCTTTTGTTCGTCACTGAGGCGCATTCGCGACTGTTGTATACCGAGTGCAGACCGAACTCGAGGTGCATAGGTATGGCTCGCATTTCGACCGTTTGTACTAAGTTAGAATACTGATACATTTCTTTAACAGCGGCGTGCTATCTCAGATACGGCGGGAGCGCTTATCACTAAAGTCACTGTGATACCAATTAACAGGTTACATGTACATTATAAGTAAAATTCATAAGATATCAACTCATTAATTACGCTAACGGAACACACTTGCTTTCAATGTCACTTTAAACGCTGATTTGTCAGTATGTTGTTATCAATAATTGTTTTTTTTATCTTGAGGTTTAAGAAATTTTCAGATCGCTTCCAATCAAAAATTTAAAAAAAATAAAAACACGACTACCTGCCCTGCTAAAAACAAACTAAAAAGTTAAATAACAAGTGTCATTGCAGTCGGGGGACCGTTTTGTGGAACAATTTTAATCGAAGAGGTCCCGCGACTGCAATGACACTTGTTATTTAACTTTTTAGTTTGTTTTTAGCAGGGCAGTCGTGTTTTTTTTTAATTTATTTATTTTTATTTCACACATTTTAGTGACAAATTATATATTTTTGAAATGTGCTCATTAAGGCCTTTCATTTGATGCCCATATTGTAATAGTAGAAGTAAAAAAAAAATTTTTTTTCACATTTGAAAATGGCGTCATACAGTCGCCATATTAACTTTTTTCAAAAAAATATAGCCAGTGTCACTCGGAATGATGTAAAAATTCTAATAATACCCCATACATCCGAATCCGTTGAGCCATTTGGAAGTTATGGTGGAATAAAGAAACTCACATACCCACAAACATACATGAATCCTGGACACAGTGTATATGTGTCTTTTTGCTTTGGGCAGTCGTGTAAAAATATGACCGTTTTCTTTTTTGTGAAGACGTAAAATTTTACGTACATTGAATAAAAAAACTTCAGAATAGGCTAATTACCTATTCTGAAGTTTTGAAGAAAAACCTTATGAATACAAAATGATATTAAATTGTAAAAACGTCATACCCATTTACTTCTACAACAACCACAATTTCGATATGTACAACTTGAAAATGCAAAAACATATGATGCAAGTGAAACTACTGCGTAGTGGCTTTGAGATGCGCGAAATACTTTCAGGTAAGGTTGTTATAATGTGCATATTCAAAGTGCTTGCGCCACCAATATCCTTACTCTTCCTTTGTTCAGCTGGTCTGAAGTCTCAATTGCAAATAAAGCGAAGTCTTGGAAACCATTAAAATGCGGTGCCGGTTTTAGGTCAGCGTGCGAATCGGTCTCTGTTCAAGATGAGATGCTCTTGCACAACTGACTTAATAAACTACCTCAGCTGCGAAAAGGAATAGCAATGAATATGCTAATGCATCTGTTTAATTCTTTCAAGATTTCATCTAAAAATATAATTCGCTTGAAATGTATTGTATTCAGTAGAATGACAAAGAGAGCGCACTAGTACAAAGAACTGAAAAGTGTTTCCAAGAAAATTGATGTTTAATATCTACCTATGCATACCCCATGCATGCATTATACCTAACGAATTTTATACTCATTCATTAGATTATGCAGCTTAGGATGCCTTGAGTAGGTAGTTCTTTTTAATTATTTTCATGGAACAACCTGATGAAACGCTTGGAAACACCATAAAAAAAGCAATTAAACTACTTTTTTATAAATTCATAAATTCTTAAATAAATTTTATAAATTCTCCCCTCTCGCAATCCTCTTGCAGCTTGAAACTATTTCAGTGGTGTGGCGGAAGAGAGCGCCAGATAACCATTCGTTTTATGTTTCATTTTAGAAGTTGGTTGACAGACAAATAGTCGACACTTATAGCATCTTATTGACAAAAATTCCGCTGAATAATCCCAAAGTAACTATATAATACAGCAAAACCTGCCTTTCTATTGTCTAATTTCAAAATCTATCGCAATAGCTTTCGGAATGTGATACATTGATACTTCTTTTTGGCATAAATAAAAACTTAATAAAGAAATGCAGCAATGTGTCACATCCATCTGTCAAATAAAAAGCGATTGCGATAGATTTTTAAATTAGACAATTAGCCCCCAGATTAGTACGAAATGCCATGACTGCATTTCTTGCAGAATAGTTTCTAATTAATATTTAAAAATAGTTTTATAATATTTATAAGGTTAAGATTTAATAACTTTCACAAAGATTTAATGATAAAGTTGAAATTTTTTATTTAATTAATATATTTGTATGCTGTTCGATACAGCAAAACATGAGCCCTTGTTCTTAAGACATAATACATATATAAGACAAATAAAGGATTTTATGTATTTACTTATTTATTTGTTTGTTTATTTTTTTCTTTGTTTATGAGTTTGGTCATATTTTTTGTCAAATACTAATCCGATGAATGCGCTGATCACATTTTTCATTGCAGTAAAAGGTAATAAAATATTTGAGTTACAAATATTAACACCAAAGTAAGGTGTACATTGTTTTAAGTTTCGTTCTGTTCTGAAAAGTCAAGTCTCTGATCCCTATATCTCTTGTTTGACCGATTTAATGTAAATGCGGTTAATGGACCCTGTCGCAACAAAGGAGGCACTGAGCTGGCTCACCGGCGCAGGCGCAACTCCTCGTCGCATCGCGGGTTATCGCCCGATAACTCGCCGTAAGACAGGACAACAAACTACTCCTTCATACTAATGCATTTTTCAGTTAGTGAATGAGCACTCTTTCTTATAATGCGCTCTGAGTTATTGAGAAACATTTAACATAAGTGTGGACTAGTATATAGTAGTATAGTACAGGCAGGGTCACGTTACCAGTTGCCAATGGGCATAGTACACAGGCCTGCAATATTAAGTACTACAGAGGCATATTTTCATACAAACGAGGTAACTTTGAAGCTTTGGTTCTTCGCTTAGGTTTAAACAGGCGGGGTGTGATTTGATGATGGCTATTAAAAGAGCAAATGGAGGCCCAGATCGGTAAAGATACCCAATGGATTAAAAGAGTCCTTTACACCAGAGACCGTACGGACTTTTTAGTGATATACATTTTCCATACTTTTGCTGTAATTTAGCTTGTTACTTTTTCAGTTCAACCCTGACCTAAACGATTCTTCTAATCCATTGGGTTTCTTTAGCGAGCTGGACCTCCTCCATTTACTCTTTGAATGGCTATCATCAAAACACAGCCCGTTTAATCCTGGGCGGAGAACCAAAGCTTCAAATTCACCTCATTTGTATGAAAATAGGCCTCTGTCGTAATTAGTTTTGCAGGCCAATGTATTTTATTATAAGAAACTTACGCACATCGATTGCACAGCGTCTTCCACTTCATTAAATTGTTAAATATTGTGCTGTTACATTCTTCATAAGATTAACACATAATTAATTATTCCTTCTATCAATGTCACTTACATAGTGTTTCTAAATTAAGTTAAAAAATTGAATATTTCCAAAACATGTGTAATGGTTACATGCTTCCGTTTTCAGCATGATTTGTGCATTTAGCTGAAAAAACGAAAAAGAGAAGAAAACGGAGACATTAATTTACATGTCACTTGCAAACAACAACAAGGGGTGGATCTGATCGGTTTACATCTATCGAAAGTGTCAGCCAATCCACTGTTATCGGCTATTGATTTCAACTGCGACAAAGTTACGCCGGGTTATCGCCGGCTATAGTGACACGTGTAATGAATGGACACAAAGACATCAATCATTATTTAATCGTTAAAGAACAATAAATTAATATTTATCTGTTGGTTTATTTGAAAAAAAAAATTGAGTGAAGCTTTAAGATGCATCTTGAGGATCTTGAGTTTACTTTTACGTCACGTAATTTGTAAATTACAAAACTTCTTATCTTCTAAAATCACCTAATCCAGGAATTCATCCTACATTGCAAACCTAATGTAACTATTAAAAAGTGCGAGTATAGTAGCCCAGTAAAATTAAACATTTTACATTGCAAAAGGTCGGGTATCGACCATTTTTGGGTATGTTATATGCAGACCTCCATGAAAATGTTTTCAAAGCTTTGTCTCCAAGTTTTTTCAGTTTTCAAGTTTTTTCAGTTATAATTCGACGTTATTTCAGTTTTTAGATAATGGCGGATACTCAAGGCAGGTACACTTTTATAATGGTACTGGGAAAATAAAGGACTTTGTGATTTTTCAGCATAATCTTTTCTGCACAGAATTTTGTGAACTTTTTCAAATTGTTAGTTTCATATCTCACGCACATAAGTTGTTAGCAGCCGAAAGGCTTGGCTAGTGTGCTGTAATCGCGTAATACAGCCTGATTTATCGACGACCTCATAGCGTGACACGGACCGAACGCACGGAACTGACAAATTATGATAATTCCACTAACTTGTACTTATTCAAGCTATTTGAAACAATGGAAAACAATTGAATAACTCAAAATATTGTACCACATATAATCTCAAAAATCACGGATTGAAATCTCGTGTCAAGCAAAACATTTTTAACACATAATTTAAAATAACTGTTTTGTAATTATAATCCAATTAGTTCTTTTAAATAAAATAGCCCAACTAAGCTAAACAAGATCATAGTAAATCGTTAGGTTACTTATAAGCAACAGGGTCGTTATATCCCGTAACATTTTATTTAGCGGAGTGTTCGCCGCAGTCACGCGACACGAGGGTTAACTATTATTTATTTTGAGTCCGGGTGGGAAATGACGCATTTCCTGCTCACTAATGAATTAATTGTCACTTTTGTGAAGATACTCCGCTGAATGTTTCGGAAATTAGTGATAGTTAGGTTTTAAAACGATGTACCTATTAATGATTTAGGCTACTTATTTGTCTTTTTTAGAATGATAAACACTGAGAAAAATAAGAAAAGTATTGTATTTTGCTAATGAGATAATTTAGTTTTATGCATCAGTTTTTAGATGACGCAAAAATATAAGGAACGTTTTTCTTCATACTCTAAAATATTCTCTATAAAACATTCTCTAAAATATTTAAATGTTTCATCAACTTATGTTGCACTTTTTTATGTCCCTGTTCAAAAATGAAAACTCGCAAAGACGAAGAAGCACTAAAAGTATTGCATTGCATAAAACTCAACAGCCCACTTTACCTGCTCCCCTCCACGCCCGCAGCCGCCGCTGTCCTCTGATTATCCTCTTATCACCCGGGTATTAGGTACCCGCTTATCACGCGTTAAAACCCACCACACGACACGCCCGCATCCTCCCTGACACGGGTTCACTGCGACAGCTGACCGTATTTATTGTAAAACAATTGTTTACAAATACGCAGGGCGGCGGCGGCGCTCGGGCGGGCGGCGACGCGATGGGCGGGCGGCGCGCCACTGGGGTCATCGACCGCACTGTTAGCGCGCGTCGCTATGGCTACGATGCACTTCGCAAAGATTAGTTGTTTCACAGACTGCTCAAGTTATAGTTTTCTTTAATTTCATGTTTATGGTGGGTTTTTTACATCTTCGCAGTGGGTGGTGAGTGAGGCACCTGTTGTTTAGTTAGTTTACACTTTGAAGCAGTCTGTATAAAATTAAGAAAAATCTGTGCAACAGAATGCGCAACTATTACTTTACTACTAATACAAAGTTTTCTTGACCCCGGTCTAGCCCGAAAGCAAAGCCAGGGTCTACGATGGAGCGAGCTTGCCCAGAAGGTGCCTATTCACTCTGGCCTTCAAAAGAGTCAGGTTGTATGCGCTCGGAAAGACAGACGCCGCCGGCAGGGAATTCCATTCCTTAGCTGTGCGCATTATAAACGATGTTGAGTAGCGTTTGGTACGCGGTAAAGGTATATCAACCAAAAACGAGTGGTAACCCGCATTGCGTCTGGATTTCCGATGGTGGAATGAGCTCATGCAGCTCTTGAGCACACTCACCGGAGTACAATCTATAAAAGACCGATAGGCAAGCAATTTTTCGGCGGTGAGTCAAACTGTGAAGCTTAGCTGCTACCAGTTTTTCATCGCCTATCTCTTGGCTCTGCGTTCCACCGAGTCCAGTGCAGCAAGTTGATATTTACGCCGTAAGTACCGCTTGCCTTTAGGACGCTCAGCTTCCTAGTTGTTGAATTATGCTACAATTGGAAAACTATACAAATTATCACATAGGTTTTTTTCATTAGCACTTAAAGGTATTAAGTATTTATTTAGAATGTCCATCAGCCATTTTTAATGTCCCCACTGCTGGGGCACAAGCCTTCCTTATGGGTGGATAAAGAGGACGGGCCATAGCCCACCACGCGGGCCCAATGCGGATTGGTGGTTGTTAACGACTGCAAATGCAGCCAGTACCAACGGCTTAACGTGCCTTCCAAAGCACGGAGGAGCTCGAGATAATAAATTTTTGGTCACCCATCCCATGACCGACCCTTGCGAAAGTTGCTTAACCTCCGCAATCGCTTGGCCAGGCGCTAAACCACTGCGCCATCGAGCTCCTATTTTTTATTTAGAATACTTAATATGACTAACATAATAATTAAAAAAAAAACTATAAGTTACGTACCATTATCCAAAGTATTTGTCGAAATAGGTAGTAGACTAAGGTACTGGTAATCGTAGTGCTAGTAATGGTCTATAATGTCCCTTCTATATTCCTAATCTATGGCGAGTACACAAGGCTGCACTCGGTCAAGGCTGAGTTTACCTCCAATCAGAACTCACAGACTCGCAACTCGTCGGGTCTGTAGAGAGAGACGGAGGGAGAGCCTCCCGTCTCTCCTGAATCATGCTACCGTACCGACGTGTCAATGGGGAGCATTGACCTTGGCCTTTTTAGACATTAATCAGTCATGATGACAATTATAGGTATAACTGAAATGTTCTGTGGATGGAGCTGAATAGGTATTGACTGACTTAAAATTAAGTCGGTAATTAAACGTGATGGCAGTGGTACATTCACGTCTTAAAAATATTTATACCTTCAATTTAGAATTTTGTTACTTAGTAGTAGTTGTCATTTGTTATTGATTTCTGTTCAAAAAGTAATAGATTTTAGAATGACAAAGTTCTAAACTGTATACTGTCTCTGTATTTAAGTGAATCAACTCTTTAATGTAAGGAAAAAAACGACCCGAGCCTAAATTTTCATAAATTTAAACAAAACTAGAAAACTCTTTTAAAAAATTAATAAATTAAAAAAAAACAAACAGGAACTGCCCTGCCAAAAACGAACTAAAAAGTTAATTAACAAGTGTCATTGCAGTTTTATGGAACAATTTTTGATCAAATAGGTCCCCCGACTGCAATGATACTTGTTATTTAACTTTTTAGTTCGTTTTTGGCAGGGCAGTCGTGTTTTTAATATTTTTTTAATTTATTTATTTTTATTTCACACATTTCAGCGATAAATTATATAGTTTTAGAATGTGCTCATCAAGGCCTTTCATTTGATGACCATATTGTAATAATAGAAGAAAAAAATTTTTTTTCACATTTGAAAGTGACGTCGTACATTGATTTTTCTCAAAAAAATATAGCCAGTGTCACTCGGAATGATGTAAGGGTTCTAACAATACCCCCTACATCCAAATCAGTTAAGGCAATTAGAAGTTATGGTGGAATAAAGAAACTCACATATCCACAAACATACATGAACCCTAAACACATATACACTCCTTTTTGGGCAGTCGTGTAAAAAATATCTGTATTATGTCTGTATTACAATATTTGATTCATAGCCAATAAATCATACTTAGTTTTGTACAAAAATAATCAATGAATAGTTTATAAAACGTTCTCTGTACCTTGGTGTCGTACAAAGTATGCAAAAAATCGATTTATTCCAAGAACTTTACATAACTATAATTAGAAGTATGGTCGCATTGATATTTTCAACCTTAAATTTTCAAAATTTAAATCTGAAATTTTAAATATTATTTAGTGTAATCTCTTAAATGAAGTAATTAATTCTTGTACTCATTATTTGTTTTCAATAGTGTAAATCATATAACTAGTAACTGTTTAGTACTTACTTAACGAATCCAATGTAAATTATTATAAGTGGAAACTTTTTTGGTAAATGAGTTAGCATAAATTAAGTTATTACTATGTAATGTATAATGCTGTTTGTTTCCCAATAAAAGATAAATAAATAAATAAATAAAATAAAAAATACATGCAGCTCAGCTTTTGTATGAAAAATAGGGGTTATCCCCTGGGTTACCAATGTTTTTCTTTATTATCACATTAAACATTTCATATCTTTTAAGTTTTCTTATGAGGAAAATTTTTCGCACGTAACTTGTATGTATGATGTTTATATGTAATATTCTTTAAAACCGTAAAACCTCCCAACTATAATCCTAAGGGGCAACTATAGTCCATTTCTCCTACGACGATCAGACATTGTATTTTCTTAACCAAGGGCTAAGGGTGATCTGGCGCAGAATTACTTGGTTCTCTAGATTACTTGCTACCATGTGAGGTGGTAATTGTTATTCGGGCGCCGCTATTTTGCAAATCACATTCACGATAACTTCGTCACAGTTTTTGCACGTAGTGAAGTGTTCTAAAATTTAAAACCTACCGACTATCTGTAATAATTAAAAAATATATAAAACTTGTCGTGTTTTATTATTTTTTTACATTATATAACATGTCGGTATTACAAAGTTGCATAACCAGTCCCGAAATATAATCCAATTTCTAGTTTTCGACTGATAAATATGACATTTCATTAGCTGGACCAAAGTTGCGAGCTCCTCACAACAACTATAGTCCAAGTTTGAATTAAAAAAAAATGCATTTCTACCTAAAATAGCAAATCCAGTTTTTCAGATTTGAAAGTTCATATCAAACTTTTAGATTTTTCCTTTAGAAAAATATATTCAAAGTTACAGGCAGAAACTTAAAAAAAAAACCGGCCAAGGGCGAGTCGGACTCGCGCACGAAGGGTTCCGTACCAAAAAACGGCAAAAAAAACACGTTTGTTGTATGGGAGCTCCCCTTAAATATTTATTTTATTCTGTTTTTAGTATTTGTTGTTACAGCGGCAAAAGAAATACATCACCTGTGAAAATTTCAACTGTCTAGCCTAGCTATCACGTTCATGAGATACAGCCTGGTGACAGACAGACAGACAGACAGACAGACAGACAGACAGACAGACAGACAGACCGACAGACAGACAGACCGACAGACAGACAGACGGACAGTGGAGTCTTAGTAATAGGGTCCCGTTTTTACCCTTTGGGTACGGAAACCTAAAAATAGGTAATTTTGGACCAGTGATAGGAGGTTTTACGGTACCTCATATCTTTCAAACGGCTGAACGGATTTCTATGTTTAATTTATCGTTAGATTTGTCTTGTCAGCCCAAGTGTTCTTTGGATTACCAATTATTAAAAAAACAACATGGCAGCAGCTGTACGGCCCGATGCCATTATAGGAAGTGAAAAAAATAATGTTTTCTTAGAATAAGTGCAATTTGGGTGTCAAATTAAAGGGCTTATCTTATGAATTTCAAAAAGGTATACCATGAAGGTATAATAAAAAATACTAATAAAAAAATAAAAAACTCGCCTGCATCAAAAGACCAGTCAACGAATAGAGGTGTCCACCAGCCATTTTAATGTCCCCACTGCTGGGGCACAGGCCTTCTTTATGGATGGACGAGCGGCCGCCCGCGACTTCGTCTGCGTGGAAAGGTTTTTCGCTATCCCTCGGGAACCATACTTTTTTCGGGATAAAAGGTACCCTATGTCCTTCTCTGTACCCCTGAGAACGTGTATGCAAAATTTCATGATGATCGGTTCAGTAGTTAGGACGTGAAGGCGTAACAAACAAACAAACAAACAATAGGACTTTCGCATTTATAATATTAGTTAGGATAAGGAGGACGGGCCATAACCCACCACGCGGGCCCAATGCGGGTTGGTGGGTGTTAACGACTGCAAATTCAGCCGGGACCAACGGCTTAACGTGCCTTTCGAAGCACGGGGGAGTTCGAGTAAAATGCTTTTTACGAGGTAGGTAGGTACCTACCTATTTGATAATTTATAAAAAAAATTCAATATTTAAACCTTAAAAAATGGTTCGCGCAGACATGAGATCGTCTTGACTTTTCAAAAAAAGTACCTTTAATTTATACATAATATATTTACCTACGAACCTACTTGAAATCTTGGAATGAAAAAAAACCGGCCAAGTGCGTGTCGGGCCACGCGCAGTAGGGTTCCGTAGGTACATTATACCATACCATATTTTAATACCGCTATCATTTTTCGTCTGAAAAAATAACTTTGTTTTTCACAGTGTTTGTATGAATGACAAAGTTATATTTGCGGTTTTGGAAAATGTACTATATCTCGAAAACTAATTACTGTATCTCGTTCAAAATAATTTTCGTTGAAAGTGTTTATTAAGATCTATAGTTTATATTTTTTTTAGATTTTTCACCCTCTTACTTTAAAAGTTAAAGGGGGGGGGGGGGGGACACACATTTTACCACTTTGGCGGCATATATCTTTCAAACGGTTGACTTTAAAAAAAAATCTTAGAAACCGCAATGTCATTTTTAAAGACCTATCTATAGACACCCCACAAGTATTGGTTTGATGAAAAAATTTTTTTTCAGTTTCAGTTCTATGTATGGGGAGCCCCCCCTTAATCTTTTATTTTTTTTATTTTTGTATAAAAATCGTAAAGCGGTTTACAGAATACACCTACCTACTAAGTTTCAACTATGTAGTCTTAATACTTTTGGAATAAAGTGGCTGTGACATACGGACGGACAGACAGACAGACAGACAGACAGACAGACATGACGAATCTATAAGGGTTCCGTTTTTTGCCATTTTGGCTACGGAACCCTAAAAACACTGTTTCGTAATTAGTAATTAAGTAGGTGTTACGCTTTTATTATTTCGCATTTTCGAGAATTTTTTCTGTTCATTATAAAATAGCATTCGCTGCCATTTCGGCACCTTTTTTGTGCATAGTCACAGGGTTCAGAGATTTCCTGTAATGACGGCTCCTGAAGAGAAAGAATAGGTTAAGTTACATATAATATAATACTATACTAGTATATTATATAGTAGGTTAGGTACTTAGTTTGTACTGTCAGCAAAGCTATGAGCTGAACACCTTAAGGTTCATTTCTAGATTGAGTAGTCTGTATTGTCTTGCATTTACCCAAAAATCACAAAAGCATCTTTTGTATAAAAACAATGAAGGCAGGTAAAGACGAACTTTTAGTTCCATCCTTACAAGCGATTTATTTTCAAACTGTTAAGGTCATAACTTTGCTGACTGTACCTACCGAAAAGCACGTTTACCTACTAATAGGTACCTAGCTACACTGAGATTTGAGTAGGTAAGTAACATCATATTTACCTAATTTAATTACAAACACCTACGAGTTATTAAAATACTATGCATTATGTATCGATCGATACTTAATTTTACACTTGATTGACCATGTAATGGAATTTGTATCTGCGTTAATTTTCTACTATTGATAGTGATTTTATTGCGAAACACGTGCTACCATCTAGGTAAGTTTATTCGCAACACGATAAATAGCGTGCTGCGATGTAAAGGCATACTTTAGAAATGCTACTGGCTACTAGATGGTGCTAGCAACTGATGTTATGTTCTAAGAATGACTGGTATGTCATGTAGCAAGTTATAAAAAAGAAAATTGCGTTATCAATAATTTAATAAAAGCAATTTAATTCACAAAAGTTTTCTTTTTAAATTAAAAATATTATTCCTGTTAATTAAAAAAAATATACAATTCACCTACTCCCCACTAGATGGCACTAACTAGCATTGATTGATGTAACAAAGATTAAAATAAAGTTATGGGAGACAAAATAAATGAGACAATTATAATCTTTGACTTCTGTGCCCGTAGCACATTATTAGTCTGTCAAGAAAAAAAAACGCTCAATAAAGTAATTCTCTATGGGAAATTTCATTTCGCTTCCCGGCGATAGATGGCGTTGTACAAATTTCCCATACAAAATTATTACTCTCGAATTTTTTTAAGCGTTTTTTAGTACTGAAACATTTTTCAGATTGAGTATACTGTTGTTTATTTTTATAAGTTTTTCCCACAAATTATATTGATCTCAAATATTTTGTATAGCGGCCTCCCGCGACTTTTAGCTGCATGGGCAATTTTACCCATTTTGGATCCCTCGGTAACGGTAAGTTCCTTGTTTTTTTCTGAATGAAAGGTACCCTATATCCTTTTCTGAAGGTACCCTTTACAACGCGTATGCAAAATTGCATGATAAGCGGTGGAGTACCTACCTACCTACTTCAACCAAACTGAAAGAGGTAGTATTTAATCGGGTAACAATAAATTCCCATTTTGGGTATCAAAACCCGTATTTTCACTGCTAACTGAAATTATTTATCTCCCACATGTAGTCGCCCGTTTAGTTATTTTATCGCCCAAAAAATAAACCGCTGCCTGGTTTAGTATTTAAGTATCCCATAACAGTCGCCTTTAATTATTTCCAGTCACCCAATTAATTAATTCCCAACTGAAAGTATAGTACCTGGAAGTTCCTACCTAGCCTACATACCTAGGTACCAGTGGCGAAGGGTCCATACAAGTTGATTCCCATCGGCTTACCTTTTGGAAATCCCACCCCACTGATCCACTATGCAGATCACTACATTTTTCATCATTTTTGTAGAGCGGCTTACCTTCGCCATAATTTCACCCCTCGCCACTGCTAGGTACTTATTTTCTATTAATTTTTAAGTGTGTTTGAATAAAGATTGAGTTAGTGAATGACTACAATTATTTTATTTTATTATTAAAATAACATTTAGTACTCACTCGTCCATCAATGTGCCATAGTTATTAATCCTTTTGCAGAACATGCAGACCAAGCCAGGCGCGGTCCGAGGGGGGGGTCACAGGGGACATGACCCCCCCCCCCCCCCCCCCCCCCAAATCGTACACGTCACATAGAAAAAGCTTCTAAAAATTTACAGAAAAGCAATTATTATTATTAGTGACCCTCCCCAAAATTTCAGGCTGCGACCGCGCCTGGGCCAAGCCCTTACAACATTGTGTATTTTAACCCCCCGACGACGCGTAAAGAGGGGTGTTTTAAGTTTGAAGCCTATGTCTGTCTGTCTGTTTGTCTGTCTTGTCTGTCTGTACGTATCATCGTAGTTCCTAAACGGATAAAGCGATAACAATGCGGGTTTTTTTTTTGAAAACTAAATTAATCAAGAAGGCTCTTAGCCACGTTTGATGGAAATCCATCCAGCCATTCATGGAGATGGTCAACTGCCTGCTGAAGCGATAAAAAATACAGAGGTGTGGCTTTGACTAAAATATTGTACACCCTGGGCAAATTTAGCAAAGGGCCGACAAAAATTAAGTTTCAAAAGTTTCAACAAATAAAAAAATGTATAGGCATTGTTTTTTTTTTGTTTTCTTTAGGTAGTAAAATATATAATATGACTAGGTACCCGAAATAATAAGATCAAGGTAGGATAGGAACCCAATTTTCCTCCTACTAAATTCTGTATGCACCGCATTTTTTTAATTCAAGTCCCGTACTGATTAATTTTCTTTTTTAGTTTTTCTTTTGGTTTTCCATCGACATACTTATTTGGGAAATAATGATGTGACCTTTCGTAAGCTCTCAATTTTCAAAAAGTTCATGATACTTAATATTCAATTTATTCAAAAAAGGGGAATTTGTTTAAAACGTTGAGAGACCTATAAATAGACTTGGGCCTTCCAAATCTTAGTAGGAATCAGAAAGTGGGCCTTTTACATAAACATTGGCCTATCAGACGTCGCAATTACTCATGAAAGGGACCCCCAGACAATGGCACGACATGGGTTGCTTGCTAGTGATGTGACCACCTGTAAAATCCAGCATTAAGGTTCAATTTTTTATGTTGTTTTTAAGAACTTTTGAGTGGTGATTATTAGGTAACGTTGTTATTTATTTATTATATATAGAACCTAATGAAAACCAAATAAATTAGGTAAGTACTTTCTGATATAAGGATTTGACAGAAAATAATAATCAAGACGGTAAAGAGGCACTTATTTCTCTTCCTGCATCCTTGAATCTAGATCATTGAGGTACCTACAATGTTACATCGGACTCCTACCCAAGTGATTATTCACTTTGGTGTCTCTTTAAATTTGATATTTTTGCATTCACAATACTATTTTTATACACTACTTAATAATATTATACTTATAGAAAAAATACGTGGGTATGCCCTCGACAAGGTGGACCGACGATCTGGTGAAGGTCGCGGGAAGCCACTGGATACGGGCAGCGCAGGACCGATCGTCGTGGAGAACCTTGGGGAGGCCTATTATACCCAATGTCGTGCGGCTGATATGATGATGATGATGAAGAGAAAAAATACGACTCATACCAGATCAATTCTCGGACGGGAAACGAACCCGCGACCTCTGGATATCTAGTGGTGAGTGTCGTATTTTTTCTAGTACCTAAATTATTTAGTATTGTATAGCATTGTGAATGCAAAAATCCCAAATTTAAAAATCCTACTAATATTATAAATGTGAAAGTTTGTGGGTTTGGATGTTTAGATGTTTGGATGTTTGTTCCTCAATCACACAAAAACTACTGAACGGATTTGGCTGGAATTTGGTACACAGATAGTAGATAGCCTAGATTAAAACAAAGAATACTTTTTATACCGATATTTCACGGGAACGGGAACCACGCGGGTGAAACCGCGGGCGGCCGCTAGTTAAGTATATAAGTAGTTTTTTCATCTTAATCAATTGTCAAAATATCTGGAAAATAATTTCAATTGCATGTCGAGTTAATTCCTCATGAAATAACGATGGCTTGTAGAAGAGTGGGAGAGGTATACAAAGACGATGCCACTAGGGACTCGATAGGTCAGCGGTCAGAGCATTGGACCGGATACACTTTGGTGTTTTTTGTAGCCTTTTATTTAAAAACATAAAATTGTTAACAAAAGTTGTTAAATAACCATCTTGGTTGTTTTTTTTTATTATCTGCTATCGACTTAAGTGATATCCTTGGGTTGTTGGACATCACTAGTGGGTCGTAGGCGTCGCGTCGATTCGATTTCGCAACTAATTCAATCCGACCCAAGCGCTAATTCTATAGAAGTGTATTCACTTGGAACAATGAATGAATCGGCAGCAAAAGGTTTTTTCATCGCAACATCTTATCGTATATTTTCCCGACGAAATTATTGTTGGTAAACATTCATTTTTCTAGGCCTTAACGGGTTATGTTATTTTTTCTTATTTATTTCATACCTATAATTGATATTTCTGGGGGTCTATTACGAAAAGTTTAATGCGATACACGCAGCTGCGTCCGTGCTTCGTTTTGATTGTTTCCTATTACAAATCACTTTCGTATGCGATATTGCGAAGTGATTGCGTGAGTTTGACAGTTCTCTCTTACGTATCCGACATCGTTCGTTTAGTAGTCTATGGACTACGATAGGAAAATTCAAAATGTTTGATAAAACTACAACCAACGAACTGCGGACGACTATCGTGGCCAAGTGACTGCGTTACGCAATTGGGTACATTATTTTCGTAATGGGCCCCCTGTCTTAAACATATTTGGTAGTAAGTAGTGTAGACAACAATTTACAAAGAAGATATTAAATAGAATGTTATTTTGTACGGAGAGTAAATCGACTGCAATTATTTTACGACACAGTTGTTCTGATTTTTTAAATTGCGTGTCAGCAAAGATAATTTAAAAGCATATTGAAATCAAGTTGCTAAAATGGAAGACAAATATGTGATTAAAATTTTACGGAATAGGTATGTTTTTATTTTATCTCAAGGATTTTCCTTCGAGCCTCGTGCACTCCAGACCTGTAAGATTCCTTTAAGTATATTCCCATGTCCAGCGGTAATGGTGACACATTTGCTCCCTCCGGACTCCGGGGCCCTCAATTACCGGGAGTGCGCCTCGAGATACATCACCCAGAGTGTCACAATCTTATTGATCGACACCTGTTAATTACAATATAGTTACACTATAAAAAATAGGAATTACAGAAAAGGGAGAAATTTTAAAAAGAGGAGAATAAATACAGAATTTATGAAAGTGTAACCAGAATATCCATATCGACTGTTATATTAGGTATCAATATTGGGCAACACTAATGTTTAAAGCCAATAATAGATTATGTTACTGTAAAATCCCGTATATTAGTAAATCTTAGGTTTTACTAGAAAATCTTAACATTTACCAACATAAGTTACCAACATAAGTTGGTAAATGTAAGGATTTTATAAAAGGGAGACCATTTTTCGGGCTTTTACCATTAAAGTTTGGTACATGCTAGGTTTTACCAATGACGATTTGGCAAATGTTGGATTGTTTTAATAAAACAGTGAATAAGCTATGATAACTTAGTAATTTATTTCAAATTACCTATTAGTAAAATCCTTGAATATTTTTCATTGTCATTTTGCTTTATTCTTCACTATCATTATTATTTTTATTTGTCATGTAGGAGTATTTCTAAGTTATACATTACAATAAAAATACCCACTTGTCAAATCCTTTGTTTAAATTATTATGATTTGATGAATTAATTAGTAATAAGTAAAATATAATTTTAAAACACCTTCATAATAAATATTTTTCAGCATTTTACTTCGACTCTAAGTTAAAACCTAAGATTTATTGAGTGAATGGTGATAAATTTTAGAAATGAATGATGATCACAAAACAGTTCGAACTTTTACCATTAAAGGTTGGTTGGTAAGAGGTTACCGTTGGTAAATATTAGGTATTACTGGAAAATCTGAGGATCTACATTAGTTCGGAGTTTTACAGTAACATATACATTAATTTTTAACGTAAATAAATAAACGTCAAATACATCATCTCAATCGCTCATTGTTAGTATTAAAAGCGAGAAATAACTTTAAAGAGAAAAACAAAAGTTAAATAAAAACAATAAACTGTATGATTATGAGCATAAACGTCTATCTCTCAATAAAAATTAAATAAACATGGGAATGTGGAGGAATTCTTCAGATCTCAAGACAACTCGTTAAATATAGGGGTGTCCGTCAAGCAGACACTTATGACGGCTAATAAATATCCCGTAAACAAGGTGAATGTGAAAAGGCAATTCAAACGTGTCCATCACTGGAATGGCGGTTTAATAAATAACTGGATAACAACGATGTATAAACGCATGAAATTTTAAAACACTATAGTTCTCGCCCACGATTTTGTCCGCGTGGAATTTCAAATACCGTGGGAATTTTGGTGACAAATATGTCACTCAGGGCTAGTATAAGTAAATTCCGATATTTTGTCATTTCATTTTTGGGAATGTGGTGTTTCTGCATAATGTTCTTCTACTTCTAGTAAAGATTTATAGATAAACAAGGACACCACAGTCATTATCCTATTTAACCAAAAATATTACCTCGCTGAATGATGTGACCGAATAGTTTCGGAGATTAAATTCTAAAGCCAAATTTTAGCATAATTTCATAATTTTTCTTTATTGCACAGTCACATGGTATAAAGTTGACAATATTTAGGTTAATTAGTACATGTGACACCCTGTAAGGGTGTTGGCAGAATGAGTGACTTAAATTCTATAATATCATATTATTATTAGTAGGTTTTCTTAAAAAATTAAAATTATAATTATTTTACTTATAGAAAACGATTTATGCAGTATAAATTAAGGTTAATTCATCATTATCATTAGATATTTCATTTCATAATAATAACATAATACTCAATATGATTCATATTTTACATTCTTTTAATTAATACGATGGATTCTAATTAAATTTATCTTCAAAAAATTCTGAGATACAATAATAACATTTGTTAACTAAAAAGGTCCTGAGTTGCATTTCAAATTTTTTTGTTTCTTTTATACATTTCAATTCATTGGGTAAGTGGTTATATATTTTTATTAACATTGAATGGGGAGCGGATGAGTGCAATTTTAATTTTGATGATGGTAGTTTTAGTTTGTTCTGATATCTGTTATTTCTTCTTATCTCTTTTCGCGGCGAATATAGATCAAAATGCTTAGTTATAAATTTACAAGCTTCAAATATGTATAAGCAAGTGAGAGTAAGTACCTTGAGTTTGCAAAAGTAAGGTCTACATGACTGCATTTGGTCTATATTACATATTATTCTTATACACTTCTTCTGAAGGACGAAGATTTCCTGGATATCTGTGCAATTTCCCCATAGGATGATTCCGTAGGACAGTATCGAGTGTGCATAAGCATAATAAGCCGCAAGTGCAATATCTTGGTTAGTAGCTCGTTTCAATTGACTAAGGGCGTAAATTAAGGATGATAATTTCCTAGCTAACTTTTGAATGTGTTGTTTCCAGGTTATATGAGTATCGATCTCTATTCCCAATAGGGTGGCAAAATCCACAGTCTCTATAGATGTTGAGTTGTAGTCGTATTTTAGATCAAGAGGGGCTTTTTGGTATGGTTTAAATTGGAGCAATTTAGTTTTTTTAAGGTTAATTTGTAAGTTATTTTTGTCTAACCAATTAGTTATATTTTTGAATATTAAGTCTAAATCGTTTTTTAATGTGTAGGTATCTGAGCAAGTCAACATTACCGAAACGTCATCCGCAAATGAAACACTATAGAACCCAATTTGTGACGGCAAGTCATTTATGTACACTAGAAACAAGATACATCCCAAAACACTTCCCTGAGGAATGGAACCCAGCACTGCAGCCTGTTCTGATCTTTCACGTTCAATCCTTCCAGTATTAAAGTTAGTATACTCTATTTCAACGTATTGTGAGCGATTTTTTAGGTAGGAACTAAACCAATCATGAGCAACTCCTCTTATTCCTAGCCCGTATAATTTTTTTAACAATAACTTATGATTTACCCTGTCGTACGCCTTGCTCATGTCTAGTAGTATACCGATCGCATATTTTTTATTATTTATTGCATCTAAAATTTTCTGTATATATTTATATAAAGCTAAAGTAGTTGATTTGTTTTTCCGGAACCCATGTTGACTTTCGTCTAATATTTTAAATTTTTCAAAGAAAGCGTTAAGTCTATTTGCCATTGCTGTTTCAAAGATTTTAGCGAACGTGGACAATAAAGCTATGGGACGATAATTAACTGGGTCTGTCTTGTCACCCTTCTTATGGATGGGTCTTACCAATGATACTTTTAGGGCGTCTGGGAAGCGACCTACTCGGAATGACTGATTAATTAGTTGGGTAACAGGTACGATGAACTCTTCAATGCATAATTTTATCAGGCTTGAAGGGATTTCATCTAACCCACAACTACTTTTAACTTTGAGTTTTTTTATTATTTTACGTATTTCTTCTGTGTCAACCTCTCTCAAATAAAGGGAGTTTGGAGTAGAGTTTGATGCAGTAACGTTTTTATTGCCGGTTTCATTGCTTGTATTATTTATTTCTGTGAAGTAAGTATTGAATATATTTGCTATTTGTTTTGCGTTATTTATTAATGTTTTATTATGTTTCAAAACTATATTTTGATTGATATCGTGACGCTTTTGGTTAGTTTCTTTTTTAATTATGTGCCACATAGCTCGGCTTTTATTTTTCGAATTCATAAATATTTTAGCGTTATTAATTTTTTTTGACATAAGGAAAGCTTTTTTTAAAGTTTTACTGTAAGATTTGTAGTAATTATTAATAGTTTCATTTTTAGTCTGGTCTTTTAATAATTTCAATAAACGTTTATTTTTACTAGATATTTTTAATCCGACAGTAATATGCCTTTTGATTTTTTTATGTGATTGTTTTGTTATTATTTTAGGAATACTTTTATTTAATACTTGTAGGATTTTAGCATTGAAAGCATTATAATTTTCGTTAATATTGTATTTTTGATTTATAATTTCAGACCAATTTACATTTTGTAGTTCTTTTTTAAATTTGTTCATATTATATTTGTTGAATACACGTTTCATTGCGGAAAATTGATTTTGGGGTTTTAAGTTTACTAGTATGGTAATAAAAACTCCTCTATGGTCAGAGAAACCAAATTCTTGTACTTTTAAAAGGTTCTCAGGAGCAGTGAAGTTAGTGAACAATAGATCGACACACGTAGAACCCGTTGGGGTTATTCGCGTGGGTTCTTTTACTAACTGGTTAAAATTACACGTTAACATTAAGTTTTTTAGAACCGTTTGTGTAGAATTGTTGTAAATATATAAAACCTTCATTATTCCAAAACATAATTATTACCTGCTATACTTCTTTATTAGCCTTAATGTTACGAGTTTTCCACGCAAAGTTTTTTTTTCATAAAACAATTAATTTCGTCACCTTGAGGTGTCAAACTCAATGTAACAGTGTAAGCGTAGTCAGATAATATAAATCATATTTTATATCCAAATTATCACCACGTATATCTGTGAAAAAAGCGTCGCAAATCAAATAGAAATATAATGAAAACGTCGTTTGATGTTATCTCGATGCGTAGAAACGGAAAATATGATTTCGCAGCGAATTCAGATAAACAGGGCTGCTTCATCATTACAATAACTGTAGAATATGTTGTCTTATTATAGTTGGGTACCTAAAATACATATTTAAATATGTACCTATGTTTAAAATAACGTTATGTATAAATAGCAAAAATAATCGGTGTCAAAACTAAAAAAAAATTGGTGGTAAATAACATATTTTTTTCTAATTAGAATAGGAAGCCAAGCAAGTCACAAACAGATACATAAGAATATGGAGTACCTACTTTAAATGTATATTTTTCTGTCCCCACCGTCTCTAAAAGCATGTAAAAAATAAAAATAAAAAATAAAATAATATTTATTGACTGCAAAGATTACATATTACAATTTGAATGACTCCTGCCTCCTGAACTAGGTATGTCAGGATGCAGTCGCTCCTCATAAATGACCTAGTACAGTACCCAGTGCAGACATTAGTAGGTACTTAAGATAGAAAAACTTAAATTAAAAATTAAAAACTTATGAATACAAAACTTAACACTGAAGCGCTTGTTGCTGTGAAATGTAGGTATTTAATTTTATGTACAATTTAGTATAAGTACCTATATTGTTTCTTGCTTCGGCAGGGGAAGGTAATAATTGTAGCACATACAATAATGTGATAGAAGAGGTCTGTACCTGTAGAAGTTTTTTTTTTCTCAACCCGCAATCATGTGGTTAAGTTGGCAACCCTATCAATAATCGAATTGCGCCTGCGCCGTGTTACCGCGTTTATTTAGCATCCATCCGCCGTCCGCCCGCCGGGTGCTAAAAAATAACCAGATTGGATTCTGATACAATAATATTTGTGCTGATACCTCCGTCCCAACTTTAGAAATGAAGACTTTTACGCAATCACTGAATACGTTACTCCATTATCATGCGGGATATATTGGAGAGTACTTACGGAAAAAGAAATGAAAGACTGAATGTTTGAAAACTTGTAAGATGTATTTTGGATAAAAATCCGGGTTTTTTCAATCTTTTTGATTCCTAAAAAACTATTAGGTGAAAAGAGATTAAGCATAAACAAAGTAGTGGTTATTTAGCCTGCGCACGCGCCGGTTCTTGGTTTTACAAACAGTTTTGGCGGACGGGTATTTTTTTAAATTGCAAACATCTCGGCGTTATTCGTGGAAAATGTATGGGAATGGCAAGTTGTTTATAAGGATTAACCGTTTGATCAGATTCCAGTGGCTAATTTATTTGTCTCGGTTTGTTTATTGAGTTGTTAATTTCATGACTCGAATAAACCCAAACCAGAGTTTTTTCGAGAATCTTGATCAACTGATAAATATTTCGACGAAACGTTAGTATGTACCTACTTACGTTGCGTGCAGATAAATCTACAAAAGCTATTTCGGTTATTAAGTAGGTAATGCTCTAGTAATCCATTAGTTCTTTCGTTAGTACATATTAGAAAACATTGTTTCTTTAGTATTTTTTAACCGACTTCCAAAAAGGAGGAGGTTCTCTGTTCGTCTGTATATTTGTTTTTTTTTCTTTTTTTTGTGTATGTCCACCGATTACTCGAAAACGGCTGGACCGATTAAAATGATTTAAACGTTATTACATTAGGTAAACTCCCAAGTTGGTCCCATTTTTTAAAATTTGGAAATCAGTTCAGTACTTTTCAAGTAATCTTGAAAAAAGCACGAAAATATTATGATTTTGTGTGAATTACCTCGATGATAATGGTCGTATTACTTCTTTGTTTATGAACTGAATAAGATAATTTTTTTTTTGGAAGAGGGATATGTGTGTTGTTCTTTAACCGACTTAAAAAAGGAGGTTTTCAGTTTGACCCGTATGTATGTATGTTTCTTCGCGATTATCTCACGCTTGGCTGAGCCGATTTTACTACCTAAATAATTTACCTACAAGGTACCTACACTAAAAAGAAAAAAAGAAAAAATTGTTTAAAAAACAAAAACCGACTTCAAAAGATCTACCTCTAAAAAGCAAGAAATAATATTCGTAATAATAAAAACACGTCTATTGAAGTCGGGTGGGGCTTTTAGAATAAAAAAGGAATCTGTAGGTACTCCAGCCCCACCCGACTTCAATAGACGTGTTTTTATTATTACGAATATTATTTCTTGCTTTTTAGAGGTAGGTCTTTTGAGGTCGGTTTTTTTAAATGGTAGGTATTCGACAGAATACTACTAAAATATTGTGCTTCATGTTTGATTGCATTAACGATTGTAATATAAATGTTAATTACTTTGCCCATTTAGGAGGCAAACATTATAGGTAACTTTGTTTGGTTAATCACTTGTACCTAATTTCAATAATGTTTTGATATGAATTCCTTCCATTCCTAATTATGGAAACGGATCTTACACTTCGTTAATAAAGTCTGGTATTGCAATAATAAATACATTAACATAATTCATAGGAAAGTTGCGTTGATCACGTACGTGATCAGTGTGTAATATGTAACGTGTATTAACCTTTGTTATGTCAAGTTCCCAGTAGGCAGTAGGGATGTCTAAACATCATTGTCCCGATGACATAACGATTGCATTGTCCCGCCCGCCGATTGTAAACACGTGGTGACACGCTCTGCTCCGGCCCATTGTCACTGCCGAAGGTTGCTAATTCATAATTTTAACACGTAAACGTTGGTAATTAATATCTTACGTGAAGTGTGGGTAAGTAGGTAAAATAACTCGTAAAGGTCTACCTACGAAATTGCCGATATTTTTTTACATACTTATAGATAAAATAATAACTTCTATGATTTAAAATATTTAACAATATCTTGATATTATATCGAATTATGACCATGTAAGTCAACTTTCAGAAAAAATTAAGTCCTTATTTAAGTCCTTTTTTAACATTAAAAAAAGATCTTGAAAGTGACTCTTTTTTTCGTGAGCAAAAAGAGCGACCGGCGGCGGGGTTGTAACTTAAACAAAACTTATTTTTTTCGCTTATCGTATATTGAATAAGTTAGCATAGTGTTCAAACATTCGTACATAAAAGTTTTGTTACATGAGTGTTCACGGCTGTTAAATGAACAAAGAAAACACTAGTATGAAGAATGCAACTGCTTGAAAATTATTTTTACAAAACAGCAATTTCATAGGTAAAGACCAATTATAATATAAAATGTAATAAACAACCGGGTAAGTGCGAGTCTGAATGCGTACAGGCAAAATATAGATAAACTACTATGAAAATATTTAATGCCATTTTCAGAGTTTTTCATTTACTAGTCCTGTGAGACAATGTTTTTCACCAAATTTTATAATAATTCAAAGTCAACTTTATGACATGTTTCATTTAAGCAGTTTTGATACTAAAGTCCTCGAGAGACTTTAGAATTAGGAAGTGTTTGATATTATTTTGAATAAATACCTCCTAGTGTTTTTCAGAATATACGTTTTTACAGACAGTTCAAGTGATCCATTTTCCTTTTTGAGGTCAGAAAACGGAACCTTTAAAATGTAACTCAAAAAGATGGGATAGTCGAAATGTATCTTGGAAATATTGGAATCCATGTCAAGACACTTCAATTACTGGACGAGTGCTGTGATTGATAAGGGACGGAAGAACTCTTCGTAACAAAATAGTTACCCCTAATACATTCTGTAAGGAGTCAATCGAATAAAATCTTTCGCTTGTACTCTACAAAAAGAAAGAAATAATTTCCTTATCCAATATAAACGAATCAACGCGGCGACAAAATAACAAATAAACAATGTAATTTTCCAAACAAAATGGTTCGCTTAATTCAATATAAGTATTTATGATAAAAATAAACATTGAATCTAGGCCGCGTAAACCGGCAATATTATTATAGCAAACAGAAGAAATATGTAAATGTATCGAGAAATAGATGAAACAATATCTCGAGATCTTTACTGAAATAATAAAAATGAATTATATTTCAGGAAAATTCGTGGCGAACGATATGCGAGAATTTATTTAACCCTACCAACCTTGCAAAAACACTAGAAGTGTGTCAACATTCAAGATAATTTTATTCTTTTTATCGACCTCAAAAGTCGTTTGAGTTATGTGCCTGTCTAAAGCTTTGCTCCCAGAAAAAAATATTAAGCGCTGTGCTAATGGTAAAGTACTTATCGTTCTTTTATTAAGTCAGTTTATCTGCAGACTTCTTACCAGTGTTTAGATTATAAATCTCCCTCAACATAATGCTCTAATGTTTGCGAGTATAGGTCTGTGTGTCTGTCGGTCGTTACGCCACATCAAACGCGGCCGTAAATCACACGTTATGTGTTTGTCTGTCCGTCCGTGCATCTGGAAAGTTACCGAGTTGAACCCTGTTGCGAGGCGTTAGCGGTCAAGCCGTAACTTTATAGCCACTACATTAGCATTAACAAACAATTTTATTAGGGTTTCACGTATAATAATAAGAAGTGATGGTTTAATTAACACGTAATTATATACGGAACACTGAGATCTTACAATAATATAACAGAGACTGTAGAAAGTTGCTAATACTTAAACTTTAACTGAGGAAACTGCTGAAATTTTAACTGAGGAGTAGGTACTATTATAAATATATTCTGTGATCTAGCTATTGGTCGTGTTGTATCTATTTCTATTATTCTGAGGGGTTACTCCCGAAACACGATGAGAATCTGAAATCGAGTTGGTATCGGTTAAACGTCAAAACGGTACCATATGGAAACCATGGCAACCGTTTTCAATGTACTAAAATAACAGATTTTTGACGTTTATTCGATCCTGATGAGAACTCAAAGAATATGAATTTAAAGGTACTTGGATGGGTGACCGCCTGGGAACACCGCGTGATGTTGGCTTTTTGCTCATTTTAAATAATTAAATGGGTTTTAGGTATATTTTTTTTTAACATCTGTCAAAATCCATTCAAAAATTTACACACTTTGTATAATAGACGTCAGTGTAATCTATATGTATGGAAAAGCATCATTGACCAGAAAAACTTTTTTTCTTATATAGAGGTCAATGAAAACAAAGATATTAGAATTTTTTAAAGGCATAAATGAATATTTTGTTAAAGAGTTGGGTGAAGAATGCTTACCAAATAGGACAAGTAAGGATAAACAGACTATAGTGAGCTCTAAGGTATATTCAGTTATTGTACATCAGAGCTAGGAAAATAAGTACAAAATGCTGACATGGGTGTAACATTATATCGTGGATTCTAAATCAATAACCAAGTGGACCATTTTATAAGAAAGAATTCATGTTGCGCACCATTTTCCCGTAAACAACTTATAAAAATACGTCAAGAATACAAAGCACCATCACTGGAATGTCACAAAGGAGTTGTAACATCGATCATAGAATTTTTCATCATAAAACTCTGAAGAATACCAATTGAAAATAATGGAAATAGTGGCATAAAGTAATATATTATAGAAACACTGGAAAATCGTTTGACGCTAGGTGCACCAAAAATATGTCGTATACTGGATAACTTAGGAACAAATACCAATAATTGATCTACTTACCTTTGAGATATTACAAAATTCATTAGGTTAAGAAGTTTTTAGTAACAATTTGTTTTATTTTGTGATGCCCTAAATTCACTACCTAACTAACCGGTAAACGGGTATTAACGTTGTTTTATATAAATGAGGGAAATATTTAAGCATGGTCACTCTCTCAAAGATCGATATTGAGCTTTCATTCTACGTGATGAATAAATTCCCACTCGTCAAAAGTTACTCTAAATTCGATAAAGTATTTCTAATACGATTTACAAATAAATACATAAGAAGTTACTTTAGACCAAAAAACTGTAGGTACCATATTTTTTTTTTTCATATTTTATTTTAAATAGTAAACTAAAAAATAGACTCCTCAACCAATTCGTAAGGCATCCATTACACGGTAGGTTTTGCTGTCAGTTTAACCACAGTCACGAGCTGTGACTGACGATTAACCTACCGTGTAATGTAGTGACTGATGGTTACATGATGTGATTTGTTCTTTCCATCAGTCAATCAGTCAAACGTAATTCATGACTGATGGAATTTGACTGACGCTTGCATGACCATGTAATGGCTGCCTAAGGCGGGACTCGAACCTGCAATCTTTGTATCGAGGGACTGCTTGGCAAGTCGTTTTTCTCTAATAAGTAACTAATGCAAAAGTAAAAAAAAGACTGACAATTATTAGATTATTTCCGGTGGGAACCAACAGATTTATTTCTGGTGACGGAAAAGAGCTAGGAATCTGTCTCTGATGGACTCGCTGGAGTGGCAAATGAGACTGATGATCTGATTGAAAGCTCTTTGTTATGTAGGACGTACTATCACAGAATTACTATTATATGTATTATGTAGGAGGATCCGACAAACTTATTTACTTTCACATCTTATGTATGTACGCGTTAGTATGTAAAGGTACCTAATTCCTTTTGTTGTTAAGTTTTCAACTCAAATAAAGGTTGAAAACGTGAATTTATGTTATAGATATCAATAGGAAGGGCGCCATGAACTTTTTGTAGAAGGATTTTTTGTAAAAACTATTTGTTTTATTAAAAGACCTTCGATCATTTATGAAAGAGACACCATGAATCAAAACTTATGATTCTAACTAACTTAAAACTTGATAAAATAACTAGGTACTGTTACTGTAATACAATTTAAAATAATATAACTTATAGGCGGGCCGTTATGAAACTTATCAAACCTCGTTTTTACGTGGTGTAAATGGTAAATGTAGGTAGCAGTCAAAAAGTCGATATTCACGTTATTTCATAATTCAAACATTACAAAGGCACAGTGTGTGTGGCATAAGCCGCATAATTTACTCAGTACTTAGTCGTTAAATCCACGTGTGCCTCTATTTTGGTTAAGGATTTCCGCGAGCTGTCGATGACGTAAACAAACTTTCCGCGCAATTCTATCGATATCCACTTCAGGCGATCTGCGCCGGAGCACTAATGCTCGAAAGTTTATGACCGATTGATGTGGGGAAATAGTTTTGTTAGTTTGATCTCTTAAATTCTAATATGCTTGAGAACAAACTACATCAATCATTCAAATGTCTTTTCTATATCACTTTCAGTTTGAGAAAACTTTTATCCCACCAAAAACATTTCCATGTATAGTGTTGCCAAGACTCCATATGGCTTACACTGTCAAAAAGTTATCAGACCTCATGTAGAGACGCGCCCTAACTATACAAGCACCATCTTCAAAAACTCTTCACCTTAGACAAAATATGTGGCTTGGCATTTCGTTACATGGAAAAATGTATTCACTCTTTAACAATAATAGTTCTTGTAGTAACAAGTAACAAATATAAATTTCCCTGTTATGGTTTTACTATTTTAGCCTGGCACGAGTTACTTTGTAAAGAACGACTGCAGCCGTATACGTAAGCCTCTATTTTCGTTCTCATGTGATAACTCAGTCATAAAATTTCATATGAATCCCTGAAACCGCTGATTCTTTGGGATTACGCCGGCGTCCACGCAGGCGATGAGTGCGGACGATCCAAATTCCGCGTCAATCCTCCGGGACACGGTGAACTGGATCCGTTGCGCCCGCGCAGCTGCGTTGTCGTTGCCACAAGTAATAAACTTGCAGCGATTTCAAAAGAGAGAAGTAGCTTACGACTTATTAAGGCTGCGAGAGACGATAAATTTTGACAAACATGTCAAAATAAATCGTCGTTAATAACAAAATTGTGACACCATACTTTAATTGGCCATTGCTTTTTTTAGTTTGTTATTTCTCCACGTTAATTTTTACTTACTGTTGTTATGTTAGGTTTTGCCAAAATAGGAAGACTAGCGTGTAACTAAGATTAATCGAGATCTAAAAATATTCACTTCAAAGCTTAGAAGTTTAAAAAGGCGACATAATTATACGTGCCACTTGGAAAAGCTCTAACTATTGTAAGGAGCCAAAATATGTGTATAAGCACCATCTCGCCCGCCCCGCCCCGCCTGTGCCTTGTGCTCTGCCGCTCAACCTATTCTACTACACCAAATCGTGACCACATCCATTGTTTACAGGAGCGCCGGGAATAGCCTCCAGCGTGCTCCAGCCGTGAATGCCGCACGTTTCCCTCTTCACCAATACTTGCCATACATAATAAGCACCATCTCGTCCGCTGCCACCTGTGCCTTGCACTCTGCCACTCGACCTATTCCACTGCACCACATCCATTATTTACGAGCGCCGAAAATGCTCCAGCGTGCTCCAGCCGCGAGTGCCGCACGATTCCTGTTCATCAACACTTACCATATGTATAAGCACCATCTCGCCCGCTGCCGCCTGTGCCTTGCACTCTGCCGCTCGACCTGTTCCACTGCACCACATCCATTGTTTACGAGCGCCGGGAATGATCCAGTGTGCTTCAGCCGCGAGTGCCACACGATTCCTGTTTCAACACTTGCCATATGTATAAGCACTATCTCGCCCGCTGCCGCCTGAGCATTGCGCTCTGCCGCTCGACCTATTCCACTGCACCACATCCATTGTTTACGAGTGCCGGGAATAGCCTTTAGCGTGCTCCAGCCGCGAGTGCCACACGTTTTCCTCTTCACCAACACTTGCCATATGTATAAGCACCATCTCGTCCGCTGCCGCCTGTGCCTTGCACTCTACCGCTCGACCTGTTCCACTGCACCACATCCATTGTTTACGAGCGCCGGGAATAGCCTCCAGCGTGCTCCAGCCGCGAGTGCCGCACGTTTTCCTCTTCACCGACACTTGCCATCTTAAGAGCTTTCCTAAAGCTGGAAACTAGGTAAGTGGTTGGATACACAAGTCTATAATGGCTTAAGAACTTCACTTACTTTGTATGATGTATATATGAAGTACTTTGAAAGTGTAGACCAGGAAAAATAAATTCCTTTTTTTTGCAAATTTTAAGGAGATGTTTGAAATAAGAAAGAACAAGTTAGAAAAATGTTTAAAGTTCTTTAACAGATCATTTTTACGCAGTTAGGTTGTCTTTGACGTGATGACAGCAGGAAATCGATTATTTCGTCCTCGCAGTGAGTTTACTTTCTAATATGGTATGCTTTGTTTTTCTTCTTTCTTGTTTTGTATAATTTTGTATTTATTTGGGTTTATAATATATTGTATGTAAACTGCTGGATGACGAAATTTCTCGTAAAAGCGAGAAATCAGCAGTAATTGGATTGTAAATTGTGATCGAATTGGATCGTTTATTTAAAGTCGAACTTACTTTGGCTTCGGTTGCGTTTACGGGAGAAACGTATTTACTCAGGCCGTGTTTTGCTCAATGAAACGTCTAAATATTGATCTTGGAATTACATTATGGCATCTATTTTTATAATAAAGTGTGTATGGCTGTTTCAACATGTTGTTTATAGGTGAAATAAACTTTATCAAAACACACAATCTTACTACTGTTTTAAATAAAAAAAACTACCGAGAAACTCTTTAGTTTGTGCTTGCAAACAATTTATTTGTATTCATCAATTTACAACATCATTATTTCTTGAGTCTGCAAATATCAAAGCTATTATACTAAACAAACGAAATTCACGCAATATTATTATTGAAGATCTATCAATCATAATATAGTCTTGTATAAATAAGCAAAATACTATTATTTCTGAATGAGCTCTCTCATCTAGAGTTAGTTAAAATGATGAGTTGAGATGACAACTAAATTACAAGAGAAAGCTTTTGCATCCTGGAGTTATGAGTTGGGAATTCTCAAGCTCATCAAGCTTCAATTGGGTGTATGGGTACTTAATAAAGAACGGGGCTGGTTCCTATTAGACAGAGCTTAGTTCATAGTAAAAAGCTTTTATGCACAACGGGATAGTGCTTGCTATTGCTTACAATATTTTGAACCATTGGCCCTGTGAATATATTTATCCTCCTTCAATTGCTATACCCTACTGGGTCCATAATGTTCTCTTTCTATAAAATTACCACCTATGTATTTACTTTATGGTATGCAATAAAATACTGAATACTGAACTCGCCTGTACCTATAGATAATATTGAATTGTAAACTCTAGCTTTTTGAACAATACTTAATCTAGCTTTTTGGTTAACTGGCGGACCAAACTCAGCACTGCTTGCCAAGCAAATTTGTAATTCTTCAAGGAAGCTCACAAAGATTATGTACCTAATCCTACTAATATTATAAATGTGAAAGTTTGTGGGTTTGGTTGTTTGGATGTTTGTTCCTCAATCACGAAAAAACTACTGAACGGATTTGGTTGAAATTTGGCACACAGATAGTAGATAGCCTAGATTAAAACATAGAATACTTTTTATCCCGATATTCCCACGGGAACGGGAACCACGCGGGTGAAACCGCGGGCGGCCGCTAGTAATAAAATAACACTATGTTACATGAAGAGAAAAAGAAACATGTTAATCACGGCTCTACCACCGATACGAAATTGTCCTCAACCCAAGGAGGATTAGAGATTAGGCTCTTAGCGTAATGATAATGGTATTATTCACTTAACACAGAAGAATTTCAACTCTTATTACATTCATTTCCGTCTTATGAGTTCGTCATTATATTACCGACATCAGACAAGGCGTCGACTGATCCGATTAACCAATGTTTATTGCAGCGATACTATAATACTTTATTGAGGCGGTCTTATTAGAGGGACTAATAAATTCCTCCCGATTTCTCTCGTATCTATCTAACTTTATGCAGCTGCCCGTTTCGAAAGCGAGATCTCGATTAAACATTATTTATGCCCGGAGTCCATTCGCCCGCGATCGGTTTACGATGGTATCGGACAATTCCTGCGCCGGCGCCGATGGCTATACTTGTTAGGAAACTACAAGTTTCTCTTCCGCTCGTACTTGTGGATTTTGAATGTTAGTTTTTATTACGGGTATCCCATTTTTGTATGTGTTTTGATTGGCACACGGTTAGGGCGCTTTAAAAAGCTTTTTTAAGTGTTGGCTATTCACGTTGGCCAAACATGCAGCCCCTCACCTAGGTGAAGGATAGTAATCGACCACGTAGATTGTAGCCAAAATATAGATTCTATATTCTTTGTTTTGTGATGCAAACTGTAACTGACAGGTTTAGTTAGAGTATATACGCTGAAATTTTAAACATTTGGTTCCCGCAGTGAGGTATATCCACTCATAGATTACAAACAACTTTTGCTATAGGGCCAAATCTGATATCGTGAAAGAAAAATCGGCTGTTCCATACAAAAGTGCAATGGCCCCAAGTGAGAAGAACCATCCCACTGAGTGAACCAAATGATCAACATTTCACGCTGTACAGTACTAACACAGTGATATTTAAAATGAGTCGCTTGTTGTTTTAACGACACAGTATACATAACTTACAAGATATCTACTCGTATCCATCTAAGTCTGCCTTTCAACAAAGCTGGTGATAGCTAAATATTTGCTTAACAAAGCATACATCAAGATCAAAGGCTTATTTCCCCATAAATGCTATCGATTAGAGATGCGCTGAGTACTCGGTACTCGGCATACTCGTCAATTTTTTTTACTCAGCCGAGTAACTCGGTTTAAATGCCGAGTATTCGGTCAAATAAAATTGTTAAAAAACGGACAAGAAAAGAGAGGAAATGAGAAAAAGGAAAGATTATTTTAGTTAGAAATAAAACACTTTATGATTTTATGAATTATTTAGTATAGATATATTGGTTTTTGATTTCCTGACGTTCCAACAACTTTCCCGTGACCATGGCTCCTGGAAAAGTGTAAAGTCAAAACCGAGTAACACTCGGCTCTCGGCAAAATTGTAACTCGGCGCATCTCTACTATCGATAATAGGTGCATTGGAGGTGTAGTAGGTACATAATGCTGCGTCAATGCCTATGTCGATACCATTTTTTATTCATTTCGAGGCCTTTTAGATTTCAGTTTCTTTACAAGCTTCTTTTATTCTTTTACAATAAAATTACAATTATTGAACAAATGACAGTATTTTGAGTTTTCTTTCCAATCCAGATTAACTCCTTGGTATAGAAGCAAAAATTTAAATATTAAGCATTTTGAGAACACTCAAGCGATATAAAATTCTTCATATCGAATAAGTTTATTTGTATGACAGCCGCTTGTTTGCAGACATCATTAAATATTGCAGCTATATTATTAAGACAACAGCAGTACCTACCAATTAAACTCAGTTCACAGACGGTCCACGAAGATGCATTGTGATTTATACGCGAATTATACCTACTCGTTAACTTTTAAATGGTTGTAACAATTGAGACAATTTGTTTGCAGACGCCACAGATTAGATAATAGCGCAAACAGACGCGCCTGATGAGGCTGACCTTCCGAGTGAAGACGGGTTTGAGTGATACAGATTAATTAAATAAGTAGCCTTTGTTTAAAACTACGTAATTTTTTTCATACTGACTAAACACACAATACCTACCTATATGATAATGCTAAAAGTTTTTAATTTCATTTGAATAAATGTAATTATAAATGTAAATGTTTAAAAAAAGAAATAACGTGGATAATAAAAAAGGTATCTTCAGGTATTAATAACTGTAGACGTTTCTGAAAGGGCTGTAGCAAAATTGATCAGCAAAAATAAACGTAAATATAATGAAGTTTTAATAGCTGAAAAGAATATTTATTAATATTAACAATGCATTTTTTCCAAAAGCTCATCCTTTTTTATAGTACCTTCATGTAAGTAAAAGATTAGGAAATCGGTGTCCCTATTCATGTATTTCAAGTCTATGGTCGAGTCCTATTTTCGGCGGGCGGCGCCTAATAGTGGGCAAGTTCAAGTTCACTCGGCGACCGCGTGTCGTCTGCTATCCGTCGATCTCTGTCGATCATTGTCGATATCCATCTATGCTCGACAAACGAGGGCCTTCCATGTGCTTTATTAATCTGTTTTCTAAATCTTTCGAGGTCAAACAGATTTAAAATTCTTTAGGAATCACTGAAAATACTTTTGAAACGTTGTTTCATCAATAGAAAGCTAAATAAAACCAAATCATTTTAACCATTTGAATAGTTGTAGGCGCGGGTTGCTTAAAAAGTTTTTTTCGGTTTTTTGATGATTAGTTTGTGACACAGAGGCGGCTAATTGCTAAGAACAAGGAAAAGAAAAATAGAAGGCAAATTTTGCAGCTTACCAAAAGTCCTGGATCGAAGTGGTTTCGAGAGCTCCCAAACAGCAGGATGACACTGTCCGGGCACTGTGATTTCGTGGACACTATAATTTTGAGTTTCACTGATATTTGGAACAATTAAAGAGTAATTAATTTCGGTCCCGCGCGCACGTCAACAATCAGGATACTGGCGCCGGCCGGTGTTTTGTATCTTCTCGCTGCATTTGCCATTAAGGATGCGGAAATGAAGCGAGAGGGCAATAGCTAGGGTCATAGAAAAGACAAGGATATAGGAAGCATTTCGTCACTCCGTGTCACATTCAAAAGAATAAATAAAATTTATTCTTATGTCACACTATCTATTAAGCTTCGTACAGACTGACGCGAATTCGCTCGCGCCGCAGCAATTTTGACTATCTTAATTGCTAGAGAATTGCTGTGGCAATGGCTATTTGGCTATCGCTTTGAGTTAGCTATTGCCAAAGCAACTGCTAGAGAATTGTTATGGCAATGGTTATCGCTTTGAGTTAGGTAGTCAAAATGGAAAATGTTACTGGGTCTGTTAAATCACATAATCCAATAGCTTATGGAACCACATGAACAACTGTGAAGAAATTTTTGCGATATCTCTTAAAGCAGAAAAGTTATATGGTCTAGAATACTGTTATTTTGTGGGACCAATGACGTCATTGGTCATACAGGTGAACCTTACGTCGTACGTAATAAAGCACATATTTCAGTACGCTTGGCATTTCTTTCAAGACCTTAAAACTTCGAAACTACTCGCTTGATTTAAATGAAACTAAAACACGTTACATGATCATAAAGTTTCAAGTGATTTAACAGACCCAGTAATATTCTCAATTGCCGCGACGCAAGCGAATTCGCGTCAGTCTGTACGAAGCTTTAAGATTGAATAGGTACTTATGTATATTTTTATAATTTGAAAAATGAAATATTTATTGCCTTAATGTGGCGTTACAAGTTGTAAAATATAGAATCAGAACTTCTTTAAATCATCTACGTGTGATCAGTGTAGCAGTGGTGCCAGCAACAGTACCTATTCCCCATTAAACTCGTGTTTAGTACCGCCATTACAATAGTTATAACTTAAACAGTTGTTAAAACTAACGGCCTAGCTGGTATAGTGGATAATACTAAATGAACCGTGGAATTTAAAGGGAAATAAATTATTAGTTCCAGCACTTTTAGTTGAGAACCTCTCACTTTTTTATTAGCCATCATTCAGACTAGGCAGAGATGCGCATGTGAGAGGCGTTGAACTACGTGCTTGTGTACAGTGTACTGTGTGATAAACGGCTCATAAGCAGTTACGGAAAATTTAAAGGAATTAGAAAGTTCATTCTTATACGATTTAACTCTTAAAAGTCACGGGAGTTTGAAATGCTTTAAAATGTTTAAAGTTATCAAAAGGCCTTTATTAATAAAGTTCCATAACAAGTGAATGATTTTCCTTTGCCATGTTAAAAACGACGTTAAAAAGACGCTCATGGGAAAAGGTTTATTATAAAGTAGTCATTATCTGAAAGATTGAAATGCCTGAAAATGTTGTTAGTAGGTATAAGTACTTTGTTGAAAATATTTCTGTTGTACTGTATTTGGTAACGATATATTTAAATTTGTAAGTATCGTTACTTATTTCTAAGCTGATAAGTTTATTGCGCCCGTTCTTCTTACGTCAGTTAAAAAAGTATGGAACGGGTGGTACGAAAATACAGACGATTAAAAATTGATTATGTTTATTTGAATAAAGACATTTTGACTTTGACCACATATAAATTTTAATGAGAATGTACATTTGTTGTTTGCGACAATAACTAAGTAGTATGTACATTTCATACCACTGGAAAACGATACGTGTGAACCATTTGATCACAGCACAAAACAAATACCTACCTAATAGAAATTCCCTTCGATAATAAACTGTAAATGAATAAAACTGCTTAAACTTTTTTAAATATTTAATCATCTTTCTTATCGTAGTCGTAGTCTGTCATGTGGACCCTTATAACTTTGACCACTTTAGTCAAGAACCAGAGAGCCAGTCCTACCAGCAGCCAAATGTCGAGGTAAAGTCTTTCGACGAGTGACAGCTGCAGCGCCGGCGAGCGCAGGTGCCGAGCTCCGGTGACGATGGCCACGTGCACCCAGTGGAGCAGCTCGGCTTCAGCTGGCAATGGCTGGAGCTGGAAAACTCTGGAAGCTTCCTTTGCATTGCTGCGGTAGCTGCTGGAAAACAATGTCCAGAATGAGACAAAAACTAAGCATAATGGTTCTGTAAACAACAGTTTAAGAAAAAATTTGATTTGTAACACAAAAAGTGATATGATAGATTTATAAAAAAAATCGGGTTGCACTCCGGGAGTGCCGGCAGAAGTGAAAACTTGAATATTAACGTTGTACATTTTTGATATTTTGAAATTGCACGAATTGCCGTCTTACGAATTTACTCTGCATTTGAATTTACGAATACAGAACAGTATTGTACGAAGGTCTTATCCATAGCTTGACAGAAAATCTAAAGTTGACATTAAATTAAAAAATTTGCGCGTTGCTATGGTGACACAAGTGTTTACGTCTTGAAATGATGCGCCGCCATTTTCACCGCACCCCGTAGAAAGAGAGGTGGATACTTCCGCCGCCGGCTGTCTACGCTACATCCGTCTTACGAATTTTCGATCGAATCACACTAAACTCGCATCAGTCAGGGTCACTTGACCCTGACTGATGCGATTTTATCATTTTTTCCCCATTACAAAAAAAGTGTAGAACGCTGCTAAAGAAGTTTTCACTTCAAAAATGATCGCAGCGAAAATTTTTCTATGTCTATGTATAAAATGCTATCACACGTCATATTCGTACATACCGGATGGAACCCACTACCACAGAATATACACTGCCTTTGGTCTTGAACTAGCGATAATTTAAAGGCGTGTAATACACCTAATTTTATCGATAAAAACACCCACATGTTGGGGTCTATCCCCACTCCTGTTGGAATGGCCGCCATTTTAAATTTGACTTTTAATTTTAGATGACCCTGCAGAAAAATATTAATTTCTCCGGATTTAGAAGTCCTACAGTTATAACAAAAATACTGTTCAAAAGCTAATAATATCATCTATCAATTTAAAAAATAAACTAATCTATCTGAATACTAATTTCATCAAATGATAAAATCTAGTTTTTAGGAATTTTGATTTTTTTTATTTTCGAAAATAACCATTTAGTACTTGTAAGGGTCATATTCAAACATCAATAGCTCTCGAAATATGCAACATAGAATGTCCTAGTTTTTGAGAAATGTAATAAAAAGTCAAAATAATCGCACAAATTTCGTATAAAATTTTATTTCAGTAATTTTTTATGACGTATTTAAACCAAAAATTTAAACATTTTATTTTTTAAATTGATAGTTGATATTATTAGCTTTTGAACGGTATTTTTGTTATAACTGTAAGACTTCTAAATCCGGAGAAATTAATATTTTTCTGCAGGGTGATCTAAAATAAAAAGTCAAATTTAAAATGGCGGCCATTCCAACAGGAGTGGGGATAGATCCCAACATGTGGGTGTTTTTATCGATAAAATTAAGTGTATTACACGCCTTTATATTATCGCTAGTTCAAGATCAAAGGCACTGTATAAATAGTACTACACTACTCGGTTTTGCCAATGCAATAACCGGAAGCGAACCTGGCAGATGAACGAGTAGTATCCATGCTTAGGTTAGGTTATCCATTTATGCTACATAATATTTAATCAGAGTACATATTAGTAAAAAATGTAATATATCATGGAGATAAAAAAAAAATTATTTTTCCAGCTATATCTTTTTCTCTCATCCGCGCATAAATAATAGGGAATTTCGTAGAAAAAAATATAATCTTAGTGATTCTCGACGCGCGTCTCAGTAATAAATATGTGAAAACTGATGGACATGGCACTGAAAAACCTTAATTTATTTAATATTATGTTGTCATCACGCGGCTGATGTGCGCGCGCGGGCGCAGCGAGCCTAATGAAGTATGGGCTATTTCCAACCATGGGTGATGAAAAATGTCTGACTTGACTCTGCTGTCTGTCTGTACTCGGTGAGGCAATCTGTGTTATCTCTGAGCCAAGTGATTATATTGATAAGCGTAAAAAAAACTGTTATTGTTACACTGAAAGCTTACAATGATTTTGAAAGTGTATCGTAGTAGCAGATTTATTACCCGGTTGTTCTCTTATTATTGATTTTTAAGTTGAAAAACTTGCATATTTACACGACTGCCCAAAAAGGAGTGTATATGTGTTTAGGGTTCATGTATGTTTGTGGGTATGTGAGTTTCTTTATTCCACCACATTACAATATTGGCATCAAATGAAAGGCCTTAATGAGTACATTTCAAGACTATATAATTTGTCACAAAAATGTATGAAATAAAAATAAATTAATTAAAAAAAAATGAAAAACACGACTGCCCTGCCAGAAACGAACTAAAAAGTTAAATAACAAGTGTCATTGACCCCCTCCCCCCCCCCCCCCCCGACTGCAATGGCACTTGTTATCTAACTTCTTAGTTCGTTTCTGGCAGGGCAGTCGTGTTTTTAATATTTTTTTAATTTATTTATTAGGTAAAGTACGAGTGTAGCTGAAAAGAGTTATATCGGTAGCCATCGCGTCGAGATCAAGGCATCGAAAGAGATGAATAAGAGATACACAACACATAAGCTTTAATAAAAGAAGGAAAGTCAGGAAATTTTAGAACAGTAATTGCCTTTGTTGAGAAAATTTTGGAAGAAGAGTGCGATTCGCTTATCACATTATATCAGCAGTACCTGAAGTTGGCGAGTACTTCTCCAATCGCCTCCTGCAGTTTCCAGGCGAAGTGATGGGAGAAGTCGACCCTGCGAGCGAAGCCTCGAGCTACCGCCAGGTCTGCGTTGAGGAACTGGTCCCCGGCCAGAGGGACCGCCACCACTGGCACCCCGCAGTGCACCGCCTCCATCAGGGAAGAGGAACTACCGTCCGTGATAAAAATTGATGTATTTGGATGGCCTGGATAGAAAACAGAAATCTGCGATTCTTTGAATAAGCCGCGCCGACCGCCGACACTATCGGGAACATTTTATTTATGTTTTTGTTTATTTAACTTATATGTTTTCACCCTTATATTAGTCATTTCATTAATCAAAAAAGTCTAAACTTGTAAAAAAACTTACAAAATCCTGGAGTACCTATTTCCGACGACTCTCCATTCCGTCTGACAATTTTTACAAGTGTCTTGCATAAATTATTGGGAAAAAGACATAATTTACATGAGCTTGTAAAAATGTTTGCATGTAAATTTTTACTTGTAGCGTGAAGTTTTGATAACTTGTTAATTGCGTTGGACAAAAATGAGTCACTCTGTTCTTTCGATGAGCTCAGTAGCGCTATCAATGGACATAAATCAATTACGTTGTATCTTGATACAACGTAAGCCCTTGGGCTTAGAATAAAAGTTTTGATAATTTTGCTCAAATAAGAAAGTAAAATGCATTTTCTAAATATAGTTTCAGGAACTGAAACTTGAGCAATAAGTCGTGTATCTTAAAGTACCAAAAGTAGCAATATCGAGATTCATCATTTATTGCTTATATTTGAGGCCACGAAAAACTATTTAAAAATTACACTTTGATCTTCTATTTGCGCAAAATAACCAAAACGTTTATTCTAAGCCCTTGCTAAAACGTAAATTGATTTATTTCCATTGGTGGCGCTACTGAGCTCATACCCACATAAGATGCCCAGCGAGGGCGCTTTCTCCAGCACGCGCACGTTGGCGGGGCGGTGCGGCGGCGGCGCGTCCAGCCGCCACACCACCACCTGCTCCAGCTGCTCGAACATCTCCAGCAGCCGACTCCGCACGTGCTTCGGGAGGTCATCACTCCTCACGTTGGCGCCCAAGTCCATCAGTATTACTCCGTGCTTCACATTGTCCATAAATACTTGGAATTTCTGTTGAAGCACAGAATAGATATAAGTACAGTGTCCATCAGCCATTTTTGATGTCCCCACTGCTAGGGCACAGGCCTTCCTTATGGGTGGATAAGGAGGACAGGCCATAACCCACCACGCGGGCCAAATGCGGATTGGTGGGTATTAACGACTGCAAATGCAGCTGGGACCAACGGCTTAACGTGCCTTCCGAAGCACGGAGGAGTTCGCGATAGTAAATTTTTGGTCACCCATCCCATGCCATCCCTTGCGAACGTTGCTTAACTTACGCAATCGCTGGGCCAGGCGCTAAACCACTGCGCCACCGAGCTCCTCCGGTAAGTACAGTACGAGGCATATATCTTGAAATCGGGTGGGGTTTGCGCGGAACGCAAATTTTGGGCATGCGTAGCGGTGAGGGGCGCGGGCGGCGGGAGAGGGGCGCGCGCTATTGGTCGCTCACAAGAGCACATGCGTGATCTTATCCCCAATTCGTCGAAAAAAATTCAAGATACATGCCTCGTATACTGTACTACCGTTCAGAAAGAACACTCTCGGCCCCAAAATCAATTACCTCACCCCATCCCGCGAGTTCGTATGCCGAATCGTATGCTCGTCTATTCGTGTTTGTCAACAGTCAACTTATTTTGATATTCAAAGCAATACGTCCTAACTTTTTAGTCGTGTTTGCCAATTGTCAACTTATTTTAATATTCAAAGCCTTCGATCATTTATTCGCAAAGCAATGCGTCGTAACTGTATTTACCTAAAAATTCGAATTATGAATTGAACGCCGCTCATACAGTTCAAACTGCACGGTAGCCAGCCCTAGACTTACACACACATTTGCGCGTATACAAAAACGTCATCTGACGTCATCTGTTTATAATGGCGCGGTTGTATGGAGTGTCCGGGGTGTGGTTGGAGATAAAAATCTGTAACCGTTTTTAAACGTAGTCGCTTTTTAAAGTTCAATTTGTTCCGCTAAATCAATCCAGTCAGACTAAAAAATATATTTACAGTAGATAACAGTTATACGAGCATCTGCGGTATTTATCTATCCGCAAAGTTATTTTTTAATACTAACACCGAACATTTCCGTTGGAAATCTAATAAACATGCAAAATTTCTCACCAATAAAACCGCACTAAATATAACAGAACTTTCCGGTGATAGGCGGCGTCAAAATCAATCGGAAATATCGGTGTGATGACGTCATATGCGAGGATTAGTTTTATTTGCATCCGTATTCGTGAAGAGTGTTTAACAGATAATATCGCGGCGCCGGCGCCTGCGCCGAGTGCCCGACACGTGAGCACTTAAGGTTAACGCACATTTAGGCGGACCGCAGCGGGGCGGGCCGCATTGCAAAAATCCGCTCAAATCGCTTCCATACATTTTATATGAACTATCGCACACTATGCCGGGGCGGAGCGGGCCGCATAATCCGTCGCGCATTTTGTTGCGATGCGATGCGGCCCGCCCAGCCCCGCTGCGCCCTGACTCAGTGTGCTATAGCAAGCGGATTTATCGATCGGGAGTCATCCGAAAATACCCTAAAACTTTTTTGTCGTATAAAAGATGAGAAAAAGATATAGATATCCAATATAATTTTGTAAAAATACCCTTAATTAAAATTCCTTACTTGTTTTTTTCCTTTAGAAATAAAAAAATACTTTTGAATATTTTTCAATATTATTATGGCACATAACAATGAAAGTATCCTCTGCACTGACGTCCTTGTATAATGGACGTCGTCAGTGATCCTCTGCATTACTATATTTTTTGTTATACATTTATTAGAAGTGGCACGCGTGGTCGCCGAAGAAAAAATACTTAACTTGTATACAATTAAATTAAATTTGGTCTTAAAATAAAGCCACTATTTTCCTTTTTTGAAATTAAAAAACGCAGTGTTTATTTGACTTCTGATTTGGCATTGATCTGTCATTTGGTTGACAGATACCACAGCCAGAAATAAAAAACTGGCCAAGTGCGTGTCGGGCCACGCGCAGTAGGGTTCCGTGACACACATTTGACCACTTTTAAAGTGTATATCTTTCAAACGGTTGACTTGAATTGAAAAAATGGTTTGAGGAACGTCAATGTTATTTTTAAAGACCTATCTATAGACACCCCGCACGTATAGGTTTGATGAAAAACAATTTTTTTTCAGTTTCAGTTCCATGTATGGGGATTCCCCCTTAATCTTTTTAGGGTTCCGTACCCAAAGGGTAAAAAAAACAGGACCCTATTACTAAGACTTCGCTGTCCGTCTGTCTATCTGTCTGTCTGTCACCAGCTGTATCTCATGAACCGTGATAGCTAGACAGTTGAAATTTTCACATATGATGTATTTCTGTTGGCGCTATAACAACAAATACTAAAAATAGAATAAAATAAATATTTAAGGGGGGCTCCCATACAAAAAACGTGATTTTTTTACCGTTTTTTGCTCGATATTAATAAAGACAACAGGAAGACAATTTTAATTTTCACAGATGATGTATTTCTATTGCCCCTATAACAACAAATACCAAAACAGAATAAAATTAATATTTAAGGGGGGCTTACATACAACAAACTTGATTTTTAGCCGTTTTTTGGTACGGAACCCTTCGTGCGTGAGTCCGACTCGCACTTGGCCGGTTTTTTTTATTTTTGTCTAAAAATCGTAAAGCGGTTCACAGAATACATCTACCTACCAAGTTTCAACTGTGTAATCCTAATACTTTTAGAATAAAGTAGCTGTGACATACGGACGGACAGACAGACAGAAATGTCGATTCTATAAGGGCTCCGTTTTTTGCCATTGGGCTTCGTAACCCTAAAAAGTACAGCAGATTATGAATCACAGATTAAAGATTTTAAAAGGTATACAACTTTAGCATTAAAGGCCGGGTCTCTTTTGTCAAACATTGTTTTTTGTAAGAGTAAAGTTAACACAAGATTTAGCCTAAGAGATACAGTAGGAAAACCTATACCCTAATAATTACCCTGCCGGATAATTTTTACCCTAAATCTAGGGTAAATCAAAGTCAAAGTCAAAATTAGCTTTATTCAAATAAACTTAATTATTAAGTACTTTTGAATCGTCTATATTTTCCTACCACCCGTTCAAGACTTTTTTAACTGACAAGAAGAACGGGCGCAAGAAACTTATCAGCTTTAATAGCAATAAGTAACGATATTTACAAACTTAAATATATCGTTACCAGATAATTACAACAGGGTGACAGGATTATTGGCAACAAACATAGACTTATTATATTACATACTATCATTGGCAACAAAGTACTTACAGTAGTTATGTGTTACATCATTTCCACGCATTTTGATCTTTAAGATAATCGTCTACTTTATAATAACCTTTACCCATGAGCGTTTTTTTAACATGGTTTTTAAATTCATGCAAAGGAAGATCAATTACTTGTTGTGGAACTTTATTAATAAAGGCTATGCCTTTCCCCCTAAATGAACCTCTAGTTTTTGCAAGCCTAAATCTTGGAACGGCAAGTTTATCTTTATTTCTTGTATTAAACTGGTGATTATTGCTGTTCTTAGCAAATGAATCATAGTGTTTTCTTACATAAACTAAATTTTCATATATGTATTGGCCTGCCAAAGTTAAAATATTTATTTCTTTAAACAGTTCTCTCAAGGTATCTCTCCGCCGAAGATTGTATATGCCGCGAACAGCTCTTTTTTGGAGTACAAAAATATCTTCAATACTGGCAGCTGAGCCCCACAATAGCAGTCCATAAGACATTACACTATGAAAATAACTAAAATATACTAACCTTGCCGTTTCAATATCAGTTAAAAGCCTTATTTTCTTAACAGCGAATGCCGCTGAACTAAGTCTACTTGACAAGGCTTCGATATGTGGATTCCATTGCAGTCGAGAATCTAGTGTGATACCTAGAAATTTTGTACTTTCAATAAACTCGACTTCATCGTCATTCAAATTAATATTTAATTCTGTCTGCTCAACATTAGGCAATGAAAATTTTACACATTTAGTTTTTTTGTGGTTAAGTGCTAAATTATTACTATTAAACCAGTATGAAACTTTAGAGAGGGCACTATTTACTTCGTCCGAACAGTTACTACCTCTGTTTACTTTGAAAACTAAAGAAGTATCATCCGCAAATAGTACTGTCTCACATAAATTATTTGCGTAGTTGGGAAGGTCATTTATATAAATTAGAAACAGCAATGGGCCCAATATTGATCCCTGCGGCACACCCATATTGATGGGGGCTCCAGTAGATTCAGTTTTATTTATCACTACTTTCTGAGTTCTATTGAACAAATACGATTTCATAAGGCTAACTGATTTATCAGAGACACCATAATGTTCTAGCTTCTTTAATAGTGTTTGGTGATCAACGCAATCGAATGCCTTAGAAAGGTCACAGAAAATGCCAATTACATCTTGCTTTTCTTCCCAAGCGTCAAGAATATGTTTGAGAAGTGCAATTCCAGCATCAGTAGTACTTTTACCCTTGGAAAATCCAAACTGATTTTTATGAAGTATATTATTGTATGTGAAGTAATCTAATAATTGAGAATATATAATTTTTTCAAATATTTTACTAAGTGCTGGTAGTATAGATATTGGCCTAAAGTTAGCTGGGTCACTTTTATCCCCAGATTTAAAAAGAGGAATCAATTTACTATTTTTCATTAGATCAGGAAAGACCCCTTCGTCAATACATTTGTTAAAAATAAAAGCCAAGTAAGGGGCTAGTATATCAATTATTGATTTAATAATGCTTGTTGACATGCCCCAAAGATCTTCTGTTTTTTTAACATTAATTGTTTTAAAAGCTTTAATGATATCTGCACTATTTATATATTTAAAGGAAAAACTTTCATAGCACTTATCATCACTAGACTCCAGAAGGGAGACAGCGATGTTGGGACAAGCACTAAGAGTACTGGTAGTTTCTACAGGTATTCTAGCAAAGAAATCTTCAAAAACTTTAGCGACCTCATTGTCAGATTCAAAAGTTTGATCACCAGTTTTTAAACAGAAGGAATTTATATTGGATTTTGATTTGCCCGTTTCTTTGTTAATAATATTCCAAGTAGCCTTAATTTTATTGTCAGCTAATTTAATTTTATTTGCAAAGTACTTGGACTTTGCTAAGATACAAACTTCTCTGAATGTTTGTGAATACTTCTTGACAAATTCAATGAAGTTAGGATCACAAGAAGTAGCTTTCTCTGCATAAAGTTCGTATAATTTCCTTCTGCTCTTATATATACCGGGTGTGGCCCAGTCACTAAATTTCGTACTATCATTACATTTGATCACTTTTTGTTTAAAAGTTTCACTAAATTCAGTTTGAACTATGCTAAATAAATGATTATATAGGTTATTGGCTTCAAAATTTGGTTCTGGTAATGTTTCAATTTTACTTGTGACATTGGTTCTGAATTTTTCAATACAGTGTTTTTTTATTGGTCTACACATTATTTCCCGTTTAGGCGGAACATGATGGTGCTCAATAGAGGCTAATTGTCCACTGTGGTCGGATTTAATACAATTCAAAATTGATTTTTCAAGAACATTACAGTTACAGAAAATATTATCTAAGCAGGTTGCCGATGTGGGTGTGATTCGCGTTGGTTCATGAAAAGTGTGTAGTAAATTAAATGATTTGAATAGGTTTATAAACCTACTCGTTAGCTTGGCTAATTTAGGATCTAAGATGTCGACGTTAAAATCTCCACAAATCGCGACTTTTTTATTCTTCCTACAAGTTATTTTTAAGACTTCCTCCATAGTGGACTCAAACTCAGAGTAATTCGCGGTGGGGGGTCTATATACACATACTATAATTATTTGATCAAGTTCAACACAAGACAACTCAATGGTTCGTTCAATTGAGAGGGATACTACATCTTTGCGCTCTTTACAATGTAATCTATTATGTAGAATAATAAGTGAACCCCCTCTTATAGCAGATTTCCTATGCTGGCACCACTGTACTCAAAATCCGTCAATGCGATGCGACCCGGCCCGTCACAGAGTGCTATAGGAGCATTTTGCGATGCGCTGCGGCCCGGCCCGCCCCGTTGCGACCCGCCTAAATGTGCGTTAACCTTTACGAACGCGAGCGCTGCTTTACCACGAACTGAACACTTGACTACCCATGAACAACATAATTTAATACATAAATAACAAATCAGATACCTAGGTACATTAGAAACACACACACACGATACCAAATTAAATTTCAGTAAAATCTTGATTCACTTTAAAGGAAATTTCTGCTTAAGTAACTTTACTAAGCCGGAAGCCCAGGATCAGGACAACAATTTGAATATTAACCGTCTCTGTTGTCTAGTGGTTCGCCCACCCGTGTAAGACGCAGGGGTCCCGGGTTCGATTCACAGAGGGAGTACAATTTGTACTCGGTTTAGTTGGTGGTTGGGCTTATTCCAATAGAATAGAATAAAAGTCTGCCTGGCTAGCTACCACCATCTTACCTAAGTCTGACGCCATAATAACAATTTAAAAAAATGTTGCATTTCGGCAGTTAGAGGTATAATAGACAGTTCCTCAGTGATGAGGATTTCAATTCAAAATTCAAAAATAATTTATTCCGTCAAGGCTGTTACAAGCACTTGTGAATGTCATAGAAGCTACGCCATCGGTTCGCAAACCGGATCGGATTCCGAGAGCAGTGCACTTCCACCTTCGGCCTTATCGTCACTTAACATCAGGTGAGGTGAAGGCCAAGCACTGTCCCGTTGTGCATTAAAAAAAGTACCTTCGGTAAAGGTTTGAGTGGCAGCTCCAGGTGGTGTCCTCCCACCAGGCGGGCATTCATCGGCAGCGGCAGCGACTGCCCCAGCGGCGGGCGGGAGTCGACCAGCAGCAGCGACCCGTTGGCCACCAGCTGCTCGTACGGGGCCAACGTCCTCCCGCGCACGCGCAGTGGCTCCGCGTATACCGACTCGTATAGTGGGAGCTCAACGTAGTCAGTGTAGTAGCTATGGGAAAACTAGAAGACTAGCAATTGGTTTACAAATTCACTATGAAGTTCTACAAATATAGCAATTCTCAAAAGCTCGCCAGCAAATATTACAAAGTCGATTCCCATTGGAGGGCCTTTGAAAGTTGAATGTTAGTCGCTATAGTCAATCGTCAATAATAGTGAAAAAATCATTGAAATTACCATCTGTTTTGCAAATTTACACAAAAAAAAAACTTAATATAAAAGTAATATCAATTTTATAGTAACAGCCGTTGAACCATTCTTACCGTGTCACAACTGCAGAGTAAACCTGCCGCCAGAGCTGCAAAGCCCTTTCCTTGACAGTGAAGGGTAAGGTCGGGGCCCCGGTGGAGTGGGACCCGGTGCTGTACGCGGGGCTCGCCTCCTCGTGCACCAGCCGCAGGGCCCCCCAGCAGGCGTCCCCCGGCACGTACCAGATCAGGGGGCACTCGTACAAGGCACCAAGTCTACACAAATAAGATGCTTCATTATCATCATTTCAGCCGCACCGCGTCGGTACAGTCCATCCAGCCGTAGACAAAGATTTGATTGAATCAGGTGTCATAAGGCGGATGTCAAGAAATATATGTAGCTTATTTACTTCCGCAAAAAATATATGCAAGATGCACCGCCCGCCCGCCCGCAAAAGAATGCACATGCACACCACAAAATACCTGTAATCAGCAAGACTGCAACACACCTTGCACCTTCACCAATTAGACTACTCTACACGTGTTTCGCCCCAACCCGGAGTATTCTCAGTCTCAGGGGTTAGATCGTGCGTAAACCAACACTTTCTTGCACATATTTTTTGCGGAAGTAAGCTACAATATTTCTCTTTTCACAATAGTTGAAATTTATTTACTCTCACATTTACCTATCTGAATGTAGTAGATACTTAATTTTAACCTCTCTATTACCCATTGTGTGCAAACTTTTGTTAATTATTGTGATGGAAAATGACCTCACTTTAAACGTGGAGCTCATTTTTCAATGTTGACGACTCTGTATGAAATATACAGGGAGAAAAAAGCAGCTCTTGACGAGTTTCTTGCCGGTATTTCTCGTTACAAGGTCTCCCGCTTAGGGTTTGCGAACCGATGGCGTAGCTTCTATGACATTCACAAGTGCTTGTAATACAGCCTAGACTGAATAAATTAATTTTGAACTTTCAATGTAGACAAAGATCTTCACCAAGGATCGCAACGAAGATCGGCACTTTGTTTCGTGCATCTAACAGCTTCTGCAGACGCAGATGCAGAAAAATTTTCAAACATTGTGTTAAGTATGTGACGTGAGTGTGACATTTTAATCAGTAGCAAGTTATAAAATTATATTACACAACTTCTTCATGTAACTCGTACTACACAAATAACATCTTCTACATCTTCGAAGATAACAGTCGGATAAGAATCCAACCGTTTAGATAACTCGTTAACCACCAAGGATCTGTAAATCCAGCCCAATAACAACAATTTTAATCATTAAAGCTGTCCAAATTTGTTAAGATTCAGTGTCCTTCAAAACTTTTGCTGTAAATACTCTTTGAAGATAATGTAAATTGCTTCCGATGAATATTTGAAGCTGACGCGTCGTAGGCTTTCTGGCCTTGAAACCAGTTCCCTGACACTTTAAATTAACTAACGGAGAGCTGACTGCTGAGGCTGCGAAAGTGCTCTCGATTCTTTGGCAATTAAAATTAATTTAATTGCGGATAGTGAAACCGAAACGTTGGCTTATTTTCCCCAAATTCAGTAAAGCAACAAACAAAACCAATATTGATCTGAATTTGTAATTCTCAATGAAGGATAAATTCAGAATCAGCACATAAAATACTAACTTCCTAATAATAATAGACTAAAGTCAAGGTAAATAAACTTTATTATCTCCAGTCCTTTGCAATTTACTATTAACATAGCCTGTATAGCCGTATTATTTTATCAAATGTAATTTATTTCTTGTTCTGATCTAAAATAATCAATGATAATATTCACAACTTTCAAAGTTACTCTAACGTTTAAGCCTCGCTGAATATCTAGCTCTTTTATTATAGAGCTAGGTATGTGCGTATGTGGTATTCCACAGAATACATAATAGAAAGTACTAATAACTATTTCTTTCATAATTGCACCACACTCCACTTTTAGTCCTATCTTTATTTATTTTTCCACTCAAGGGTTACCTGGAAGAGATTGCTGCTTAGCAATAAAGCCGCCTCTTATATGCTTTTTCTCTGTAACTGTACTTCTTTCTGTAATTCTTTTTTTTGCTTGCACTAAAGTGTAATATATTATTATTATTATACTTACGGAGCAAGCAGCGTGCTGTGTGCCCAGTGCGCGATGACTGTGTCGAACTGTACCGCCGGGTCTACCATCAGCTCACGCATGGCTTCGTGCTGCAGCGCGCGCTGGGCGGCCTCCACTCCTCGCTGCAGGGTTTGGGAGGGCGTGAGCGGGGCCAGGGGCAGGATGTGAAGGTTCACTCTAAAGGCATCTGGCACGCAGAAGTACAAAATATTGAATTTATGGCATCAGCCCCCTAGCATGACCGACGAAACACGATATATATCATGTGATATAGCATTTTATCAACACACAACTGTCAAAATCCATTGTCTTTTGACAGTCAAACGTGATAAATCGCTATATCATATCGCGTCTCGTTGGTGACGCTAGGGGGCAGGTCTGATAAAAGTCAAGTGTTTGTTTTAGAAGATAGGGCAGAGGTGTCATTTTAGCCAATATCATATCGACCTACCTACTACCAGTTTAACTGTTCTTTCTGCGTGTACAAATACGAGTACACTAGAAAAATATCGTCTTGAGACGAAAGTCATCACGAAAATTAAAGGAACCGGCCTATCTATTGTCTAATTTTAAAATCTATCACAAACGCTTTCAGGACATAATACATTGATATTTCTTCTAGGCACAAATAAAAACATACCAAAGAAATGTAGCAATGTGTCACATCCATCTGTCAAATGAAAGCGATTGCGATAGATTTTGAAATTAGACAATTAACCCCCTGATTATTTTATAGGTAATAACAGCTTCAAGTCTTCTAACTTATTCTTTAGCTTCATGACACGTAAAAATGATAAGTTTTCAGAAGACTAAGGATCAAAATGCAAACTTAAAATAAATAAGTTGAGGTGTGGGCGAGGCGAGAGACGGCGTATAATTTTCACATTTCAAAACAACTTCCTGCGTGGAGATGACATAGTGATGACTCGGGCTGCCATCTTCACTCAATTTTGTAGGTGCTACCTACTACCAGTTTAACTATACCTACTATATTAATCATAAATATACTAACTATAGTATAAATTATGTCATCTGTAAAGCTGGGTATCCACCAAAGAAAGTTGCCAACTTTTGTGTTGTCAACACGTGTTGGCGACAAAAGTTTCTGTAATTATCTTGTGTAGACAAGGTATCCACCAAGAATTTTACAGAAACTTTTGTCACAATATAGAGAGAGTACAGTGGTTGAGCTTAGCACTTGCGCGCTCGAGCAACGCACACATAGACATCTCTCTCGACACTGTATAACTGCAATCTCATACAGTACGAGGCATATAACTAGAAATCGGGTGGGGATTGCGCGAAACGCGTATTTTGGGTATGCGTAGCAGTGAGGGGCGCGGGCGGCGGGAGAGGGGCGCGCGCTATTGGTCGCTCACAAGAGCACATGCGCGAACATATCCCCATTCCGTCGAAAAAATTTCAAGATACGTGCCTAGTACTGTACCACTCTCAAAACAGTTCGAGTACGTGACGCAGCGGCGAGAGCTGTCTTTGGGTGTGTGCGATGCTCGAGCGCCCGTAGTACTAAGCTAAACTTCTGTTAGTCTCTCTATTTTGTGCTTTTGTCACCAACACGTGTTGACAACACAAAAGTTGGCAACTTTTTTGGTGGAAAGGCACCTTAATAATACTAAGTTGATAAAAAATACGTCTACGTTTTACGTTCAAACGTTTTTCCTAATCATTAGTTTTTCTTTTTTGTCAGTTGTATTACATTTTATCAATAAAAAATATTGTATTTGATTTCTGTTCAGTGCATATTTCGGAATGTTATATTTTTAACAATTTCGATGAGGGTAGATAAAAATATCTGTTCGCCGTGATCTGTCACATGCATCAGTTCGGATTCCGACTTCCATGTCGCTAATTTCAGTTTTGATAGTTAAAGTTTAGTGATTAAAATATCAGATATAATATTTTATTTATTGCATCCGGTGTGTTACTAATGATAAACAATACAAGTGGTGATTTGTGCAACATCAAGTGCTGCGTGAAAATCTCAAGAATTTATCCTTTCAAACGCTGAAATGATTCAAGGTTCTCAAGTTACTATAATTCTTAATTTGTTATTTATACCATCGTAAACCTGATTTCGCGTATCGCGGAAATAGTCTCATATCGTATTGAAAAACACACACTTTCAGCAAAATATGCAATAGTTTGTGGCAAAGATATAATTTTTAAATTAGTTAACTTTGTTTTTTTATCGAAAGATTATGGTTATAGTCAAAATTATTCTTCAAATATCAAAAACACGAAAACACCGATGTGGGTTTATAACTTGGTTTATAATATCTCCAGGTATTTTTAGGGTTCCGTAGCCTAAATGGCAAAAAACGGAACCCTTATAGATTCGTCATGTCTGTCTGTCTGTCTGTCTGTCCGTATGTCACAGCCACTTTATTCCGAAAGTATTAAGACAACACAGTTGAAACTTGGTAGGTAGATGTATTCTGTTAACCGCTTAACGAATTTAATACAAAAATAAGAAAAATAAAAGATTAAGGGGGGCTCCCCATACATGGAACTGAAACTGAAAAAATTTTTTTTCTTCAAACCAACACGTGTTGGGTGTCTATAGATAGGTCTTTAAAAATGACATTGAGGTTTTTAAGACCACTTTTTCTCAAAGTCAACCGTTTGAAAGATATTCACCGCCAAAGTGGTAAAATGTGTGTCCCCCCCCCCCCCCCCCCTTTAACTTTTGAAATAAGAGAGTGAAAAATCTAAAAAAAAATATATGTTGTAGATCTTAATAAACACTTTCAACCAAAATTGGTTTGAACGAGATATAGTAATTAGTTTTTGAGATATAGCACATTTTCTAAAACCGCAAATATAACTTTGTTATTCATACCAACACTGTGAAAAACAAAATTATTTTTGCAAACGAAAAATGATAGGTGGTATTAAATATGGTATGGTATAAGGTAACTACGGAACCCTATGGCGCGTGGCCCGACACGCACTTGGCCGGTTTTTTTATTTGACAATACGTTCAGTTTCGTCACCTTATATCAATACTGTGGTCTCGTGGACTGAAAGACACATGATAATAAATTACGAATAAAACAAAAGCCTGACGGACAGAATTAGTACTTTAGTACCTACTGACCCTGTGATAAGTTCTCGCTACCGCAGTGACTTAAAGTCGTCGCTCATTTCCGTACACTGAAATGTCTGAAATGTCTCACGAACTTATAAATTATATTAGTTGTGCAACTTACCCACCCCGCCTTCGAAGCTGGAGCTTATGTCTATGCGGGTAAGGTTCTCTGTGGCAGGCTTCTTGGGGAACGCGGTCACGTATGTGACCTGAAACGAAAACGTTGTTTGTGACTTTAAGTTTGCGTCTATTTACGCGACTATAACCTACCTACACCACAAACATCGGTTCTTCTCGCTGTGTTCCGCCCACCGCCATTTAAGCCTATTATGTATTCTGTGATTTAAGTTAGAAGCAACTATTAATAATAATACTATACGACAACTACTACAACAACTCGAACGTTGTTTACTGTAATTCTCATACGGATCTTTTCATTTCTGTTGTGATCGCGCAGGGAAACTGTTGTGATACTGGTTAGTTACAATGTTTAATCTAAATTCTATGATTCTATGTCATCTTAGACAGCTGTTTATACCTGTACTTTGTTTACTTGGTTACCAAAATTTTCACTAGTAAATACTGATTTTACCTGCTCAATTCTTGTTTAATTCCTTTTACAACAGAAACACCACATTGTCTACTGTGTGCACGGCCTTGCGCCTTCTTTCCTATGCCACACCACAATACGGATTGTGTTGTGGCTATATTACTACTTTAATTCAACTACCCTATTTTTAGACAATGTAACAGCCTATTCTGGTTGTTTTATCATTTTACTTAGAATAATAACACCTAGAACGATAGTTCTCTACAAAGCGCACTGCCAAAAGTGAGGCAACTAAAACCCATTATTACCAAATCATACCGAATAAGTACATTCCTACATCAAGGAGATGAGTTAAGGTACTATATTATTGAATTTTAATTACAATTAGGTAACGTATGAAGGATATAAATCTGAAAACTAAGCTATTTTGGCTTGGTATTAATTGCCTCACTTTGCATACGCGGACACGGCTTCTGGTGTTATTATTCTAAGCATTTTATAAATAACCTTTACACCACAGCTTTTGTGACTAAGGTCGTGACAAGGGTCAGAAACCTCAAGTAAATTATGAACAAACTTAGGTACTGATTTAAAATATAAATATTATTCAAGTACTTTGTTTGTTTATTTTAGAAAATCTAAATCGGTTTGACTAACTTTTTAATTTCTCCCGATTTAAAAGCAGTTTGCTTGAATTATTCGATTCAGCTGTACAACAATGGTTGGCATTGGTATTGCTTTATATTTACAAACTCATTTGGCTTTTAAATTAGTTTTAGAGACGATTGCATAATGATGTAAGTAAATAAAATACACCAGTATGGAAAATGTCTTGAAATAAATAAATATTTACAGAAAGGAAAAATAACTGTCACGAAATGACCTATTGCGAAATTCGGAACCAATGTTACCTATTATTAACCATCTGTGCGGTCTAGTGGTTCGCCTACCCGTGTAAGACGTAGGAGTCCCGGGTCCGATTCCCAGGGAGGGACAATTTGTACTCGGTTTGGTTGGTGGTAGGGCTTATTTGAAGTCCACCTGGCTAGCTACCACTATCTTACCTAAATCTGACGCTATAACAACACTTTAAAAATTGTTGTGCTATGGCAGTTGGAGGTAAGATAGCCGTTCCTCAGTGATGAGGATTCCGGGAGTAGTGCGTTTCCACCTTTGGCCTTATCGTCACTTAACATCAGGTGAAGGCCAAGTACTATCCCGATATGCAAAAAAAAAATTAAAATACCTCATATCCCGCGCTCAGCAGGCTCCTGACCAAAGAGTCCCCAAGGAGGCTGTAGGTCCTGTCAGGAGTTGGGAACACCACCAGGATCCTGCTGCCTACACACGCACTCATCGACACCAGAAGTAGAACTACTTCCAAGAACATTATCTTCGATATTATTGGATATTTAGGTATTTGCGGGCTCGGGTTCACATCACAACATTAAATTATCTTTAGCATTTTGGTAATACAGAATCACAGCTAAATGTATCGAAATATAAAATAATCAACCGTAGCTATTTCTCACTGTTGTTTTGTTTTTTTTTTCATTACGTCGAATCTTTGCAGTCTCAGTTCTTGTCAGTCAGTTTACAAATTAAACACTGCTACTTTTTTGTGAAGTATTCGTTGTCGGAGATGGATGATAAGCACAGCTGATATGGCTGTTATCAGCCTTCTCCCGCCTCGAAGGTGATTCATTACATTCACAGATTTTATCTCAAATGTCTTTATTTATCAGTTAAAATAAGTATGTTAACACTTTTCAGTCAGCGCTACTTCTCGTAGCGTATTATTTTTTTTTTTTCAAATCAAATCAAATCAAATCTTTTTATTGCAATCATGTGGTTAACATAGGTGTACACATTAGAAAACAGTACCAGAACATGAACCCTGTCTAGGGTATCGCAACATAAAATAGTTCTTAATTAAGAAATAACCTAATTAGGTTTAGAAAATAAATAACCAGCATTATCATTATTTTAGAAATTAAATAAAAAACAAACCTAAAGGTACATTAAAAAATGAAAAATAAATGAATTTAACTTTTCAACAAATTGACATTAAATTATAACTTAAAACTAACTATTCGCTACTTACTTACATAGGTACTCAAAATAAGATATCGTATATTGGACGGTTATAAATATCTGCATTGTTTATTTATAATCATAGTACTCTTGTAAAGTGTAGAAACTATTAATTAACAAAAAATCTTTGAATAACTTTTTAAATTTGATTATGTTATTTTCTTTTTTTATTTGATCGGGTATTTTATTATAGATTTTAACAGCCATTGCAAAAGGACCTGAGTGTACTAAAGTTAATTTTGAAGTGGGGGGAGCTAATCTTTGTTGGGGTCTTAAATTTTTGGGTCGTTCCTGCTGGGGGAATAAGTGGGTGTTCTTTTTTACGAAAATACTTAACTCTAATATATACAAACATGCGATAGTTAGTACCTTTTCACTTTCAAAGTATGACCTGCAGCTAGTTCTTTCGTCTATATTTACAATTATTCGGAGGCATCGCTTTTGGAGTCTGAATACTTTTATGGAATCTACGCTATTTCCCCACAAGATTATGCCGTACTGGAGCCACGCGTGTGCGTATGCGTAGTATGCATTCAAAGCAGTCTTTTTGTCGGTGGACTTTTTTAACTCGTATAACGCGTAAGTGAATCTAGATAGCTTTGCAGAAATATTTTTGATATGATTTTTCCAGTTTATATTGGAATCAATACTAATCCCTAGCAGTGGGTAAGAATCTACGCAAACTAATTTGATATTCTGAAAGGCGTAATTTACTTGTAATTTTTCTCTTTGATGCGGTCCAAACTGCATGAGTTTAGTTTTAGAAAAATTTATTTTAAGGTTGTGATCGGCTAGCCAGTTTTCTACTTTTACTAATATATTTTCTACTTTTACGTTAAAATCGATATCATCTGTACAAGGGATTAATATAGATACGTCGTCGGCGAATAATGTGCATGGACTATCTATAACATTTGGGAGATCATTAATATATAAAAGAAATAGTACACAACCGAGTACGCTTCCTTGTGGTATCGCTTTAGTGATATTTATTTTTTGTGATTGGACTCTGCTAATATTTCCTGTAACGCAATCATAGTGTTCTATCTCTACGTATTGAGTTCTGTTTCTTAGGTAAGATACAAACCAATCATAAGCCGGCCCTCTCACTCCTATACCATTCAGTTTTTTTAATAAGATATCGTACAAAACTCGATCGTAAGCCTTACTCATGTCAAGGAGTAACCCAAATGCATGCTTTTTACTATCTATTATATTTAACATATGTTGTACATAATTGAAAACTGCAAGAGATGTTGACTTGTTCTTTCGAAACCCATTTTGAGCATTATTGAATATATTGAACTTTTCGCAATAGGAGTACAAACGAGTTGCCATCGCGATTTCATAGATTTTAGAAAAAGTTGACAAAAGAGCCACTGGACGGTAATTGTTGCAATCCTTTTTATCGCCCTTCTTGTGAAGTGGTTTTATTACAGCTAGTTTCAGCATATCTGGTACAATTCCCTCAGCAAAAGATTGGTTTATGAGATAAGATAAGGGTGGGGCCAATTTGTCAACACACATTTTTATTAAAACAGGAGGAATATAATCATACCCAAAACTTTTTTTATTCTTTAAACTTTTAATATGTTTTTCTATTTCTTTAGCAGTTACTTGTCCAAGATACATTGAGTTCTCAGATGTTTTGAGCACAGGTCGTCCTGATGGTGGTTTGGTGTAATTTACGTCGTCAGCACCTCCAACAGAGATAAAAAAATTGTTAAATATATTAGCTACACTTGTCGGATCTTCTACCACTGACTTATTGATGTTTAATTTTATATTATTTTTTTCTTTACAAGGGAGTTTATTAGTGTTTTCTTTAATTATTTGCCACATTGTTTTAATTATATTGTCTGATTTTTTTAACCTTTTTATATTCTGTAACTTTTTAGACGTAGTCACTGACTTTTTTAATATTTTCTCATACTTTTTATAATTTTCATTGAGTATGGGATTGTTAGTTTTAGAATTTAATAGCTTTAGTAGTCTTTTATTTTTACATGACCTTTTTATTCCCGAAGTTAACCATCTTTTTTTAACTTTTATCTTTATTTTCACTTTAGTTATTGGTATTGTTTTGTTTAAAACTAATTGTACAGAATTGTCAAATGCTTTAAAGTTTTCGTTAGCATTTTTATCTAGTGTAATAATCACAGTAAAATCAACTTTATTTAATTCTGTAACAAAATTGTTCATATTTGCCTGACTAAATATTCTTTTACTTGTGTACCATGTTTTACGCGATTGATAGTTATTGACGGGAAAATTCAATAATACACCTCTATGGTCAGAAAATCCTAACTCTTTTACAATAGTATTATTAAGTTTACATTGAAAATTTGTAAATATAAGATCTATGCAAGTTGCACTGTGGCTAGTTACTCTGGTAGGCTCTTTGACTTGTTGACAGTAATTAAAGCTTGACATTAGTTCAATCAGTGTTGTGGCCTGTGTAGACGCTTCTAACATATCTATATTAAAATCTCCTCCGATGATGATATCTTTCTTGTAATACTTTTTTCGACACAATTTCTGTAAAAGTTTTTTTAATGAGCTTAAAAATAAATCAGGGTTTCTTTTTTTATCTGGATAATATAACGTTACTATTAATAGGTTAAGTTTGGGGACTTCTATAGCACAAATTTCAAAAATAAGTTCTATAGACATTTCTGAAAATTCGCGTAGCTCTTCGTATTCGACTTCTTCTTTTAGTAGAATGCAAACTCCTCCGCCGTCATAGTTTGTTCGGTTGTAAGATGCAGCTAGCTGGAAACCATCGAGATGAAGGAGGTCTTGCTTTAATGGGCTAATCCAAGTTTCGGAAAGACAGAACGCTTGAATACTTTTATCTTCATCGGCTAATTGTTCTAGTAAGTGTCGCTTTTTATTAAAACTACAGATGTTTTGATAGATAATTTTGAAATTGGTTTTGTTCTTATCTTCGAAAAAAATGGCCTTGTGTAGATTGTGTTGGTCTGCTGCAATATTCCCGAGGTTTACCAACTGAAGCGTGTTTGTTGGGCGAGGTATTTACTTTTTCTTGATACTGGGTGCTGTATTCTAAGTTGGAGCTTCTTTTTTCAGATGTAGGTGGTATGAACTCTTTTCCGTCTATTATTAGTTTATTGTTGATAATGTTAGCTCGATATCCATTTCTTCTTGCAGATATTAGGTTCTCTATTAGTAATTTCCTATGTTTAAGTGATTCTCCGTCTAGCAACTCTGAAACAGCTATACCGGTATTTTTAAAGGCACGCCGATTATTTAGTATATAATTTGTCTTATTCTTGCTCAACAGCTCAACCAGCAGTGGTCTTCGATGGCCTTTCTTACCTAATCTTTTTATGTCTTCCAGGTATCCCGATACAATAATATTTAAGATGTCTTGAAATAGGTAAATAACTCTGTCGTATAATTCCATTTCAGATTCCCATGCATTTTCTTCTAATCCATAAATGACAATCTTTTTATTTATATTCTGGTCACTTTCGTTTATGTGTAAGTCTCCGTGTTGATGAGTTTGGTCTTTTAAACAGTTTTGAATATTTTTTATTTCATCTCGTAGTTTAAAATTTTCTGTGTTTAATTCTGATATAAAAGTATTTATACGTTCGATATTTTCTTTAATACTTATTTGTTCTAGGGTTAATTTATCAGTTGTTTGAGATATTTCATTTTTGAATGTTGCCATATCCCTTGAGATTAGCGAGGTTATATTCTCCATGAGATCGTTTAGTAATGATTGTTTATAACTCTTCAGCTTATTGTCCAAGAGATTTTCAAATTGTTGCAGTGTTATAACTTGGTTGGTGGGTTCTTTAATTGTGTGTGTGTTTGTTATTGTCCCCGAGGTTCCCGCGTTGAATGTGTTGTCTAAAATGCTTAGGTCTTCTTTGCTCGTACTTTGTGAATCATCTCTGTCACATGTATTTGTTTTTCTAGACCTTAAAGTAACATTATTGAAAGAAAAGCTTGAATTTACCTCAGGAGACGTTACACAATCGTTATTATGTATCTGACGAGCTGGCGTGTTTGTCTTTTCTCTCCTGGATTGTCTGTCTTTAGGTTCTTTTATACGACATTTATCGCATTTCCACACTGCTTTGTGCTCTCCTGTCATTGTATTTAGAAATCTTTGGAGAGAAACATTTGCACACTGCAAGTCGTATTTATTTTTACACTGGCTACAATTAAGATATTCCCTATTTGTAATTTTTTGGAGACAACCCGCGCATTTTAGCGCCATCTTTTGTATATTTATTGTACTGGTAGTGACGATGCTTTATTGGAATGCTAAAGTTCGCATTTCGTTGTTTTTCGAATTCTACACTAGATGTAGCTTATTTACGTTATTTTGGATGTCTTCTATAATAATTTTCCATTAAAAAAGATTTCGACTGTTGGAGGATCGAACTCGTAGCGGCAGAGAGCGGAGTGTTATAGAAAGCTGACACACGACGGTCGGCGCCACGAGATGGATAATTGACGTGATGAAATAAGTATATAAATAGTGCTATGGACGCTTTCCAAATAGATCGTTAATTTTTTGAAATTATAACTAGTATTGAGTCACTGAAATTGTTATTTATTTGCTAATCTCACTTCAAAACACTGAAATGGTCGTATTTTGTTTAGTTTGCTTTGGTTTTAAACTGTTATTGATAATCGTTCTTTTTAATAAATCACTTTATTCACTTTTTGAAAACACAAAACTAAATTTCGCTTTAATTATTTTGTTTGTGAATAAAAGTTCTGGATAACACTGTTCGTTGAGTATTATGTTCAACTTAATATTTTTATATCACTTTAATGAAGAAATACTTTGAAACACTATTTATTTGAATAATTATCCGCGGAGCTATATTTTTAGTTGAATTCTGGAATCAACTTTTTTCGTATGAAAAAAATTGAATTTACCAATGAAAGTTTAATTTATTAATTTTCATAGAACACAGTAGTTACACTCCAGTATTAATGCCAACGATTTTTTTTTTAAAACAGACAGCCATCCATCACTTAAAACATTTTTTTTAAACATAGTTAAATATAGTATGTACGTGTGTTACTCAACCATCAAATTATAGGCGGCTGATTTTTACGAAGCTTCTGTTCTTCTACAATTGGCGTGCTTAGTGAAAGCACAGAATGAATAATACATAGTACAAAGCTCTTTGCACATCGATACATCGTGTCTTGAAATGCACCTCGTGTCATATTTCGAATGCTGACTCTGCTAGTTCGAGGCGGGCGCACATGGAAACCCTGATAGTAATACGTAAATCCTCAACATACTTATATCAGAGTGATTTCATATGCATATTTGTGACAATAGTAAATAAAGAGGTACATTAGCTATTTATTTATTTAAGCTATCTACTTCTAGCTACCTAAAGTTAATTAATTAATTGCCTTGGATTTTTCTGTCTGTAATGGTAATAAACTTACTAAGATTGGTGAAAAAAAAAATATAATTCAATTAAAAATCGTCTTAATATCGATGATCGATTGAAACCTGCAATTCATTACGCCCAGCACATTGCACCCCAAAGATTTCTTTATTTCTAACAAGGTATAATAATTGTCCTGGTTCCATTATTTCCAACGTCATCGCTCATCTTCACGCTCTGGCTGCGCGTAGCGGCCGTGTCTCGTGTCGCCGACCACTAAAATATGTCGCTTGTTTGTTCCACGCCATGACGGTTACTGTTAAGAGCATTTTATAAAAAAATCCTTCCATCCGAAGAAGTTAACTAACGTGTCAATTTTTTTGGGTTGCACTCAGCCTATAACATCGCTCGAGATAGATTTAAAATCCGGATGAATAATGACAGTACCTATAGGTAGATTTTATTGTCTTGACTTTTGCACATAGTACTACTGTGCTTTAGCGTAAAACTTTTTTCGGTGACTAAGTGTCTAAGGTCACGTGTGTTTTGTATAGTCTCATATAATTATTTGTCTTTATTGGTACAGGTTACAAATACAATGTGCTCCGGCGGCGCAGCGCACTCGAGTGTGACGGGTTCAGTGCGCGGTGAACTGCACTTCGGTATGTTGTTTTCATTAATTCATTTTATTTTTATTTATTTATTTTATTTTTGTTATCAAGGCTCTAATTCGTATTGTCTCTTCAAGAGTGTCACTGTGCATTTAAGTGTTAAATATTGTAAATTAACCTAAAGCTTTTCGCTTCGATTACCTATACGTGTTACGAACGAGAACGTTACGGGTGGCTACGATTTCTTTCAAAGAAGTTTGCACTTTGTCAATGCTACCAAGAACAGCAATAAAGAGTACTGTTATCGTGTTTACTGTTCCATGCTCATGGGGCACAATAGGTCGTCAGTCATGGTCGACCTGGCGCGCAACGAAGGCCAGAGAAACTGGAGTAAGCCAACACATACGTCGTACCACGACAGGAGTTTGCTGCTAAAGCTTGCGCTCGTATTTACCCAAACAAAGACGAACGGCTTGGAACCACTTCCAGACAAAGCTGTTCCATCAGCAAATTGATAGCTAGCTAACATTAATTTCAGTAACAAAACCCAGAAAATCCCTTTCCAACTATAAAATCAACACAAAGGTAATATGAAACATAAATCTCAAAGTAGATGCCCGTAATTCTCTCAGCCAATCTCCATCTGGAACATAAAGCCAGAATATTACAATCTACGTAAAACGAAACGCGAATATCAACGAATTATTAAGAAGCACAATACAAGTGGAAAATATTGCGGATCAAAAGGGAATCTTTTCTTTTACAACGTCGTAATCTTCGGAGTACCATCGAATAAAAGTGCCGATACAAAAGGAACATCGATGTGTTTCATGATGTCTGTGTATTAATAATGAACTGGGGCAAAGACTGGGATTGTGGCAATATCAACCACAGATTTAACGAGCATCTTGCCAGTCGCTAAAATGTTCGGCGGTATACGACCTAGCAATTATAAACGACGATGGTATCTTGTATTGACGTTTTTATGTAGTCAAGGTTTAATTAAATAATAATAATAATAATAGTAAATGCTTGGACCATTTCACACAGCGCCACCTAGCCCCAAACTAAGCAAAGCTTGTAATATAGGTGCTAGACAACTGATATACTACTTATATACTTTTTAAATATACAGGGTCATTGGAAATATGACGTATTCCTGTTAAGGGGTTATAGATGAGGTCAAAACAAATATTTTTTGTCATATAACTTTTTCTCAAAAAATAAATATTTTTTGAGTTAATTGAAATTAAGTATTTTTTTACCAAAAGTACGTTTTCCGACACAAAAATTTAAAATAAAAGATAACTACTCATTCGATTCCGGATTTTTTATTATTTTAGGATAGAAAACAATCTGAGTGTTGATAATGAATAAAAAAAAAATTATAAAATACAGGTGTTTATAAAAAATTCAATCCTTAAATGCATTTTTTCTTTTTAATTTTTCAGATTTTTTAGAAATAGCTTCAATTATCTTTGAAAAAATCCTAGTAACTAAGCGTGCATAATATTTTAAAAACATCACCATTTATTCAGCTTTTAGTTGAGGTATAAAACTTAACAATAGCTTAAATAAAAAATGAGAAATTAAGACTTAACTAAATAGCAGTCCCATTTCATGTAGCAAAAATTTCCTACTTCAAGCACTTCGGAGGTGGCCGTATTATCCTACTTATTCCATAAATGTGAAAGTTTTCTTGTTTGGATGATTGTTAATTAATCACGCAAAACGGCTGAATGGATTTGGATGAAATTTGGCACACAGATAGTTTATAAGCCGGATTAAAACATAGGAGGATACTATTATCTTGGTAAAAGGTTCCCTAGGGATTTTCTCAAATGTAAATGCGAATAAAGTCGCGGGCGGAAGCTAGTTTGCCATAAATGATCGTGCTTACTAAAAATACTTTCGTCCGAGTGAGTTTGAAACAGGATTATTTTCCGCCGATGAGTAAAAACTTTATACAGACAGCATCAAAAATAACCATGCATATCAGCCATTTTTAATGGCCCGCTACTGGGGAACAGGCTTCCCTTTCCTTTTGGGATAGAGCGGGCGGGCCATAACCCACCGCGTGGGCCCAATGTGGATTGGTCGGTGTCAATGTACCTTACATTGAGCCCTTGGTTCTGGCTGCATTTACAGTCGTTAACACTGACCAATCCACATTGGGCCCACGTGGTGGGTATGGCTCGTCCGCTTTATCCATCCACAAGCCAAAAGGAAGGCCAGCTCCCCAGCAGCGGGGCATTGAAAATGACTGATATGCATGGTTATTTTTGATGCTGTCTGTATAAAATTTTGACTCATCGGTGGAAAATAATACTGTTTCAAACTCACTCGGAAGAAAGTATTTTTAGTAAGCACGATCATTTATGGCAAACTAGCTTCCGCCCGCGACTTCATTCGCATTTACATTTGAGAAAATCCCTAGGGAATCTTGAACCAAGATTATAGTATCCTCCTATGTTTTAATCCGGCTTATAAACTATCTGTGTGCCAAATTTCATCCAAATCCGTTCAGCCGTTTTACGTGATTGATTAACAATCATCTAAACAAGAAAACTTTCACATTTATGGAATAAGTAGGATAATACGGCCACCTCCGAAGCGCTTGAAGTAGGAAATTTTTGCTACATGAAATGGGACTGCTATTTAGTTAAGTCTTAATTTCTCATTTTTTATTTAAGCTATTATTAAGTTTTATACCTCAACTGAAAGCTGAATAGATGGTGATGTTTTTAAAATATTATGCACGCTTAGTTACAAGGATTTTTTTTAAGATATTTGAAGCTATTTCTAAAAAATCTGAAAAATTAAAAAGAAAAAATGCATTTAAGGATTGAATTTTTTATAAACACCTGTATTTTATAATTTTTTTTTTATTCATTATCAACACTCAGATTGTTTTCTATCCCAAAATAATAAAAAATCCGGAATCGAATGAGTAGTTATCTTTTATTTTACATTTTTGTGTCTGAAATCGTACTTTAGGTAAAAAAATACTTAATTTCAATTAACTCAAAAAATATTTATTTTTTGAGAAAAAGTTATATGACAAAAAATATTTGTTTTGACCTCATCTATAACCCCTTAACAGGAATACGTCATATTTCCAGTGACCCTGTATACATATTATACATAGGGGTAGCTTTAGTATGTCATGCTCACTTTAAACATTTCTGCGGTGGTGTCGTGTGAGGCGGGTCGTTACGTTCCCTCAAATATGGTTGAGCGAAACGATGGCTGGTTCATGCGTCATGCTCGTGAACGGGTGCTGCCAGTGGGAATGGGTCTGCTTCTGTCTGCTTGTATTAAGGGCGTCGTATATAGGAAATCTGTTTTATATTGTCTGTATGTATGGCACTTCTTACTCGAAACGTTTGTATCATAATAACTTACCTTGTTTTGATTTATTTAATTGCAATATTTTTGCTTTCTATAGTCAGTATTTGTGTATTATAAAATTCATAAGTGCTGACTATGGAAAGTAAAATATAAAATACATAAATATTGCCTATGAAAAGCTTTTTGATATTAGTTTTCAATTCGATGCCTTAACATGGGTAGCCTTAGTATGTCATGCTCTCTTTAATCTTTTCTGCGGTGGTGTCGCGTGAGGCGGGTCGTTACGTTCCCTCAAATATGGTTGAGCGAAGCGATGGCTGGTTCATGCGTCATGCTCGTGAACGGGTGCTGCCAGTGGGAATGGGTCTGCTTCTGACTACCTATCTTAACGCATATAGAATTGTAAAGTTTTTTTTTTTCTCTCTCTTGTAACAGCCTAGACTGAATAATAACTTCAAACTTTGAATTTAGCTTGAAGCCTGTAAATTGATTAAGAAAATTTGTAATTCATTAAGTAATGATCTAATTAAATTTTATTTATTTGTTAATCTTTGTTAAAGTCTGGAAACGATATACATATTTGTAAATATCGTTCCATTTGATAAAGCTGGTAAGTTTTTTGCGCCCGTTTTTCTTGTCAGCTAAAAGACGTCATAATGGGTGGTAAGGCAAAAAAATTGTTTGACGATTTAAAAACGCTCATTATGTGAGCTTATTTGAATAAAGATTTTTTCATTTTCATTTTTCATTTTCATAGTAACACCCAGGCCCGTCACAGAAATTAAAATTCATCATTTCAATTTCTGCCTGGCTGGAAATCGAACCCAGGACCTCTTGCGTGGTAGGCGGCATGTTGACCACTGTACCACTCAGGTCGTCAAGCATCAGCAGGGACCACGTCCCACAAATAAAAAAATTGTTTTAAAAAACATAAAACCGACTTCAAAACCCCACTCTACCTCTAAAAAGCAATAAATAATATTGAAATCAGTAGATATGCATTATCATTGTAATAAAACACGTCTATTGAAGTTGGGTGGGGCTGGAGGACAACTTTTTTATTCTAACAGTCTGCTGCTAGCTGCTACACACTCAAGTTAGAGCGATACCCGTGAATACAGCATAAGGAATAATGTCATTACTGTCTGTCATAAACGAAAACATTCGATGCTGATTTGAATTTTCTTACTTACATTGCTTACCTATCTAAAGTTATTCCCAACGCAGCCAGCGTAATATCATAACACCTACACCGATGCAGTGCGACAAATTGCATTCTACTTACGTAGTAAAACTAAAGTTTAATCAGATGTCGACATTACTGCTGAAATTACGGGGCGTTTTCCCGACACGATTTGTCCATCGGTTTAAAAGTGATCAGAGTGTCTATTACGAAAAGTTTAATGCGATACACGCAGTTGCGTCCGTGCTTCGTTTTGGTTATTTCCTATTACAAATCCTTTATGAGCGCGACGTCTAAAATGCAGTATACCATCGCTGACACGATGCCTAACTCATTCAATTGACTAAGAAGCAGATTGCCTAAAATGAAAGATGCCAATATTACAATAATACGTCGCGCTCATAACCCTTACAAATCACTTTCGTATGCGATATTTCGAAGTGATTTGGAGAGTTAGACAGTTTCTCTCTAGCGTATCCGACATCGTTCGTTTAGTAGTCTATGGACTACGATAGCAAAATTCAAAATGTTTGTTCATTCAACTACAACTAACGAACTGCGGACGACTACGTGGCCAAGTGACTGCGTTACGCAATTGCGTACGTTATTTTCGTAATACGCCCCTAGTTTATGCGATCGCCGAGTTACTGCAATGAAGCTGTAGGCCCACAAAATTTGTACACGCACGTTTTAACACAACGTAACTAGTTTATTCGTAAACGAATCACGATTTGCTGATTTGACAATCGAAGAGAATTTATGTTAGTTTACCAGCTTTCGAACGCGACTTCATCCGCGCGACAAAAAGTATTCTCTATTTTAATGTCACTTAAATCCAGCCATTTTTAGGTGATTAGGCGGGTAAACACGCTGCCTCGCGAGACAGGATGTTTGCCACGTGTGGCATGGCAGGCCTCGTACGCGGCTGTTCGTCTAGTTAGTATCTAGCCTGCCTAGCATGACCGATTTATATCGCTTGATATAGCATTTCATCGACACTTAACAGTCAAATTCTTTTGTCTTTTTGACAGTTAAACGTGATAAAACGCTTTATCACGTGATATAAATCGGTCATGGTAGGCAGGTAGGTTCGATAGTTTGGGCTGTGCGTTGATCAGTCAGATCAGTCAGTCAGTCAGTCAGGACTTAGAATTTTATATATACTCATAGATAAATAAAAAGCTACGTCTTTTTACCATAATACTTACCCAAAATGTCGCTGTTCTCTTCATATAGATACTAACAGTCACGTATTTATTACATTACATGTAAGTATGTATAGCGTTTTCTGGTCATTAAATTTTTGGTTGCTACTTTATTTTCTCAAAGTTTTGCACTTGATTTTTTTAACATAAGATGGCACAGGGTAAATTATTTTATTGTATCTTGGTGGGTTAAAACAGCCGTGATCCAAGTTTGAAATTAGTTTCACATCGAGTAGGCGGCAGTAAGTTTGCGCGAAATATGATTTCCGTATATCCACATGAGTAAATAACTCATGAAGATATTCCTGAAATGGCGGTAAATAGGAGGCTATTTTCCCGCGCAATTCTCCAGCTGTCGCGCGCCAGAAATAACACCGTAACCCGGGTAATTGCATTTATTTTTATGAAGGTATCCTTAATGGCGTCAATATTAGATGTATTCACATCTCGATATCATTTGGTACTTGTTTTAACATATTTATTACGAGTTGGTACTTCAAGGAGGAAATTAAGTTTTGCGACTCTTCTGCTAACGGCGACCGAGAGATATTTCCATTAGTTTGTTCAATTACTAAGTAAACTGCTTTAGGATTGAACGCTGATAAAATATTTATTCAGATTTTAATTCCATTTGAAGTAGAGCCTTTTAATTAAAAAATATCATACCTAAATATTTTTGAAAGTGACTTCAGTAGTTAATAACGATTAGTCTATGATAGAGTTAGTACATTGTCCAAAACTTACGTAAAAAAATCTACCTGAAATTCTACTTGTTTCATTAGTACAAAAATAAGGTCACCGGTTCGACTCGGGTCAATGTCGTGGGAAACAAAGGCGGGAAGGAAACACGCTGGATCATCATCCACAAAAGATCACACACAAAGCGACGCTTTCACTCTCTGTGGCTGTTGCACAGCTGGCCATTTCATTATGCCCAAATAGTTAATAGTACATTATGATACAAGTTAGATTAGGTTGCTTATTGCACACAAGGCTGTGGGTTGCAGCCCGAGCCGCAGGCGAGGGCATAACTCAGCCGAGTGTGCAATAAGTAAGAGCTCACGAGTTTCATACGACGTTTTTCAACACATTTGCGAGGAAAAAACAAAGTAATTTACCACACAGCAACAAATACGACAAAAACAAAATAATAATCATGACGAGAAAAGGCGTGATAAAATGCAAATATTTTAATATTTTATAACAAATTATTGTAAATTAGGAATAATTTGATAATAATTAATATTTGTTTGACTTAATTAAGGACCTACACATTTATTTATTCCAAAAATGCAAATGAATTTTCAGCGGCATAAAACCTCTTTGTTGTTTTTAAAAAAATAACTGTATTACCCAGTTAAATTGAAAATGCTCTGTTTACTCGCATAGAACTTGCAGTAAGGTACCTATTTAACTTTGTAGGGTTCATTCTATAACCAACTAGTGTTTTATATATTATTGCACGCGTTTGTTATAGTTCGGTTTATGGCCCTAAAAGCGATGTATTAGGGCTCACTTTACGAGCAAGTGTGTTGAAAAGTTAATTAAATAGTCACGTTAAGGATTTCCACATTTATTTATTCTAAAAATGTATATGAGTTTTCAGCGACATAAAACCTCGTTGTTACTAAAACAAATAACTGTATTACCCGGTTAAATTGGGAATGCTCTGTTTACTCGCTTATAACTTGCAGTAAGGCACTAATTTAACTTTGTAGGGATAATTCTATAACAACCTAGTGTTTTATATATTATTGCACGCGTTTGTTATAGCTCAGTTTATGGCCCTAAAAGCGATGTATTAGGGCTCACTTTACGAGCAAGTGTGTTGAAAATTATTGAATGAATTGAGTTTCAGCTTTGGAATGGAACGCTCCCTGGACTCTCTTGAATCCAGACGATGGGTGTGAGTTAAAGTAAAAAATCAGTACTTATCTATAATAAAAAAAAATTAAGCGCTTTTGAAATGTCTATATTTTCCTACCATCCGTCCCACAAAGTTAATATACCTGATGGAATAGAGGCACAAACATGAGCTGTCAAACGAATCCGAAATTCTGATGCAGCGTCAGGTCCATATTATTCCTTCGTCATTGATATAAGTGTAGACAAATTGTCAAACAGTTGCGAAAAAGAGTTCTGTTACGATGACGTGTACAATGTGTGATAAAAAGAGATGCGTGATATGAATCACGCATCTCTTTTTATCACACATTGTTGCTGATTGGTGACATCTCGCTTACTCAGCCCTTTGTTCCTCTATTCCGTAGGTATATTAACTTTATGATTCGTCCAGACTGAATACTACTTGCTTTCAAGTCCTTAAAATATTTAAGGATTGGTTTCATTTAGTCAGATTAATGATATGAGTATATTTTTTTTATAAGTATGTACCTACTACATTACTGATAATTAACAAAAAAAGAGCACTTGACCTACGTCATACATTTTAAATTGCCTCGTGCCGCGATATCGTGGCACACGCACGTGGCTCACCGGCATACTTCATAAGGCTGCGGTGTGAAAGGAACTCCTTAAGCGAAAATAATGTTTGTAGATGGACTGCCGGTGTTGCCAGGTTGCCATGAATTTATTTCTCCCTATTTTGATTGCCAAGTAAGTTCCGTCGTACTGATAAAGGTCACACAGAAATAGGGAAGAAGTACGAAGATAACCTTTCTATGATACTGGTTAATAATGACCTAATAAAAAAGGAAAGGATATTCGACAAAAAGTACAGAATAAGCATCAGATCCAGAGAAAACTGGAAACTAGAACAAGACGATCTGGATAGCACCGCGGTATGCTACACTGATGGGTCAAGAAAAGAATCGACTAAGCTATCGGGTGCTGGGGTATACATAGCTAAACCCGATACAAAAGGAGCCACTTTCAATCTGGGCAGATACGCCAGCGTATTCCAGGCGGAAGTATTCGCGATACTGGAGTGTGCGCACATGATCAAAAGTGAAATAAGCAACCATAACATAGGAAAAATAATAATATACAGTGACAGTCAAGCTGCCATCAAAGCCCTTGACAAAACGGAGACTACCTCAGCCTTGGTGAAGGAATGCAAACAAAGCATTCAGGAACTTGCAAACTTGGTGGAGGTGGAAATTGCCTGGGTACCTGGACACGAAGGTAACAAAGGCAATGATGAAGCCGATGAATTGGCTAGGATAGGGGCTGGTGAACCTTTCATTGGCCCTGAACCAAGACTGCCAATCACACATAGAATTACTAAGAACATTATTGAAATTCGAACAATCAAAGAAACCAACCAAAGATGGATGGAAAGAAAGGACTGTAGACAGTCCAAGATCTTCATCAAATCGGTTGACAAGAAGAAAACTAGAGAATTGCTGAAACGAAGCAGGAGAAATATAAGAACGATTGTAGGTGTACTGACAGGACACTGTCCACTAAACAGACACCTATCAGTGATCAAACGGACAGAGGATCCCATCTGTCCGCAATGTAAAGAAAAAGAAGAAACAAGCTACCACTTCATGGCAGAATGCCCGATATACGCATCACTGCGCTGGGAGCTCTTTGGGGTGGATAAGCTTAAGGAAGAGGATCTAAAGCAGTTAACGATAAGTCAACTCAGCAGGTACTGTAAGCGTACAGGTAGGTTCGAGGGTCCGACGCCGGTGGGGTAAATGATAACCCGCCTCTCCCTCCGGGGATTTGGGGAAATGGGTGAAATGGTCCCGATCAAGGTGACTGATCACCCGTCTGGCTTCGCTGGTGTCCCCCCTTCTAAATAATAATAATAATAATAATAAAAGTTCCGTCGACAAGTTTTTGGTGCAAATATTAATGAATCAATTTTTATTTACTTTGGAAAAGTGAATAGACAACTATGCATGCAAATACTACTTGGTGATGCAGCAGTCAGTCTCCAAACTGAATAATTAAAGTTGAGCACTGGCTAGATGAAATTTGCGTTTCCCAAAAAAATTCTTATACAAAATAGGGCAACATTGCCGACGATGAGTTGAGCTCCCATTTCCAATTCACATAAAAATTAACACCTCGTCATTTACATTTTCAGAGAATTCCATTCCAGTTGAATTTCAAGTGATTCCCTTTATTGAAGCCGTTACTTGGAGGTTGTAAATTAGATATCATCATATACCTACTCTTATCTTGCTTAATTGCTAATCTGATATGGTTTTCCAATTTAAATGGTATTTGTTCGAGCCTTTCTGGGGCTTTAGATATTTAATTATGTAATGGTTTCCTGATGAAAGTGTTTGTTACTGTCTTATCTTCACTTAACATCAGGTGAGATGTAGGCTAAACCAAAAATATTAACTAAACAGGTGAAAAACCATTAACATTATCGAGAAAATTTATATCAACCATACTTCTATAAAATCATTTCATCGTTACGGTGAAACCACAGAACATTAAACAAATACTATGGGTGATTTTTAGGGTTCCGTAGCCAAAATGGCAAAAAACGGAACCCTTATAGATTCGTCATGTCTGTCTGTCTGTCTGTCTGTCTGTCTGTCTGTCTGTCTGTCTGTCTGTCTGTCCGTCCGTATGTCACAGCCACTTTATTCCAAAAGTATTAGGACTACATAGTTGAAACTTAGTAGGCAGGTGTATTCTGTGAACCGCTTTACGATTTTTATACAAAAATAAAAAAAATAAAAGATTAAGGGGGTGCTCCCCATACATGGAACTGAAACTGAAAATATTTTTTTTCATCAAACCAATACTTGTGGGGTGTCTATAGATAGGTCTTCAAAATATACATTGAGGTTCCTAAGACTATTTTTTTTTTAAAGTCAACCGTTTGAAAAATATATGCCGCCAAAGTGGTAAAATGTGTGTCCCCCCCCCCTTTAACTTTTAAAGTAAGAGGGTGAAAAATCTAAAAAAAATATAAACTATAGATCTTAATAAACACTTTCAACGAAAATTGTTTTGAACGAGATACAGTAATTAGTTTTCGAGATATAGAACATTTTCCAAAACCGCAAATATAACTTTGTCATTCATACAAACACTGTGAAAAACAAAGTTATTTTTTCAGACGAAAAATTATAGCGGTATTAAAATATGGTATGGTATAATGTACCTACGGAACCCTACTGCGCGTGGCCCGACACGCACTTGGCCGGTTTTTTTATTAATTTCCCTATAAGTTTCAATTTTATTCGCAATGATTTAAAATTTGGGCTCTCAGTTCAGATCCACACAACTAATACTTACTTCAATCTATACTAAAAATTAAATTAGACACTGTTAATCTTTCTGAGTGTGTGTGTGACATACGTGTGTCTGATAATCGTATAGATTAGTGTCTCTCGATATTGAATTCAAATAATCATAAAAAGCGGACACGTGATTAAACGGTCACTATTATTACAGTGCTATTAGCCATAAACACAGTTACTTTCTCGTGTATCGCAGCAGATCTGGCACGATTGGGGTGGGGACCAAACGGCCCGTTAGGTACTCACGGAGGTTCCCACGGGGTACCGGGTCACCGGGCCTCCCGCAACCAGTACGACCGCTACCCGCTCCCGATACCGGCAAAATGGGACTTGTCTAATTGAGTTGTTATTGGAAAAAACTTTATAAACTCTTGCACAATTTTACTAACTCTTAACAAATGGGATAAATGCACGCGATCGCAAAATAGTTCAAACGATTACTTTTAATAGTCGCAATTTACTGAACTTTTTCATGAATAAAAAATTCATGAGATACAAAGTCACTTCTGTAGTTTTATTAACATCATTGAAAGAACAAAACTCACTTGCCAACTCGTACTCTGTCCACATTATGATCATCACTATGCAAGGAGAAAATAAGCAACTTTTTTTGCACTGTTGATGCTACAGAAACAACAAGAACGGTTTGTGTGACAAAAACCGTTTCCAATATTTGCGCAGCCACTCAATTTAGCGAAACTTTCGCATGCGATATCGTGTGTCGCCCACATCGTAGTTCTTAAACAAACACTGGGTATCCAATCCAGTTGAAAATTGGTCGTTTATTCTCGTTTGTTGATACGATGTCATTCCAATCGCCTACTATCTGTGGGAAGCTACTCATTTGCCGCGGGGCACACGGGAAAATATAAAACCATCTTGGTGATAAAATATACAATGGTTTTAAATAAGTTACCCCTACGACTTACAGTTAGTAAATTCATGAGAGAAGGATCGTAAATAGAAGTTATACATGCTTTTTCGTCCTAATTTCAATTTTAACTTAATTCAGGTCAGCACCTAGTTTGATTAGTATTAGATTTGAAACTGGAAACTTTTTCAGAATTTGAGTTCGCTTGGCCGTAGACTTATTCGCATATAGTGACCCCTTTTCCCTTTACGCACTACTGGGCACAATTCTAGTTCAGAACTAGTTAAGAGTTTGATTATTCATGTTAACTACCTTTTAAGTATTGTACTTGCACAATCAAAGATAATAATTTTAAACAAGCTGTCTGATTTGCTTATTATAATGCCGAATATGGTATACCATATTATAAACCCTGAAAACCGCATATGACTGAGTTTGTTTTCTTATTTGTATGGAAAAATGCAAATAGAATAGGTAATTCGATAATCAATTCAATTATTGGGCAAAATCAAAACACAATTTAGATCTAGTGTTGCCACTATGCATTTTATCATAAAAAGAAAAAAAAAACATTTTTCAAAAATGGTTTGGGTTTCAGGGTTTATAATAATAATAAATTTCCGGGGTTGTATGCACAGTAGATAAAGTCTGTTCGGAAAGAGAACCCTCGTGGGCTTGATTACCGTTTTTCTCATGTTGACGGCACTGTAACGTAACTGTAATATCTTGATATCTATCAAATCAAGATGCCCTCGACGGTTCTCTTTCCAAACAAACTCTACGCTATCTATCGTATTCTGCTTTATAAGGCCAAACACCCTGTATAATGAGCTGGAAGTATAAGCGTCACGAATAGAAAGAAAGCTTAAATGAAAAGGCAACAAAAGCCCTGATAGGGTAATTGATTTTTGTTCTTGCCTTCAATCCAAGAACCCAATATTCGAGGGCCAATATTAATACTGTGTTAATTGAAATTACACAGAGATAAAATCGGGTGTAACATCTCTTTGTATTTTGTTTTCTAATACTGCGGCCTTCTTTCTATATTGACGATTTTAAAAGTAAAATATTTATAACAAAAGGTTTCGAGTTATCGTATATAAATCGATTAATTAATAAATCAAGAAAGTCGCGGAGGCGGAATGAGAAACAGTAACAGAGCCAAGAGGCTACCAGCCGCATACTGTTGTGTATTATCTATCACAGAATATTATAATAGTACTAACGTAGTATTATGGTACTTTTAATAATCTATCCGGACATTATTACCACAATACAAGAATACAAGCATTTGCAGGGTTTGGGACTAAATAAAAAGTCTGGATTCATTTTTGTTATAGTTATGATTATAGGGATCAATACCACGGAACCTTCTCGTACGCCTGTCGACTCGCATTTTTCTATTTTCAAGCGAAACCAATATCTAAATAATAGAGAAAAAGTCTACCATCACAGCGTCCTTTAAGCGGATTAAGCTTTGATTTAATTATCGTAAACAACAAACGGTCTGCGCAAAGTATTTCGATTTTATTTTTATCGTTTCGGAACATGGGGCACTCCATCAATCTCAACACTATTATGCAATAATCAATCTTGTTTCCTACTACATAAGCTTGTGAATATAAACGAGGCACCTATCAATTAATCGACTTTCACCATTCTCAGTTTAATTAAACACCCTATCGGTTTCACTCTCACAAGGCGGAGTAATGGGACCTAAGTTTAGCAACGCTATTAATTGTAATTTAGTTCCCCCATAACTCTGCAGCTAGGTACACGATACTATGTTACGGTACAAACATTTTAATCGGTGACGAAATTAGACATTGTTTTATAAATGTCGTTTTAAACATACTATTTCATAATTGACTATATAGATAAAGTTCTCCATATAGACCAGTGGCGTAGCGTGTGTTTGTGCCGCCCGGGGCGGACCCGAATTTTGCCGCCCCCTATTTTCATTATAAGTCAAGAAAATCAGTAATTATTTCTTTAAATAAGTGATAATTATCTACCTTATTTATTTACTAAAAATTAACTCTTCAGGTTTTTTTTCGGTGCATAATCTTTTATGTAGACGCGTGCTCTGGGCCATACGGTGATGCTGATGATAGTTTGGTAAAAATCATTACCACCAACGAGAGTGTAGCTTAGTCGCGGCGTGCGAAGCGCGCCGCGCGCTCTAGGCCATATGGTGATGATTATTTGGTTAAAATCATTACAATCAATCGTAGTGTAGCCCAGTCGTGGCGTGCGAAGCGCGCCGCGCGCTCCGGGCCATATGATATGATTGTTTGGTCAAAATCGTCAATTATAGTGTAGTCTTATATATTTTTTTTATATTTTTTGTGAAATTTTGCCGCCCCCTAAAAAGTGCCGCCCGGGGCGGGCCGCCCCCCCCGCCCCCCCATCGCTACGCCACTGATATAGACGTTTCAATCTGAGTGCTACTGGTTTTTGAAAGCTTTTGTGTCCATTCTCTTTGTTGAATAATATTACAAATCTTGGTTCTCTTTACCGAACTTTAACGAACGTAAAAGGCGCTGAAAATAAAATCGAATTGAAATTACTCAATTCGAATTTGATCCTGGTCGAATTTGATTTCGTGCGTGCGTAAGGTTATCTAGCTTTAAAATATTGTACTCACAACTTACGCAATAAATCAACACTCACATCCCAAACCCAACCCAAAAAAAACAATAAAAATGTCTCTCGGTTTAATTTGTGTTAATGGACTACAAGAGATGCTAAAACAGTGCTAAATATAAGTAACTGTCAATAATTCACTTTACCTGCGTACTAACTGTACTAATTAGCATTGACGTGACAGCTTTAACAGTACATTTCTGTGGCAGCTGGCGGGCCGCCAGCAAGCTTTTCCTGGTCGGGCCATAACTGGCAGAGTTAACCGAGCTGCCCTGTGAGCAAGGTACTACTTTGTTAATAAGTTATTTTCTACTAGATACTCTAAATTTTTCAGTGACTAGGAAAGCTTGATAAACAAAGATTTAAATCATTATAGATAAGCCCTTACCATAGTATGAGCTCAACGAAATGTGTCAATATTCAAATGAATGAGCCTCACTTCTTTGCTATTAGATGGCTATTAGTGCTCATTTGAATACAGTGTCAGTTATTGCGAGAAACCACGAGAAAACGTTTCAAAATGCCATCTTGTGCATTTCATATTCTGTGCACCAACAATTCTAATAAAACAAATGGTGTAACATTTCACGCGTAATTATTTAAATTTAATTTATTATAAAAAAATATTTTCCTTCCGTTATCAAAAATATTTGACAGCGCATGACAAAGAAAATAAAAAAAAATACTATAAGACAAAAAGAGGCAACACTATTCCAATATATTAAGACCCGCTGGTGTATTAGGGACTCAGTTTATGGGATCGTCTTCTAATGGACGTAAACAACGCATCGCGCATGCGTGCGCATTTTGACAGATTTGAAAAAATGCTAAGTACAGATTTTCTGTACGAAGATCTATCTAACGCTTTAAATCTTTTTTGATGAATGTTGAATGGCTGACATACTCTTTTGTTCTTTTAATGTTTTGTTTCTCGTTATTACCTTCTGTCAAAACGTTGTTTTTCTTGGAATAGAAGAAGGTATATCAGAATAAGCATTTCGCCGTACAAAAGGTCTAATGGAAGCACAATCTCCAGAATGTTTTGAGCACCTTGTATTATTTATAGGAGGGCGTTTAATATTCATGAGCCTTAAATGAGCATGGTTGAAATGAACGCCATTATGACGTCAACTGTGTCGTCAACAGTAACAGTTAGGTAACATCGCAAAATAAATAAATAAATAGTAAGTTACTTGAAAGCTCTTCATTTCAATCGATAACAAACAATTACTAAATACCAATATGACTTCTATAGAATAATCACGTAGCAAGTTAAATAGGTACATTCAAGGGTTTGTTTGATCACAATTCACAAATATAGCAAATTACATCAGACTTGCACTTGCTTCAAATATTGAAACTAACAAATAATATAGGTATGCCATTTATCTACACGGACCCTAAAAAGCTATGGTTTCGTTAAGAACAGGTCCCTTTTAAAATTGAATTTTCACCCATGTAAACACCCATATGAATATTTGGTATTTACATGGGTGACTAAAGCCGCACAACTTTCGCCGCATAGCGAAAATCGATCATGGCAATACAATCTAGGCCGCAGGTGACTGAACAAAATTATCTGCCCCGGTAGCCAAAACTGGCACTACGTTATCACAATATTGTTACATAGGTTACGCCATCAACTACATACATAGACAACAGCGATGCCATCACCTGCGATTCAATTTTAAAAGGGACCTGCTTGACTACGTATAAATCACAGTTGACTAAAATGTAAATAGCCTATTAGATCGCCAGATCTAAGTATTACTGTTTATGTAAACTGAATTGCTCTAGAAACTGTGGTCAAAGTAGGTATAGAGATAATTACCGGTTCAATTAGCTGTTGTAAAGGCTTCCACGGAGGCCTGACGCCTTTTGTGTGCGCCTGTTTCTGATCTCTTAAGACAAGTAATAATTAGCATGAATAGTTTCTTGTCCATCGTTTACTAGCCCCGTTATTCAGGTTATAATACAACTAGATCTCATATTTTCTAGGAATAAATAAAATTATAATATCTACTACCCGGTCGAGTTAATTCGGCACCTGAAGCGCGATAGACCCCCTTCATTTTCTCCTTTCCTCACGCCACCGTCGTCAATTTTTTGAAAGATTTCGATAGATTATCGATAATATATCGCTAACAAATGTACTAATGCTACTGGCATGACGACAGGGGCGTGAGGCAAAGAGAAAACGAAGGGGGTCTATCGCGCTACAGGTGCCGAGTTAACTCGACCGGGATATAAGTAATAAATAAATTATAATCTCATACGATGCCATAAAATAAGTAGGTAGGTAGGTAACTAAAATTGAAATGTTTTTCATGGTTTTCCTTTTATTTAAGATGCTGTGTTACTCAAGAAAAAAATATCCTAAATAGTAAGTGAGTAACTCTTTCCATCGGTATCGTAAAAAAATTGATTCATATTTGGTGGGATCGATTTCTGTTAAAGGTAGGTAGGTCATTTTTCAAAATTCTTTGAATGCATTCCCAATTATTGTTAAAATAAAAATTTAGTCTTCTTTCAGTAAAATTTCCTACCTTAAATATTAAAGGTCTTTCCCTTTGTGCAGTAAAGTTTTGGGAGTAGGAAAAAAAATTGTGAACGGCCTGGCACGGAACACACGTAGAGAGCAGCCGGGACCAACGGCTTAACGTGCCTTCCGAAGCACGGAGGAGTTCGCGATAGTAAATTTTTGGTCACCCATCCCATGACCGACCCTTGCGAACGTTGCTTAACTTACGCAATCGCTGGGCCAGGCGCTAAACCACTACGCCACCGAGCTCCTCTTATTATGGATCAATTTTTGATGGGGACCTTATTATGGATCAATTTTTGATGGGGACCTTATTATGAATCAATTTTTGATCGAAGAAGTCCCCCGACTGCAATTACACTTGTTGTTTAACTTTTTAGTTCGTTTTTGGCAGGGCAGTCGTGTTTTTAATATATTTTTTAATTTATTTATTTTTATTTCACACATTTTAGTGACATATTATATAGTTTTGGAATGTGCTCATCAAGGCCTTTCATTTAATGTCCATATTGTAATAATAGAAGAAAAAAAAATTTTTTTTTTCACTTTTGAAATGGCACAGTCGCCATATTAATATTTTCTAAAAAAATATAGCCAGTGTCACTCGGGATGCTGTAAGGATTCTAACGATACTCCATTTATCTAAATCAGTTCAGCCATTTAGAAATTATGGTGGAATAAAGAAACTCACATACCCACAAACATACATGAACCCTGAACACATACACTCTTTTTGCTTTGGGCAGTCGTGTAAACAACCTTTTCAACACACTTGCTCGTAAAGTGAGCCCTAATACATCGCTTTTAGGGCCATAAACCGAACTATAACAAACGCGTTCAATAATATATAAAACACTAGTTGGTTATAGAATTATCCCTACAAAGTTAAATAGGTACCTTACTGCAAGTTCTATGCGAGTAAACAGAGCATTTTCAATTTAACCGGGTAATACAGTTATTTTTTTAGTAACAACAAAGAGGTTTTATGCCGCTGAAAATTCATTTGCATTTTTGGAATAAATAAATGTGTAGGTCCTTAGTTAAGTCTAACAAATATTTATTATTATCAAATTATTCCTAATTTACAATATTTTGTTAAAAAAATATTAAAATATTAGCATTTTATCACCTAAATTTATAATTTTGAAGTAGGCTGTATGCTCACTAACCCCTTTGTTCGCAAAATATTCTTGCATTGGGCGTGTGAAAAAAACAAAAAAAAGCCTTTTCTCAGCATGATTATGATTTTGTTTTTGTCGTATTTGTTGCTGTGTGGTAAATTACTTTGTTTTTTCCTCGTAAATGTGTTGAAAAACGTCGTATGAAACTCGTGAGCTCTTACTTATTACAGCCTTGTGTGCAATAAGCAACCTAAGCTAACTTGTATCATAATGTACTATTTCAATACAGTTGCTCGAAAATGTGAGCTTACGCTGACAGGCCAGCGTGCGGTAAGTTGAATTTACCGCACGCCGTGCGTTTTTGTTTACGGTTTAGTACAGCGTGCGGTAAGTTGATTTTACCGCACGCCCGCGCCGTGCGTTTTTGTTTACGTACGTTTTTTTTTATTTCTACTAGCTTCCACCCGCGACTTCGTCCGCCTGGACAGTAGAAAAATATAGCAACCAGTTAAAAATGACCTCTTTAGTGTATGAAAGCTAGTACTAAGGAGAGTTCAAGCTGTTTCTCTGGTTCCACCCACCTGAATTTAATGAAACATAGCTTAGATTTTAAGTTGGACCTTAATCTACTAAACTATGAAAAGCCCATCAAAATTATTTTAGTGGTTTTTGCGTAATACGCGCACAAATATTTGGAATTTACAGTTTTATTATATGTATAGATTACAATTTCAGTAGTTCCTATAATGTTTTCTCGCAAATGTATTGAAAAACGTAGTATGGCACACGGTTGTTAAGGTTTTTTAAAACTCCTTACCAACCTTGTATCATAAACTACTATTTGTGGGGGGTATTTTTCAGCCTTGGGCGGTGCTGATTCGTCATTTTTCACATTGATTATTTATTTTGAGATAAAAATGTATCTATGTGAAGTGAATCATAAAGTAACTTACTATACTTTTCCGTTATTTTTTATAAGTAAGTACATCATTTATTACAGAATGCTGAGTTCCCAAAAACAAATACAAAACAAAAGTTACAATTGAAATACTTCGTGATTTCTATCTGAACAAGAAACTCATATTACATTTTCTTCGTTCCGCACTTGATTAATCAAACGGAAACTGTTATGTAGGTAAACTGGTTCCAAAACAATATTAATTATACTTTAGGCAGGTATTTTATTTACTGACCAATAACACATTTTTTACGCACCTTATTGAATATCCTACGCGTTTTTATCCCGGCTACCGGTTATGGAACGAATTAACACCAACAATTTGCACGATTCGAGAGTACCTATGTCTTTATTAGGAGCTCAAAACATTACTTATGAAGTGAGTGTTATTTTACTAATTTTCAATAACCATTTGAAGTATTCGTTATATATAAAAATTATATTATCAGTAGTTTTATAAGGATCTTAACCCGCAGCGGGCATTTTCCGTGACTAGGTCTAATTCGATTAGGGCTGCCACTCCCGGGCGGCGTTTTCTCCATTATCGGCACACCGCCTCTTGACTTTCAGCTTCCTTGTCTAGCTAAATCGACGTTTTATTAGGAGCACTAACCGTGTTAGGGTCCCCCCAGACCTACCGGTTTCTTTTCTTTGCTGTTCGGCAATGGAGCGCCGGCCAAGAGGCTCATTTTCAATCTATCGCATATTTTCAATCTATCGCATATTTTCAATCTAAGTACATTTCACATATGTGAGCTTTGTTCCTTAACCGATCGTTATGAAAACACAAAAAAATAGTTCAGGTGACGCAGCGGCGAGAGCTGTCTTTGTGTGTGTGCGATACTCGAGCGCCCGTAGTACTAAGCTAAACTTCTGTTAGTCTCTCTATTTTGTGGTATATGTATTGAAGCTGCGATGTTTATGTGTACGTTTCCCGCGTACTCGAACTCTTCCTGTTTATTTTAGTCCAATTTCTCAGAACTTAATTTACAAAATAGTTATACAATATACCTACTTACAACGATACAGTTTAACGAAGTATTTTTTGATATTAAACTTGACTATGAGTAATGTAATGAGTCAGATGTGCAAGGATATCAAATTGCAAAACTAAACTATATAAAATACTTACTGATCTAAAAACAAATCTAACTAGTGCCTACAATAACTGTCATAGTGGTATTTAGTTCAATTGATGTTGATAAACCTTTTCCGCAAGAATGATAATGTTTTCACCTCTGAGTTACGACCATTTGTTTGAAATCATCCGTAATCATACTTTGTAGGCATTTAACTAGCACCGGCATTAAATTTTGTAGACATTAAACAAGATATATAGGCATTTTGCTTCATAGGCATCGTGCATTTATGGTACTTATCGCTCAAAATGAACTTGAACGTGTAAATGTAAAATATATAAACATACTTTATGTTGTTTCCTTGTTGACATCGTCGAGGTCGCAGGACCAATAACTCGTCGAGTGCGCGTTCTCTCTGGATTACGATAATATGTAAATTTAGGACGTCAAGCGGACGTTTTATGATGGCTGGAACAGCTTTACTGCGTTACGACCGAATTACGATTATTCCGCGTTGCGACAGAAATGTCCGTGATAATCGATTTGTGATCGAATTACAAACAATGTAACAATATAAGCCTTTTCTTCACTTAGTATCTATGATTGTAGTTGAAGGTCTTATCTCAAGAGTCCATGATCCTGACCAACTATAGCGGCCGCATCGGCGTCACACTTGAGTGCATTCTCCTCAAACAAGGTCTGAATTACAAGGCACTTTCGTGTTTTTCTCTCTGTACCAAAAAAGCTTTGTTACTGATGTGCAAAAAATTAAAAAATTCTCAGAATTCCCAAAAGATTCATTATAATAACGTTATTCCAAAAAAATACCAATTAAGACAAACTGACAAACAAAGTTAATCCATTTTGTAGTAATAAAGAAACACCTTCTGACCAAAAACGCAAAAAGTTAATCCAATTTAAAAAAAAAACGATGTTTAATCCACAATAGTGTTCTATTTCAATGCCATATTTTGTCTCTAAAGTCACAATGTGCAATAACACAGCATGCGGAAACATTACGTGCGACATGAAATATATCACGGCGGCAATAATGTGCGCTTGCGTCCATTAGGTATTTAATCTGTGCTTGCGTCCTTTTCGTCGTCATTCGCCTCGCAAAAACGAGACGCTATTGGGACGTGACGGTCAGCAGCTGAGTCAGCACATTAATGCGGTCACGCGATTACTTGGCGATCAGCAATCGAGGCTTGGGTGCCGCTGCTAACGCTAGTTTACTTTCTCCTTTGTTTCGATGCAAGTAAGAGTGTCTTCGGATTAAAGTCCAATTTAGTTAATGGTGTACTCAGCCGAGAGATGCCTATTCAATCCGTGAAGTTAAATTCCTGATCATATCAATTAAAAACTCGAACTTTCTCTTCCTAACGATTATATTGTAAGTTATTTTATCACTTTTCGGAAACAGTCATATTATAGCACTTTATTGACTTATTCCTAGATCAGCGACACTGTTAATAGGGTTTCAGGAAAAAACTATCTCCTTTTTTTGCACTTGATTGATAGGCTTACTTGCGTTTGATATGCTTTATTCCACAGAGTTTCAGAGGTAAGTATCTACCTAATAAAATTTACTTTACGTATGGGCATTTTTATAAAAAACAACATAAAAACAATCAGAAACAATTGATTTACACCCAGGGGCCCTACCGGCTAACTTACATGGCTATCGTAATCGCTTTCATTTGATAGATGGATGTGATACATTACTACTTCCTGTGGTGAGTTTTTATTTATGCCAAATAGAAGAAGCAATGTCCCATCCATCTGTCAAATGAAAGCGATTACGATAGCCATGTCAGTTAGCCGGTACGGCCCCAGGTCGATGCAGATGAAGGTCGGAGTCGAGGTGACCTTCAAGCATGTTAATGGAAGCGATAAGCTGCAGGGTCTGAAAATAATTCGATCCAGTGACTGCACCCGTACTCTGGCGTGCGTCAACTGGTATCGAGTGAGCAACCGGTGCACGTGAAAGTTATAAAATCTGATATTCTCTTTAATATGTCTCTTATTTGAACCTGCCAAACCCTTTTATAGGGTGCAAATAGCTTTGTTTAGTATTTTTGTATAACAGATTGTTGTGATTTAGAATATAATTAATGAAAAATAGTACTGAAATTGTTGTCAAATCGTATTGTCCTTTCTTGTTTGCCGGAAATACATTTTATTTGTAACAAACTTGCTCAAATCGGGAATAAATATATGAATTTATGTTTGTTATTTTGTTAGATTAAAAGTCTATTTAATTACACTACAATAATTATCTTTGTTACTTTATAATTAATATTTTCGGAAACGGATACGGTAGACATATTTTTGTAATGATTTTGTTATATTTTCGGAAATACATTTTATTTGCAACAATATGTAACATAAACTTACTCAAATTGGAAATTAATGTAAAATATATATTTGCTATTTTATTAGATTAAAAGTAAATTTAATTACACTCAAAACCAAAATTATCTTTGTTACTTTAAATTAATATATTCCGGAAACGGATACGGTACACATATTTGGTATCAAATTTGTTAGAATAATGGTTATAATAAGTTTGCTGTAAAGTAGTTTTAGATGGTAGAGGCATTCTTGGTCGAGACGCCTTAGTGTGAAGACTTACTTATAATTGTTGAAGGAAAATAAAATAGTAATCAGACTACTGAAGTTTTTATTATAAGATGCACTTTAAGATTGAACTATATTTACTTAAATCAATAATGAAAGGTTTGGGATAAACTCTATCGATACGAAAATTTGTATATATCATGATAACGTCTTCGTCTGCGACTTTACCTACATAAATTCTGCATAGTTAAATTTAGTTAGTAAAATGACAGATTTGCGTAGTTAGCACCTAAAATAATTATTGCTGCATGCATAGCTGTTTCTCGGCTTATTTATGTCTCAAGTCAACTTAAGTCTCAAGATGCTCAATCAAGTTAATGCACAAAAAGGTGATTTACAAACAGACGCCATTACAGGATTAGTAAATAATAACAGTACTTATTAATTTATCGTATAAATGTTTTGATTAAGACGCGATAGATTAAGATCGACGTGTCACGAGATAAAGAGATCAAACAAAACACGTACTTTAAACCTTCGATTTGTCAACCAGTCCATGCTTCTTAAACGTATAGGCACGCGTGCGCACTTCTTTGTGTCGTCGTGCAGGTGTGAGTAACGGCACCGAGTCACTCATCCCTTTGTTGATTTGGGACTCATTACCAACGCAAACCTCCGTCTCACTCCGTTATATTTGAGTTCCATCACACCACTAGTTATAGCATGGGAGACAAACTGCAGTTATTTATGCATTTTAACCTACATCGTGTATTGACTTTATACGTGTATTCGTTAGTACCAATTGATTCACTAATGATCAAGCAGTTTTTATATTGATGTCAGATAAAAAAATATCTGTATGTAAAAGTAAACCGCAATTCGCTGATTATATTTAAGCCGTTGAAGACATTAAGAGGTTTAATTAATCAAAATTGGGACGAGAGAAAGTGTCTGCGGTGATTAATGGCATCCGCCAAGTAACTTAAGCGTAAAACAAAGAAGCGCAAAACTGTTCTTAAAATAAATAATGGTATTTTATTCAATGTAGGCTATTAATTTAATTATGTGTCCATAGAAAGTTTTATTGCCCATCCAAAAGGAAATAAAAAAACAGAGTAAATTAGATATGATAGTCCTTTCCTTTATTAGCCAGATGTGGCTAGAGTAGATACAATATATCATTGAAGGTAGGCGCAGTTGACGGAATAAAAACATTAAAATAATTTGATACGGCGAGTGCGTCCATGGGTCCAGTAAAAAGTGGGCGCAGTCACCAAAAGACTCATTGCTGGTTTGAAAAGAAGCAAACAACTTTTTACTGTCGTAAATAAAGTTTTGCAGGCCATTTTATGATCCTTATTTAAAAATTTATTCTTCTGTCACTTTAAATCTATCAAGTTTCCAATACCTAACAAAATCGGTGGACGTGATTTATATTGGTGTGAAACCGATTAGTCTTCGTGTCATGACCCACCTAGCACCTTCGAGAATAAAACCTCTGACCGTAGCCGGCTATAGATTGCGCTCCCGCTGTGCTCACACTCAGAACTAATGCTATTCCATTTGATTCTATGATAATGGAACTGCTATAAACTAGTTTAGATTTAAAGGGCATAATTTATTAGCCTCGGTTCCTATTGAAAGAGATTCGTTTTGCTTACGGACGGTAGAATTTTGACAGATAGCTAGTAGAGAATCTGACAGAATTCTACCGTCCATAATCAAACTGATACATAGTTCTTCAATATAGAAATCGGGGATTATACGCCTTGTTGTCTCGTCCTTCTATGATGAAATTCACAACTTGTAGTATCGCTTTTGCGCACTCGATGACGCCACATTTCATCAACTTCGGACGAGACAACAGTCGTATAATCTCAACAGAACTACACTTTTCGTTCGTTTGATTGTACATTTCGACACTATAAAATACCGTTCGTTACTAAATGCTGAAAGTACCCCAGTACATACAGACGGTATTGCAAAACTGCATTCTAAGCAATAAACTACGATCAGAAATGCAGTTATTTCCGAATCAAAGTGCAGTCACGTACGTGCAGTGACGTGGGTCTATAAATAGGACGGGCGTTACCGTGGCGTTGGCGGCGCGGCTGCGGGGCACGATGCTGCAGTCCAGCCACTATCGATTCGGTCTATTTCCACCGGAGTCAAGGACCGGTTATGTGCGTGCTGAGGGTTGCCAACCGTCCCGCAGTACGAGGGACGTCCCGTTTCTGAGACCCTCAACGAGACGTCCTGCTCGGGGTGTGTACGGGACGCTAAATATCCCGCTTTTGGAATTAGCTACACACGCACATACATCGACTGCGCACAAAAATCGCGCTGCGCGGCCGTTTTTACCGACTTCAAAAGGAGGGAGGTACTCAATTCGACCCTTTTTTTTTGTATGTACACCGATTACTCGAAGACGGCTGAACCTATTGAAATGATTCAAACGTTATTACATTAGGTAAAAATTCAAGTTGGTCCCATTTTTTAAATTTTGAAATCGGTTCAGTACTTTTCAAGTAATCTTGAAAAAAGCACGAAAATAGTATGATTTTGTGTGAACTACCTCGATGATTATTCGTATAACTTCTTTGTTTATAATATGAATAAATTAATTATTTTTTTGTTGGAAAAGGGATATCTTATGTGTAGTTCTTTAACCGACTTAAAAAAAAGGAGGTTCTCAGTTTGACCCGCATGTATGTATGTTTCTCCGCGATTAACTCACGTTTGGCTGACCCGAGTTTTCTACCTAAATACCTAATACAAAAGGTACCTACACTAAAAATTAAAAAAATTAAAAATTGTTTAAAAAACAAAAAACCGACTTCAAAAAACCTACCTCTAAAAAGCAAGAAATAATATTCGTAATAATAAAAACACGTCTATTGAAGTCGGGTGTGGCTTTTAGAATAAAAAATAAGGAATTTGTACTCCAGCCCCACCCGACTTCAATAGACGTGTTTTTATTATTACGAATATTATTTCTTGCTTTTTAGAGGTAGGTTTTTTGAAGTCGGTTTTTTGTTTTTTAAACAATTTTTTGGCAATAGTAGGTACAAGATAAATGGATGGAACCGACTTAAAAGTCGCGCTGCGTGGCCGTTTTTTACTTTATATAGACAGACAAGATGTGGACGGACGAAACTGTCTAAACAGAGAGAAAAAAACTCTGTTCTGTACTGTCTAAAATCGCGTTACGCGGCCGTTTTTTACGGTTTTTCTCGTTTCTGTACATTTGTAGGCAGGTCCTGCTTTTTTTGGCAAAGTCCCGCATAAAAATTTCTGATGTCCCGCACATCTGTGAATAGGAGGTGACGACCCTAGTGCTGACCTCTCACCTGCGCTTAACATTTGTCTGATTCTTTTGTTTTTAATTAAAAGCCGTGTGTTTGCGACCTCAACGCAGAAGGTTCAGGGTTCGCCCCCGGAATGATTAACTCGTTACAAAGAAGGTCACCCATACGTGGAATAGCAAGCCTGAAGAAACAATTTAAATAATGTTTACAATTCTGGGAAATCCAACATAAAACGCGGAGATTCTTAAGAATAAAGTGTTATTGTTTTTATTGTTGAAAATTTAAAAGTTGTGATGTATGTAGGTAGTAGGGTTGCCAACCCTACTATAAAATATAGTATCCTACTATATTAAGGGCTTGCCTACTATATTTTTTGAAAAAATACTTATATAGTAGGCAAAACTACTACATTTTTTCAAGTGAAAAAATTAAACAAAAGCAACTAAAAAAAATACAACAAAATAAGAAAATACACTTGGCTTTATGGTTGTTGAATAAATTATGAAAAAGTTAGTACTTAAATGCAACTTCTTTAAAATCCTTCATACAAAACGGCAACCTACTATATTTTTCTGGACTTTCTCGCCATCTACTATATATTTACACTAAAAATCTTGAAAGTACTATATTTGATCCAAAAAAAGTTGGCAACCCTAGTAGATAGGTACCTTAAATTTGTAGCTATTATAAAGGGTTGTAAAAAAACAACAACCTTACATGAGTAGATACGAACATAAATAAACAACAACGGTTGTTCTACGAATTTTCCGAAGACAAAAAAAATAGATTTCCATACAAATGTCTGAACAGCGGATCGAGTTCTGTATGAAAATTAGAATGCTTTTTTTTTTGTTTTCCGAAAAGTTGTAGAACAAACGTTGTTGTTTATGATGTTAGTAATCCACTACTGCGAGGTTTCGTGTTTTACAAATGACCCTGTAAGTATATTAACAAGTAAACAAAGGTTTGCTTAGCATGCGTGGTGAGTTGGTTGCACAGACTGATTAGCATGTAGCGATGATGAGTATTAATATTGAGCGATGCGTTCCCACCGCGCGGGGCGGCGGCGCAGCTCACGCGCCACGCCGCGGTGGACGCGGAATACTAACGAGAGGTGCGCCGGCGCATCTTATTAGAAATCTATTACCCGTGAACGTGCGGACAGACAGCTTAAGCTCTATGTATCAACAGGCTCTCCTAGAGCTCCTAAACATAGCAAAGCTTCCTATTATTTTAATCAAATATTAGCGATACTCAAACCATCAGAAGGTTAAGATAGTTTCACGTAGGTGTGTATCTAACTTGTGTCTTAGGCTTAGCGCCCACGACCGAGTAATCGCCCGCGAAATGACACAACAAAGGTTTTACAATTAGCCAGCGACAAAAAGCGCCGCGATTAACACTGCGTTTATAGCAGCTACAAAAAGTAACTCGTGGGCGTTTACGTATTTAAATCTGTATGTTCTATTCTCGGCGACATCAAATCGCTGCAATTAATCGCTCGTGGGCGTTATCCCTTATGATCACACCAATGGCACAGAATAGATGTGAAAAGCTTCATTATCTGGCTTCAGCTTGTAAATGAAATGCAAATAATGCTGTCGGATTGGAATCCTTCGTTAACTTATTTAACAGTTGTTTATTTATTAGGTTACAGATCAACATTAAAGGAACTTTATTAGAAAAGCATTTTATTACGAGAAACCTTTAAAGAAATTATTTTTAACCAAACATCCTGATTTAGATTATTTACTATATAGTGGTGCTCTCCCCACATCTGTATTTTACAACAGAATTGCCAAATAAAGAACACGCACAGTTTGAGCAAAGGTTTTCACTCAATTTACTATTCCGTGCGACGCGTGTGCTCCGACAAAGCGATTCGTACGTGTGTTCCCAAACTATTATAATAGATTCTATACACAAAAACGTATGTACATCTCCGGACATAGAGATTGCGGGAGGTCGTTGACCTCCGCTAAGCCTCCGACATACTTATCTCACGATGCCTAATCGATGGGCATCGCCCTGCGGCCGGCGGCGGACGCGCGGAGAACTATCGAAGCAAACTAGTTTTGGACAACGGACTTTGTTAATGCCATTGCCTCAGAGAATACTTCACACGCATACCAGACTTTCTTTCTTCTTCTTTCTTTCGACGTTTTATTAAAGTCTGAAGGATTTGTCTTTTAAAATTGAAACTCCCACGCTAGCATACAACGAAAGAACAACATGAAAGAGTCTGCCACTTTAAATCCGAGCAAATAAACTGAGAGATTTCGGGTAAAAAAATAAGTTCTTCAGTTAGACTTTATTGTGTCTAAAACCGTGGTAAATTTATTTTTAAAGTTACTTATTATTTTGTTCTTTCTAACCTATTCAAGTTAGTTTATTTTTGCTCGCAAATGCCTTAAATATTAATTTGAATATTGCTGTATTAAATCTAATTTTGATGATTTGAATTTATACAACGTGTTCCAAAAATGCCCCTAATACCGAATATGGTAGATTCAAACTGAGCAACTTTTGCTATGAGACAAACTCTGAAAACGCGAAAAAATCAGCTGAATCATACAAAAATTAATAACGAAAATAAATATCAAAATGTATGAAACAGCTGTTTTTTTCCCGCAATTTCAGACTTGGTCCCATAGTAAAAGTTGTTCAGTTTGATGGTCCCTATCTACAATATTCGGCTTTAGGGATATTTTTGTAACACGTTGGATATTATTATTGATGAATAGACAACAAACCATAGTAGCTTTTGTAACATGTTGATATGTTACTGTAAAAGCCGTATATTGGTAAATCTTAGGTTTTACTGGAAAATCTTAAGATTTAAATAAGTTCGGGGTTTTACAGTAACAGATATAACTAAAGGCCGGATTTGCAGTGGCAGGAATACAATCTTGCTAGTGATTACCAAATTATCGGAAATGTTTATATATATCGATTTTTTAAAAATATTTTTGAAGTGGAACTTCTTTGATCGCGTCTGTATTTATTTTTTGTATTTTACCAAGGAGGATGTATTTCTTAAAAATTTGACATTCTATTTCACTCACTTTGACTTTGCTATCTTTGCATCAAGAAAAACTGCAGTGAATTTTATTATTTATACATTTCACGATTTTCACTTTTCTTAATGTTGGTAGGTAATTTCTACTATTTCCGACAGTAAGTCTATATATCACGTTACATAATTATATTTTTTTATCGATAAATTACACAAATATATAATCAAGTTGTCCACGCACTATAAAACGTCATTTTATTCGTGCTACCGCAAATCCGGGGTCTGGATATAACACAGAAACTACTTTGAATTTCTTATTTAGTAGACGTATGTCGTATTTACATAAAGTCATGAAGACAATAGGTTTCATCGCCAAATTGTTTTTTTTACAGACTAGATACTATGCGTCCAATCAAACACTTTAGGGGCTATGTCAAAAATAAAGCTAAATAGCAATGAGAAAACAACGCGCGCGGGAGCGAGACTAAGTTAAAATGTATCGAGCCAAAATCACTGAATAGTGTTTCTGTCTGTACGTGTCTGGAGAAAGATATAAAGAAATAAAGGTATATATTAATTTCAGATCTCTCAGATCCGCGACCTATGGTATTACATCAAAAAGTGTAATTTTTTAGACGTATTCTCTTAAATTAGCATAATTATTAAGTTGAAGGAGCGTTCTTCAATCTCGTCAATCCCATGAATAATTCCCACGCACGCGCCTTCCCGCGGGATCTGCGACGATAAATCTCACTTCATTTGTTTTACTCCGATAGTGTTTGCACAAAATGAACGCGCGTATATCGAACTAAGGATATACATATTTAATCACATCATGCGTCGATAGCATCATGAATAAAATAAAATCGAACATAATTACTATAACAGTCACGGTAAAAAAGATAAAAGAAAAGGAGTTAGGTAGGACATCATATTTACAATTAACCATTTATATAGATTGTAATTCTTAGTCTGTAGGTAATAATTGTTATTAAAAACGTTCACTTATGATTTTACTAGCGGCCGCCCGCGACTTCGTCTGCGTGGAAAGTTTTATTATTTCCCTCAGGAACGATACGTTTTTTCGGGATGAAAGGTACCCTATGTCCTTCTCTGTACCCCTGGCAACGTGTATGTAAAATTACATGATGATCGGTTCAGTAGTTAAGACGTGAAGAAGTAACAAACAAACAAACAAACATATAAACAAACAAACGGACTTTCGCATTTATAATATTAGTAAGGATAATCTTTACGTTTATTATTTTCCTAATTTCGGGTTACCTTGGTAATCCGAAACTCGAAAAATCATAAACGTACGGACTTCGAATGCGAGCTATGTGCGACTCGTATCAAGTTTCAAGAGCAAAAAAAAAATTGTTTAAAAAACAAAAAACCGACTTCAAAAAACCTACCTCTAAAAAGCAAGAAATAATATTCGTAATAATAAAAACACGTCTATTGAAGTCGGGTGGGGCTGGAGTACAAATTCCTTTTTTTTAATCTTAAAGCCCCACCCGACTTCAATAGTCGTGTTTTTATTATTACGAATATTATTTCTTGCTTTTTAGAGGTAGGTTTTTTGAAGTCGGTTTTTTGTTTTTTAAACAATTTTTTATTTTTTAATTTTTAGTGTAGGTACCTTTTGTATTAGGTAGTGTAGGTATATTATTTAGGTAGAAAAATCGGCTCAGCCAAACGTGAGTTAATCGCGGAGAAACATACATACATGCGGGTCAAACTACGAACCTCCTTTTTTAAGTCGGTTAGAGAACTACACTTAAGATATCCCTTTTCAAACAAAAAAATAATTATCTTATTCAGTTCATAAACAAAGAAGTTATACGACTGATCATCGAGGTAGTTCACACAAAAATCATACTATTTTCGTGCTTTTTTCAAGATTACTTGAAAAGTACTGAACCGATTTCAAAATTTTAAAAAATGGGACCAATTTGAAAGTTTACCTAATCTAATAACGTTTGAATCATTTCAATCGGTTCAGCCATCTTCGAGTAATCGGTGTACATACAAAAAACAAAAAAAAACAAAAAAAAAAAAAAAAAACGGGTCGAATTGAGTTTTTGATTTCCTTTTGAAGTCGGTAATAACATCATAAGGTTATTTTATCACGCAAAAAAGTTTTATGTCCTATGGCACAGAATACATAATAGTCCTATGGTGCCTATGGTTAGAAAATTTATTAAAAAGTTAATAAATGGAACTATCGGCCAAGTGCGTGTCGGGCCACGCGCCATAGGGTTCCGTAGTTACCTTATACCATACCATATTTAATACCACCTATCAATTTTCGTCTGCAAAAATAACTTTGTTTTTCACAGTGTTGGTATGAATGATAAAGTTATATTTGCGGTTTTGGAAAATGTGCTATATCTCAAAAACTAATTATTATATTTCGCTCAAACTAATTTTAGTTGAAAGTTTTTATTAAAATCTACAGCATTATATTTTTTTTAGATTTTTCACTCTCTTATTTCAAAAGTTAAAGGGGGGGGGGACACACATTTTACCACTTTGGCAGTGTATATCTTTCAAACGGTTGACTTTGAGAAAAAATTGACTTAAGAACCTCAATGTCATTTTTAAAGATCTATCTACAAACAGCCCACACGTATTGGTTTGAAGAAAAATTTTTTTTTTCTTTTTTAGTTCCATGTATGGGGAGCCCCCTCAAAAAAATATTTTTTTATTTTTGTGTTAAATTCGTTAAGCAGTTAACAGTACCCTTAGCACGAACAGCTATCGAAAAAAATAACGCGCGTAAAATCATTCGATAGTGCAATTTTGTATTGGAAATTTGTACAACGCCATCTACCGCCGAATAGCAAAATTAAAATTTCCATAGATAATTCTCTATCGAGTAATTTTACGCGCGTTATTTTTTTCAATAGTTGTTCGTGCTAAGGGTACAGAATACATCTACCTACCAAGTTTCAACTGTGTAATCTTAATACTTTCGGAATAAAGTGGCTGTGACATACGGACAGACAGACAGACATGACGAATCTATAAGGGTTCCGTTTTTTGCCATTTAGGCTACGGAACCCTAAAAAGGATAAATTTTGCAATGATATATTCAACGACTAGCATTTGTCAGGAACATGAAATTTCCTTATCTTAGTTCTAACACCAGTGCAATAAAAATCGGTTCAGCCAAACGCGAGATAATTGCGGACAAACATACATACATACATACCGGTCAAACTGAGAACCACCTTTTTTATATTAAAAATATGTCTCTTAAGGCTGGGTTATGCGGAAACATTTGTCTCTATTTCTTTACGTGTAAAGAGTAAGTATGGAAAATAACCTCACTTCTGCACTATTTCGATGTTTTTCGTTGTTTTTTCATCATTATCTTTAGCCACAGATCACCCCCTGATCTGTGTCTTTAGCTAATCTGTGTAATTATCTTTCTTGAAAAAAGTTATTGGAGCTACTTCACAGCACGTTAAAGTGTATTTTGATGTAGAATTCAATACGTTTCCGCTTTTATTTACGCCAAAAATATGACCCTACGCAAGCGCTGTTGATGATATTCTAATAATTTTTTTCAATCATCTGTGAGGTTTAAACACAATTTAATACTTGTAGCTACTAGAGAGAATGTATTTAGCTTGTCGTATGTTTTTTTGTGGCTACAACTTTACGAATCCAATATAAAATAGTATGTCCCTAAAAAGAGACGGTAGGTACCTCATTTTTTCGGATTTTCTTTTGTGATTGATTGTTATTGTATTGGCCATTTATCTTGGAGGTAAGAAAAGTCATTTTTGATACGTCCTTTAACTCGAGTCTTTATACCGAAAATAAAAAGGGCTTTTTATAGTACCTTATTTACAATTGGGGTTAGTTTGGTTTGATAATAAGTTATTATAGAAAGTTATTTTCTTGAAGTTTGAGGATAACCATTAATTTCAAGTTAAGAACGCTTATTTTTGTAGACTGGGGCAAGTATATGTATATTTAATTGTAAAACGCGTAAATAAAATGAGTTATGGTTAAATGTAAGTGGAGCGGAAACTGACTGGTTGCGCGTGAGTCGCGAACCAGTCGCCTTCAACATCATAAATCACTCGCCGGCGAGCATGGGAATCACTCCTGAAACCTGATTCCATAAAAAAACAAAAAAACTGGAGACATGTCCTTGGTCTCTGCTCCCGCGCATCTGTCCGGCGCCATCTTGATAAATCATCGCTAATTACAATGTCGTATTCATTACTTTCATTAGAATGACAGCTTGATCGATTGATGTGATATATGTCAAAAGCTTGATTAATGTACAACATTGTGCATTTCTTATTTTTTTTTTTTTTTTATTTTTTTTTTTTTTTTTTTTAAACTTAGGGTTTGTCTTACGCGTGTGTAAGTCATTCAATGACCCACACGCACTGAAATCAATTTACTTTGCATACGTTCGTAGCTTACTAGAGTACGCAAGCCCCATATGGTCACCTCAGTATGCTGTGTATGTGACTAGTTTAGAGCGTATACAAAAGAAATTTGTTAGCTACCTAGACTATCGCTTGCGCAACTCTGCCAATTCTTACATTGAATCATGTCGTACTTATAACCTCCTGACGCTTGAGGAACGTCGACTGATGTTGGACATGAGCTTTCTTCATGACATTCTAAATGGAAAATTAGACTGTCCCGAATTGGTTGAGAATATCGGGTTCTGTACTCCCAGGCGCCGTACACGACACACTCCCTTGTTACATGTCCCTAGATGTGCCACTAACTATGCTCGCAATAGTATATTGGTTCGCCTTCCCCATACTTACAACAAGGAATTTGGTGAGCTTGACATATTTTCTCTTTCTAAGACAGCCTTTAAAACTACTATTAAAAACAATTTCTTGAAAAAATTAAATATATTTATATAATGTGTAAGTCTTTGGCATGGCAATTTAATAAATAATAAAACAATATCTATTTAAAAATTTAAATTAACTGAATTTGGAATGTAGTAAGTGATACAGTATAACGAATGTTTTTTTTTTTTTTTTTTAACAAGTTAATTTGTACTTAGCTTCTAAATTTCATAAAAAAAAATGTGTAAAGAGTGTTGACTAATGACTTTGCGACTGATTTCTTATCATTACAATATTTTATTAACTTAAACTAGTTTAGAATTTACTAAGTAAGGTAATTTTATGGAAAACCTGTAATTGGCCTTGCTAATGGTTAGAATTAGTAGTAAAAACAAATTGTAACGCTGTTGGTTTTCAAATAAAGTAAAATAAAATAAAAAAATAAAAAAAAAATTATTTTGTTAGGTAAGTACTTATGTTACTACAAGTACCTATGTCAAGAGTTTATGCATTTACTTCCATGCTTTTGTTTCACAGGTTTGATTGAGACCTCGGACGAATTAACCACATTGAGACTATTTTTGAGACATTAGACGCAAATTAGCGTACCACCCTTAGGTTGTTGATATTCCAACCATCAACACAAAGCATTTTGCTAATACTTTTATAATGCGAACAGCTAAGGAGTGGAACAGGCTGCCTGCCGATGTTTCCCAATAAGTAGTTATAACTTGGACCTTTTGAAGGCTAGAGTGAATAGGCTTTATCTAAGTGATATCCATCGTAGTCCGCATCATCACTGAACACCGTGTGATTATGGACAAATGCTCACTTATTTTCAATAAAAAAAAGACTTCACTTGTTGCAAAACATTACTACACTTCATTTAGCAAAACAGCTTTTCAATTTTCCAGCAATTCGCAGATTCTGTAAATCGGTTTAGTAACTGGTTACACAACCGTCTATGACGTCTCTCCCTAAATCGGGAATGTTGCCGAAGTTCGCGATAATCCAGGGGTTTACATCACGAGGCGCTCGATCGCTACAGCAATCGAACGAGAATCGGAGATGGTGGCGACCTTCCGTGGCGACGTGATAGCCCATAATGGGGTACATGTCGCCTCGATTCTTAAAACGATTTCATCGCAACCGTTTCTCTTACGAACAGTTACGGAAGCGGTAAATAGGTTTTGAAATAACATACAACCGATTTGATTAGAATTTCAATATACTACAAACATGAAGTACTTATTACAAAGTGACATGTAATAATTTATTTGGTGTTGTTTGTTAAGAATGATAGCTTCATTATTGTGAAACAATCGATTAATAATCTATTGTTTCATAATTATGATTTATCATATTTTTTCTATTTTGAAACTGTTATTTCATCATGAAATCCGACGTTTACTTTTTGATTAGATTACCATTCACCAAGTTAATCAACTTAGTACGTAATAAGCATGTTTAGGATAGGATAGGATAGGACGGATATGATGTTTTAAAGATTAAAGTCCTGTAAAAAAATAAAGACTTACTTATTAAAAAAAGTTAAACAACAAATTAGCATTAATGCAGTGATGTTCGAAATTTTTAAAACGAACATGTTACATTATTTTGTCAACCAACTAAAAACAAACTTAACTGAGTAAACTCGCTTAAATTCGACAGCACTTAAATTAATCTCTTAGTTTTTAGAGTAAATCAACTTGACGAATAAAATGACCGAAAGTAAATTATCTTTAATGACATTTTCAGGTTAGCTGTAAGTATAGGTACTTTAAGCCATAACAAAAAATATCATAAATTCTACATTACTTTTATAGGAATTTATATTGTCATCGTTATATTAATCAACTAAAATATGAAGCAATACTATTTTATTTAGACATCATCTTCTTTAACATAAGGAAAATCTGTTTTCCAGCATAAAGGAAATGTATTTGACGGGAGATGGGATCAGAGTGGATGTAACAATAAGTTGCTGATGGAGCAAACTGCAACGATGCAGTCGCACGCAGACGTCGCTGTTGACACTGGAAACTGTAAGGGTTGCCAACTTTAACATTAATGTGTCTATTGTCAACAAAATCGTGACGTAGAATGAAACTTTTACTCTGAAAAACAATATTTCGTAAAAAAAATAGGGTTGATCGGGTATCATTTTTAAGTGACTTCAAATCCGAACAGATAATTCAGCAAAAATTCTAACAGCAACAGTTTACCGGAGGAAAATCAATTTCAATTCGGAAAATCTACGTGTAACGCATCGCAGGATGGTAATTAATAAAATTATGGACATCGTTTACTTTACAAACTTACTTCGTAGTAAAGATGTCTGGCAGCCCTATTCGGCTAGTTGGTCTGCCGTTCACAGTGAGTGCATCCGCTCCAGACGGTATATCTGGCGGTTGCAGCGGTTGCGGCGTGCGCGAGCACAAAGCTCGTTGCCTTATCGTCCACCGCAGCTTTATGTGTTTACTTCACGATGGGTCCAGTCGAAGTGGACTATAATAGTTGCAAGTTTTGCAATTGAAGCCTTCGTTATTCATCAGTCTTTTAGTGAAGTCTTATCTGTAGCTCTACCATGAGTTGATGCAAACTGTTTTCGCTACCAAATGGATTTTTAAAACGGTACATTAAGGGCAGGTACCTTAACCATTATAGTTACAGGAAAACGTTCCTAGGAGACCATCCATAACTTTTTAAGATATTCTGAACTGCATTCACAGATTTTGGAAAAAAATTCCCGTTAGCAAAAAAATGCTAAAATACCAAAAAAAAATTTTTATGCCAATCGATCCTATTTCGTGTGGGGATCAAAAGACTCTATTGGATTATTTAAGGTATGAGTATTAGAAACGACAGAAATCGCCAAAAACTTTTCCCATACATTTTGTACTGAAAAACGGTAAACCAACTCGAAATATTCTTTATTGCCAAATGATCCTATTTCGTACTGTGATCAAAATGCTCTTTAAGGCCAACTGAAATTTGAGTACAGAAACTACAATAAGTGACAACACCGGCTTCACACGCAAGCACAATCTTCTACAACATTAGATCTAAAAAATTCAGTTTCTGTACTCAAAATTCAGTTATCCTCAAAGAGTATTTTGATCACAATAAGAAATAGGATCGTTTGGCAATAAAAAATATTTCGAGTTGGTTTACCGTTTTTCAGTACAAAGTGTATGGGAAAAGTTTTTGGCGATTTCTGTCGCTTCTAGTGCTCATACCTTAAATGATCCGATAGAGTCTTTTGATCCCCACACGAAATAGGATCGATTGGCATAAAAAATTTTTTTTTGGTATTTTAGCATTTTTTTGCTAACGGTAATTTTTTTCCAAAATCTGTGAATGCAGTTCAGAATATCTTAAAAAGTTATGGATGGTCTCCTAGGAACGTTTTCCTGTAACTATAACGGTTAAGGTACCTGCCCTTAATGTACCGTTTTAACAATCCACCCTGTATTGTATACTGCAGCGAAAACAGTTTGCATCAACTCATGGTAGAGCATGGTAGAGGGCGCTGCTGCATATTTTTTTTAGTAGGTACGTGTAAGAAAACTCACCAATACACCAATAAAAGAAAAGTTGATGAAAGAAAATGCGGAATCCAAAAACTTATTGTAATTTCATTACGAGCTTTTTAGGCTTTAACAATAATTTCTATGTAATTAGTAGCTACCAAATATGAAGTGTTAACAACGCTTTCGAATGATTCGGCCATGACCGAAACATGCATAGTAGTTAGCGCTACGTCAACTTACCCAAGAAGCGTGTATTATTGACAGTTCTCACCGAGTGTGTGCCGAGTTTAATAAGCTCTCATGTCACGAGCAGTATTTGCCCGGGGCAGGGTGTACCCCACTCATCCCGGAAAAGTCCTGACCTCAGCTGTTTGTTGATACGGAAATATGTCGTCCACAATGCTGACGCCAAGCCTCTTGCACTCGCTCGATCTGAGAAGGTCACCGTCCATAGAAAGTACTTTCACATAAGTAAATGTGTGTTTAGTAGTGAGGACTATTTTAGAATAGTAAACAGACTATTTGTAGAGTTCATCTGTTGACATTAGGAACCTCTGCAGTAATGCAACTTCTTTTACTTTGCTGAGTTTTTGATAAAAAAAAATGACAGTCTATGATTTAGTTTTGTACTTATATCGAATTTTAATTCGTCTATTTGGTAAGTAACAGTTGAAATCCAATGGGATTTCAACTGTTACTTATCAAATAGACGAAAGAAAGACGAAAGTATCATCAAGGCTTATTTTGATAATGATCAAAATAAGCCTTGATGATACGCGCACCAAAAATCGCGTGGATTTGTCCGGTGCAGTATGCTGAGAGTACGTATGACTGATGACATGACAACATAGCTATTAAGTAAGTACTATTAGTTACTTAAAGATGTTCTAATACGGTTATTAAATACTTAGTTACGACAGTTACAAGTAAAAACCTACACATAATTACTTATAATGCTCATATTTTTGCAAAGTAGGTAATCTAAGCTACTATAAATAACCTCATGACACAGAAAACAAAATAGTTCATGATTGCTAAGCTAGTTTTTTACATTCTCTTTGATTGCTAATGCAATATGAATGTACCTACGAGTATGATGAATTAAGTAGATACCCTCCCAATCAGCACATTACCCCCGCCTCATGGCTCGTGCATGCAGGGCGACGACCAGACAAAGGAGCAACCTTATATTAATTTATCAAATTTGTGCCAATCTAGCTGACTGATGAGCCTTATTAGCGGGGCCTGCAGATGCCCGCGCCCGCGTCCCGAGTGGGATGGGTGGACCGGACCGTTCGACACAGGGAAATGTGTTTCATTTTAGATATAACTAAATGTTTTTTAGTCAAAGTCAAGTAGGCTAATCTTCATTCAAATAGTTAAAATATTTTAGAACTCGTTAATTTTCTTATGCCCAACATCATCGGGTGGCATAAGTTCTTTAAATTATAGTATGAAGTTAATAATTATTGAATTATTGTAGGTATAATACAAATTACTACTTCATTAAGCACGTTAACTTGTTTACAACATCGAATGAATAATGAATATTTATTTCTGATAGTCTTACACGTCGATCTACGTATGTGGGAGGTGCCCACATACGTAGATCTTAAATGCAAATACGTAAAAGTTATATTATATTGACCGTAACTCGATACAATTTTATTTGATTCGTTTTCTGAAGTTTAGTAAATAACAATCGCTAATTACAAGAATATGTAACATAATCTCGAACTGAATGTCATGTAGACTATAATGCCCGGTCCACATTCAAAGAATAGTGCCACCCGATACACCTGCACTGCACGGGTGTTAGCCAGTAACAAACTCGACCATGTGTCAGCGCGAAGATCTCGCGTTTCCGGCCCAAGACGGAATATCATTTTATTCTGTGGCCCAAGTGATTTAGATTAGACACGTCGGCCGCATTCCCGGCCCGGCCCACGGATTCAGGAAGTGCCTCATTTCAGATCGTCTCCGGCGCGTAACGCAATAAATTCACGCGTCCAAACGTCCACATTTTTGTACGAGGCGGATTGACGGGCCTTGATCTCTGCGACTTCGAAGAAGTATCACCCAGTTCTTTATAATAAAAGTTTCAAGGTTCCCTTGTAAACACGGCCTGATTGGCATGACAGCCGCGCTTGTTTGTTTGAACACAATTAAGTCCAGTTTAGTGGATCAAACTTCCGATAACATTGTAGGCTAAATTAAGCTCATATCTTATCAAACCAATTTAAAGTTGTTCCGAAGAAGAAACGTATAAAAGAAACAATATTATTACAGGAGATGTTAAACCTTGTTATATTTTTGGTATAAAATGTTACGAAATGAAAGAAAGTAAGTTTCTTCTAGTATTTTTATGATTATGGGCATTATTTATAAACGCACATTGAAAAACATTTTGAAACTTAGAAAATGTTTATATAATTAGTTTAGCACTTAGCAGTAACTAAACAATGTAAAATTGAAACAACAAATGTATCTTTTGTAATCTTAGAAGGAGCGGGGCTCTTAACACAGGTTTTATACTTAAAAGGGGCCTCAGCCATATAATATGTAATGTACTTAAAAGATACTGAATAAATATTTTTTCATTTTCATTTTCATTTTTCATTTTTGCTTTTACACAATACTTAAATTTATACTACTTCTTCCTTGAAACATCACAAAGACAAAAAACGTCATACAGTGAATCCAAATAATTAAAGCATTATATGGTGATTGGTGATGCCTACCAGTGGCGAGGGGTGAAATTATGGCGAAGGTAAGCCGCTCTACAAAAATGATGAAAAATGTTGTGATCTTCATAGTGGATCAGTGGGGTGGGATTTCCCAAAGGTAAGCCGATGGCAATCGGCTTGTATGGACCCTTCGCCTCTGGTACCTACTTCGATTGGTAAATGGTGGATACTGGTGCCCCACCAGTGGTAGATGAAGGGCGCGTGTACTCGTGTGGCCGGTGCAGATGCGCGTGGGCGGTGATGTAGGGCGCGAGTATTTTAGTGTAGACTCCATCAATGCGTCAGCCTGCCGATCAAATGTGCGCGCCCGTTCACGGTACAACCGGAACGTAAATTATTCAATGAAAACCAAGCCGAGGTACAAAATAATAGTAACTTTAATGCACACTTTAAAAACATGAAAGAAACAAACACAAATGAAAAAGCAAAACATAAGTACAACAATTTTATTGCTACATACTTAAGTTCGTAGATATAATTTGACTGAAAAAAGTAATATAACTAAATATTTAGTATCAATTCAGCTTAGATTATTGTACGCATTACTTCTTTCTAATTAAGGTTTAATGGCTAAATGATAAAATTGAACTTGGAATAAGTGATTTTTCGCAAAAACTAAAGGACGGTAATAGTACCGTATACAGAGTGGATTTTTGAGACGGTACATTAAGGGCAGGTACCTTAACCGTTAAAGTTAGAGGAAAACGTTCCAAGGAGACCATCCCATAACTTTTAAGATATTATGAACTGCATTCACAGATTTTGGAAAAAAATTACGGTTAGCAAAAAAAATGCTTAAATACCAAAAAAAAATTGTTTATGCCAATCGATCCTATTTCGTGTGGGGATCAAAATACTCTATGTGACCATTTAAAGTATGAGTACTAGAATAGACAGAAATCGCCAAAAACTTTTCCCATACATTTTGTACTGAAAAACGATAAATAAACTCGAAATATTTTTTATGGCCAAACGATCCTATTTCTTACTGTGATCAAAATACTCTTTAAGGCTTACTGAAATTTGAGTACAGAAACTGTTTTTTTTAGATCTAAAGTTGTAGAAGATTGTGCCTCTGCGTGTGAAGCCGGTGTTGTGACTTGCTGTAGTTTCTGTACTCAAATTTCAGTTGGCCTTAAAGAGCATTTTGATCACAGTAAGAAATAGGATAATTTGGCAATAAAAAAATTTCGAGTTGATTTCTCGTTTTTCAGTACAAAATGTATGGGAAAAGTTTTTGGCGATTTCTGTCGTTTCTAGTACTCATACCTTAAATGGTCCCATAGAGTATTTTAATCCCCACACGAAATAGGATCGATTGGCATAAAAAAATTTTTTTTGGTATTTTGGATTTTTTTTTTTGCTAACAGTATTTTTTCCAAAATCTGTGAATGCAGTTCATAATATCTTAAAAAGTTATGGATGGTCTCCTTGGAACGTTTTCCTATAACTATAACGGTTAAGGTACCTGCCCTAAGGGCAGGTACCTTAAGAATGTATTTTTGAGATAATTTTTTATATAGAGAAATATATAAATATATATAGAGAAATAATTTTTGAGACGGTACATTAAGAATGTACCGTCTCAAAAATCCACCCTGTATATAATAGACTAACGTAAATAGCCTGAATTTAAAAATTATTTTGAAATTTCAACTTAACAACCGGATTATTTTATTTTTATTAGTAATTGTCTAGTATCACTGTAGTTTGTGGCTAGAGTTCTTTGGAATGGAATCATTTTATTATTTCCAATATTCAATTGAAGTTTATAGTCATTCGGAATATTCCTTTCAAGAATCTTTTTCTTTTTTATAAACAGAAGTTTAATTACTTAGTCAATGCCCGAGCGGCTCGATTGGGCCGCACAACAATGGAAAATTTATTGTGTCTCATTTTCCGGGGATTGAAGGATTAATAAAATACTTTCAATTAAATGGAACTGCGTAAAATGAATAAAAATGGGAAAGACATTTCTAGCAATAATTTTTAAATCGGAAAATAATGCAAGATCAATATTAATGCTGTGCGTTCTTTCATTAACTGTACCGGTGAGGCGCCGCAACCGACTTACACATCTCGAAAAGCAAACAAAATAATGCTATCAGTAGGGACCGCTTTAAATAAATGTGGTTTTATAAAAGTTATTCAAGGATATTTCGCTATAAACTCTGTCAAAATACTTGGAAACTCGTGGGTGTCATGTCAACATTAGTCAATGCGTCAACCAAGATGTTTATTGATGTGGAGTCGCGACAAAAAATATTTATAAAATCGTAATAGCATAATTTTATTTTAAGATGTTTTATTACTTATTCGAAAACATGATTTTTATTTCTTACGTAATAACAAATAGCATATAAACAGACAGTATGTGTTTTATAGAGGAATGAGATTGTTTATTTTTTATTGGGAAACAAACATCATTTCATTCTTACACACATAACACTTAATTATCCTAATTAGTTTATACTACTGTGCAGTAATGAATTTTTTTATTTGTCTTATTACACATTAATCATAATAATTAAAGCAATAAAAGTATAATTATCCTTATACAGAGATTGTATTCTTTTTGGATAAGTAATTACTAAATTCTGGGTCAACATGTTATCTATATGAGCTTGATAAGAACCTGCAAATTGCGAAATGAAGAATACTTAAGTCATTGGCTCCTTACGACCGCTGGTCTCAGGACCAAGAACTGTCCAGTCCAGGGCTGTCGCTCGTCTTGCCCCCAACCAAACTGAGAGGTACCTCCTATCTTTGAGCTACGTGTCCATAATTATGTTGAATACCGTTTTAGTAAAATAAATACATAAATGTTTTAATAGTAAGTACTTACAGATTGTTTATATTACTATCTCAAAATAACATAATATATATAAGATATATAAAGATGAGGAGCTTGGTAGCGCAGTGGTTTAGCGCCTGGCCTAGCGATTGCAGAGGATAAGCAATTTTCGCAAGGGTCGGTCATGGGATGGGTGACCAAAAATGTATTATCTCGAGCTTCTCCGTACTTCGGAAGGCACGTTAAGCCGTTGGTCCCGGCTGCATTTGCAGTCGGTAACATCCACCAATCCGCATTGGGCCCGCGTGGTGTGTTATGGCCCGTCCTCCTTATCCACCCATAAGGAAGACCTGTGTCCCAGCAGTGGGGACATTAAAAATGGCTGATGGACATCTATAAAGATTGTTTATACATATTTAAAAATTATAAGTAGCTTTATGACATAGAAGAAAATCCATAGGTACCTATTTAAGTATGTACATAAAATGCTACCTACTTATTTGTTGTATGTCTAGTCTACTGATGTCTACGCAAAAGGTCTTGATATTATAGACTACATACATATAGAAGACTCAGCGAACTAAAATCTATGGAAGTGTAATTGCAAACAAATATTGCTCAAAAAAACCTCCTTCAAAAAACTTGAAAATAATCTAACAAAAAACAGATTCAAAAATAAATTAATGGCTCTAAAAAGCAAGAAATAAAATATTGAATTAACCGACTTCAAAAAAAGGAGGAGGTTCTCAAGTCGTCGGTATTTTTTTTTATTTTTTTTTTTATGTATGTTTTACCATAACTTCATCAGTTGTTAACCGATTTATACAATTCTTTTTTTATCTTAAAGAACATAGTTTGTGTGTGGTCCCATAAAAAAATTACAGAGATCTGGCAGGTAGTTTTTTCATAATCCTGAAAAATGTCAATTATTTAGCTTGCCATCACACGTGTTTTTACGGATTTTCGAACATAACATCTTTGTTTATGTACCGATTTAGATGATTCTTTTTTTGTTTGAAAGGGTATACTTCAAGAGTGGTCACATTTTAATTTCATCGGTATTGGACTTTGAACTTCGAAGATACACAAGAGAACTCCTCAAATTCAAATAGTATATGTAAAGTGATTTGGATTTTGGTAGGTTTATGACAATCCAAAACAAACCAAACCATGGTCTGCAATGCAAGGTTCTGGACTAGACTTGGACTACGAAGACACAATGGAACTCCTCAAAAACAAACAGCGTAAATTAGGAATTTGAGTTCCGGGCATTTTACCATTGGAAATATTTTATAAAGTTAAAAAATATTTACATGCTTACATACCTGCCACTAAAAAGTTGAAAATAAAAAAACTTTTTTAACAAAAAGAAAAACCTCCTTCAAAAAACCTGAAACAAAAACAGCTTCAAAATTAAATACCTCTAAAAAAGCGAGAAATAATATTCAAATCATTAGTTACGCATAACATTATTAATAAAACACGTCTAATGAAGTCGGGTGGGGCTTTCAGAAATATAAAAAAAAATACTTGTCTTCCAGCCCCACCCGATTTCAATAGACGTGTTTTATTAATAATGTTATGCGTAACTAATGATTTGAATATTATTTCTCGCTTTTTTAGAGGTATTTAATTTTGAAGCTGTTTTTGTTTCAGGTTTTTTTTATTAAAAACTTTTTTATTTTAAACTTTTTTGTGGTAAGTATATTTGGTGATGATATTATCTAAGTTACAATAGCCTTATTTCAACGGCTCATCACCTTTTACATAGTACTGCTTTTTATTGTTGAGGGGCGTTTATTGTTGAGGAGTTCTCCTGGTACTTCACTATCAGCTCCACTTCACCATATGAATTATGATGAGCATATATTAAAGTAATCGTATCGTACCAATGAACTACTTAGTATTGAATAGTTCCGATGATCATCTATGCTGGTCTTCATCATCAGTTCTACTTCACCGAAATGGTACTTTTCGAAAGCAAATGCACAAGTTACTTAAGAAAATACTAAAATCACTATACAGGATCCCATCATCAGATCCTGATTTCATGACAATGGGACCAACTTGAAAGTATATACTTTCAAACAAAAAAAGAATTTTTCAAATCGGTCCAGCCGTCTTCGAGTAATCGAGTAACATACATAAAAAAAAAAAACAAAAAAAAGATTCCGACGAATTGAGAACCTCCTCCTTTTTTTTGAAGTCGGTTAAAAATGGCACCACGGGGCCGAAAAAGTAAAACCAGCTCAGCTTTAGTCGGGCCAGCCACGCACCCGGTGACTGACGTTAGTGTTCTTTTCAATAAATTGCAGTTTGTACTGTAGATAAAAGATAGAAAGAGAGAGTTTATTGGAAATGACGTCCTTTATAGTCAAATGGTGTAAAAGATGCAAAGAATACAGTAAAAAGATGCAGAAAAAACGTATCTTATTTTTCATTGAAGTATAGAAAATATCTATAAGTATAGAAATTATGGTCGCTAAAAGGCAACCAGTGTTCAGACGCTTTGTGCTGTATAATTAAATGCCAGCATTTTTAGCTCTATCCACTTAGTTGTATTTTTCATGTGGTGCCATTTTTTGAGCGGAATGCTTATTCCATAGTTTTAGTTCGCTGAAGACTAGAGCAACCATGTCGGTCCGGCGTCCGACGGCGACGTCGCTGTGTGTCGGCGTCGTCGTATCATCGGCGCCGGCGCCGCTCGCCGCCACTGACGTAACGCCCGGCGGCGGCGCGATCTGGCGCGAGCGCATTATAGTAACGAGCCCGCGGCTGCCGATAGGCTTTTAATTTTATGTCACTGTTATAGCTTATCACTCGACGCGCAGCCGTCTGGCCTGGCTTACTTCCATCATTTAGATAACTCTCAAGTCGCCTATAGTCATTTGATGTTTTGTTATTTCTATCAATTTTGAAGCACTTATTTGATAACGTGCGCAACGAAAGGAAATGATCTGCGTCATTTTGGTGACGCCAAAAAAAACTTAAACCTTGATATATTTGAAAGAATGATACTTAATTCTCTAGGTGAAGTCTACGACGGGTTGTGCATTTAGTTTTATTTCTCGTACTATCTTCAATATTTTCAAAAAACTTTGTAGCGAAGCTTTGTGACAACATTATCTTATAGGCACACAAATTTTCAATAAAAACTTTTTCCCCTTTCATGATAATGTCAAACTCTTGGGACGTAGGTATCTCAAAGACCGCTCTTCAATTGTAATTTGACAGCAAGTATAACAAAGTTACTGCGAGAACTAAAAGCTATCTTTATTAAAAATGTTGAATACTTCTTTTGAGCTTATCAGCTTTGTCCGTGAAAGTTTGGAGTTCTTTCCAGTCCAAGTACCTATTCATCGGATCCATCCATATCATGCGGATATGGGCGAGCAGGCCGGAGGAAGTGGCCGAGTGCCTGGGCACAACGGGCACAAAGACAGACACGCAGCCGTGCCGGATGTGTGGGGTCACTGAACCCTGGACCCACACGCCGATATGGATAAAGCCGCCTTTGTTGCGAAACAGACACATAATCGTACTTACTGTTCCTTAAATAAACTCATTTGAAATCGATTAACACTGCTCTCTGTAATACATTTCACCTTTGAGAGTTATGGCTAAGACGAGTAAAAACATAAATAGGTCAAACATTAAAATAAACAAAGATACTTCAGTACTTTTCGCGCAAGAAATAGCACTATGTTTTAACATAATAAATTGGTAAAACAATGTGGAAAGTTGTTTAATAAATAATGTAATAAACATATAATACCTACTGCCCTCCCGGCGAGTAAGCCCGGCTGTTTTTATAAAATGCAAATGTTTCTTTAGCCGCCAACTAGCCTTCTAATACAATCAAAGTCTCTTTTTAACCTGTTATGAAAATTATAAACGAAAAACATTAGGTAAAGCTTACTTTATTAGAATAAGGGCCTATTTCATACGTTGAGGATAAGTTTCTGACAAATACAAGTTACGTTCAATTTTTAAATGTAACCAGAATATCTTCTGGTACTACCTACCTATCGGTTTTCTAATGTTATCCGCAATTTGTGAAACGACCCTAAATCAAGTTGTGAAACAGTTCAAAATTCAAAATTGTTAATGTCCCCACTGCAGGGGCACAGGCCTTCCTTATGGGTGGATAAGGAGGACGAGCCATAACCCACCACGCGGGCCCAATGCGGATTGGTGGGTGTTGACGACTGCAAATGCAGCCGGGATCAACGGCTTAACGTGCCTTTCGAAGCACGGAGGAGCTCGAGATAATAAATTTTTGGTCACCCATCCCATGACCGACCCTTGCAAAAGTTGCTTATCCTCCGCAATCGCTAGGCCAGGCGCTAAACCAATGCACCACCGAGCTTCTCCAATTCAGGTACAGTTTGGCGTATTTGTCACCTTCTAGGTGGATTTCCAGTAACCTATGGTGACAGAGGGCGGGCGGAGGTCGTTAATGCGGCGACAGTTATTGTAATACCTCCGGATCCACCCTGAGTCTGCTCATTAGGCGGCTGTCACGACCGTCTTATTGTCCGAGACATCCTTGAATGAGGGCTTAATTTAAGTAGATTCTTGTACTTTTTGGACAAATTAAGTAATAAATTAATAATTATGTTTTCTTACTAAATAGAGCATTGATAGTTACGCATCAAGCTAATGGCTAATAAATCACTCAAAAGTTTTTTAACAACAAAAGTTACATGTTACACATCATAGTTTCACGATACAAAGTCTAAGGTTATATTTGCAAGAACCAACTTTTCTGAAAACGTTTTTAGAGTAGACAATATGAAACATGATCAATATAATGTGTTTACGTAAATCGGGTTAAAATGCGACGCGATGAAAATCTAACATAACAAAAAACCCAATATTCCCAAACCTCAGTTGATCGCTCTCTGACCCATATTGAAGACCGGTATCTGGAGCAAGCCCATAAATAAATTATAATTACATTTGTACAACAAGAGTATTGGTCAACGATCTGCTGCGTACGCGCAGGCGGCGACGGACACATCGGCCTCACACCGACCCATAAATATAATACACTGACGAGAAAAATAAACTCGTACTTCACTTGTTGAAGTAGTGAACTGAAACGATGTATCAACTATCTAAATAAAGATTTTGCTCATTCTACATACACAGTAATTTCTGCATACTACTACGGATACTAGCGTGATATTATTGAAAGTACTTTGGCAGCCTGCAAAGATGCTAAGGGAAATTAAAAAGTCAAACCAAATACCAACTAATGACCTTCAATAAAACCGCGCTAGTATCCGTTAAAAAGTGTTTTATTTTCATGTCTAGTGAGCGCGTAAACTTGAGAAGTGTATATAATAAAAATGTTTCACGTTTACCTATGTGAAAAAATCAGGGAAACATGAAGAATAATCTTACAAATATTAGCTCATTAATCATTACGAACTAACATCTAGATTTTATAATAATTTAATGTAACGTTTCATACATTACTTACAAAAGTACAAAAAATAAATTATACCTATTTGCTAAGTGTGTTCAATAGAGAATCGCGAAAGTGACTTACATCGCAAAAAGGGAGCGATACGATGTTAATAAGGTTTAAAAAAAATCAATGAAAAAATCTAATAACAGAAGTTACAATATTACTCGTATCTTCCGAAGCAAACAAGAATATTTTAGAAGTAATATTGATGGAGCAAAACGTTAAATGGCTACTTAATATGCTTTTGAAGTAACTTAAATGTTTTTGTCCAACTTTTTCCCGGTCACAACCAAGACATGTACAATTGCATAAGATTATTGTAATCACACGGACATTGCATTTAAATGTTTGAGAGTTTTAAAAAACCTTAAAATTATCGATTACACAATGAAAGTTTTGAAATACTACGCGGTCAACTGCAAATATCATTTCTTTTTAGCACTTACATAGAAAATGTACTTATGTGTTATTTTTACAGATTTTCTAACTCTAAATAGCGCGTGACTAGATTCATTGTTGTTTTTTGCAACCTCTTCTTGGTCAATGCGTTAACTGGACCCTTTTTACTAGTCATGCATTAGAGTTTCTCATGTAACTTACTTATAATTATTCATGTAGCCATATAATTAGTTGTGCTCGTCTGAATATGCAACGTTTTGCCATAAATTTTCATTGAAGCGGCGCGGTTCGCATTATTCAGGCTCTGTGGTACCTGCATGACAAGCAGATAAGGGGCTTAGGGCTGCCATCCACCTCTCCCATTTTGATTGAGCCCAAAAAGTCTTCGAAATAAATTTTCATGGTAAAATTATTGGAGACAATTCAAATGGGAGAAATAATGTCGAGTCATTGAAATTGGTATGTTACAAAATGCAAATGTCGAGTAGGTACCTAAATGTCATTTTCAATCTTTTGAGGTAAGTCCTCGACGTACGCAGCGGAGATCTTCCTAAAAAGTTGATAATCTAAAATGGATTATTTTGAAGCTCGGCTGCCCGTCGTGACGGGCGACGCGTCGCCCAGATTTCAATCTAGTCTAGCGTTCGGTCCTTCAGTCAGATTAAAAATCTCGGAAATTAAGTGTTACCAAAGTACCACAAAATGTGCTTGTACGATCCTGGCGAAGGTGAAGGAGGTAAGGTTGATTTTTACAAATTTTTATTTCACATTCTATCACGAGATCTGAGAAATAATATAATTTCGCGTCTTGGTTCGTAGTGTGAATTATTGATATTTATAAACTTTAGTTGAATATTCATAAACTTTCTATACCTAAATAAAAACTAACTCTTCTCTTTTTTGTCATAATTTTAGGTAGTTGTAAAATAAAAAAATAACTACATAAAAACAACAGTCGCAATCGCTATAATGCAAGATTTTCTTTAAAAGACAATTAATAAAATAACTGCCGTCCTGCCTGCCTCAAATAAGCACCTTATTATTGTAAACATGTAAGTGTCACTAGCGTAGTGCTTAGTTAATATTATAAACAAGTATTCCTATTTTGCGGAGGAGCTCGGTGGCGCAGTGGTTTAGCGCCTGGCCCAGCGATTGCGTAAGTTAAGCAACGTTTGCAAGGGTCGGTCGTGGGATGGGTGACCAAAAATTTACTATAGCGAACTCCTCCGTGCTTCGGAAGGCACGTTAAGCCGTTGGTCCCGGCTGCATTTGCAGTCGTTAATATCCACCAATCCGCATTGGGCCCGCGTGGTGGGTTATGGCCCGTCCTCCTTATCCACCCATAAGGAAGGCCTGTGCCCCAGCAGTGGGGACATCAAAAGTGGCTGATGGACATTCCTATTTTGCACATATCGCAGAGTTACTTGAGCAATCGCACTTATGAGTATTTGCATGCAATAGCCGCATAAACAGCGCGTTGGCAGCATAATGACGCCGCACGCTGCATGCGCCTGCGCCGCGCAGATACAATCGCGCTATTACACCGCCGTAACCACAGCCTTCGGGCGGTCACGACCACTACGGCCGCGTGTCATTACATAGAGCTGGCTATTACATTTATAGCCGCTATTATATTAATACTGCTTCACTAGATCTGAGAAATAACTATTATGATTTATTTTTCAATATTTTTTTATGATAACTATTTATGACCTTTTACGTATACAAAGATATAGCCTCTAAAAATTAAAAGCCTTTATGTAAAAGCTCAACCATGTTTTGTTTAAAGAAACTTGCCGCAGTTTGGGAAAGTTTATAAAAGTTGAACTATTCGTAGTAGGTAAGGTCGAGATCGATTAGAGACAGCACCTAGGTACAGCATTAAAGTTTGGAATTGAATTTAGTCACGCGTCACCTAGTAGCGGTTGCCAAGTAAAGGGATATCCCTTGATCTATTCAAGGGATATTCCTTGTTTCTATCACTCAGTTTCACAAAATATACCGCCGCCAGATCGAGTCAAATTCAAAAATTAATCTCAGTAGTTGATTTTAGTAGACTTTAATAAAATTATTTAGAGTTATTTCGTCGAATCTTATTCCACAAAATGACACTCAGAAATAGAGTAACGCCCCTGGGACCCTTCAATATTTCCCGGAGCCAGCGTTATTGGATCCAGCAACCTGCTTCAAGATTTATAAATGTTTGGATGATCGGTAAAAAATAATACACAAGGTATTCGCAATCCAGACAATGTAAACCACGTTCGAGGTGAAAATATTATAACAATCTTCGTAATTGTTTACTTTGGCGTTCGGCTGCTCTTTAAGAAAATCTATTTTATAATGCGTTTGATAAAAAAAGGTTTTCATTTTCCTTTGATACATAAAAATGATGTCAAACATCTGCTCGAACTGAAATATTTTGTTTCGGTATTTTCATTAGTATGGAGAAAAAACATTTTGTAACTGCGTAGTTAAATGCAAAGTCTTGTGTCTGTGCTATAACTGCCGTGGTCATATTTAACGTTCTAAGTATGACGTCCACGTTCTATAATCATTTTAATGGAGCGACGGACAGAAATGTAGACGCCCATTTATTATATCGAGAGTCGACAGTATGGATGTCCGCTCCGTGCCGACGCCGAGTGTCTGTCGCTGGGCAGCCGACGAACCCTAAAATATTTAGACAGCTTGTAATTTGTCTCCAGCAAAAATATTTATTTTAGTACGAAAATCGTGAAATTGTCTGGAGATTTAGAGAGCTATTTTCAAACGATTCACATAAATATTTTGTTTCACAAACTATTTATTATTCAAAGACGCTATTTTCCTTTAACTAAATATGAGGATACCGTTTTTTAAATGCCCATCAGCCATTTTTAATGTCCCCACTGCTGGAGCACAGGCCTTCCTTATGGGTGGATAAGGAGGACGGGCCATAAGCCACCACGCGGGCCCGATGCGGATTGGTGGGTATTAACGTGCCTTCCGAAGCACGGAAGATCTCGAGATAGTAAATTTTTGGTCACCCATCCCATGACCGACCCTTGCGAAAATTGCTTAACCTCCGCGATCGCTGGGCCAGGCGCTATACCACTGCGCTACTTGTGGAAAAAGTATTATAATACTGATTAGAATAATATCAATAATATTATAAATGATAATTAAAAGAAAATTTGCGTGCTTCGGAAGGCACGTTAAGCCGTTGGTCCCGGCTGCATTTGCAGTCGTTAACACCCACCAATCCGCATTGGGCCCGCGTGGTGGGTTATGGCCCGTCCTCCTTATCCAGCCATAAGGAAGGCCTGTGCCCCAGCAGTGGGGACATTAAAATGGCTGATGGACAAATGATAATTAGTTATTTGTTTAATATGCAACACATAGCATTACCTGAAAAAGTGGACATACCCAAGTGAGGGAAACATAACCGTACTACCAAGTACACAGGACGTCTCCTTGGAGGTTCGATCACTAATTGGCTCGGCCGCTGAGAACCGGCGCGCGCGCCGCACCCGCTACCGTCAGCAACGTTTGATTGGCTAACAAGCTCAATGGTCTTTATTTTCGCAAAGATTGTGATCTTTCAATTAATAGTTTATGAGTTACGAACTATCGTCACGCGAGTGATTAATGTCAATCTATCAAAAAGTAATCGTCTTTAAACATCTAGCCTGCTTCTCTACCACCAGCTCTATGTATATTTTACGGTTAATACCTGAAATGCGGGTAAACCTAGTTTTAGCCGGCTGAAATTAGGAGTAGCCGATAGCTGTTGGTTAAACCTAGGTATAGCCGATTTGCTCGCGGCTAATACTAGGTGTAACCGGCTAAAACTAGTATCTACTACCAACAATTAAGTACGAAGATCTTTCGTTTTTATTTTAAAGTGGAGCCATGATAGAGTTGGTGCTCTACCACAGAATAGATATAAGTACTACCGTACAGAAAGGTAACTCTCCGCCCCGCCCCACAATCAATTACCTCACCCCACCGGCGCCCACCCCGCGTGTTCCATGTGCCGATCCGCGTGCTCATTCAATAGCTCGCACACAGTTGCGCGTGTGCATAAACGTCACTGTGTAGCGTCTGTGTAATAGGTAGTTGAAACGCGACGCTTGTATGGAGTGCCCGGGGTGTGGCTCTACTCTAGACGACACGATCGTACTAGAGCATCGTTATCACGCATTATTACCTGCTCACGGGCGGGCACCAACAGCGTGTAACATTTGTGACGACATAAGTCGCCTGTGACGGCCACGACGCATGACAGCTCTCAGCGACAAATCGCACAACTCGCTGCTTCTGAGCACCGTACCCGTTACGCCGAGTAACGGGACTGCTCCTACCGGATTACCGCGCTGTCACCACGCATTGACACAAACGTAGTGTACAGCATACATCACTCGCTTTCCACCTATTCGTAAACCTTTAGTTCTACAGCAAACCGCAACACATAACATTGAAGGTAGTTTTAGTGAAGTTAAAGACCTTTCACAAGTGCGTTTAAGGCAAACATGATGCATAGTGATTATGTGGTACTATTAAAGTACACCATCAATAATACGGTATCGATAACGGTGTCCGCGGTACGCACGAATAACCCTTACCTACGCAGCTTCCCGGAAGTGGCTCGAGATGGCGGCGCTTTAAGTCATTACACTGTTGCAGCTCGCTGCAGACGTACTAATTTGTTACACTTCCGTTTTATGATAACTTAACGGTTTCTTACAATTTTCTCTTTAAGCTATTAAAAGAGCAATATTATTAAAATAAAACACTTTTTAACGGATACTAGCGCGGTTTTATTGAAAGTACTTTGGTATTTAGTTGGTATTTGGTTTGATTTTTTATTTTTCTGACGTTTTCGGCAGCTGCAAAGCTGCTGAGCTCACGCGCTCACTAGACATGAAATACCACCTTGAGAAATGAATATATAAAAAGTGGTTCACGTTTACCTATGTGAAAAACTCAGGGAAACATGAAGAATGAATGAATCTTACAAATATTAGCTTATTAGTTATTACGAACAAACATCTAAATATCATTATAATTTAATGTAACATTTCATTTTATTATTTTATTTTATTATTACCTACAAAAGTACAAAATAATGACGCTAGTATCCGTTAAAAAAAGTTTTATTTCATGTCTAGTGAGCGCGTAAGCTTGAGAAGTGAGCAATGTTATTACTGCAAAAGTCAACCCGTTTTCTTGAACTCTACAAAGTTATTTCATTGGGCAGTCAGGCGCGGTCCCAGGGGGGGGGGTTACAGGGGACATGACCCCCCCCCCCCCCAAAATCATAGAAAAAGCTTTTAAAAATTACAAAAAAGCAATTGTATTATTATTAGTGACCCCCCCCCCCCCCCTATTTCGGGCTGCGACCGCGCCCGTTAGCAGTGACCAGTAAATGTCAGTTTCTGAATAGAAATGGATGGGAATTTGGCATCGAGAACAATGATCGCTAATGTCAAGATATTTCGAGTAGCACTGCATCAAATCATCGGTCGTGCCGTGCAGTGCTAAATGTTGCGCCGGCGCCGGTGACAGAGGACAAACCGTTTTGTCACATCTCAATCGGCGAGGTGCGTGTGACCGCGACAACCACTGCGTGACCATTCGACAGACAATAGTTTCGTTATAATATCTTTTGAGTTTCCGCTTCGAATTGGAACAGTAGATACATAATCTTCTGATAAAAAAACAATCACTTTAATGACGACCTTCGTGGTCAAGTGGCTTGCACATGACGGTTTTCAAGGTGTAGCCATCTCTGAGGTCTCGGGTTCAATCCCCCTTCGTTTCGTTTTTATATTGTCTTAGGTGTGTGTGTCAAGTGTTACCCCACAGTTGTCTCTGATCTCCATAATACAAGAGCTTTAGCAACTTTGGAATCAGACGAATGTTAGTAGCCTTCAATATTTTTTTTAAGTACAGAGAAAAATGGTTTGCTTTCATTTTTGCAAAGAATGTCCAAAATTGTGATATGGACGTAACGTAATTACAATCATCCATCCATATCACAGTTCTGTTTTTGTCTTAGTTTGGATTGTACGCACTACAGTTTGTGTTGAACCCTTTTTAATAAAATTGACAATTCCTCGCCGTTTTAATGGGACACTACACTTACGCAAAGATTGGTTGGCCGACGCGAAGGACATAAACCAGAACTGATTGCGACTTGCTCAATCATTATTAGTAGTTGTACATTTATCTAACTGTCCGTTTGTCGCACTGCAGCTGCAGTGAGGGGAGAGGGGGACGGTCGCAATCGTCTCGCAACTAAGGGGGCCATTGTACCCCATAATGGCCTTGCCATAAACACCACTTTTGTAGCAGAAATACACTTATGCATTTTTGTTTTTATGGTCTCTAATCTCTATCTATTTATATTATTAACAAACATTATTTGGAACCCAAATAAGGAAACAAATAAGGAAAGAAAAGGAGAGAGTTTTGGTAGTTAAAAATGTACAAACTATTTTATTTCAATGCATAAGTAGAGACCATACATCATACTATGCGTGGAAGTATGAGGAGAATTAGATATGAAAACAACATTCCGAGTTTCCGAGTAGTCGAGAATTTGAGATAGGTACCTACTTCAACACAGAAACAGTAAATCCCAGCCGTCTTAAAAATGAGCTTTCGTAACAATGTCTTATAAAGATTTTGTTCAAATCACAGTTCAATCATAGGTATTACTCTGTTGAAGGTCTGTCTTTTTCGGGCGAGCAAAACTTATAACATGAAATATTTGCTAAAGCTTTTCAGTAAACAATAATTTCGAAATAAGTTATTACAATCTTTATGATAACAACCTTAATGATTTTAATGAATTCTACTTAGAATAACTACGAATGAATATTTGCAAAGTTGGTGTCACAGGCTTCTTGTTGTTTATACTTTTTTGTTCAATAAATCCTTACATTCCTACACAGAACCTTCATTAAACTGCCCAATATCAGCCGCGATGGCTATTACCCACCGACCGTAGCCTCATCTTCAGAGGTTTTTCCAAAAATGTTCACGCACACGAAGAAAAAATTCTGTACCCGGTAGTATGTGTATAATATACTATCGATGAGTTTCCTATAAAGCCTTAGTGTGTGTCCTCCGCAGTGGATAACGAAAAAATCCTACCCGGGAAACTAAATAATCGTTTGTTACGAGAGACATAATATGAGGATTTCTTTAAAATTGGCAATCATTTTGTATCCAATGAGGTTATTTGTTTTCTTTACGATATGGCAATTATTTTAACAAGCAGTTAAACGAAATAGCTAATAATTATTACTTAAAAATAATCAGTTGAATACGAATAAGGTCGTCAAATAGGTACTTACATAAGTTTAAAAAAAACCAGACAAGTGCGAGTCAGACTCGTCAGTTCATATTATAATTAGTTCAGGCATTGAGTCTAGGTCAACGGGAACTATACCCTATGAATTTTACATCCCTTGAGAGTAACGAAATTATGCGCTTTTGCGGCATAAACGGCCATATCTTTTTTTAAATGAACCTAGAAATTTGATTTTTTTACAGCTTCAAGGGACCGTAGACTTGAATATATGGTTATATTTTAATTTCAACTCGAAACCTCCACGCATTCCCAAGATAAAGGTCTTGACAGACAGACAGACGGACAACAAAGTGATCCTATAAGGGTTCCGTTTTTGCCTTTTGAGGTACGAAACCCTAAAAACAAGAAAAAAGCAGTTGAATGACTCCAGCGCTATCATTTTAAGGCTTCGAGGGACACTGGTCACTTTCCCGCAGCCATAACCACCTCAAATGATGGTTCCGCTCAAACGACGCACATGCGATGGTGATTACGGCCTCTGACACTAACTAACTACAGACATTATCCACTTTCATTTCGTAAATTATACGCCAGAAATTCGAAAACAAGACATTACTTTTAGGTGTCACTTACTTTTGGAATTCACATGCAAAAATTTTGTTTTTTTTTGTAATTCTCAGAGTTATGAAAAGATTATGCCTCTACTACCGTACTATAAAATAAAAGCGCCTACCTAACACAAGGGTTAAAGCAGGAATTAAATTCAGCGTGAATATATGTGGTGTTCGAATAAAATAGTCATGTAGGTACTTAATTTTATCAGTCTATCTAAAACTGCACAAATATAAAATGCTGAGTAGTGCAAAACATACGGAGTATATTTTTAGCTTGCTTTCATTTAGTTTCCAGGGAGCCTATTTCCATGTTGTTATACATAACGTAATAGCGAAAAAAGTTAGGTATTATGAAATTATTATGGACCTTGATGAATCGTCGGTAGACAAAATATACTTAGTGAACCAATAGGCATTAATTGACGTACTTATTGTTATTGTTAGTCTATAAAAAGACTTCCATAACTTTAACTATTCTATTCTTTAATCCGTTAATCTTACACAAAATAAGACCAATGTTTGACCGAAAATATCAATTTTGCATACAATAAATCGATATAACGATAAGAAACATTTTCATTCAAATAACCATTATTTCAAACTTAAATGTGAGGTTTCTTTAAAAGCGTCTAAAACTTACAAACTTATTAATTGATTTATTCAGAAGCACAATAACGTAAGTACTTTGCCTGAAGTTGAAACGTACCCATTTAGAAGTAATAACAAACTTTTCAGTTGTTTACAAAAGGCGAACTAAACTAGATCGTAATTTTTGCTTCATATAATACTTAGAGAAAGCTTTTAATTATTTTCTTCGGCGGACGGACAATAAGGGAGAAACTGTAACAAGAGTTTTATTCTAAACTTTAGCATGACAAAACTTTCGCACAGAGTCGCACCCTCATTGGACCACACTTGCGTAACTTAACGCTCAACTATTTTGTGCAGAACCCCCGATCGGGGAAAGAGGACATATCCGACAACTAGGAATGTCCATTAGTTCACAACTTAACGTCCAACTTAGGCCTAGTTTCAAGTTCACAGTCACAACTTAAATAAGTGTTCCGCTTCAAAGCAATTCAATTTCAACACATCCGAGACTTGACACGAAATTGTTGAGACTTGACCTTGTAATTAATTAATGATAACATTAATTAAGTGGTTTGGCTCTGATTTTATTTAAAGAAAGAATGAAAAGATTTTCTCTTCGAAGCTTTTTTGCTGCTAAATTAACGGCAAAGAAAAGTAAACAATCCGAAAGATCGTAAAACTTTTACTTGATTGCTTTTTAACCTTGTTACTATAGTTAACTGAGTTAACCGTGATGTTGTTTTGTTCATTACTATCATTTAATTATAACGTCACCTTAGTTAGAGTGTAAACTTGCCAACTTACTAAGGGTAGTTTTGTAGAGCAGGCAAAAAACATCCAATAAGTAATTTAAATTTTTAGCTTTAAATTTTTAGTTTAGCTACGGGTTGTATCTGAATTTTAATTTATAGGAAGTAAACTTTACTCTCTCAGCAAAAAGCATAAATTAAATTGGAAGTTTTTATCTGCCCTATAAAATGTCCCTGAAGTTAGCAGGTTTACCATAATATCAATACCAAATTCAGGATCGTATTGTGAATATTAGATAATGAACACCTTGAGTTTCGTGTTGTTTTAGATCCAGAGTCGCAGCATCCATGGTCACAAGCAGCAGGAACTCCAAATATTTGTGTGCGTGTAGTGCTAATCCCTAAAGGTTACGTAATCCCTAATCTTATCACTGTAATCCCGGCACTGGGCTAAAGTCAGGTGATAACGCGCGGCAAACAGACCACACACTGGGTTCAGCTATACTTCACAAGGAATTTATATTGCAATTAAAATGCTGTAATAGTTTACGATATTTACTCATTAGTTTACTTTTTTCTGCTATGTATTTTCTTTCATCGTCCCTCTCATATGGATAGAGGCCTACATGAAGGCTAGGCTAATGGCTTTTAATTATTATACTTTTTTTAAGTAAACCTATTCACTCGCTTCTTGAAGACCCCCAGATTGTATCAATCAAGAAACTTGCCTAAAATAATTGTAATGTAACATAATACATTACTGCCCTTTTAATCGTAGCCATATACTGCGTGTGACAAAGTAACTAGTCACGCGGCCGCGCAATTAATTGAGCTTAGTGAGACGAAGTGCGGGTTCGGCCCTTACGGAGCTCATATTGAACAATTTGGGACATTTTAGACAGTAAAGGATAGCACTTACGCCAATAAAAGGTTCTATCGTCGATTAGGGCCTTTCTGTGGGTCTGTGAAGATCCTGTGCGGTGTCATTGATGTCCATAGTATTTCTAAGTATCTCTGGCTACTTCAACTTGGTGTACATTTTTGTTTCATGAATAAGTGATCCGTAACTTCGCTAGTTAACTATTTTCCTAGAAGCTCGGGTTTTCAACGTTTATTTATACAGATTTACTCTCTCTCTGGCAAACTATTCTGCACTGTTGACCAGGAAACTTTCGTAATCAGCTTATTTACAAACATTGCTAATTGCGTTTGACTTAAGGGCAGAGGAAAATAACACTCCTTATTTACCACGCTTGGAAGGATAAACTGGTGAAAGTATCTTAATTATCATAATAATAATAATATGTCCTTCTGAAAGTCAAGGACATGAGAATAATATTATAATAATTATGAATACCCAACACTGAGGTATAATGTAAGTGCTTAGTTCAGTGGTACCCAATGCGTATTCTATTCATGCTTTCAATTTGCAGAGTTTGGTTGTTTAGGCACATGCTAAGTTTAAGATCTGCCCACACGACACGCGCCCACCGTTACCGCCCGCCCGCCCCCCGTCGCCGCCCGCGCCACACCGCCGTGACGCACCTGTGCGTTACTTTATTACTTTATTCACGCTTTCATTCTTTTCTTATTACATTTTTATGAAACAAAAGACAGGACGAATTTCTGAAACAATTAGCAACAAAAATATGTATTCATTTAACTCTGTAATATTATTCTGATACACAGAACACTCGTAAAATAAGGAATGCTTCATACTTTGATGTGTATTGTTAGAATTGTCTCATTAATCTTTTCTGTATGAACAAATATGGCTGCCCTGAGAGATAATAATGATATAATAACATCGCATTGTCACTCGTGTACTAAGAATTTTAAAGATCATAAATATTTATTGTGTAAATTATTAAATAATATGTGGCCTTGACATAAAGTATGGAGTACGAATCGCAGAATCCCAGTAGTTGATGCTGAAGTGCATGTATAGTACACTATAGTAGTCGTTCGGCGAAGCGGGAGGACCGGTTCTCGTTCTCGTTAGTTCTCGTTCTCGTCAGTCGCTTTCTGTTGCCAACATTGCCGATGAACAATGCACTCAAACCCACTAAGTAAGAACTAACCATCAAAAATAACAGAAATCTCCCTTTATTCGTTAAGTATGAAATGAAATGAAAATGAAATGAAAAATTATTTATTCAAATAAGCTCACATAATGAGCGTTTTTAAATCGTCAAATAATATTTTAACCCTACCACCCATTATGACGTCTTTTAGCTGACAAGAAAAATGGAATAGTATAGAAAAGTTGCTCATCATCACGTGAAAATGTAAAAGTCGACACATAAAACTGCAACTCCTTTGGGATGAGAGTGTGAGTAATTAACTTTATATTAAATATTCTATGAAGTTATGATAATAAGGTCACGCTACGTGCTTGTTTATGCGTAGGTATAATTATGTGCAGAAAACGTTTTCTTTCATATTCATTACATTATCATAACTGATACAAATCATATAATGCTCTTCAACAGTTTACTAGGCCCACCAGATTTCTGCGCGAACCGTTTGTGTCGTGGTATTTGCTAATAATCCACTACATTCCGGCCTCCGTGTATCGCAGCCTTAGTATGTTTCTCGACCGATAATTAAAACAACTATATGTATGAGTACCTCATTATTAAGCAACAAATAAGGTTGTTTATCATTATGGAGTCAATTTGCGGCGTCTTATTGATCGGCAACAGTCTCATCGTTATTCTGGCATTCGAGTCGTTCCAATACCACTTTAATTGTGTCAGTAGAATAACTGGATTTGTGACATTTTTGAACATCAATAAAGCCAAATTTTACTTTATTTATTTATTTTATGTGAACCAGTGATTTGAGAAGCTAGGATGAGCTAAAGCTCATTCGCTCAGCTTTTAATGCCGACGCTCACAATCGAAAGGCTGTTCATTTAGGCTGCGTTCAAACGATAACGCACGACTCGCCCTCAACCCGAACTCAACTCAAACTCAACTCAACCGGAGCCCACTCCTTGAAATACAACGCTTACAATTTTGAGTTTTATAACACATTAATAAGCTCCGTTATATTTTGTCGATGCAACTGCACACGCCTCGCCCTCATCCCGAACTCAACTCAAACTCATCCCGAACACAACCCGAACTCAACTCAAACTCAACTCAAACTCAACCCGAACTCACCTCAAACTCACCTGAACATTACACAAGAGCTTATTAATGTGTCATAAGACTCAAAATTGTAAGCGATGTATTTCAAGGTGGGCTGCGGTTGAGGTGAGTTTGAGTTGAGTTCGGGTTGAGGTCGGGTCGTGTGTTATCGTTTGAACGCAGCCTTAGCCGTGTTGAGCGCGGTAAGCCTCATCATTTCGGTCCATTATCACAATATAGAGAGAGTACAGTAGTTAAGCTTAGCACTTGCGCGCTCGAGCATGGTACACATAGACACCTCTCACCAACACTGTATAACCGGAATCACAAACTAATCTCAAACCAGCTGGTTTACTCAACAGCACCTTCGTCATCGTTTCGTGATCGTCAATTTGACATTACAAAGTTTACGATGACCACGACTTTACAATAAGTACATGAATTTCGTTATTTCTTTCGTTATTTCAAATGCTAGTGTTCACCCAGTGTCCGTGTGCGTGGTTCTATAAAATATCAAAATTTCGTTTATGATTCATGTAGGTAGGGTAGGGTAAAATAAGTGCAGAAGATTGTGCATTTGCGTGCCCGCATATCGAGTATAACGTGACGTAGCGGTGGTGGGTGAGAGCTGTTTTTATGTCAAGTCAAAAATATCTTTATTCAAATAAACTTAATTATTAAGTACTTTTGAATCGTCTATATTTTCCTACCACCCGTTCAAGACTTTGTTAACTGACAAGAAGAACGGGCGCAAGAAACTTATCAGTTTTAATAGCAATAAGTAACGATGTTTACAAACTTAAATATATCGTTACCAGATAATTACAACAGGGTGACAGGATTATTGGCAACAAACATAGACTTATTATATTGGCAACAAAGTACTTATAGTAGTTATGTGTTACATCATTTCCACGCATTTTGATCTTTAAGATAATCGTCTACTTTATAATAACCTTTACCCATGAGCGATTTTTTAACATGGTTTTTAAATTCATGCAAAGGAAGATCAATTACTTGTTGTGGAACTTTATTAATAAAGGCTATGCCTTTCCCCATAAATGAACCTCTAGTTTTTGCAAGCCTAAATCTTGGAACGGCAAGTTTATCTTTATTTCTTGTATTAAACTGGTGATTATTGCTGTTCTTAGCAAATGAATCATAGTGTTTTCTTACATAAACTAAATTTTCATATGTGTATTGGCCTGCCAAAGTTAAAATATTTATTTCTTTAAACAGTTCTCTCAAGGTATCTCTCCGCCGAAGATTGTATATGCCGCGAATAGCTCTTTTTTGGAGTACAAAAATATTTTCAATACTGGCAGCTGAGCCCCACAATAGCAGTCCATAAGACATTACACTATGAAAATAACTAAAATATACTAACCTTGCCGTTTCAATATCAGTTAAAAGCCTTATTTTCTTAACAGCGAATGCTGCTGAACTAAGTCTACTTGACAAGGCTTCGATATGTGGATCCCATTGAAGTCGAGAATCTAGTGTAATACCTAGACATTTTGTACTTTCAATAAACTCGACTTCATCGTCATTCAAATTAATATTTAATTCTGTCTGCTCAACATTAGGCAATGAAAATTTTACACATTTAGTTTTTTTGGGGTTAAGTGCTAAATTATTACTATTAAACCAGTATGAAACTTTAGAGAGGGCACTATTTACTTCGTCCGAACAGTTATTACCTCTGTTTACTTTGAAAACTAAAGAAGTATCATCCGCAAATAGTACTGTCTCACATAAATTATTCGCGTAGTTGGGAAGGTCATTTATATAAATTAGAAACAGCAATGGGCCCAATATTGATCCCTGCGGCACACCCATATTGATGGGGGCTCCAGAAGATTCAGTTTTATTTATCACTACTTTCTGAGTTCTATTGAACAAATACGATTTCATAAGGCTAACTGATTTATCAGAGACACCATAATGTTCTAGCTTCTTTAATAGTGTTTGGTGATCAACGCAATCGAATGCCTTAGAAAGGTCACAGAAAATACCAATTACATCTTGTTTTTCTTCCCAAGCGTCAAGAATATGTTTGAGAAGTGCAATTCCAGCATCAGTAGTATTTTTACCCTTGGAAAATCCAAACTGATTTTTATGAAGTATATTATTGTATGTGAAGTAATCTAATAATTGGGAATATATATTTTTTTCAAATATTTTACTAAGTGCTGGAAGTATTGATATTGGCCTAAAGTTAGCTGGGTCACTTTTATCCCCAGATTTAAAAAGAGGAATCAATTTACTATTTTTCATTAAGTCAGGAATTACCCCTTCCTCAATACATTTGTTAAAAATAAAAGCCAAGTAAGGGGCTAGTATATCAATAATTGATTTAATAATGCTTGTTGACATGCCCCAAAGATCTTCTGTTTTTTTAACATTAATTGTTTTAAAAGCTTTAATGATATCTGCACTATTTATATATTTAAAGGAAAAAGCTTCATTGCACTTATCAACACTAGACTCCAGGAGGGAGACAGCGATGTTGGGACAAGCACTAAGAGTACTGGTAGTTTCTGCTGGTATCCTAGCAAAGAAATCTTCAAAAACTTTAGCGACCTCATTGTCAGACTCAAAAGTTTGATTACCAGATTTTAAACAGAAGGAATTTATATTGGATTTTGATTTGCCCGTTTCTTTATTGATAATATTCCAAGTAGCCTTAATTTTATTATCAGCTAATTTTATTTTATTTGCAAAGTACTTGGACTTTGCTAGGATACAAACCTGTCTGAATGATTGTGAATACTTCTTGACAAATTCAATGAAGTTAAGATCACAGGAAGTAGCTTTTTCTGCATAAAGTTCGTATAATTTCCTTCTCCTCTTATATATACCGGGTGTGGCCCAGTCACTAAATTTCGTACTATCGTTACATTTGATGACTTTTTGCTTAAAAGTTTCACTAAATTCGGTTTGAACTACGCTAAATAAATGATTATATAAGTTATTGGCTTTAAAAGGCGTACGCCCATCTACGGCCCAACTTTAAAATACCGTGTACAAACTTTCGATAAAATTTAAAAATCATTATTTAATTTAATATGAATAATGCAATTGGAATTGTTATGTAATAAAGTCGCCATCACCAAAACCATTTTAATAACAATTCAAAGATTTTTATCCGAGTGACGTTGCTCTAGGTACGGAAAAATCTCGTAAACAATCGATTCGATATAAAAATCGATAACAACAAAATATATTATTAATTACTAACATTATTTGTAACGGCAATTCTTGTTTGACTGAGTATAACTTCAAAAAATATAGTTTTTATTAAAACCAGTAATATGATAAAATATTTTTTAGATTACAAACAGTATTGAACAAGACTAGTATCGATTTAGTAATCGATTCCAATAGAAAAATGGCAGCACTGTGTACTCGGCTAGTCTACTGTCAGTTTGACAGTATAGTGACAGTACGACGACAGCGACGTCACAACATTTGATTGTCGTTTCGTTTGTTTGTGTTTTGTTGTTTTGTTTTGTATTGGAAGTGTTTTGCAGTTAGTGTGTTTTTTCTCGTGCATCCTTTACTTTTTGACCCATTTTTTTACGCTAATGGACTCCGAGACCCTATCCCGAACTTTGGAGTAAGGCCCCGCTATTTTATATGACGATAATCTGGAATGGAAACTGCTCACTTGACTCTCGCATGCATTGGATTCTGAAAGCAGCTCGGGTTAGTTTATTCAAAGTAAACAACATTACATTTAGTTAAAATTGACTTCAAGTGACTAAAACGATAAAACAAATGCCTCTGATATGAAAATTGTTAAAATAAATTGAGCTCATACTGACGGAAAAAAATCGTTTTATCTAAAAAAGGCGACTTATTTTCTTAACCGATTTCAGTTTATTGAGTTTTTGACATGCCGTGCTTTCATTTAATGCACAATTTTTCTGTGTACACCGGGGTTTGCCGTGGGCCGGAACTTCTATAGACCCGTGGGCATGGACCTTTGGTTCTGGTAATGTTTCAATTTTACTTGTGACATTGGTTCTGAATTTTTCAATACAGTGTTTTTTTATTGGTCTACACATTATTTCCCGTTTAGGCGGAACATGATGGTGCTCAATAGAGGCTAATTGTCCACTGTGGTCGGATTTAATACAATTCAAAATTGATTTTTCAAGAACATTACAGTTACAAAAAATATTATCTAAGCAGGTTGCCGATGTGGGAGTGATTCGCGTTGGTTCATTAAAAGTATGTAGTAAATTAAATGATTTAAATAGGTTTATGAACCTACTCGATAGCTTGGCTAATTTAGGATCTAAGATGTCGACGTTAAAATCTCCACAAATCGCGACTTTTTTATTCTTCCTACAAGTTATTTTTAACACTTCCTCCATAGTGGACTCAAACTCAGAGTAATTCGCGGTGGGGGGTCTATATACACATACTATAATTATTTGATCAAGTTCCACACAAGACAACTCAATGGTTCGTTCAATTGAGAGGGATACTACATCTTTGCGCTCTTTACAATGTAAACTATTATGTAGAATAATAAGTGAACCCCCTCTTATAGCAGATTTCCTATTAAACGAGCTAGCAACTTTATAATTATCCAAACTTAAAATTAATTCGTGCTTTTTCAACCAATGCTCTGTAACACATAACACATCAATATCTTCAGAATTTAAGAATAAGCAAATTTCTAAATCCTTGCGAGAAAAGCCTTGTATATTTTGATGGACAATTCTTAAACAGTTTGGCTTTCCTATTGTCGGCTTAGCGCTAGAGGATGCCTCTATTGTCTCAAATGGTAATTTAAATGTAATAAATTATTACTAAAATTATTAACAGAATTATTTGGAACGGATTCCAAAGTTGAATTACACATGTCAGACGTTAACTGCTCAATAGAAGCAGATGTTTGTCTAGCCAAATTATTGGCTAGTTGTTTAAAATAAAAAGATAGCGATAATGCTATTTGTCTCGTAAAAGAAGAAGGCAGATAATATTTATCTTTTGTCAAGTAAAAATTGTAAAATAATTTATTAATGTCAATTAAATGCAGCTGTTGGCTATTATAAAATGCCACTGTATTTAAAGATAGATTCAAATTAAATCTTACATTATTTTCCACCTGTGACAGACTTTTGCTGTAGGGAAATGTAAACAATATCACTTTACTAACATTCAGAGAACAGAGGGAATTACAATATGTCATCAATTGGTTTTTGTTGACATTACCCCTATTTCCAATTAAAATTATCAAGTTAGTGTTATCACTGAATGATTTTTTTACAACTATATTCATAATGTCATCTAAAGTGGACCCAGGCATACAATAATTAATAACATTTCCCCCTAATTGATTTTGTATCAATTGGCCTAAGTTCTTTCCAATTTCATCACAATACATAATGTATTGTGATGACATTGGTTTACTGCAATCATCTTTTATACATGAACTAGTTTTGCTTGCGCTTAATATACTATTGGAAATATTAGAAACTTCAGGCTGACACACCGAGTAAGTAGTTGCACACTCTGGGGCAGACTGAGTAGATGCTTCTTTTGTTATTAAATCAACATTTCGGTTTAAACAGCTACAGTTCTGTTTTTTGCCGAGGGACTCAAACCGGTCTGTATTAAAATTACACATATCAATCATATCATTTGCAGCTAGCTTTTGGTAAACTAACTGCTTCCGAGAAAACTCACTCAAGCTATTATACATTTCCCTAAGTGACAGTTCTAAATTGTCAATTTTTTCACCTAACCGATTATTAACCATTTCACATTCTTTGTTTTTATTACATGTAACCCTATTTCCAATTAAAATTATCAAGTTAGTGTTATCACTGAATGATTTTTTTAAAACTATATTCATAATGTCATGTAAAGTGGACCCAGGCATACAATAATTAATAACATTTCCCCCTAATATGTATATATTCCCCCCCTAATATGTATATGTTCCCCCTAATATATGTGTGTGCGATGCTCGAGCGCCCGTAGTACGTACTAAGCTTAACTTCTGTAGTCTCTCTATTTTGTGCCACGATTCCCTGGCGCGGCGCGGCGCGGCGGCTATCGCTACGTTCACGCTCCGCCGCCGCTGCACCGAGCTCCGAGCACAGCTGCAACTCATCCACAAATTGGATTCCATATTTCCGCTTTAAAAGTTGTTTTCAAAATAAATTGAGAATTGTATATGCTGTAAAAAGACGATAGGTATAAACGAAGCAAGAATTTAACATCAGTTAAATATAATTTTAATAACTGAATTTAACTGCTGATAGTAATTTTGTTAATAAAATAGATACATTTTACGTGACATGATTAACATGAGTAGAAGTTCACTGGATTCTTAAAAGAGCACTTACAAACTCATAAGTCATCATAACTCATAATAAAATGGTTTATCAACGAACTCGTGAAGAATATGCTCTTATCAGTTGCGGACTCGCGCACGTGGTTCTGTTAATAAATTATGCTTAACGATTATAATCATACCTAGACGAGCCTACTTAAATGTATTTATAGTTAGTTACCTATAGTACTTACTTAAGAAATCTTGTTAGAAGCAACATTTTCTTGGAAACTGTGGCAGATCGTGTCGTGTAGGTTACAGCTACTCCTGCGCTTACACCATCAATCATTCTAGGAAAAACTTACTATAAATCAGGGACCGTACCGGCTAACGAATCGAACTTCGAAAAGTCTGCCGGGTTTCAAATGAAAACAGATAAATCGAGCCCCAATTGGGCCAAAATGGCGAACCCTAATTCATGAGGTCACACAAACATCCATATCTTCCAAATAACTTCAACAAATAGTACAATACGAAATTCCTTACTTCAATTTATCTTTTTTAATTTGAAACTCGGCAAATTTACCGAAGTTCGATTCGTTAGCCGGTAGGGCCCCAGGGGTGCCCATGCCCATACTTTTTCTTAAGGAGATCGACCTAGCAAAAATTTGTGACTAATAGATAGACACTTTGAACGTTTAACTCATAAGTAAATTTCATAAGTGAAACTACATTGGGTGCAAATCTGTTATCCTTGGCGATCAACCTTAAAACCTCTCGCGATCGACCGGTCGATCGCAATCGACCTTATGAGCTCTGCTTTATATAATGTGGATCAAATTAATACTAAATACTTAGGTACAGGTCGAAAAAAAATATGTTTATTCGTAATATTACAAAATTGTCTCGTAAAGTAATGGTTAACATCATTGCATCAACATTTTTTCCGACCCGATATTTTTGCAGCAGTGGCAGCCGGTCGTCACTTTATCACCAACATACATACCTACACACAGATCACAGTGTTCTAAGTACCTACATTTGACATTAAACCTGCGTTCAGACGATAACACACACGACCCGACTTCAAGCATAAGTCAAATAAGCTCCCTTCGTTATTTTGCCGATATAACTGCACACGCCCGCGCTCAGCTCGAACTCAACTCAAACTCAACCCGAACTTAACTCGAACTCAACACGAACTCACCTCAAACTCACCTCAACATAACACAGGACAGGAGCTTATTAATGTGTCATAAGACTCAAAATTTGAGGTGGTTGAGGGTGCCTATTAATTACTGTGGTTGAGGTGAGTTTGAGTGAGTTCGGGTCATTCGTTATCGTCTGAACGCAGCCTAACAACAAACAGCGAAAGTAAATCTAAATGCTCCACTTTCGCAGTAAACAGTTTCACGGAAATAATAAATCTTAATAAGATTCAGATTCAACAAGTTGTCAGAGTTGGAATTGGGACAAATCGTTTTTTACCGAGTCGGCGTCCGAAGTTCCGAAGTTTCCGACCCGGGGCGAGAAGAGTTGCTCGTTAATCACCCAGAACATCTAAAGCAATGCTTCATTTAATCTTGCATAAGTAATTAATGGGGACCAGTCGGTAATGTCAACTCGGTATGTTTACACGCAATCGTAACTTATTTCTTCAAAGTGATGAGATTTCCTTCTCAAATAGTTATTTTCCCCTCGACGTAATGAATCTGCCTTAGTCACTCAAAGTTAAAAATCAAGCAAACTTAATTTCTGAAATATCTGACTCTGATTCCTAATGAGGTTATTACAGTAATTAGTAGGATTTTCTTTAAGTATAATCATCCTTCATTAAAAGATAAGGACCATTTGAAAGTCTGACGTTTTTATAATCTGACCGGCTGAAAATAATGGAAAGAAATGTGTACATTTATTGCATTACGTTTATTAATATTAAAATATAAGAGTAACTATGTAACGATAATGTACCTAAGTAATTACTTAAGGCAATTATTAATAAGAGCAAAGAAAGGATAATGTAAGTAATGTAATTACATTATTATGTATTCTGTGCTTAGGCATAAATAAATTATTGAATTATACCCAGCAGAGAGCAACTAAGTTACATCTTAATTTCTCCAAACAAAGGTAATGTCATCAGCGTAATGCAATTTGGTGTGAGCGACATCAATCAGCTCTGATTATGATTGCTCATAAGTCGGAGCAGGAAGGACGGCAATTAGGGGGACTTAGCTCCCGGATGAATTAATCACTAGCCGCGTTCAACGGTCTCGGAACCTCTTAATAACTCTCTTTAACTAACCGTTAAGTAACCGGTTAAGTTAGAGCAGCTGGTTCATCGGCAAGATGCGCTGCACTCCGTGCCTCTGATGAATTATGCGGAAAGATATGCAAATGAAGTATTTTGCATACGAAAGTCTACATCGTTCATAATAAAATACTGCAGACACTGAGGCTGAGCATTCATAAATTCCATTGACTAACTTTTGTATCAACTCTAATAAAGGCATGTATTATTAGATTATGTAAATTACATAGATTTTTCAAATCCATAACTTTAAAAGTCCATAATATAACAACTAAGGCAGTCCAAGATAGCACTGAGGAGACAAATGCGATACTCGTGCCTCGGCTTGTTGAAACATCGATAGACATAGTATTCAAATAACAACCACCCACGACCAGGCAAGGAGCCTCGAGCCGAGCGCTGGAGAGGGCCCCAAATACTCGGCGAGGAGGTCACACTATTGTGACCCCCTCCGACCCTCCGGAGTGCCTCCTATTTTGCGACATTTTTTCGTCTATTTACACATCAAATTGGGTTTGTAATATAAGGAGGCCAACAGTATTTTTTAACTCCTTATTAAACAAAGCAACTACAACGAGTTGCAAGAGAAAAATCTAACTTAAAGTTAGTCATTATTGCAATAATGACTAACTTTAAGTTAGATTTTTCTCTTGCAACTCGTTGTAGTTTTCTTTCATCATCTTCGGAGGAGACTACAAGGTATAAACTCAATCGAACTAGACTTGGTAAGTTTGTTTTATTGGTCAAATATAAAAGAATAAGTATATAATTAATTTTCCTTTATTTTTGTCCATGAAATTACTAAAAAATATTAAGTAACTCAGTTTTATTAAAGGTAGAAAGATGGGCCTATGAGTTTGGTTTTTGCTTAATTTATTCAGTCGCCGTGGTCACGCGTGACTGGCAGCCATTACACACGTCAATCTGGTTTCAATCTGATCAAAACCGCAGATTGATGGAATTTGATGCGGTTGGTTTGCGACGTTACACGGTCAATCCAGCAAGATCTGGATCGCAGTAGATCTTGGTAGATTGACAATCTACCACGATCCACGGTGGTCTTTGGTAGGGTTGCCAACTTTTTGCATTAATTTTCGCGTGATATCGATCGATGACCTCAGTGGTGCAGTATTCAACATGCCAGTCTACCACGCAAGAGGTCCCGGGTTCGATCCCCGGACGAAATCGAAATGATAAATTTTAATTTCTGAGTGACGGGTCTGCGTATAATAAGTACATAACTATTTCGAAAAGTTAGTACCTATTAAAAACCCAAAAGCACCCATTTTATGCCTTGGTTAGTTTAGGGTTAGATGGCGCTGTGTGTGTAAAATCAAATATCGATATTTATAATACTATTTTACCAAGCTATGAACTATCTGAGTGCCAAATTTCATCCAAATCAGTTCAGCTTCAGAAGGCTGAACTGATTTTGATGAAATTTGGCACACATACATATACAGTTATAGCCTGGTATAGTAATAATAATATCGAGGTAAAAAAGTATTTTTCAAAACATTGCATAAAATATAGTAAGTAGACTTTTGGGAAATTTATGAAAAAATAAAGTCCTCATTTATTTTTAACTAGCTTCCTGTAAAAAATAAAAATAGGGTACATAGGGTAGGTACTTCCTAGGGCACCAAACTAACTGTATGCCAAATTTCATCATCTTTCACTGCGATCCAATTTTTTTAACCGGCTTAAAAAATGAAGGAGGGTTCTGTTCTCTTCATCTGTATATTTTTTTGCATGTAGTCATGGGCGGGAGCTAGTTAAAAATAAATGTGGGCTATATTTTTTATTAATTTCTCAAAAGTACTTACTAAAGTATTTTACCCTAGGGTACCTTTGACCAGGATAAAAAGTATCTTATAATTTAATCCAGGCTATAAACTGTGTGTCAAACTTCATTCAAATCATTTAGCCTTAAAAACTAACATACAGACGAACAGAGAAACAAGCTCCTGTTTTTTTTATAGTTGGTTAAAAATATTTGATCGCAGTATATTGTGCTAGATTGTCAGTCTACCATGGTAGATTGACAATCTACCACAATCTACCGCGATCCGATGCAAGCAGATTGTGGTAGATTGACAATCTACCGTGGTAGACTGACAATCTACCACAATCTAATGCGATTCGATATTTTTAACCGACTTCAAAACAGCAGGAGGTTGTTTTTTTGTTCGTCTGTATGTTTTTTAGGGTATTTTTCAAATGTCCACCCGGATGTAGTCGCGGGCGAAAGCTAGTTAAAAATAAATATGGGCTATATTTTTTACAAATTTCTCAAAAGTACTTACTAAAGTATTTTACCCTAGGGTACCTTTGACCAGGATAAAAAGTATCTTATAATTTAATCCAGGCTATAAACTGTGTGTCAAACTTCATTCAAATCATTCAGCCTTAAAAACTAACATACAGACGAACAGAGAAACAAGCTCCTGCTTTTTTATAGTTGGTTAAAAATATTTGATCGCAGTATATTGTGCTAGATTGTCAGTCTACCATGATAGATTGACAATCTACCACAATCTACCGCGATCCGATGCAAGCAGATTGTGGTAGATTGACAATCTACCGTGGTAGACTGACAATCTACCACAATCTAATGCGATTCGATATTTTTAACCGACTTCAAAACAGCAGGAGGTTGTTTTTTTGTTCGTCTGTATGTTTTTTTAGGGTATTTTTCAAATGTCCACCCGGATGTGGTCGCGGGCGAAAGCTAGTTAAAAATAAATATGGGCTATATTTTTTACAAATTTCTCAAAAGTACTTACTAAAGTATTTTACCCTAGGGTACCTTTGACCAGGATAAAAAGTATCTTATAATTTAATCCAGGCTATAAACTGTGTGTCAAACTTCATTCAAATCATTCAGCCTTAAAAACTAACATACAGACGAACAGAGAAACAAGCTCCTGCTTTTTTATAGTTGGTTAAAAATATTTGATCGCAGTATATTGTGCTAGATTGTCAGTCTACCATGGTAGATTGACAATCTACCACAATCTACTGCGATCCGATGCAAGCAGATTGTGGTAGATTGACAATCTACCGTGGTAGACTGACAATCTACCACAATCTAATGCGATTCGATATTTTTAACCGACTTCAAAACAGCAGCCTGTCGATTCTGTAACAAACTCGCATCTCACTTCGAACCTCACTTCACTTAGCGGAAATTTTAAATCATAAATGAGATAATGATAGGCTGTTTTTCTAATCACAAAAGATTTTAGATTGCTACAGTACCTACCTAAAACCTTTTGCAATAGGTAAAATAGCTTTATATTCAGCTAATTTTAATTAACAAATTCACGCGAAGTGAAGTGAGGTTCGAAGTGATATGCGAGTTTGGTTACAGAATCGACAGGCTTGAGGTTGTTTTTTTGTTCGTCTGTATGTTTTTTTAGGGTATTTTTCAAATGTCCACCCGGATGTGGTCGCGGGCGGAAGCTAGTTAAAAATAAATATTGGGCTGTAATATGTTTTTATAAATTACCCCAAAAGTACTACATATTAATTTCAATGTTTTAAAAAATAAAAATACCTTTGATACCTTTGACCGAGATAAAAAGTATCCTATGTTTTTATCTAGGCTAATTTAGCGCACAGTTTGTGCGCTAAATTTCATCTAAATCAGTTCAGCCTTCAAAAAACATGTGTACGATAGCAGCAGTAGATTGCGATGAGCAGACTGCAAGTTCTCTGTTCGTTCGTTTGTATGTTTGTTTTTTAATGATTGTTCGAATGTCAACCCACGCGGATGTAGTCGCGGGCGGAAGCTAGTTAAAAATAAATGTGGACTACATTTTTATAAATATCCCTATAAAATGTTTAATTGTTTTGAAAATAATACTATTACCTCGAAAAAAAGGTGCCAACCCTAAGCCAGACCAAGCCAGATTGACGTAGATTGACAATCCAGCACAATCTGATCACGCCAGACCGCGCCAGATTGAAACAGATCGCGAACAACGTTACACAATCAATCTCTGTCAATCTTTGTCAGTCTGGCACGGTCTGGATTGTGTGTGTAATGGGTGCCTATAGCCACGTAAAAAGTAACCGTATTCTAATATATTACGTTACCTCAAGTTCTCCGTCTCTATCATCTCCACAGGACAAAGAAAAAATGTTCTCTCAGTCAGTAGAGAATAGTGTCAGCGTAACTTGATTTGCGCCCGGCGCCCGTCACAAGTGGAGGGTGACACTTTAGTGCTTAGCCTTTGTTACTTTTAACGGCGAGACGACGGCACTTAGTTCCACTGGATCCGATTCCCCTTTCTTTAGAAGGTAGTTATAATAGACCAAAATTCACATTCACATAACAGACAAGTAGTTAAAGTGGCCACTTTTTGCTATTTTGCCTACTACTACTACTAACAACGAACTATATTTTACTGAGGTTATTGTTTGTAAATAAACTATAGAACCTTAGGGTAATAAATTTGAGGGCGCCACTTGAGGGCTATAAATGAGTCTTAAGTAATTTAGGTATGACGTGAGAGGGTCGTTTTAGAGCTTTAGTTCTTAAGTGTTCTTATTTGTTTGTTAATTCTTAGTGCACAAAACAGGAGTTCTCTTTTATATCAGTAGGTATCACATATTCATTTGTTATTGTATTATTCATTTTCACGTCAATAAATTCTGCGAAAAATTACTGAACGGAGCTTCTGTTTCGTACCAAATAAAATCATTTCAACTGTAAACAACTGGCAAGGTTTTTTTCTGTACAATGCGTGTAGTTCATTGCCGTTTTAGAAAGCGATCAATCAGGGCCAAATCCCTCGGTCCCGGGGGGGGGGTCATTACCGCAATATATCGGCTGCTTATCCCATGTTAATGCGCGCCTCATCGGGCCTGCTCAAGGCTCTTCCCTGTATAAATGATTACTTAAAGATTTACACGCTTCAAACTTATGGAGCCAAAACAAGACTAACGAAGCGTGCCAGAATATGCTCACGCGATAGCTCGTTTTTGATGACGTCTCTTAATTTGCGAAAAAAAAATATTAATTTACCTATCCGTCTAATTAATTTAGCCTTATATAACATAATATTAAAAATAATAAATTATATGTACATGTTTAAGGTTCAATCGTAACATACAACTTTCAAATTTACCCTTATTATGTAAGTTGTATGTTTGCAAATTTATTTTAGACTTTTGTAAACAAACATTAGTCGACAAATGAATGACTCAAATACGGGAAACCAGCAGACGAGGAGAGCTGCGCCGGCGCCGGCGCGTCACAAGTTCACAACACGCCGTAAAAACTCCGCTGACATTTACGATGCAGACGTCTTGATCTTGATAATGCTCAACTTTTTGATGTTGTGGTAAACGGGTCGATGGCAAAACACATAATGGTTAAGAAGCGGACATTTTTGTTGATTTTGAATACAGTCCACAAAGTTTTCACTTCACAGTCTGTTACCTATTCTGTTACAAAAGCCTTTTAGAAAGTCTAGTTTATTAGGCTTTGTAAAGTCGCATTTTGTGATACTTTATCGCTCGTATATTAGAGTATTAGAAACTGTACAATAAACAATTTAAAGCCCGTTCGCTCAGATAGTGTCGCCCTTTTATCGCGCCGCCTTTGCACGTGCCACTTCTTGTCAAAGGATGCCGCCGCATAAACAAAGGATACCGCGTGTGGCGTACAGCCGCAGGTCAATTTGGATTTTGGCAATTTACATAGAAGTGACGAAGTAAAAGATTGTGTTTGTTACCGGTATTCCTGTCTCTGAATACAAGTGCTTGCGGGTGTACCGACACTATCTAAGCGAATGGACTTTACAGACACAGTAACCGTAAGTGCGTATTGAATGAGCGGATAGACACAGTTCCGTAACAGTAATGTTTTCGACATTTAATGTCACTATGGCGACGTATTATATTACAGTATCAGATAGTAAGCATAATAAATTCTCAGAACAGGCTCGTGGCATACGAACAAGCAATGTACTTACCTACCTATATTTACCAATTGCAAAAATTACATTACAATAATCTCTTCCTATAGCAAGCTTTCATAACAAACTCAAACTAAAAACCGAAGAACTAGTCAACAGATATAGCGTTTATAAATAAACTTATATTATTATCAAGTTCTCGATTCTCGATTGAAATCGATTGAAATCGCAGTTGCATTGCTGCTTTAAGTAAGATAGTTGTCACATTGGTTCTTACTAAAGCAGCAATGTCACTGCGATTTCTGTCAAAGTTGATTGCAACAAAGTTAGACAATCAGTCTACAGATATACACGTAGTACTTATACCTATTCTGTGCACATACTGCTAATTGAATATTTTCAAAAACAAAATTGAAATTATTAAAGTTTGTCTTTGGAAATATGATTTGTTAATGTTTATTTTCTTCGTTTTCTCTAAATCCCGTCTCGCAAGGATAATCGAAATCGCTTTTCCAGGAGTGACTAGAAAATGAGGTTCGACGACTTCACAGGATCACAGGGTTCAGTGTATAACTTTAGCTATGTAGGTATTTTATTTAGTAGGTATGTAGTAGAGTGTTGTAAGTTTTCTTGGGTTGCATTACGGATATCAACCGGTTACTCAATCGCCAGCGAATGTTATACTGTCAGGAGCTCAGGAGACAATCGTCACACATACATACAGAGCGGCGCGGTATGTACCTGCGTAAGCGTCGGAAAGTGGCGGCGGAGAGTGCGCGCGCGTCAGGGGCCGCCACTTTCACTCGCATTCCGACCGGTCGACATTGCGATATACCTACACACTAAAACTGCATTGTAATGTCGCTACGCAATTCTGGGAATACGGTATAATAGGAATACTCAAGATAAGTCACTTGAACGGCTTGAACCAGTTCTATGACCATTTTTTTCTGTTCTTAGGAAGGCAGGAGCTTAGAATACCTACTTCGATGTTAATGCTAACGAATTTGTTTTGATTCCCTTTTTAGCTAGCGGGGCGCAAGCCAATTATAATGAACTCGATAATAAGAAAACCTTGTTCCCATTCTTCGATCAAGTCGAAGTTCTCATTGGACCGTGATATTACAAGCGAAATTGGGTTCATAGAATTACTAAAAATTCTTTGTTCTTTTGTATATTGCTTATCTATCATTATTGAAAATAACATTTTGTTTAGAACTTTAGATTCAGGTGGAGCATTCACCTTGCAATTCTCTCAAGGGTAGTCATTGGATGCATCATGGGTGGCAAAAAAAATAAGGTATTATCTCGAGCTCCTCGCAGTCGTTAACACTGAGGGTTACCAGATGACCGAAATTTTCCTTACATGTCAGGAATTTTAGGTATCTGTCAGTAAACAGGGAAAAACTGTAGTTGTCAGGGATTTTAGAAATCTCAAAAATATGTAGGCAAGTACTTCATGAAAAAATATAATTTGTTAATAATTTTGGCGAGAAAGAATTATCAAACGTCAACTAAATGAATTCAGGAAATTCACTAAAATGTCAGTGAAAAAGTTAAAAAATCTAATTATTAGATCTGGTAACCCTAGGCCCGCGTGATGGGTTATGCCATGACCCATGCTCCTTATGCACGCATACGGATCATCCAGTATCCAGCAGTAGGAGCAATGACAAAGGATAGCTAGGTACGACGACATTGATTTGAATATTTGCGAAGATTTTTACTATAACTATTCATGAACCCCAGAAATTTAAATGCTTTTCCCCAAATAATAATAAATAAGAGAAGATATTATTCAAAATTCATAGATTGTTTATTCGGAACGGGCGGAGCCATTAACTTCTGGATCAATTATTTTGTGTTCCACTGAGCAAGTTAATGATAATGAGGTGAGTTTCATTCAAGTAACAACAACACCGATGCTCACTTGAATAGACAACTAACATGAAAATTGCCGTATTCTATGAAATGCTCAGAAGTTAGGAATACGATCTCTCCCACTCAGAGTTAATTTCAATCGTTCGAAATTCGTGGAAACGGGAAATAATAACATTCAATGGAACCCTAGTAGGTATGCTTATACTGAAAAATATTTATTTGAACTGATTTATTAAATAACTTAGTCTCATAAACAATGTGTATTGATATTGATCAATAATATTTAAATTAAAATTAATTAAGTATTTCAGTTTTTATCACAGAAATATATCGAGATAGAAGAAAAGAGCGCTTTCAAAATGTATGAGAACCTAGCGTGTCGAATTTTTTGTACCTACGATGACGTCACGAGCGAGATTTAGTGATGGGAAATCAAAACCGCGCAGAACCGATTCAAAGGTGCAAAACCGATCTTAAGAACTGAATCGATAGTTATTCCTTTGTCAAACTCGACGGAGGAATAAGAATCGACTTTAAATTTTTAGAATACTTATGTGGGAAAATAAAGTGGGGTCCCACGGCCCGTCTGGAGACAGGCGGCGCGCGCCAAGACGCACCGGCGCGTCAAACGGAGTGTTCTCGCGGCCCGGTAGCCATTCCAACATGGAAAGTATTCCAAAAACTATTCCAAAGCTTTGGTTCATTTTAGTACAAGTTTAAAAATCTAATGTTAATTGATTCGTCCACTCCATTATGACATGCGCCCGGGCAAGTGGCAGGCCCCGACAGGCGCCGTCGCGCCGCGCCGCGAATTTGAATTTACCGACTTCCGAAGAGCGATCTGGCCTGTGGAAACTCTGGCCATGGGAACGCACCTTTACACGCGGCTATCCGATCCCGACCTACAACATCAAAAATAACATCAAATACATCAAAAATAAGTCAAAGAACATAAAGGTCAATATTCATATACAGCTTGACCATAAAGAGTTGAAATTAAATAAAATGGAACTAAAAATTTTCAGTACTAAATGTAGTCAGTGTTGCCAAATTATTCGTGATTTTGACGTATTTACATAGAAAGTGGCGCCCTCAATTTATGTCAACTCTTTAGGTTCAAGCTATAATAATTATAAATCCTAGCTATTTGCTCAGAAGGGTCAGATAATATTATTGACTGCACTGCTGTCACATATTAATAAACCGTGAGCACTGCCTCCGCGCCGCGTCCGGGCGTCGAGGCAGGCGGAAAACAGTGAATAAAAAGCACTTTTAAACACTATTTTGGTGTTTGAATTTAGAACACAATTCGACCTCCATCTCACTTACAACCTCCTTGCGAAAAAAATATTCTATTCAATCAGACGCCTTGTGCAAAGAATACTCGACATACAAACTTCTTATACAAATAATATTCTTGTTTAAATATTTATTTTCTCGCAGGTATTCATGGTATAAAGTATAGTATGCAACTCTTGAATAAAACGGATTTATAACGAGCGGTTTTCAAAAAGCAGTTTAAGAAAAAAATGTAGTACATAAAAAAGAACTAGATGTCGTTGTTCAACTAAGTAAGTAGGTTTTTAAGAAAAAAACAAAGGATGAAACGTAATTACTTTTTTTTATCATACGTTTGTTGAGTATGTGGTTTGTTGCGTTGTGCGTTGGTTGTCCGTTGGTGTGTTCCAAAGAACTTTTCTCTGACTCTTAGCACAGTTTAGTAGAAATATTAAAAAAAAAATCTACCTAGTAGAAGTAACGCCATATATCGACATAAAATTATACTAAATTTATCAGCTGTCTAAAAATCGCTTATTATCGAAATTCATGAATCACTCGACACTTGAATCATTCCCTGCGGTCGTGATTCAATCGTTAGAATCCTTCACTTGCTCGTGATTCATCTATTAAATAATATTCTACTGATACTTAACAAATTAAAAATTAATATATTTAAGGATAATACAATCTTTCACCTATTTAACTTTAGATTCAAGGAAAAACTTTGTTTATTGATCATAATCAACTTCATTCCTTTTTCGAAAATCGATTCATATTTTGTTAGAATCGAGTCAATAATCTAAACGTACAACACTATTCTCTCAATCGGACAGAGGAATGAGGAAATTCTCTTAACCTCGACGTTCAGTGGACACAATAGTATCGACAGCTGCGATTTTCATTGCGTGTTTACAAGGCATACCATAAAAATCATGTCATTCAAAACCCGCAATGAAAACATACGCATAGCTATACATTCACTATGTAATTATCATGTTAAAAGTGATACTGAATCTAAATTAATTCGTTTAAAAATTAAATCAGGGGTTATTTATGTTGAAAAGTACATATCCATGAAAGGAAATATCACCATTTTCTCAGCTAACTGTTTTTGACGAACTCTTTGAAGAAACTACTGCACAATTCATCATATTCGTTTCTGAGTGACGCGTGTTTTCATGGCAATGGTCTCAAGCGGACTGACTTAGGCAGAACAAAAGTTTGAACGTGGATCAAACTTTTTACACGCAAGGTAGGTACACTTTTACCGTCTATCGATATATGTCTGTGTTTTTATATTGTTGAAAAGTGTCGCTATAATCTTTTACTCGTCCATTCATTTGTGTTCTTGAAGAAATGAGATCGAAATTGATATAATCCGAGAGAATCGGTCGGGCTTGTTGAGACCACAGCAATCCACTAGTTGGCGTTTGAAAGTTGGTGCTGAATCGAGTTCCTGCCGAGAGCGCGCGACACCGGGCTTCCGCAGTCACACAGCGCGGCGCCGGCGCAGACAAACCAGCTGATCCTGTAGCAAGTTCAATGGTGTGTTAATGTTAAACTTATTTTGTTTAGTAGTGATTATGACAGAACTCTTAGAAAATGTTTATATGATCACTCAGTCAACAGACAAATATGTACACCTCTTTGCGTTTTGAGTTTCGACGTAGACTCCGTCACTCCATCGCCATTCCATCGCCACGCGGCTGCCCTGCCATACTGTAGCGCCACTCCACTGTCACACGAAACGTAGATCCACACCACTCTCCCATCCCACGCACTTCATTGACATCCTCTACGAACAGATAGCACCGAACCGACCATTACTATCCTTGAGCTCCTATTACTGTTTATGAGTCACGGCGATTTCGCTCCTTCGAATTGGGTCAGCTAATCACAATGGTCTGCTACTATACAAGGTGTTTGGTAAAAGCCTTATTAAGCCAAATATGGTAGATATATAGGGACCATCAAACTGAACAACTTTTACTATGGGACCAACTCTGAAATCGCGAAAAAAAAATCAGATGTTTCATACAAAAATTAATAACGAGAATATCAAAAATATCAAAATGTATGAAACAGCTGATATTTTTTTTTCGCGATTTCAGAGTTGGTCCCGTTTGATCTCAGTTGAGTTGAGTTAAGTCAGATTTGAGTTCAGTTTGATGGTCCCTATCTACCATATTCGGCTTTATAAGGCTTTTACCAAACACCTTGTATTTACTGTTCGTTACCTGAGAATGATATTGCAGAACTTTTGACGAGAGTTTGATAAAATATATTTTTCAATACAGTTGCTCGAAAATGTGAGCTTACGATGACAGGCCAGCGTGCGGTAAGTTGATTTTACCGCACGCCGTGCGTTTTTGTTTACGGTTTAGTACAGCGTGCGGTAAATTGATTTTACCACACGCCCGCGCCGTGCGTTTTTGTTTACGTACGTTTTTTTTAATTTCTACTAGCTTCCACCCGTGACTTTGTCCGCGTGGACAGTAGAAAAATATAGCGACCACTTTAAAATGACCTCTTTAGTGTATGAGACTAGTACTTAGGAGAGTTCAAGCTGTTTCCCTGTTTCCACCCACCTGAATTTGATGAAACATAGCTTAAATTTTAAGTTGGGCCTTAATCTACTTAGAAAAGCCCATCAAAATTCTTTTAGCGGTTTTTGCGTAATACGCGCACAAATATTTAGAATTTATAGTTTTATTATTATGTATAGATTACAATTTCAGTAGTACCTATAATGTTTTCTCGCAAATGTATTGAAAAACGTAGTATGGCACACGGTTGTTAAGGTTTTTCATAACTCGTGACGATTATAAACCCTCGCCTGCGGCTCGGGCTTATAAAACGTCAACTCGTTTTAAAAACCTCCTTACCAACCTTGTATCATAAACTACTATTTCAATACAGTTGCTCGAAAATGTGAGCTTACGATGACAGGCCAGCGTGCGGTAAGTTGATTTTATAACATATTTGCTCGTAAAGGGTCTCTTATTACACCAATTTCAATATCGTATTGTATCTCATTACGAACTTGTGCGGTAATGTAAAGTAAAACGCACGGTTTCCTTGATAAGCCGTGCGTTTTACTTTACATTACCGCACGGTTTATCAAGATACTTCGTCTAAAACGAACGGTACTTTTTTAAATCTTAGTAAAGAGTTTTTATGTCAGAAAAGAGGTCAACATTTTATGGATAAAATTGACTTTGGGAGATAAAATGTAATAAATAAACATTTAATTATTCAATTTAATTAATGTTGACAATGAATTACAACCATTTATCTGTAACAAAAACACAAAAATATTAATTTACTTTATTAGTAATACTGGCTGTTTTTATGCCTTTGCCTTAAAAAAAATGCTGATGCGCGCGCATTGCTAATTTAATTTTTTTTTGCTGTATTGTTTTTATTTGAAAATGTCGTCAAGTACTGATGAATTTATTAATTCAACACCGCCAGAAGTCTCAGAGGCAGCGAAAAAGGCTACTCTAAGCCTCTTGCCGGAAAAATTGACCGATAAGATACTTACAAGCGTATCAAAATTTAATCATATGGAAAACAAGCAAAGGTGCAAAGTCCGAGTTTTATTTATTTCCTCGCAAATATGTTATAAAACGTCGTATGACATGCGTGCGCTTTGATAATTACAGCCTCTGCTTTCTTGTAACCCTCGCCTGCGGCTCGGGCTAGCAATATCGCCTCGGCTGTAATTTTCAACGTACCGCACTTATATCATAATGTACTATTACCGCACGCCGTGCGTTTTTGTTTACGGTTTAGTACAGCGTGCGGTAAGTTGATTTTACCGCACGCCCGCGCCGTGCGTTTTTGTTTACGTACGTTTTTTTTTTTATTTCTACTAGCTTTCATTTGCGACTTCGTCTGCGTGGACAGTAGAAAAATATAGCGACCAGTTTAAAATGACCTCTTTAGTGTATGAAAGCTAGTACTATGGAGAGTTCAAGCTGTTTCCCTGGTTCCACCCACCTGAATTTAACGAAACATAGCTTAGATTTTAAGTTGGACCTTAATTTACTAAACTGTGAAAAGCCCATCAAAATTCTTTTAGCGGTTTTTGCGTAATACGCGCACAAATATTTAGAATTTACAGTTTTATTATATGTACAGATTGCAATTTTAGTAGTACCTATAATGTTTTCTCGCAAATGTATTGAAAAACGTAGTATGGCACACGGTTGTTAAGGTTTTATATCATAAACTACTAATGGAAGCCATCGTATGTTTCTACTAACTAAATACTCACAGCCGACACATTCGGTGCTTTGTTTTAATTAACATCATGTTGCTTTCAAAGCGTCGAAACTGCTCTCTCGATTTTTTTTCATTAGGCAAATGTAGAAATTTTAATTAGTGCGAGGAAAAGTGGTGGTAGCAACAGGAGCTTTTATTTGTTTTAATTTGCGCGAAACAGCGGGCGGCTTAGGCGTGAAATACACAGAAACGACGCGGCACGGATACGGTGGTGATACGGTGCAGATGTAAGACGGTCGGCAAAGGAAATACACGTATCGCCCATCGAAATGTATGGTATCGCCGCCGTATCTGCGCTTTATCTCCGCCGTATCTCTTCTGTGTATTTCACGCCTTAGGTTAGCCATAAGCGGCGGCGAGACGTGGCACCGGCGGCGGCTGCGACCTACGACACAAGGACGCCTCGTAGCCAGCACATAGACGCAACCATGTCAACGCGACACCGCGCGCAAGGACACGGATTAACTAAGGCCGCGTGGGAACTTTTAAAGATTTAACTGCTTTGAGGTCTGAGATTATGTTTTCGACCCCAATTGCTTGTTTATAACGCAAGCAGTTTACATTTAAACTTAACAATCCCTAGTGGGTAACCCTGCGAATAAAACCCCCATCTATATGCAGGGCGGGCGGCGCGCGGCGGCGGGACTGGCGCACCGAGCTATCAAAAGCCTCCTGTAGCGTCGGCTACTCGCACGCGAGAATTACGAGCGAATTTGACTTATTTGCGACTTCCACTATCCTTCGGGTCCTACATAATAGACGCCCATCCTTTATGACCCCGTACAGAGATTTATTTGGGAATACGAAAATACATTATTTTAACTTGACGTTATTTGTTTCCCTAACCTCATGAGACCTCTAGAGTAAACGTCTATTGGTTGGGAACGTCTTAGAGGTGTAACAAATCATAAGTAGTGGTTCTGTTAGCTGTAAACCACGCATTTGTGTCGCAGCGATTGCGGAGATTAAGCAACTTTCGCAAGGGTTGGTCATGAGATGGGTGACCAAAAATTTATTATCTCGAGCTCCTCCGTGCTTCGGAAGGCACGTTAAGCCGTTGGTCCCGGATGCATTTGCAGTCGTCAACACCCACCAATCCACATTGGGCCCGCGTGGTGGGTTATTGCCCATCCTCCTTATCCACCCATAAGAAAGGCCTGTGCACCAGCAGTGGAGACATAAAAAAGGCTGATGGTCACACAATCAATTTAACTACTCCTCGTTCCTCGTTGGTTTTTTTTTATGAACAATTGTGATACATTTATCGAAGTTTAAAAAGCTCCGAAAAGCATTATTTTCGTGATAGAATTTTTTGTATTGTTTTTAATTGGCAACTTTTAGATATACTTCGTACAAGCTTGCGTAGATATAATGCACTAAGCTCTATGCTCCTCTGCTGCCCTAGCGCCTCAAAATTCGTAAGTTTTTCGGATTTCTCGTTTCAGTTTCCACCTAATAAAACTTCAGATCTGCAATTGCAAGAAATATGAAATTTCTACCCTTTTAAGTTATTTTGAGCGTGTGCTGAGTAAATTGGCCACAAGTGAAGTGAAATAATCTTCACTCACAGTTGCGCAACTTTTACCGGCAGGGTGGGTGAGGGAGACGCGGAAAAGTGTCCCAGCACTGGCCGTCCCCGCGTGTGGACTCCTTTTATGATCTGAATAAATCAAGTGCAGAGCGTAACCTAACATAGAGCTTAATTCACTTCACCCGTCCTAGTGACGTCATTCATAAAATCTTCATCAGAAGTTGCTTCAAGCTGCGTCGTTTCTACTAAGTAAATTATGATTAGGTATGCCGCGCTTATATAGTTTATTTATTTGAGCTACTTAGAATTTGAAAACCTAGGTAGTAAAGGTAGTAAAAATATTATATAAGATATCATATTAATAATCGTTGTGACATGTGATGTGGTGTCAATTAAGATTTTGGCTTCAATAATATAAGCTTTAAACTTTAAAGCATATGAATCGGTTATTTGACTAACCCACTTTTTGGGTGATTTCGTTTTTTTGCTTATTGCAACCTCTGACCCAAGACACATCATGGTATTAAAGGAAATTCTTTAAATCCATCTCCTTCCATTAAAATTTCGAGTGTCATAATTTGACTTTATTTGAATAAGCCCTCAAGTCCAGGGACATAAGGGGTTACTGTAATAAATATGAAACATCATGGTGGTCTAGTCTATACTTCAAAAACTGTTTTTATTTTTAATTCAAAAAAGGGGAGTTCCTCGTAAATAAAAACGAAATTTTAACATAAAAAAATAATGCTATTTCACTATTCTAAAGAGTTCCTGCCACCCTAGCATGACCACCGAAACATGATATATATCGCGTGAATATAGCGTTTTATTGACACTCAACTGTCAAATTCCATTGTCTTTTGACAGTTAAACGTAATAAATTGCTATATGCCTATATCATATTGCGTTTCGGTGTTCATGCTAGGGGGGCTGCTGGTTGTGTTGTGTAAGGTGAGACTTGATAGAATTTTTAATGCCTTTCAAAACATTCCTACATTTAGCTTGTCACTGAGTCTCACCCAGCACTATTGCTACTTTTTTGACAAAATTAACCCACAGGAGTGATTAAATTACAATTAATTATAAAAAAATACGATTTAAATAAATTTGGACCTCACCAACCACAAAATCAGGAAATTTAAGATTTTTATCAAGAATTATTCAAGGGGCCTCCATGTACTGGCAATGATGATGATGAGGCACATTTTGAAATGAAAAATAATACTTTATTTCAATAAAATATCATTTTAAGTTAGGTCTTTCTTCTATTAATTACTTGTATTTGACTAACCCCTCATGTCCTTGAAGTTTATTGTTATTTTTTATACTATATTCTAATCGTATTTTTGTGTCTGATATATTTTTTTTTAATTACCTATGTGTATACTTTTATAATTTGATTCTAAACGATATCCAATTCAACATAATATATCCAGAAATTAAAAAAATGTTTCTCCTGTAAAATTTGCTTCAATGGACATGAAGGGTTATTCAAATAACCGATTCATATATTATTGAAGTCAAAGTTTAAAGCATCTGCATTATCTGTGTCTATATCATGATTATTATTATCTTATACGTAAATGAGATTTATGATACCGCAGTGATTGTAGTAACAACCTAGCTCTATAATGTAAGGCTATAAAAAGCCAAAAATACGTTAACCAGCACTATTATTGAGGCTTAATAGAAATTTAATGTAAATTTAATTCAACGCGTGGTCCGCGGTCGAGGTGGACGGCCGCAGTCGCTCTATACGACGGCGATACAAACGCACGAAGGCCGGGGACGGAATGTTGCTCCTTAGAGCTGACCAACCGTTTTAAATAAAATGTAACTCGATAGCTGAATTCGCGACTATATCATTTCAAACAACTCCTTGTTTGAAATGATATAGTCGCGAATTCAGCTATCGAAGAATGGGCAAATTCTCCTTATACCATTACCATTTCGATTCTCGGACCGAGAATATTTCTGCTGAGCTCAGTTATTTCCAGAAATATTTCTGCATGCATGAGCCAATTAGTGGCCTTAACAATAACTTAACTGAACAAACTGTGGACCCCGATTAATGCTAAAAGAAAAAGCGATAATACTAAAGAAAAGGAGTTCCCAAAATAATATATCCAATCACTAGTAAATATGCATGATGGAATCCAACCTGATTTTTTAAAGTCATCCAAAATCGCGTGACAGAGCGTTCGGTGCGGGCGCGCGATGCTTCGAATTCTCAGGACGACAATTTGCATGCGAAACACAGACGAAGAAAACTGCCAGTGGGGGCCGCCTTACACAATGAACCTGTGCCAAGAAACTGCACATGGCATAATGTACCCAATGAAGTGAAAACACAGAATATACAACTTGTTACAAAATAACCCCTAATGCCAAATATGTTCCATCCATAGGGACCATCAAACCGATCAACTTTTACTAAGAGACCAATATAACTCTGAAATTGCGAAAAAAAATCAAAATGTATGAAACAGCAAATTTTTTATTCGCGATTTCAAAGTTGGTCCCATACTAAAACTATTTAGTTTGATGGTCTATCTATTATATTCGGCATTATATTTTGTAATACGTATAATTATAGTACGTGAAAACTAGCAGTAGTTCAGTTCAAGTAAGTTTATACCCTTCTGATGATTTCCGCAAGTCGACGTCTGATGATGCGCCTTTTTATCTCTAATTAGTAAACATTATTGGTTTTCATAATTAACTGTATCAATTATTTATCATTGGAACAGAAACAGAGTGCAACGAGCAGCAATGAATGTTAACGAGTAATTAATTATGTAATACAACTCCACATGCTGCACTAACCATAGCGATTACCTCACTGCCTGCGCTCATGAGCGCGGAATAACCGGCGTTACGGGAGTATGAGCTTAGGGCTGTTGGCTGCGGACTACTTCTCACGTTCGCACTCGTAGCACTCGAGAGCCCCTTCGCGGCTAATTGCTTCCGCACCCAGCCTCCCCTCGCATCTAAACATGCGCACAGACACGAGCCACACCACGCCTAGGAATGCGGCTACTCGAATACTTCTATCGTCACCTCATTATTGGCTCATCAATACCCACCTCCTGAAAACAAATATTTGTAAGATACCACACCCACTCTATTTCGCAAACAGAACTCGAGAGTTGCATTGCCTAATGATGGATCGTTCTGAAAAGAGTTAGGGTGGCGCTCACTCGTTCATTGATCATATTTCAGCGTTTTTGTCAAGTCATGGTAAGGGTAAGTGAAGTAAGTGGTTGTAGAAATTCGTAAACGTTTCAACGAGCATATCTGAAATATTTAGCTCTCTTCTTGAATTGTTTAGCCATTAAAACTGAGCCAGTGATTGATGAAGTGCTTCGCTGTTTGCGTGAACTAATCTTAATCGATGCTGCGTTGGAAACAGTTCAAATAAATCGTTGTAGGAACAATAAAGTGGCGTTTTGCAGCATCTCGAGATTTACTGCCTCCGTAATGGGCCCGCGTCGGGCGGCCGGTCGGCTAGCGGCCAGGCAAGTAGCTCGTTACTCTGATAGTGCCGGCCACTAGACGCCACCTACTACCCAACTACTTGATAATTCGATAAATTACAGTCATTTAGAATTAGGAATACGTACTACCTACACGGCGTCCGTTAAGTAGATAATAAAAAAAATTGAATGTTATTAATGTCGCGCGTTGGCTATTCACTTCAAATTTGATTCTATTGATAGCATTCATTGATTACTCCTTAATTACCGGCTTCAGCAACTTCTCATAAGTTATGAGGTAAGTGAAGTGACATAATTGACTCTTCAAAATATGTTAATTCGGAAACGAAACGACGCTTAAAAGTTCATATATGAAGCGTATGCCATTGATAACAACTTTACTGTCAGAACGGTATGTCCCACCCTGTAGCCGCTCGCCACGTGCCGCCGTCGTCCGTCGGATTAAACTAATCTGCGAGACCCATGGGTTCGGATATTTCGGATTATTCACTCGCACGCTGCGCCCCGTCCCTCCATTGATAGCATATCTAAATGATGAATTCTAATTCACTTCCTAACCCTCTGATAGTATAATTAACTTTAGCAACTGCCAACAGTACCCAGGCCTCCACCAAATCAATAGTACTTAGTAAGTACTAAAGTACTACATTTAACTAAATATACTCGTATATCCGAATTTTTGAAATCACGTGTGTCTGACACAGCCGCTTTGTTCTTCTTGTGCTTTCAACAGGGGTACCTATGCTTCATGCTCTATCTTATCAAAGAAACCGTCAAATTTATATGGCAGAAAGTTGAAAGAATAGAATAGAATAGATTTATTTATTTATATTTATAAGGAAAAGAGCAAGGTTTTGAAAACGTCAAATTTTATGTCAGAATGTTGAAAAGGAAAGCGCATGGTTTGGAGGCAAGATTGCTTGCGTCTGACAAAAGTTGAATTGAAAGTTGAAGCGACTTGGTAAAGACAGACCAATAGGTAGGCACATAATCATATTTTCTACTCATACCAAACTAGCATAAGTGGAAAGTAATTGGACAAGGAACTGTATTCGTTATTTGAGGCTGTTGTTGAATGCTCCTTAAACATTGACGGGCGAGTTGGCGGAAATCTAAAGATGTTTATTAAATATCGCTGGTCACTTGACCGGCCACAGTCACTACGCTACTCATCGTGACTCTTGTGAACATTCACAATCGTTGCCTCCCACTGTTTACCGTTTATTCTGCGCAGTCATCAACCACACCAGTCTGAAATGTGAATGTTCAATCCTCCACCTGATTTCACCCAATCAAACGTCAATGAAATAGTCCTTTTGTATTCAAACAAATGTGAATGGAGTTTAATTTAAAATTTTAATTGGATTTCGAATACCTATTGATTTGTAATCATACGTTCCAGATTTAGAATTTATTTATACATTTATTAATACATTATTGTTATTTTTAACAAGATGTCTTTCCTATTATTTCCTTACAAACCCATTACAAATCTGGGGGTCTATTACTAAAAGTTTAATGCGATACACGCAGCTGCGTCCGTGCTTCGTTTTGTTTGTTTCCTATTATGCGGGCTCCAGACTCCTGCGTGATTCACGGCGTGAATTCACGCCGTAATTTTGCCGTGAAGCTGGCGTGAAAAGCATGACCCTCCACACTCGCTATCATTCACAGTTTAGTTCGCGCGCTCGTTGAGAATGGACGCCGAATTATGCACTGCTATCTTTGTGTTTAGCATCCCATAAAATGGGTTCGGCATGATAACACTCAATCAACACAATTTCCTGCTCGTTCGTCCAAGTGACGCTCATTTTGACGCACCGTACTCCACAAATAAATTAAAAACCTCACGCCACGGCACTCTTTTCACGCGCGAGTGTGGATGCGTTTGCGTTCACGGGAGGTTCGCGCACCGCGAACCCTTTGACGCGGGCGCAAATACCGACACGGAACGGGGAACGAGGCGTAAACAGGCGCGAAGCCCGTGAACGGGCGCGAAAACCATCCACATTCGCGCTTCACGCCTTTCACGGGTGTTCACGCCGCGAATGTGGAGCCCGCATTACAAATCACTTTCGTATGCGATATTGCAAAGAGTTTGCGTGAGTTTGACAGTTTCTCTCTAGCGTATCCGACATCGTTCGTTTAGTAGTCCATAAAAATTGATAGCCAAATTCAAAATGTTTGTTATAACTACAACCAACGAACTGTGGACGATTATCGTGGCCAAGTGACTGCGTTACGCAATTGCGTACGTTATTTTCGTAATAGGCCCCCAGGTGTTAGAGAAAATTTCAAATATATTTTTACTGTTTAATCATCATTTTTATCGCATTTTATTTTGTCTAGTCATGATTTCAGTGGGAGGAGAGGTCATCGCACTTGCATCTGCATGAGTGTGTCACGGGCCCCATCCCTCGCAGATTAGAAATGATTAGGGTTGTGTATTAAATGTCGCCACCCGCCGACGTTGCCGCCGAGGATCTCCCCTCAATTGTTAATGTTCGCATTTCGCATACAAGTGATTTCGGCGGGTTATCGAAGGGATCAGCTCCCTATGAACACCATAAAGCGGCTGCCGCACCCATTGTTGGTTGTAATTTATTGCTGCAAAATACAGTGTCATTTTCAAATGTTTGCACTTTAACAAATACGTGCAATTGTACTACACAATTGCACGAAACGCAACTTTAGCAAATCCAGTGGAACTTACAAATCTACACGAAACGCAATTTCTTGCAATTATTGTACCAATAGTAAAACAATTATGACATTACAACATTAACACGTGTACAAATTCGCGAAACATTAGCGTATATAAATCAATTCGGTCAAAATCTATAAAATATTGCATTACGAGCACTTTTTATTTATTTATTAGGCAATAAGTTATAAGTTTTTGCACCAATATTAATCCTAATAATATATCCTACTAATCCTAGTCCCTACTATCTTACCAAAAAGTGAAAGTTTGGATGCTTGGATATTTGTTACTCAATCACGCAAAAACGGCAGAACGGATTTGGACACTGGATTTGATAACTGGGTTGAAACATAGTATACTTTTCTGTTCAATGGTTCCCTAGGGATTTTTTCCCTCAGTGCCAACTCATCAGATTTTCAAGTCATCGTTAATACACATTTTCTTATTATTTTTCTCAAACAAAATTATTATAAAAGTTTTATTCCTACTACGCGGACGAATACGGACGGAACCTAGTGTTTTATAATGGGTTCGTCTAACTTTTTGAATAAATTACCTTCCCGCATTGCACAGCTAGAATGTGGTTAAGCTCTAGCAGGTCCCAGAGAGAGCGATCTCTGAGAGGTGACCGCACAAAGCGGTGGGAACGTTAGATATTACAATTTAACTTCCAATTGTCAAGGAATTACAGTACAAAGCGACGTGTAAGTGATTTATCCGGCGAAAGGGCAGCCCTACTTTCACGCCTCGCCGCCTCCAGTGGACGCCGCCCGGTCGCGGTAATGCCTTTATAGATTGCTGAAAGTAACTTTCACCGCTTGTCGGCAAAATTCCCCATTGCCTTTAGTGCTTATAATAGCCGTCGTGAAACCTCCCAATCCCAAGTTGTTAACTACCTCTATAGGACACCGCTTTCTACCCGATATCCCTTACGGCCGACAAAGGAATCCAATAGCTGTCTGATAAGATCGACCGGTTCACACAAACAGTGCGAGAAAGCAACGATATCAGTTAAGTAAGGGTTTCCAGATTCCACATTTTCACTGAATGTGGGTAAGGTTGTAGATGTGGGCTTGGAGCGGCAAAGGTCGCGCACGGGCGAGTCGAGACGACCCACGCGTGGGCGACTGGGCGGGCGGACGCCACGACACGACAGAAATTCATGCGATTTTTAGTTTATCGAACAAATTGACGTTGCGTGATAATCAGAAGACAGATGAGGTACGGCTGCGCGCGTTCCCGTCAATTACACGTAAACAAATATCTAGGCTGGTAAACTTTATCACAGAATTACTTAATAAAGTTTGATAACATAATCAAAAAATGAGATAAAGATATTTCAATGATCCAATTTTTTGGATGATGATTGCGCCAATTAATTTTACAATTTTAAAAAACAAAAATGGTACGTTATTATTGCTAGCATCATAAAAATTAATTAGTCATACTTGTATTAATAACAACAATATGAGGTAATCCAGTGAATACCTAACAGTGGCGCCTATTATTTTCCTGTTACAGTAAATAATACATCATTCGTGCCAAACAATATTCATTCATGAACAGTAGATATGGTATTGTTTACAATTTTAAAATGAAATGCTATTGTAAACATGGATTCATCACATCAGTAAACCACAATAATATTCAAGAAAGCTGTAAGATTGGAAACCACATTCCGACTTAGTACGTTTAATTATTTTCTCCACCGAAACCGCTTTCTTTGTTTGACGATCGAAAACACAATTACAACATATTAGTAAATATTACGTAGATATATTATTTTATAACATATTTGCTCGTAAAGGATCTCTTATTACACCAATTTCAATATCGTATTGCATCTCATTACGAACTTGTGCGGTAATGTAAAGTAAAACGCACGGTTTCCTTGATAAACCGTGCGTTTTACTTTACATTACCGCACGGTTTGATGCTTCGTCTAAAACGAACGGTACTTTTTTAAATCTTAGCAAAGAGTTTTTATGTCAGAAAAGAGGTCAACATTTTATGAATAAAATTAACTTTGGGAGATAAAATATAATATATAAACATTTAATTATTTAATTTAATTAAATTTGAGAATAAATTACAATTATTTATCTCTAACAAAAACACTAAAATATTAATTTACTTTATTAGTAATACTGGCTGTTTTTTATGCCTTTGTCTTAAAAAAAAGCGCTGATGAGCGCGCGCATAGCTAATTTAAACAAGTAAAAATTATTCCACGCGCTTTTTTTGCTTTATTGTTTTTATTTGAAAATGTCGTCAAGTAGTGATGAATTTATTAATTCGACACCGCCAGAAGTCTCCGAGGCAGCGAAAAAGGCTACTCTAAGCCTCTTGCCCGAAAAATTTACCGATAGATACTTACAAGCGTATCAAAATTTCATCATTTAATATGGAAGACAAGCAAAGGTGCAAAGTCCGAGTTTTATTTATTTCCTCGCAAATATGTTATAAAACGTCGTATGACATACGTGCGCTTTGATAATTACAGCCTCTGCTTTCTTGTAGCCCTCGCCTACGGCTCGGGCTAGCAATATCGCCTCGGCTGTAATTTTCAACTTACCGCACTTATATCATAATGTACTATTACATACATCGTTTTTACACATGTGTGAAAACTGTGCTGAAGCCCGCCTGAAGCTCTGCAGCTGAACACAACCGGGCGTTGTTGTTGTCCGTTTGTTAGAATCCGCCGCAGTCGTAAAGCTCCACATTAGTTCATGTTGAGCTTATTTACTGCGGTCTTATAAACATTCGTCGCAAATGCCATACTTCGTCACAAACGAAAACAAGTATCTCATAAATATTTAATAGAGTCTGTCGAAAAAATCAGTTTACATGGGTAATTTCAAGGGTCATTTTAATACCTACCTAAATCCTCAACCACACCACCAATACCCATCTAAATAAAAGCTATATAGGTACTTACAATTAGGATTTTGACAGCACCAACGGGGTTACCAGTATAAGTTTTTATAAATAATTTAATAATTTCTCATGTAAACTGACTTTTTAGACAGACTCTATATCTTTTTCTCGTTACTTATATTGTCATAGTAGAAATAACGAAGTGTGTGCAATTGCTTGTCTTTATTATTGATGACACATAAACTAGGTTATATTTTTAAATAACGCAAGTTGTTTTTAACATAAAAACATGAGTCGTGGCAATGCTAACCGACAAACTACTGACCACATAAAACACGAATAGATAATAATGATATCCGAAAACCAGCGGAAGATTACAACATAACAGTTGTAGATGTAGTTATGTTTATTTTAATGCGCAGATGGCCGGTTTACGAGCAACAACGAGCGATCGGTCCGGTCCAGTGTCGGCCGGTCCGGCGGTATTTACGACCGGCTGATGATCTACCTACACACCACACTCATAAATCACCACAACATCTGAACTCCTATCCAATCCAATCATTTCTTGATGTTAAATTGCCAAATGAACTCTTGATCATTTCATGAAATCCCTCAGCATCTGGAAATTGTATATTTGTCTATCTATCTATCTACCTGCTTACGTAGATGCAAGCAATGACCAAAACTTATCATGTTTAAAATCAGGTCACTAACTGCACATTCGGGAACTTTGTCTTCGTCGCAAATGAACATGCATGAAGTATTAAATAGCAGCTGTTGTGATCAGATGTCCCCTGGTGTGAACCTGCCTACATTCTGGCTGCTGCTGGCAAAAGTTGAAGATTCTCAGGAGCGTTGTAGCTTACAAAATCAAACGCATTGCGATTGCAACACGCGCCACATGTCGGCCAACAGGCGGAACATCTCGCTGCTATCTGCAAAACCAGCCCAATTATCGAACCCCAACTAACCAGGTCACCTATTTAAAACCCATAGTTTCGTTGCGCAAACGCTGCTGCCTGACCCGTTCATCAAAACTTTCTATTTCATTGCGAAATGATGTATTCACATGAATGTCGTAAACAGTTGCGTGGTGTGATGTTGCAGTTGCAGGTGTTGAGCGCAGCCCCGCTCAGCGCTCGGCGGCGGGCGCTCGGCGGCGGGCGGGTCGTTCAACCGCCGCCCACCGTCGCCGGCGCATAATTTGTCGCATTCCTCCCCTGACAACGAGCAAACGAATTTGTTCCCCACCTACGCGATGATTATGACTTAAATTAAAAGGAAACTCCGTCCATACTCCCAGGAACTTATCAATCTTACCGGATTAACACCTGTTACATAAAAATGATTTACAACAATGAATTCCTATAGTATTTAAAAGAGCATTTTAAATAAAGCTTGAGCAAGGACATTATGCGTTATAACCGGATACAATTTCACGTGTATTTCGAGCGGATCTATTTATTCCCGCGCCATTAATACCGTGAACAATGTCAAATGTGTTGATTTGTGCGCCTGTTTACGGAGTCGACGCAGTGCGGCTGCGATCATCGCATCGTATTCGTGAAAAACTTATTGTGCTAGTCAGCACAACACTGTTTCTAAGTACAAATACAGTTTTAACTATCCTATAATCCAGACAAACATAACGTAGCAAAATAAACGGTTATATTATTTCCATACCGACAGTTTTAATACAAATCCGATGCATTCAACCAAATAGTCATGAATGAAGTTGTATTATCCGAACTGGAATTTAATAGCCGATTATGACGTGCCCGACCGAGGTGTCGCTCGCCCACGCGCAGATGGCGCCGCGCCGGCACAGCTCATATTCCACCGTGTCTAGAGATGAGACAGCGGACACCGCACCATAATTAATAATGCTAATTAATAATCAGTTTTGTTGCCTTGCCAAAACAGTGCGAAGTGTAAAACTTTATGTTTGTAGAAAGACATCTCACGTAGGTGCCACAAGTGTCGAGAGATAACTTAGAAGGCACTATGCAAATATTTCACACGTCTGTGTATGAAATGAAAGCATCAATGCATCCCACGTCCGAAACACTACAAGTTTCATAGTAAACAAAATTACAGACGACTGGGAGCTGTTACATGAAGTTGACGCGCAGACGCAACACAAATAGCCGCTGGTGACGATTAAACCCCGCATTCCGAGTCGAGTGCCGGAACGTCCCTCATGGAAATATGGAAATAACCGGCGACAAGCGACGCGCACTACGAAAAAAACTACTCATTAATAAAATAAACGCAATTACTGCGCTAAAACGCACTGCAGTGGAGCGTGCGCAGCTGCGTCGTTTCACATTTGTTTCAATTATTGCCATTATTATGAAGTTTTTAATAAGAAACGCAAACAATCCGCCGCCGCGCCGCTGGCTCCCTGACAATTGCAAGCAGCCGCTTTATGATTCGCATAAATAATTCAACGCAGCTTGTAACCAACGAACTCAACAATATAAACATGAGAGTTTTAAGCAGTTGTGTACTATTTATTATTCAAATACAATTTCCTAGCTACAACACAAGTTGTTTAACTTTTACATTCCAAATATTTAAAGTGAAGTAAAATTCTGCGCTAGGGCTGCGTCGAACGTAACATATAATTATTTATTTAAGCCAAATTATCATGTAAATCAGAGATGGTCAAGAGGTTGACCGTGGTCTACCGGTAGGTTTTAGGCCCGACAGAGTTAAATAAACTGAATAGAAAAATATGAAAAAATAACATTTAATATCAAACAACTTAATTGCAGTCGACCGCAAGAAATTTTAATATTTTTTTAAACACAAGTAGACCTCACAACTACTCACAAGTCATACGTTTACCCCTGATGTAAATAGTAATAATCCCTAACATAGGTGAACTAAGAATTTACATTTCTCAACACAAAAAACTTTCAGGTAAAACTAGGGTTCCAAAGAAAATTCTTAACGTTGAAAATCTTTGAACTCTATGAAAAAATACAGCAATTACTAGTACAAATTATGTTATAAATTAAAAATCTAAAATGTTAAATGTTTTGTTCGAAAATTTGAGTAGTACAACTACCTATAGATTCACTTTTCCATACAAATTCATGACACCTCATAAACCTGACTTTTAAGTTTCACTTTCTTCCCTCAGCCACACCGCAGCTGCGGTCGATTTGCAATTTTTGTAAACACTTCAGAAACAATTAATTATAATATAATAATAAAATAAAAAAATAATAAAATGTGTTTATTGACAGAAATGTGGTACAATTTTAATTATATCTAATGGCCCCACAATAGGCTAAGCTAAGCCTGTCCTATGGGCTTAGAGCAAAGCCTGTGGGTACCGGTTACGTTTAACATTTATATTTTAACCAAAAGTCATTTGTTCGGTTCGGTTAACTAAAACACAAGACAAAAAGGACTAAAGGATTTAAAAGTTCACTACAAGATGACTTTCTAATTATGTGTCTTGTTCTTATGCGTAGTAAATCATGTGTGGGAGTCAGAAGTTTTTTTAGTATAGGCTATGTCTACTATAATTTTGAATGAAATAAATACCTCTTCTGTTAACCACAACTTAAGCATTAGCTATAGAAAAATATTATTTTTAACAATTAATCTTTGACATAAATACGAAGTTTATTTACTTTCATTTCAACGTTTCTGGTCCTAATGTTTGCTTACTCTGCGGTTATGTATTAGATATAGACAGACTGATCGCTTGAAACACGCTAATGTTTGGAATAAATAATGTTTAAATTGTTACAAGTAAAAGAAAGTACCTATTGCTAAGAATAGCCCAGAGAACTGGGTTTTCCACTCTTTTCACGTTCCTTAACAAAAACTTTTTTAGCGAAACGAACGTGCCTTATGTTGAGATTGAGAGGGTAACATATTTATGTATAAAGTAGTCGCGAAAAAAGCCGTCCCAAATTATTTGCTCTGTCGTACACGTAGGTTATTTATACGCAGTGTATAATAATATCACAGTAATATATTACAAAAACCCGCTGCTCATTTGTCTTGTGAATGTTAGCAATAAAATACTGTGGAAAAATACATATGTGGTAAAAAAACGTAATGTTTACGATTGTTTTTTCCAGCGCAGTTCCTCGCGGCGCCGATGTTACCGATACTCGGTCAATTTTATTGTGAGTGCGGACAATGCGGCTGCGCTTCCGCCGCGCCGTGGAAAGTGAAAACTGTCCGTTTGTTCGTCACCCACAATGGCAAATCTGAGGCCCTGACATGATCACCTCGAATTCGGATTAAATGTGTTACGATGATTGGACATGGACACACACGGTAATATGTCAACCAAACGTTTTACTTACACTTATTATTAAGTTTAGTCCTTTAGTCTAGCGAAAATTCAATTTCTTCGTCTCAAATAGAATTAATTGTTGAGTTTGCATACATTTCCGCATTTTCGATACCTTAGGTTCCGAAAATAGGTTTGTATTTATTTTCTTATTTCTCGTAACTTGTTACCGGAGTTGGAGTGGTGCGCGCGCGCATTGTTCCACGAACGATGGCGCATGAGTTACGCCCGGTGCACTCGTTCATGGGAAACGACACTTATGCAACTTCGGCGTAGCTCGAAATTAACATCAACATTAAAAACGGTACTTATTCAATCAAGGTTAATAATAGAATTGCCGTTCAAAATTTATAACGTTTCCTCATAGTACAGTAGCCCGTAGAACATTTAAATCACCAAAAAGATTACCGTTTGCCGTTGTGATATAGTTAATTATTACGAAATTATAGATACTTTAACCCAAGTTTTACAGATACAGTTTTGCTATTTTCAGTGGCAATCAAACAAAGCTGTAGAACACGACAATAGCTAAACCATGTGGTAAACCTTGAAAAATAAAAAAATATCATTTTTGGAGATATACAAATAAAGGTTACGGCGGGTTGCGATCTGTAAAACTTGAGTTAAAGTATCTGTAATTTCGTAATAAATAACTATATCACAACGGCAAACGGTAACCTTTTTGGTGATTTAAATGTTCTACGGGCTACTGTATTATCATGTTGCAACAAGCAAGCATTATAAAAGCTCGTGTAAACATGGCAATAAACAAAGTTTTGTTTTCGTTATAATAAGTTCTTTTCATTTTAATATTTTTCGATTATCCATAATAAATTAGCAAAATAAACAGTCAGCTTGCTTTTTTGTGTAAAGTCTCAAACGGTGTTAAATAAATCTTATTCAATTGATTCTAAATCTTTTTTTAGCTTGCTTAACGAAAGAGAATAATTATGTTTTTCGTCTGTTGCAGAGCCATCGCATAAATCGTTAATAAGTAATTATGTCAAATGCGTGACTCACTCCTCCCAGTATGGATAAGTTTCGCATCACGTTTTGTGAATGCCTGGCCTTATATGCAGTGTCACTAATAAGTAACTGTGCCTGCCACTGCCATGCCATATATGCCAAATATTCAATGCCGTTGGGTGTCAATATTGCCACTCCGCTTGACCCACGTCCACAAACCAGAGAGAGCAGGCTATTACTTCTTTTAAAAACAGAATTGCCTTGACGCTATTTTAAGGCCGATTTAAGGCTGTATATTCGCATTTCAAAGAAATTTGCATTTTTCCAAAAAAGTCATCTGAAGAATAAAACCATTACTATTGATGTAAACTTTAGTTTTAGGAAGCAAAATTCCTAAATTAGTGCCGTATAGAGAGAAAAACATAATCAATTAACAGGTATTTTTAAACGAAAACTATCTTATCAATTGGAATTTCAAAGCTTGTCAGAGGTCTTTTTCACGTAAGTTTCAGCTGTAACAAATAATAATACGACAATATTTATTTTTTCACTTATTGTTTGTATTGTCAATGAGTGCAATATAGAGAGAAAATAAAAATAATGTTAATCACAGAGAAAAGAAAAATAAAAAATACTCAAATCGGTACACTCTGACATATTTTTTTAGGAATGATGAGGTATTTTTCTAATATACTTATTGCGTGTTTTGTATATCCATATATCTATGTTATAATTTAATAGGAATTTTAAAATTTCGCCCTCATTACGGCTCGCGCAGAGTTGTTTTGGTCATTTGTATTGTATTGAACATTTAAAAATGGAACAAGATCCGAATATACAGCCTTAAGATTTAAGACAAGCAAGCCTCAAAAATATACTTACTTAAGGAAATTGCGCAAGCGCATCGAACGATTTGTTGGCGAGTGTAAGTGGGGCGCGATGAAATTCACTCCAAAAACTGTTTGCCCAGCGCCAAAATACGCAGTGTGTTAAAGAAAAAGAATAATGTTCTGTCATCACAAAAAAACCGGCCAAGTGCGAGTCGGACTCGCGCACGAAGGCTTCCGTACCAAAAAAACGGCAAAAAATTACGTTTGTTGTATGGGAGCCCCTCTTAAATACTAATTTTATTCTGTTTTTAGTATTTGTTGTTATAGCGGCAACAAAAATACATCATCTGTGAAAATTTGAACTGTCTACCTGTTGTCGTTATTAATATCGAGCAAAAAACGGCAAAAAAATCACGTTAGTTGTATGGGAGCCCCCTTAAATATTAATTTTATTCTGTTTTTAGTATTTGTTGTTATAGCGGCAACAGAAATACATCATTTGTGAAAATTTCAACTTTATAGCTATCATGGTTCATGAGATACAGCCTGGTGACAGACGGACAGACAGACAGACAGACAGACGGACAGCGGAGTCTTAGTAATAGGGTCCCGTTTTTACCCTTTGGGTACGGAACCCTAAAAAAGAATAATGTTCTGTCATCACAAAAAAAGTAGGTTATAACTACAATATATACAAGAATTCAATATTTTACTTTTCTTCGCCAACAATAATTCTTGTTTATATCTTTGGTTATGTTATGAAAAAGTAATATTTATCAGCATAACCATTTGTTCTTTTGAGTAGTAATTTTACGTGAATATTCTTAGCAAAGGGATATGTCGGTCGGGAATAGTATGGTCCGTCTGGCTCGCGGCATCGTTCGTTCCGCCGCATGCGCAGACTGCCAGCTATGCGGCTGTAGTGGCCCGCGCGACTACGAGCGACACCGCAACGCATTCCGCACCGGGCACCGCATGCATGGCTATTGCTACACACCGCACCGAATTGTCTATTTAGAATTTGCGACAAAGACGATACTGAAGTATGTCCTATTAGCCACAAACTCCAAACAAAATGTATTGAACTTAATCATGATCAATAGAAATGTTAAAATGACTCCATAATAAGTTCTTTGCTTTGGAGTACCGTAAATTAAAGCAACGAATATGATTGACATAATACAAATTACATACAACCGGGCCGTCTCGAGAGAGAGTTCTATGGCTTTATAATAGAGTAGGTTCACAAACAAGATGTGCTTGTGGACCTGAAGTTCTTTGCTTTGGAGTACCTTAGATTAGAGCAACGAATTGATTGGCGTCATACAAGTGACGTGCCATACAACCCGGCAGTCTCGGGAGATGCGGTCCAGATATGGCTAGTTTTATAATAGAGTAAGTTCACAAACAAGATGAGTTGGTGGCAGTATCCGAAATCTGCAGCAGGCACGCGCCCGTGGCAGACAGAATAAATAATTGCACTCCTTCCGTAAGTTAGATTGCGGCGCCGTGGGTCCCAGTGGAGGCGGGCGCGTGCGAGCTCTAATCTAACAGTAATATTTTATTCTGTTCTCAAACGTGGATTTCATTAAAAACCGGACAAGTGCGAGTGTGAATCGAGCATCAAGACTTCCATTTTTATTTTACTTATGGTAAAACTTGCGGCCGCCGGACTCTATTCATTTCACCATTTTTTTTTTATTACTTTTGACGAACGATCGAATTCAAAAACGCAATATATTGCTATCACAGCTGCAAACCAATCTATTTTGGTCTGATACCTGTAATAATAATTGCGACTGATAGACTATAAACTAATTTTACTGTAAGCATTGAGTTTAATGTACAATGTCAGTATTAAAATGCTTAGTAAAGATTTCCAGTCCACAAACAAACCCGCATTCTTTTTCATTTTTAATTACAAGTCACCCTCCTAGGACCACGCGTTCTTAATTACATTTTCAACCTAAGAGTGGTATAAAAATTTAATTTAGAATGCAACCCTCCCCCTTACACGAGTAGTAGAAAGCTCCAGAGTATCCTTTCGTTCCGCTAATGTGTGCAGTGAGTTCGACCTATTTGTAAGTTGATGTCCGCCCACCGTCCGCCCCCAGCGAGACGGGCCCGCCGGATATTGCGGGACCATTGCCCACCACCCGGCGCGAGTCGACACACTCCACACCTCGACCGAGATCACGTCGTCGCCAACTTATTGCTGTAATTATTACAGGAAAATTCAAATCATCCATCCACTTGGAACATGTTGTAACGTAATGAAACCAATCCCGACAAACCTTGGTTATGACATTATTAACACGTTTTTTTTTTATTACTTTATATTACAGGAATTCATAGAGATAATGTTACTGAGATTCGATCTGGCTTCCGTTCTAGATCCTCGATGAAGAAATTTGGTCTTTTAGTCCATACTATATTATATAATAATAATATTATAAATGCGAAAGTAACTCTGTCTGTCTGTCTATATGTCCGTTACGCTTTTACGTCTAAACTACTGAACCGATTTTAATGAAATTTGGTACAGAGATAGAGTAGAGCTTGGGAAAGGACATAGGTTACTTTTTATCTCACTGCTGGGCACGAGTCTCAGCCTGCACGATATAGTCTACGCGGGCGCGGGCTGACAGCTAATTTAATAAAAATAATTGTTTTTACAGCCATTGATAAAATATCCTGGACTACGTGTAATGTGCTATCACTCCGGCGCTAAATAATTTTTGACTGATGTTACTTAAAAACCTCCTTCAAAAAAACCTTAAAAATAACCTAACAAAATAGCTTACAAAAAATGGCTCCAAAAAGGTAGAAATAAAATATTCAAATCTGCATAATTACTAACTCGAAAGTTTTTACGCATTATCTAATATCAAACAACGCCTTTTAAAGTCGGGTGGGGGAGGGGGAGTAACTATACAGATTTGAATATTTTATTTCTAGCTTTATAGAGCCATTTTTTGTAAGCTATTTTTGTTTGGTTAATTTTAAGGTCTTTTGAAGGAGGTTTTGTTTTTTAAAAAAACTTTTTTTAAACTTTTTTGTGGTAGGTATGTTTAGTGACGATATTATCTAAGTTACAACAGCCTTATGTCAACGGCTCATTACCTTTTACAAAATTCTGCTTTTCCCGACGCTGGGGCGTTGATTGTTGAGGAATTCTCCTGGTATGACGTACCAGGAGAACTCCGAACGAATTATCAGCTCCACTTCACCATATGCATTATGATGAGCATAAATAGCCTAGCAACTACGTAAAAGTAATCATATAGCACCAGTAAAATACTTAGTATTGAATAATTCCGATGATCATCTATGGTCTTCATCATCAGTTCCACTTTACCAAAGTGGTACTTTTCGCAGCAAATGCATAAGTTACTTAAGAAAATGCCAAAATCGCAATAGGTGTGCCTATAGTATTTTAAGAGTTCTCTTGATTACTCAAGGATTTCATCATCAGATCCTGACCTCATGACAATGGGACTAACTTGAAAGTATATACTTACAAACAAAAAAGAATTTTTCAAATCGGTCCAGCTGTCTTCGAGTAATCGGGTAACATACATAAAAAAAACATTCCGACGAACTGAGAACCTCCTCCTTTTTTTGCAGTCGGTTAAAAATTTAAGACATGTCCTATAATACCATCAAGTCCTTACATAAAACATAAAATAATTATGCGTATCGCGTACCGTTTTTCGTGAATTTGTTCCACCTGAAGCGTTGTTAAAGTCATGAACTGTATAATTAGTGTATGAGCCCTTGCTTAACTCATACATTAACTTGATTTATCTGTCTTGATTTGATCTTGATAATAACAACACTCGTAAAATATAAACTTGATATATTTATATAATTGTAAATAAATGTGTGCACACAAAGAAAGGCTGCTTAGAACTAAATTACATGTTTATGAAATAATTAATTACGATATCGATGATTCATTGTGCAATACTATTTTGCTGACGCTAAGATATTGTAAATCTGTACTTTGTACATATTCCGGGGCGGGAGATGCTGGGAAGAAAGCTTGATTAATTTATGTAAGTAAATATAAGTGGACTAACTTAAGTAGTTACATTTCATTATAAAGAAACTTAAAAATGTACATGTCATTATTAATGACTAACTTATAAAAATTACATAACACAATAACATAGTAATTACGACACTGTGCTATATTCTTGTTCGTGAATGGTGACCCTCCTCGGTGTCGGTGACGTGTTTCTGTCTACTCGACGGGGTGCTTCTGGAACTGGCATCGTGAAGTGCGTGGGAGCGTGGTGGTGGGTACCATGGCTGGGCGTGCTGTACGGGGGCGTGCTGTACGGGGCCGGGCTGTGCTGGTCCGGCGGCGGTGCTGCTGCGCTCGGGGCGGAGGGCGGCGGCAGAGTGGCTGCGCTCGTGGCGGCCGGGGTGCTGGGCGCCGATCGGGCTGAACAGGGGGCGCACAACTTGCACTGCAGGCGTCGTTGTATCCATATTATGCATGCTATTCCAATTATGCTGACCACTACGTATATCATTACGTAGTGATGCATATCGTGAGATGACAGCTGCTCGGAGGCTGTAATCAGTTGTTCTTCATCCTTCTTGATTGTCTTGATCTTGCTATCGATGTCCATTGCGCCCTCCAGCAACTGTTTACTTGATAACTCATCTTCCTTGGTGAAGTGAGGTAAAGAGAGATTGATAATATTGTTAATGGGGGCAACTACAGGAGTATACAAGTCAGGGGATATTTTTATCTCGCTTGTGTGAGATCGATGCGGATAAATTGTAAATTTGTCCGTCTTGATAATACAACCATGACCTATGGTAATAAGCCCACTTCTGTTCAGTGCATGTGCTGTAATTTGATCGTCGCACATAACTCTCACATTACATCGGTTGCAACAAAAATAAATATAAGTATTTATTGAATATGATTCTTTCCATATATCTTGGCATGTTTCTGTATTTATCATACATTCGGATTTTTCTAGTCGGCATAAATTCTTATCTCCCTTCATCTGGTATTCAGGGCCTTGATTATGACAGAAGTAAGCGACATCTTGATGGAAACATGCTTTGACGTCATTTTCGGACATTGGGATGTATAAGTCTTTTTTCATGTTGACTGACACGTAGTCCTCCACTGGAATCAAACTTATCATTTTTCCGTCTTGATACTTCGGTATTGGAAATATACGCAGCAGTTCAAACGTTTCCCGGCTGATAAGTGGTATCTTTATTTCAAAAATAAAGTAATCATCTAGTACTCTTGTTTTTATACTAAGAAAATCATATATCTTGCGTATATCTGAATGTATGTTGTTCACAGGCAAAGATACGTCCGGTGGTGACTGACTTGATATGGTGTTCAGTTCCTTGATAAGTTGTTCTGGTGTGAGAATGTGAATATTGAAATATCCTTGATGAATTTCGGTAACTGTATCCAATAAAGTATTTTGTAAAATTCTCAAGTTGTTTAACATGTTGCTTGCTATTATGGACTCTAAAGCGAAGTCATTAAGGACGAGATTCACTTGAGCGGCATTTTTCAAGTCCTTAACAGCTTTTTCCAAAGCTAACATATGTTGATTTGCGATTTTGTGTTGTTGATTCATCACTTCTTCTGTTCTCTTTAAAAGGTTATTTTCGGCTTCCACAATAGACGTCTGATTTTTCCATAAATTCAACATATGTTTTTCATTTGCTTGCAGTAAGTTGATATCTTGTTTATATTGTTTTGCAAAGCGTTCGTCTAACACGCCGAACAAGTCACCTGCGAGGTATCCAATTGCATTGATAATGCCGCGTCGCGTGCGCCGCGCGTGGCGGCCGGCACGAGCTTGAATTTGCTGATTCAGAAGCAGCTGATTGTAGTATTCAAGTTCAGTGTACTGGTGACGTAATTGGAGTGTTATCGCATTGCATTGCGCTTTTGCATTTGTTATTACTGAACATGAATTTTCTAAAGTAGTTATATACTTTTCTAAAGCTTGATTTCCTTGCCAATAGGGTTCCATGTCAAAATATGTGACCAGTTTCCACTCGTCCTTGATTAACTGCATGTTGGATAGCTTGTCGAAGTATAGTCCTTGATTTTCCTTGAAGGCTGTAATATTCGCCATGCCGTATGAACTTGATATGAAGGTCATGAACATTAAAAATGTTGTAAATAGAGTGGTCACATTGAAACATCTTTTTCGTAATGGACTTGATTGTTGGCTTGATCGTTGACTTGTCGTAGTCATATTGGTATTTTTTATGTTGACTTCGCTATTTGTATTGGTATTATGGAACTCTTGATGTTCAGTGATTACGGATATTTTTGTAATGGGTCGCTTGATATAGCCACTCTTTGTTTTTAGTGTCACTACTCTGACCTGGTTGTCTTGGCCAGGGTGTAGCTCAACTATTCTTCCCATGATCCACTTGCCTGGGGGGAGATTTTCGTCGTGAATCAATACAACGTCGTCAATACTAACATTCTTTTGAGGGCGTCTCCATTTACTTCTGGTAGTCAATTGAGTTAAATATTCTGAACTCCATCGTTTCCATACATCTTGAAGTATCTTTTGAGTGAGTTGCCAACGTGTCCTCAGGTCCCTTTCAGTTTCTACTATGGTGAGCAGGGGCCCACCCGTAAGAAAGTGCGCTGGTGTAAGGAAGTCTAAGTCATCCGGATCTTCTGATAGTGGACACAGCGGCCTCGAGTTTAGGCATCCCTCTATTTGTGCCAATAGAGTCGAAAACTCTTCAAAAGTGAGTTTTTGTTGTCCGATAACTCTTTTGAGATGGAATTTGAAACTTTTTACTGCAGCTTCGAACAGACCTCCTGCTGTTGGCCATGCTGGAGCGTTAAAATGCCAAGTTATTTCCATGTTGGTAATTTCTTTCATGAATTCATCTTTGAAAACTTGTTGTATGTCTTGATATTCTTGCTGTAGTACGTTGCTGGCACCAACGAAATTTCGGCCATTGTCACTGTACATGTGACTCGGCGTTCCTCTTCTCGCAGCCATTCTACGTAATGCTGCTAAGAATGAAGACGTGGTGAGGTCTGATACTAACTCGAGATGCACGGCCTTGGTCACCATGCATACGAATACTGCTACATAAGCCTTTAGTGTTTTTATTCCGCGGCCCTTGTTGGCCTTTATTAATAAATGGCCCGTGAAATCGGTTGCAGTATGACTAAAGGGTCGGGATTGATTTATTCTTGCTTTTGGCAGCTGACCCATGATCTGATCTTGTTTTAAAGGCTTTTGTTTTTTGCAAATGACACATTTTCTTAAGTTTTTCTTGGTCGCGCTCGGTTTCCACTTATTACCCAATATTTTTGTCGAATAAACGCTAAAGTAATTCGAGCTCCGCCGTGCAAGGTCAGTTTGTGTGCGTCATCGATTATGAGTTCAGTCAACCGACTATTGTAGGGAATAATTATTGGATTTTTCATATCTGGGTTTATATGTGCATTTTGTAATCTTCCGCCCACTCTTAATAGTCCCATTTCATCCAGATACGGATTAAGGTTCAGAATCTTGCTTTTCGGCGAAATGTTTCTTCCATGTTTTATTTCAGATATTTCTGCCTGGAATTCTTCAATTTGTATTTGCTTGATAATTAGATTTTTTGCTTGTTTTATCTCTGTTAAAGTTAGGTATGATTCACTCCTTCTATTTTCTCTTGATATAAATCGACGGATCCATGCTATAACTTTTACTGCTTTTGATAGTGAGCTATATTTTTCTAAAAGGTTCTTGATAATATTTTCTTGTTTCAGGTCTCGTAAAACTGAATAAACTTGCTGTGTTTTCATTTCTTGATTAGTAAAAAAATTATCTTGTGTCTTCTTTTCATCTTTGAATGATGGTAGCCACGAAGGTCCTTGCCACCACAGGCTATGTTGGTTTAGTTGTGTGGGGGTGACTCCGCGGCTGGCGCAATCAGCTGGATTTTCTGCCGATTTCACGTAACGCCACTGTTCAGCGGGCAAAACATTCGTAATTTTTCGTACTCTGTTCGATACGAATGTTTTCCAGCGGTCTGGATTCCCATTCAGCCATCCAAGTACTGCTGTAGAATCAGTCCATCCGTAAGTTCTGACTTGATAATTTTGAAAACAACCCTTAACTTTCTTCATTAATTCAGCTAGCAAAAGAGATCCATTTAATTCCAATTTTGGTAATGATATATCCTTGTTTCTTGGGACTAATTTTGATTTTCCAACCATTAAAATTATTTTCGACTGTTTATCATAATTAAACTTGCAGTAAATAACGCATGCGTAGGCTTTTTGCGATGCGTCACTGAAGCCGTGAAGTTCAATAACTGTGTCACGTTTCGTACCTAACCATCTTGGTATTGTTATTTTATTTATGTTTACAATGTCTTGTTTTATTTTAATCCATTCGGTATTTATGTTTTCAGGAATGTTTGCATCCCAAGGAATTTCATTTTCCCATACTTGTTGAAATAATACTTTCAATCTTGTAGAAAGGGGGGTCAACCATCCGAGTGGGTCGAACAGTTTTGATAAGTCAGATAAAAGTTTTCTTTTTGTGTTATTGGAATTATCCGTAGGGTTGTCGATCGTCGATTGGAAAATAAATATATCTTGCTCGGGGTCCCATCTCAGACCTAATGTTTTTGTTGAGGTCATGTGTTTGAAGTCGTAATCCTCTTGTTTCGTGAAGTTTTCTTTATCTTGTAATAAATCCTGTCGGTTGGATGTCCATTTTCGTAAATTGAGACCTCCGTTTTTCATTAGTTGTATCAGATCTTGTTTTAACTTCAAAGCGTCTGCTACTGAATGACACCCGTGGATGAGGTCATCCATATAGAAGCTGGTTTCCACGACTTCTGCTGCTTCGGAAAATGACTTCTGTTCATCCTTGGCCAACTTTCTAAGAGTCATCATCGCAAGATATGGAGCTGCCTTGGTGCCGTAGGTGACGCTGGTGAGCTCAAATTCCCGTACTTGTTTACAGTTGTCACGCCATAAGATTTTCTGATATTTCAGGTCTTCAGGGTGCACCCAGATCTGGCGAAAGAGTTTTTCTACGTCGGCGGTGAAAGCGATGCTGTATTGACGCCATTTTAGGATCAGCGTGAAGAGGTCCTGTTGTAGGTTAGGTCCTTTATGCATGTAATCGTTTAAGCTCTTTCCGTTGCTTGTTGTTTGGGATGCGTTAAAAACGACGCGCAGTGGGGTTGTAGTCGAGTCCCGTATTACGCAGTGATGTGGTAAAAAATATCCTTGTTGTGACGTGCTCGACGCGAGTTTCATGTGACCCAGTTCTTGATACTCTTGCATAAATTCTTTATATTGAATAGCTACTTGATGATTTGTCCTGAATTTTCTTTCTAATTGCAGGTACTGAGCCATGGCCTTATTTCTTGATTGACCTATTTCATTGATATTTTTCTTAAGTGGGAGTCGTACTTGATATCTTCCATCTTTCATCCTTGTTGTGGTTGAGTTGTACAGGTTCAAACATTCTTGATCATCAGCTGATTGAGGTGAGTCACTTGATATTTCCTCAATTTCCCAGAATCGCTGGATATCTTCAATATTATTTAATACGACATTACATTGCAACGTTTCAGATTTGCCGTATAAAATCCAACCAAGTTTTGTTTTCTGTGCGACGGGTCGAATATCGTCCGCTCTCCTTATTCCTTCCATTAAAATACTTGAGTATACATCCGCCCCCAATAATATATCAATTGGCCGACTTATGTAAAATTCTGGGTCGGCGAGGGATAATTTTTCTAGGTATTCCCAATTAGGTTTCTTGAATGTAAAGTTTGGTAAATTCTTCGTTAATCTATTCATTATGAAAGCTTCCGTTGTAAATGAAAAGTTTTCAGCCAATGATGAACAATAAATGATGATTTTTCCTTTGCAGGTGGTGTCCTTGGTTCCGACTCCTGTTATTACACCTGAACATTTTTGACGAGGCAGTCGTAATTGTTGAGCTGCATTTTCTGTTATTATAGATATCTGTGATCCCGGGTCGATGAGGGCTCGCATGTTCCGGGATACTCCATCTATTCCTGTGACTTTGATTACGGCGGTTGCTAACAGGATTTCTGTTGATTCCCACTGTTGGGCTGCGTAAGTGTTTGCTGGTTCGGAGCTTGATCCTGAAATCCCGTTTCTTGATGAAGGGTTATTGAACTTGGCGAAAGCTTCGTGAAGAATTGTGTTATGATTGCCGTCACATTCGCGACATCGTTTGCTTGATATGCACTTTTTTCCATAGTGACTGCAGAGGCAATTTGCGCAATAATTTAATTTTGTTATTATTTGTCTTTTTTGCGTTGGTGACATTTCTAAAAACCGCTTGCAATAATAAATTCCGTGCTCGTTACTTTCGCAAATTGCACAATTAAGTCTATTTCTTGATAATTTAGTTTGTTGTAAAATAATTTTATTACTTGAATGTTGATGATATTTTCTTGTTTGATGAATATGTTCTGGCTTTCCTGAAGTGGATGGCGTACTATAATTCGGCTTTTGTGGTGGTTCTTGTTTGCGGCGGGATGACTCCATGGTGGTGAATTTGTTCTCCAGAAACTCCATGAAGTCCTTCAGTCTTGGTAATTCCCTTGGATCTTTCAATGAGCTCATATATTCGCTATGCGTTTCAGCATCCAGTTTTTGAGACAGAATGTGGATTAGTATGGGATCCCAGCTGTCAATGTTGATGCCCAAGTTCTTGATGGCATTTAAACATTCGGTCGTGACGTCATGAATACGCTTTATTTGATTGGAAGTAGCTTGTTGCGTCACTGCTGGCATGCTCGTCATGATATTCATATGAGATGTGAATATCAGTTTCTTGTTATTGAATCTGTGGTTCAGAATTTCCCAACTTGCTAGGTAATTTTCAGAACCAATCTGTAAATGCTGTATCAAACGATCAGCCTCGCCTCTTAACTTGCTTTTGAGATGCTGCATCTTCTGTGCGTTTGATAGAGCTGGGTTGTTGTGAATTGCTTCACAGAAAAGATCTTTGAACGACACCCATTGTTGATAATTCCCGGAAAAAACAGGAATGTCAAGTTGTGGCGTTGATTTTTCCCGATGTGAAACAGACCATAACTTGTTATTGATGGCTCTCTTGATATCATTGTACCTCTTTTCATGTTGTGTGAAGTTATTTTCATATTTTGCATCTGACCCATTTAAAATACCGTCGATCTCCCAGTGAAGGGTATCTATAGCTTGCCAACGAGATTGTAACGCCCGCAGAATGTCTTCAAACTCCCATCTATCGTTGATATTTTCAATGTCAATCTGAGACACGGTTCTTGAAAAGGCCTTGAAGTTGGTAGTCTGTTTCTTAAGCATGTCATCTAGGAGGCTATTCGTTCCTTGAGATGTGTACTGCTGGGATAATGGTACTTCATCCGCCCACTTGATTGAAGGTTGAACTGAAGACGCAGTCGGCTCCGGTTCCTTTGGGATGGGTACCCGCAACGGCGATGGTCTCGGCGCAGTAATGGTAGCTGAATAGAGTGATTTTTCAAAAAAATCTCTGGCTTCTTGATAGGTTCTGCGCGTAGTATCATGCTCTTTTTCGGTAAAATATATATGATCCGTTTCAAGTATGTTACACAACTTATGATGGTTGCTTTGATACTCTGCCCAGTATGAATCCAGGCTGTCGATTCTTTTTCTGATATTTTCAGGTGTCTTGCGTTCTGCCCCATCTTTCTTAAAGTTTCGTAAAAGGTTCTTGATAGTTTCAGAAATCTGGGATTGGTTTGATAGTAGTGTTTCCATGATTTTAATTAACTTGATGTTGAATAAGAATTAAATACCTTGATTGCTTGATTGAGTGTTGTCCTTGAAGTGAGTTCCGCTTTTCTTGCCTTTCTTGTTCTTGATAGGTACGTACCAACTTGATAACTTGATAAACTTGATTGTATCTTGATCTAATACTTGTATCTCACTGTACTTGATGAGACTTCGGGTGTAGGACTTGATTCACCACTTTTCGCTTGGTCTTATTTAGGGTTTTCACAGCTTCCGATTGGTCTTTATGCGTCCTCTCAACTCTGTCGGTGAGACCCGCTGGTGGGAGGCCGAAGAGCCGATCGCAACCGCACGAAAAACTGACAAAAACCACTAAAAAATTCTCGAAGGACCACTAATGTATGAGCCCTTGCTTAACTCATACATTAACTTGATTTATCTGTCTTGATTTGATCTTGATAATAACAACACTCGTAAAATATAAACTTGATATATTTATATAATTGTAAATAAATGTGTGCACACAAAGAAAGGCTGCTTAGAACTAAATTACATGTTTATGAAATAATTAATTACGATATCGATGATTCATTGTGCAATACTATTTTGCTGACGCTAAGATATTGTAAATCTGTACTTTGTACAATTAGATAGAATCTTTGACGTGACTTGTTATGACGAAATGGATGTAGCAAAGGAAGGACTAGCCGCGGCAGGCAACCCTAACCAAATTAGTGTTTCGTTTTGAATGCAAATATCCACATTAAAAGGTTGAGCCCTCTCCACGGCAGCACCCGCGCCGCCTCTAATCTCTACCATCATTGTTCCACCGCAACAATATCATTGTTTATTTACAGATAAAGTTAATCCAATACTGCGGTAATGCGGCGGTCCAGCTTTCCCTGCCAACATTGGGGCTTGGGGGTTAAAGCCTTGAAAATTCTGCAGTATACGGTACCATCCAAGTTTACGATTACTGTCGTCCATTCACGGAAAAACGATGAGTTCAAAGAAATGTTATCTTTAGGGTGCCATACCCAAAGGGTAAAACGGGACCCTATTACTAAGACTCCACTGTCCGTCTGCCTGTCATCACCAGGCTGTATATCATGAACCGTGACAGCTAGACAGTTGAAATTTTCACAGAATGCTGTATTGTTATTTCTGTTGCCGCTATCTATAAAAACAAACGCTAACACAGAATTTGTACGGAACCCTCGGTGGAAGAGTCCAACTCGCCCTTGTCTGGTCTTTTTTTTTTCAAACTAATAACTACAAAAAAAAACACAATGGCTCATCGTTGTCTCCAGCAGCCTCCCATATTAATATTTAATAGCTAGGACAGGGTCAGTGGAAACCGGGTAATGCGCCATAATTCACACAAATCCCCCGTAATACCTAACACCAGTCGTCCAGTCAACCGCCCGTAAGCGGCTTTCGTGCGGCAGCCGCCGCCCATACAACCATTAATCCTCTCATACAAGTGACTGCACACACACAAATATCACATTTGCCATTTAACCCATTAAACGATTCTGTTCCCTACATAATTTGTATATGAATGGGAAAACTGGGCATTTTGTAAAGAAGCTACACATTTTAACGTAGTACTTAAAATATCTACTCTTTCCTTTGTCCGTACCACAATACATTTATTACCCTACCTACTTTCTTGGAATTGGACTAAAACTAAACTACTTTGTGCATTACATTAGTATTACACGAAGTAAATACATTATAAATTGTTGTTGGATCTCATCCACAGCCACAACTCATCTCGTTCTAGTGCTACTTAAGTATTCTAGTGTTCATAACTATTCCGAGCTGAATATTACGTTATCTGGCTCGGCCACATGTCCGCGAGGCACAAATACTAATAAGTGATACGACGACTGCTTTCTCTAAATTGAAATGTATGTAAATAAATTAACGCTTTAGTAAAGAGCCACGAATTATCTTTGTCATCTGAACTAAAGTTAACACTTAAACAATGCTTTAACTTGACACATTACTCAACCGATTCACATGAAATTTCGAGAGCAGCTTCGATATTTATGTGTATTTTTATCTCAATTCAGTTTTTCGCAATTTTTCAAAATGAAAATCATATTTCAGTCATTTAAAAAAAAATCAAATATGTCACGAACACGTGGTTATAATACTAGTATTACAATAGACGTTATCTTAGCACATATTATTTGAAGATTTCGCACAAAGGAAGTGCATCCACGTGCAGGATATCGCCGTAACAACATTATGAAGCTCGGTTGAGCAAATTTCGGACCAATCGCAGCTGCTCCCTACGTCAGCTTTAAGCAGTCAACTTCGACTTCACCGAGACTAATATTAGAAAAAGTTTGCCCAAACATAATAGTATTAGACATCCTAAATAAAAATTATAAATAATTAAGAATTTTACAGAAAAACTATTAAATCTGACCCAAGTCTAAAACAAAGAGAAAAGCCACCATAAAAAAATCGGGTTGCACTCCGGGAGTGCCGGCAGAAGTGAAAACTTGAATATTAACGTTGTGCATTTTTGATATTTTGGAATGGTTAGGGAATAACTTTGCACGAATTGCCGTCTTACGAATTTACTCTGCATTTGAATTTACGAATACAGAACAGTATTGTACGAACGTCTTATCCATAGCTTGACAGAAAATCTAGAGTTTTGACATTGAATTAAAAAAATTGCGGGTTGCTATGGTGACACAAGTGTTTACGTCTTGAAATGACTCGCCGCCATTTTCACCGCGCCCCGTAGAAAGAGGGGGATGCTTCCGCCGCCGGCTGTCTACTCTCCATCAGTCACATCCGTCTTACGAATTTTTGATCAGGGTCACGTGATTCTTACTGACGCGAGTTTAGCATTTTTTCCCCATTACAAAAAAGCGTACAGTGCCGCTAAAAAACTTTTCACTTCAAAAAACAACAGAATTCACTGTAGTGAAAGACAGCAGCAAAGGTTCATATTGCAATGAATAGCGGCAGGCAGAACATTTTATTTTTGTGTTTTATGGTGGGCCGATATCGGATCGTATATATTAGGAGGTCATAACAAATTTGGTAACGATCGCGTAAGTGGCTGACTCTGGGTTCACAGGATGGAGAGGCAGAGTGCTTCTCCATCCTGTGAACCAAGAGTCAGCCACTTACGCGATCGTTACCGAATTTGTTATGGCCTCCTAGTCTAGTATCGAAAGAGCTTTAAGCATTGCTGGGCTTTTGACAAGTTTCAACAACCATTTCAAATAAAAAATATTTGAAGTTTTATACGATTATTTTCTCTCTAACACAATTACTTTTTATCGCAGCTCATTTTTATCCGCAATCTGACTGGTTCTATTTTAATAAACGTTTCACAGTGTACGTACATATGCTGCGATATACCTGACACGTGGTCTCTACCTGATCGGCGACCTATAACATCTCTACCAGTCATTATATTTAGCGGCGGGCGCTCATTACAAGCCGCCGGAGACGCGCCGACGACAGATCCCGCCTCACTCTGCACCGTCTACCCCGCACGTGAGATCACAGATCACACGCCAGACACGAACTTGCGCTTTTAGCGTAGAGTTACCGAATAAAAATAAAGTGAGAATGCTTATACGACTTATTTATTTATCGGAAAGCTCGTAATAAACTTTAAACAGTTAATTTTTTCATTGTAATTTTTTTTAATTAACACCTGCTGATACTTAATTTTCCTCGATTCCCAAGACTGGTGGACGCCGGCGGCGCCGCGAGGACTGCCAAATCAGTAAACATGTTTTTTTCTAAAACTGTAGTAAGTAATAAAAACTGAGTAAAGTAATCATGTAATCATGATTCAACATTTTCTTTTAGTGCGAGTTTTATGCTCTCAGTTTTAACGACTGTGGTTTAAAAACATAAAATCCGATTTTTTTTTCCCATGAAACGCTCTTGAGATTTAAAATAGTACCTAGATAGATGAGTGGGTAAGTGTACCGCGTGTAATGGGGACGTCGTACGCAACGCCGCAGCTCGCAAATATCATGCGGCGCGGGCGCTGACCCCGCCCGAATTACCGCGCGCTGCCACCTGGCTACTTATTGTCTAATTTTCAAAACTATCGCAATCGCTTTCATTTGACAAATGGATGTGATAAATTGCTACATTTCTTTAGTATTTTTTTATTTGAGCTGTTTGAGCCAAAGAGAAGTATCAATGTATCACATCCCAGGCGATTGCAATAGATTTTGAAATCGGACAAGTACCCTGGTCATCCTACTACTGACACATTGTTAGCTCACGGGAGCACCCTCATCACATGCCAACTAGGGAACATCTTGATCACACAACACTTGCAGTTCTTTATTAATAGTTGCTAAAAGTCTCGCAGTCATGGGCGCCATAATCACAGCTGCAGGACATTATAAAGGAACATCCCACGAATGGAGTGTATTGCCTCTCTTATCAGAGCTGAATAGTGCGTAATCTAATAACTGCGTGGAAGTCTGTGTGAGATTACCACATTTAATTTGTCAACAAACATTATGATATGACGCCGTCTGCGCGGCTGCAGCTCGGTGTGAGAACAGTCGGCGCCCGCGCCTGCCGCTCCCGCGACCACTCGACTACTGCACATCTCTCATGTTTCGCATCACCACCCCAGATAACAGTTATGTTATCAGAACAGTACTTCAAATATTTATAATGTAATATGGAACTTCGTGAAATCTTTTTATTGCAACATTCAGTCAAAACCGAAACTTGTATAAATATGTCATGGAAAGGGATTTCCCTTTTACTTTACTGTCACAATCTTTTTGACCTTTAACATCATAACATCCACAGCTTGTCGAGTATAATGTGAACACAAAATATCTACAGGACAGAAAATTGCTGAGTCTAGATTTTCCCGACCCTCTGACGGATCCCGCGCTCATCGTCGGCCGTCACTCAAGTATGCAAAGCTCGTTATCAAATATGATCTTCATTTACTGCGCAGTTAAATGACAAGATCCAGGATCAAAAACCCCGTATTGGAGTTGTTGTCGGTGCTCAAGTTAACGGGCGTGTCGTAAAGCTTTACAGCCGTTCACGGGCATTCGGAATGCGAGAATGCGGCCTCGCCTCGTCCTTGCCTCGTCCGCGGCCCGAGCCCGTCAGCCAGCGCCGAGCGAAACCTTTTAACCCGGTACACCTCCTGAATTATTTACGAGGATTTCCGCAGTCTCAATCGACCTTTTTATTTTAAACTCTTTATTTTGGTAACAATAACTAGCGCTTAAAAGATCCCACCTTTTTGTTTAGAATTTAGTGTCTAGCTAGGCTATAAGAATATAATATACTTGCATAATGTAAACATGCATTGTATTGTAATTTGTAATATGATTGTAATGAAATAAATAAATATACTTACCAATATGACTTAAAGTTTCAAAACTATAGATTATCATTCTATAGGTACCTACCTACTTAATGAGTTTTATAAATTGTGCATAAAATTACACTACATTTGTTTGCGATTAATTAGATTAAGCTTGCGAAGCGTTTAAAAAATGTCTAAGAAGAAAATTATTCAAATCCATTCAAGCGCTGAGTATGCGTGACTGAGTAGGTAACGAACCCATAAACTGTGCATTAAGTACAAACAAATACAAACATTAAACATTTCTGAAAGCAATCAATTTATGACAAAAATATTGTTTTAAAGACAAACTTTTAATTGCAATGAGGCTCATTAGATTAATCGGCAATCCTGGCTGTAATGTAACCTGCGCCATCAAATAATCTCGAACGGATATTAATTGCCGGACGATTGGCCGGTTTACCCAACACTCACAAGCAACAATACACTATACTTGTTCGCAGTATACTGGTTTTTAAATTCTGCTAGCTACAAGGATGCACAGACCGCGGCCCACATTGCTCTCCGTCCCAGCAATATGCTTGTGGCCCGCCAGCAAAAATACTCACCATCACGAAAAACAACATTATTTGCTATTATTATGGTTTTAATTTGTGCTGGTGGCCGCTATTAGTTCATCATTTACCCAAGTGGCCCATGGGCTCAATAAGTCTGAGCATCCCTCTTAAGCTAGTGGATTATTGTAAAGGCGCATTATTGTAAAACGTTTTCAACCTTGTTGATCTAGACTCTAGATCAACAAGGTTGAAAACGTTTTACAATAATCTACGACTTTAGATTCTAGAGTTTTTGATCAAAACATTGTTTTAACCAAAATCAAAAAAGTAAATTTTTTGCGTGTTTCATCGACCTTGAACGATGTTTTAGATTAGATTTTAGCTGTAGTATTTCAGGTTTTCTGTAGTGTTTTAACCATTAGAGGGAATTCCTTGAACTATGTCATGGAATTGATTTGAAATTAAGTAATAATGAAGACTAAATGCGCAATCTATGTAATGCCGATGCGTGCGAAATGAAATGAAATCTTTAAATTCTACAATATGATTGTATAAAATAAAAAAATAACTATACAGTCTAGCTGAACAAATAAAAATAAAACATAAAGCCATAAAGGATGAGGCTGTAAAAGCTCCAATTCATTTAATTGTCTTTAAAAGCTGCAATTAGTGTGTGGCGCACGCTTGGGCGGCGTCGGCAGCTCGCGAGGAGCGGTGGCTGCGGCCACAATACGGCCACAATGCAGCCACAATGCGGCCAGCCGCGCGGAATGCGGCCCATTCAGCCGCGCCTACCCCCAGCTCGCGTCTGATGAACCGGACGCTTTTTGTTTCCTCGATAATCGCAGATCGCTGGCATTCCGACCCCAGCGCCTTATGAAAGAATCTTTTGTTTAGCCACAAACTTCCTCCAAGATAACACTAGGATACCGGATCTTCCGAACTGATGAGTCACTATATAAACAGGCTGTGCTTTTATTTTATAACAAAAAGACTTGTTGACGATCGAAGATCACATACCCGCGCGCAGCGGTGACCCCGCACCATTGCCCGTATAACATTATCGACCATTTCGCGTGTCTCTTTATGGCTAGAGCTTCCCACGTTAAAGTTTATCTGAAATTGCGTCATGAAGATAATACAAGTTAGATTGAAGTTTATTCGAAACGACTCTACCTTCACGGCTTTATATTGCTAGAAATAAATCATAAATTTTCCCGAGACAAACCTCGGCACTGCGTCTAATCTAATTTTTTGTTGTTTGCTAATAAGAGTTTCTAATTTACTTATAATTTTACTGCAATTAGGCAATTATTTAGCCATCAGTCACATTATTTTACGTAATATGAAACCGGTCAACCGCAACAAAATGTCGTAATAATTTATTGTGATAACCAAATTAATGAATGGAAATGGGAAATATTCTCTGTCTCAAAACATTATTAAAATTCTACTTGCTTGGAAAAATGTTGAATTAGATCGGTAACTGTGCCATAAATAAAAATGTGAATATAAATAATATAAAGTTTAATAAATATGAATTCTTGTTACAACAAGAGAATTACATATAATACATTATAATATCGATCTTATTCAGTTATTCGAGAAAACTGGTGGTTTTATCTTTTATGCTGTGACAAGTTAAAAACTATGTGATTCGTTGGTTTCGACTAATATTGTAAGGCATTCAAGGATCATCCAGACACCAACCAAATTAAAATTTTCTTAGAATTTACGAAATTCGCTGACTATTAATCCTAATGGGCGGAGGTAGAGGATTATGTTACCAGCTTCATAAACAAATGTTGGCTCAGGTCGCAGGTTCCCAGTTCTCAATGTTTGTACGCCCGCGGCGTTGTCGTTGCAAACGTGTCTAACCTTTACGTTTAATCCAGTGCCGTGGTCGTCGGGCGGCGGCGGCGACGGGCGGGCGGCGGCGTTTGACAAACAGTACCTGGCGATGGCGATGATTTTCCGCTCCCCGGGGCTATGTGCCGCTGTTTGTGTTGTGTTACTTCTTACCGTCCTTCTGGCATTCATTACATATTCATTAGCAAGGCCCGCGCTTGAGGTAATAAACAGTTCGCAACTAACCATACGTTATCATAAATCATGTACTTAATAAAAAAAACGATAGAAAGTGTACTCAAATATGAAATGTACTTTTATTTTCTTAATATTTGTAGATCTCGTATTTTATACATGAGAGACTTGCCAACTGACTTTGATAAGGCCGTTCTTTACAAAATAAGATAGATATGGGAATTTTCATTACGAATTGCGCTCCATAGAATCGCAAGGGGTATGATTTTATCAATTACCTAATAATTGCATTTTCAGTGACCCAATAAATAATATTTGTTCCTAAAATAGTAGATCTGTCACCTAAATTGAATCACCAACTAATATTAAAACGCTTACCTAAATATTAATTAAGAATTACTTGGAAATAATATCAATCATCAAATAATTATATTGGGTTTCAAAATAATAAAAGTGTCACTAAAATTGAATCGCCAAACAATATAAAAATGTTTACCAAAAAAATATTTTTATTCTTTAAATAATTTTATTACTGCACTTTTAGAATGTTTCATCGCATACTTCCTATGGCGTCATGTTGGCAGGACCGTCATTGTAATCTTATTGCGATGGAATAAGGTTCAAAATTGAATGAATTTACGGGGTACCAACATAACGCCAGAGATAATAACCGATGAAACGCACTCAAGTGCCGGTTTTGATTTAGAGCAGGGGTTCCCAACCTTATACCCTATGCCCCCCCCCCCCTCCCCCCTCCCTTAAGCTACCTTCCAAAACTGAATTTTGTATTCGTCGATGTCGGTCCAAGGATTGTCAAAGTGCATAGCCCGCCAATTTAACTCCGCCCCTGTTAGGTAATTTTTCTTTGAATTAAGGAACTGATCTATTTAATAAGTGACAGACCTATTATTTTGATAATTGAACGTATTAAATGATACCAATAGTTTGTTGATTGATTACATTTAAGAGGATGGATCTTATATTCAGGCTATAGAAAAAAGTGATCAAACTATTATTTAAGATACATATTTATATTAATCTGATGATTTATACTTAGAGACAGTTTTGATGAATAGATGACAAATATATTTCTTGGGGATAGATATTATTATTAGGGTATTGCAGATTAGTGACACATCTAAACTTAGATGACAGAAAATATTGTTCCCAATCGCAAGCAACTACCTAATTTCATATTTTTATATCTTAAAATAGCTCAATCAGTTTTCGTATTTAGATAACGATAACATTATTTTAAACACAATAATAAAGTTGAGTCCAAATTGGACAATTTCAATATAAAAATAGACAGACTCAATATTTTCAGACGGACAAAATGTTCGTAAATACGAACAGGAAAGATTTCTTCTGATCAATATTCAGTTAAACTAAAAATACTCTGAATTTTGTAGATCCGTGTGTAACGAACACGTACACTTTTGACTTTCGCAGGTAACGGAATCCGATCTGCGTGTGTGACCGCACGCGGGATGAGGCCTGGGGGAGGGGGCCACAAGGCCAGGTGCAGGCAGAGTCAAGGCCAACTGAGTAATGCCAAGGACTGGCCTGCGAGCACTACCAGCGCTGCGTTACTTATTTAATTATGCTCCTGAAATAACTCAAAATAATTATAGCTTATACTTTATTTGTTTCACAATCACAAAACATTTTGAATTATATAAAATGTACACATTGAAAATGAATAATAAATAAAAAATACATTCAGAAACTTACCATTTATTTTCTTAATAGAGATAGCTTTTAATAAAACATCCTAAAACAACCAAAAATATCAAAATAGTGCAATGTTTTACGTTTTTCTTTGTGCTGCCTGTCTTGACTAGCCTATTTTTAATTAGTTTGACAAAGTATCTCTGAAATGGTGTATGTCTAAAGGTCGCCAGACTCCGAGAACAAACTTAAAAGTTTCGGACAGATTGGACCGCAGGACGTGACCTCCTGCCCCTTGATTACGTAAATCTGTTGCTAACAATTCTCGATTAAAGTTGATTTAAACCGCAATTACATTGCTGCTTTAAGTAAAATAGTTGTCTCATTGGTTCTTACTAAAGCAGCAATGTAACTGTGATTTCTGTCCGAGTTGATTGCAACAAAGTTACAAAATCAGGGGGCTGGATTTCGCGTGTTCACGTCACAGCCGCGCCCGCCACTCGTCCTGACTCCTGGCTAACGAGACTTGCCAATATTCCGGATAACGAACAGAGCAGAGAGCCTCAGTACGAATGGAAAAATCTTATTTTTTTCGAACATATAAGTAGGTACCTAGTGCTTCTGTTACATCAGTTTAAAATACCGGTCAAGAGCGAGTCGGACTCGCGCACCGAGGGTTCCGTACCATCATAATTGCACCATTAAACCATACTGCAGAGTAGAGTAATAAAATTAGTATTGTAATTTTAGGTCAGCGCCATCTCCTGACCGATAGTGGAACTAATGTTAACTTTTTTAGAAATTTGATAATTTCTAAAAAAGTGTGCTATATTGAGACATCGTTTTATATTTCCTGTAATCTTTATACAAACTGCTATGACATAGAATTATTTCAGATTTTTCTCTTTGCAAACTTCGGAGATAAGGGGGGAGGAACGGTATTTTTTTTTACATTTTTCATTATAAATCAAAAACTATGCGGCCTAAATCAAAACAAAAATGATTTAAAACGTGCAAACGGCGCTCTTTCATATGATACCCCACATGCCTTAGTAGCTCCACTTCAAATTTTTAAGACCCCTTTTCAGTCCCTGTTGTAAAAAAGATATTTATTTTTTTATTTATTTCTTAGTTGCAAAATAGTTGGGCAAATGTCATCTTAAACTATTCTAAATTTCAAGTTGATACCATTAGTAGTTCTCGAGATATCCAGCTGTGACAGACAGACAGACAGACTGAGTCACACCATAAGGGTTTCTTTTTTACCATTTTGGTACGGAACCCTAAAAATGCTATTAGAGAGATTTTCTCTTATTTACTTTGGAAAATATTTTCTATTTTATAGAACATTCGTTTTAAAAGCTGCGTTGTTTTCAGATATTGTAATATAGCTGCTAGGCATTCTTATAACTGCGTAGGTACACAACAGGGGTCCTATTACGAAAATTACGTACGCAATTGCGTAACGCAGTCACTTGGCCACGATAGTCGTCCGCAGTTCGTTGGTTGTAGTTGTAACAAACATTTTATATTTGGCTATCGTAGTCCATAGACTACTAATCCAACGATGTCGGATACGCTAGAGAGAAACTGTCAAACTCACGCAATCTCTTCGCAATATCGCATACGAAAGTGATTTGTAATAGGAAACAATCAAAACGAAGCACGGACGCAGCTGCGTGTATCGCATTAAACTTTTCGTAATAGACCCCCAGGATGCCGACAAAGACTCAACACAACCGCAGGCATTGTGTGCAGATATCGGTAAGTATCGAAGTAGCCTCTATATTGTATAGTGCCATAAGTATTTATATTATATATTTTGCGGTTCTCACCGCTAACCGGCATTGAGCGAGGCCGCATCTGGGAACTTCATTATATTGACACACAATCGACCAGAAGATGAATCCTGCACTCGGTACTGAACCGATCATCATGAAATTTTGCATACCTAACCTACACGTTGTCAGGGGTACAGAAAAGGATATAAAGAGTACAGAAAAGGACATATAGGGTACTTTTCAGCCAGAAAAAACGTAGGTAAGGTACAGTTCCCGAGGGATAGCAAAAAAACTGTCCACGCAGACAAAGTCGCGGGCGGCCATTAGTAAAATAATAAAGAAATTATTATGATTCCTCGTGTGAGAGAGAATAAAGGATAAATATTTTGCAAAATACAATTTAAAATGTATAATGTATAATTATGTATACCATACGAACAAACTTTGAACTTTCAAATCGTACCACCTTGTTTAGTCACCTTTAATACAACTATGTTTTCGTTAATTTATACCCAAAACATGGAAAGGACATCATCCATGTTTCATACATTTTTGGTCCAAATATGAAAGTGCCGGCCAAAAGACAAAAGTGCTTTATTCTGATAGATTTTGTCCACCTAAGCATTTTTTATTATGGCACCGAAGATGTAGCACCCCTTCACATTTGTGTTAAAATGTATGAAAAGACAGACTTTTTGAACTCAATTAAAATCAAGTACAGCGGGGCTACAGCTTCGGTGCCATAATAAGAAATCCTTAGGCAGACAAAATCTATCAGAATTTGCTTTTTGGCCAACTTTTTTACATTTGTGCCAAAATGTATGAAAAGTCAGACTTTTTGAACTTATTTATAATCAAGTGTAGCGGTGCTACAGCTTCGGTGCAATAATAAGAAATGCTTAGGTGGACAAAATCTATCAGAATAAAGCACTTTTACTTTTTGGCCGGCACTTGCATATTTTGGACCAAAATGGATGATGTCCATTGTTTTCACACTGGAGAAGCTTGTTTCTTATAAGTAATACACTATCTGCCTGCCATATTTTCCCACAGGATACATACACACATAATATTGCACGCGGCTTTCACGAGAAAGCTCTCTCATGGCGACGCGGCGGTATGTATGGATAATAACTTATCTGCTTACCTAAACCATAAAAAAGGTAAAATAATGCAGTACAAGGATATTTTTAAACTTGACGCTGGACTAAGGTAGTGTGTATTATACTACGGTTTTGTCATGTCAAAGTCAAAGTCCAAAATAGCTTTATTCAAATAAACTTAATTATTAAGTACTTTTGAATCGTCCATATTTTCCTACCACCTGTTCCAGCCTTTTTAGATGACAAGAAGAACAGGCGCAAGAAACATGTAAATTGAAACCGATAATGTAGCAAATTTTGTATCAAATGGATGGTGGTTGACACTGAATATCTCAACATGTTAATTTCTACGCCTTAATTACTAACAAATTACTTACAACGACGAGATAAGGGCCATCCATAGCGGGATCAGATTGGACCAGAGAGGCAGTAGAAAGAAAATCATGGTGCCAAATGAAGGAGGCCTTTGCCAATGGGCAAATAGACTAACAAACTACTAATTATTACAATAATAACTTTAAATATGAATCAAATTGTCTGAAGAAGGGTTTATTATATAATTACTTACAAAAAAAATCTCATATTTTAGTATGACGACGCGGCGCGGGAGCGCTTTTCGCCGCGCTCCGCGAGCAGATTTCGCTAGTAGGCGCGGATCCGCGGGGTACAACAAACTAAACTCCATAGTATCATCACAGAATCATAAGTACTACCGTACAGAAAGGAAACTCTCCGCCCCGCCCCGCAATCAATTACCTCACCGCGCCCCGCGAGTTCGTAGGCCAGGGGCCGTACAGGCTAACGCCTCGAACTTCGATAAGTCTGCCCGGCTTCAAATTAAAACAGATAAATCGAGCCTCAATCAAGCCAAAATGGCGAACTCCAATTCATGATGTCACAAGAACATCGATATCTTCTAAATAACTTCGGCAAATAGTACAATACGAAATTCCTTATTTCGATTTATCTGTTTTAAGTTGAAGCTCGGCAGACTTATCGAAGTTCGAGGTGTTAGCAGGTACGGCTCCAGTTCGTTTGTTCATTTAATAACCTTAGACTTCACGCACACAGTTGCGCGTGTGCAAAAACGTCACTGTGTTGCATCTGTGTAATAGGTAGTTGAAACGCGGCGTTTGTATGGAGTGCCCGGGGTGTGGTATCATGCCGGTTTTTGTACGTAAGCGCGGGGCCGTCGTGGAACGCCGACCGACGCGTAGGCGCAGAGAAATCTGATCGAATAGGCGAATCCGCTGCTCCGTCGCCGCACGCGGAATTTGACGCTCCGCGACGACTGGGCGCGAAGGCAGTGAGAGAATTGCCTTGGAATTAGTAATTTTTGCGTTATCTCGAGTGACTAGCCGACGGGACGGGGTTCCAGGCGCGGCAGCGGCCGGCGCCACCCTGATGCGATGCGAACTGTTTCCGGGTCAAAGCATTCTATTTTCGTTCGATACTAATGAAGCATGCTGCTAAAAATAGACAGGCTGCTTACTAAACTATTGGCAGCACCTTATCTTGTTCGTATAACTTAAAACTACACTGTGTTGCGTTGCGACGCTTATTAGATAAGACATCAGAAATAATACACCTTTGAGCACGTTTAATGTGTACAATATACATGGTGTCCCAACACTTTGCCACACGGAGGGAAAGTACCTCAAATATTGAATTGAAGGTAGGTAATTTTACTGAAAGGAGACATCATTTTGATTTTAAAATTAATTGGAACTGTATTATATTCAAAGATGTATATTCAAAGATATTTGAAAAATCACTTGCCTCAATCAGGAATCGAACCCACCAAATATGGAAAAAAACTTTTAATTTTAAGATACCGATCAAAATACCTAATTACTACTCATTTCTTTTTTTTTAAATAACACAGCATCTTAAACAAATGGAAGACCATGAAATTTAACATTTATTATTATTACTTATTGTATCGTATTCGTATCGTATAGAATGCAGTTCCAATTATTTTAAAAAATAAAATGAAGTCTTCTTTCAGTAAATTTTGCTTCAATATTTAAGGAAACTTCCCTCCGTGTGGCGAAATCCGTGTAATCAAGGGCCAAATAAACAAAATAATAGTGGTCTTATTATTCAACCAATAATACAAAAACAAACGAAAAATGGAAAAAATGACGTTTCCATCCATTTTGGAATATACAAGTACAACGCCGAATTTAATAGAACGGATAAAGTTCAAAAATATATAAACTGTACAGACCTATATCTAAGCAGGAGTTATGCCGGGAGCAAGTCCGAGTGAAAATTCCGATTTAAAATCAATTGTTTGTTCCCAATTTTCCCGAGGCGAAGCGTAGGTGCGCGCGCGCCGGTCGTTATCGGCCGCGTCCATTTGAGTAGCACTTACTGCGCGGATTAGATTACCTACTTCCAGTACAAATGTTTACCAAATTAGTCGTCCGACCACTGTCTGTACTAATCTACGCATGCATTAAACACATTACGTTGGTACAGAATTAGTACAAATGCTATGGAATGTTTTATTCCCAATTAATAACCTTAGCTATTTGTACTTATGTAAACTAAATAATAAAAATGCCTTCACCAACTCACTACTGGGGTATGAAAAAATATTTGCACTGAACAAAATACATATTCCTAATATTGGCGCAAGTTCTTACCAAGATCAGCCTTCTTTAGCATGGCATTTTCATTTGTTTATTCACACACAAGAAATGCTGAATTACGGCATGTCGATTTAATATTTACAAAGTAAAATATTTTCAAAAATAAAACATTTCATGCTTTAATTTTTTTAACTCTAAAAATAACGGAATGTTTCTTACAATCAGTGTCATGGACAGTTTGAGAACTATTATTATAGCTACCATTGCCTGTAGTGTAATTAAATAAGAAACGGTTTTTTCGTGTAATAAAAATAACGCCGAATTTGTTTCATCTAATTCGTTTCTGATACTTAATTCAATTGGTATTATTAGAGCAAGAGCTTCAATTTATTTTTATTACAAAGACACGACGACTAGTGCAGTAGGCAACACAAAATGTCACTCCATTTCTCTTCGTTTTTGCGAGGTTGACAGCAATAATCGCTTAATTAAGTGACCTTAAAAACCATCTAAAATCAAAACACTATTTCATTTTCCATCTAATCCTTACTTATCCTTACTTAATCCTTACTAATATTATAAATGCGAAAGTCCGTTTGTTTGTTTGTTTGTTTCTTTGTTACGCCTTCACGTCCTAACTACTGAACCGATCATCATGAAATTTTGCATACATATTGTCAGGGGTACAGAGAAGGACATAGGGTATCATTCAACCCGAAAAAAAGTATTGTTCCCGAGGGAAAGAAAAAAAACTTTCCACGCAGACGAAGTCGCGGGCGGCCGCTAGTTATATTATAAATGCGAAAGTCCGTTTGTTTGTTTGGTTGTTTGTTACGCCTTCACGTCCTAACTACTGAACCGCACAACATGAAATTTTGCATACACGTTGTCGGGGGTACAGAGAAGGACATAGGGTACCTTTCATCACGAAAAAAAGTATTGTTCCCGAGGGATACCAAAAAAACTTTCCACGCAGACGAAGTCGCGGGCGGCCGCTAGTTTCCTAATAATTTTGCAAGCCCCGACGAATGTGCAAGAGACAATCTCATTTCCGCTGTATACACCACACACACCGCCCCTTTCGAGTCCCGCATGTATCATATCATAGGACTACACATAACATTTTATTTTTTTATTTTATGATGACTCAAGTTAGTGAAACTTAAGGAAATTTTAACTAGTACCAAACAGCTAATCAGTTTGTTAAAAAAGTATATGCTAGCACGGAATACATAATAGTACAATTAGTGTGCTAGTCAAATTTTAAACTGCATATATTATTGGATTATTTATGTCGTAATAAATCTATCAATAAAATCTTAATAATTGGTTTGAGAAAGTCAGCATAATTACTGTCTCGTTGCGTTGTAAACTTTCATTTGAAGCTGCGAAAGTTTGAGCGATGATGCACGACGCCCGCCATCTATATTATGTTCGGAGATTATGTAGTTTCTTCAAATAATATTATTATTATTATGATTTCGGGCATGTCGTAAACAAACCACATGTGCATGTAACCCGAGCCGAGGTGTTGTCGTGTCGTGTTTACAGCGCGCTGCACGTGCGCCGCAAACACAAAATAGAGAGACTACATGTTAAAGCTTACTACATTTCTATTCGCACTCGAGCAACGCATACACACATAGCTCTCACCGACCGACCGAGACGACTTTGTGTTCGAACTCGTTTGAGATTGAGATTTGCATGAGTAGTCCAATAAAACTAGCTTTATCTGGACATAATTAGATAACTGAAATTTTCTTTTTCTATGTCATAAATTAGTGTTAGTTATAGTTAAAATAAAAGGAATTAAACATTTCGAAACTTCGCATAAAACTAAAAAAAAAAAAAACTAAATTTTCAACAAATTTTGATTTCATTATTACAGCATAATAAATAACTTAGTAAATGTACATGTATTATGATATGACGCTTGCATTTCAGGTAAATAAATCAAAATTAAACTAATTGATCAATCGGAACTATTGTTAATAAAGAAGGTTCAGTAAGTGGCAGATATTTTGGCTTATCTTACCAGAAATTATAGGTAACTGTAATTTAATAAGTCATACTGAATGGTATATAATGTGACGACGAACATGCGAAATTGGATTTAGTTTAATTTTGCTATTAGGTGATAGAATTCTAATGTACCATAAAATTATACTAACAAGGTATTTGGTTAACTATTTTGCTTTTAGGAAAAACCTAGGTAATGTACGAAATCTCATGATTTTTGTATGAAACGGTTACCACCCCGGATTTCTTACATCACATATCTAATTAATATTTGACACTTAATATCAATATTCGATAAACTGATAAAAACAACGAGTTTATTATTTATGTCCGATAAAGCTAGTTTTATTGGACTAGAGATGCTGGTTATACAGTCTCAGTGAGAGGTGTCTATGTGTGCGTAGCTCGAGCGCGCGTAGTACTAAGCTTAACTTCTGTAGTATCTCCATTTTGTGCCGCAACTCACGCGCATCCCCAACAAGCCGCCCGTCCCGCGCCGAGTAAATGTAACGGAAATGTAGTAATACAACCGAATACAACGACAGACATAACACAACTAGAAATCTAATCACGCTTTATAGTGTTGATTGTTTATGCATTTATAAATTGATCTACTTATTTATGGTCCTTATTTTTCTAATAAAAACCAAGCTGGAGTTTATAAAAAAATATCAATCAGTTTAATGGCTTTTCTCGAAACCAATTAGATTGGAGCAGGAATGCGAGAATGGCGATTCAAAGAATAGAGAGAGAGAATCGAGTGCAACTCGTCTCGATTGATGGAATGCAGTCCCACAAGGCTACGTTACAGGTACCTACCTCAATAAGCTACATTGAAATTGAATTTGTCTATATGTTTTCCTTTTTCGACGGCGAAAGGGGTAGACTTAGTTACCGAGTGCCAGAAATAAATTTTATTACCCAGTGGGTTAAATAAAAGATGGCCTACTCGGATGCTGGGATTGGAACCCGCTTGAAAATCAATTAAGTATTCTGCAAATTAACAGAACACAATAATAATGTAAGATTGATATAATTCGATTAAAAATAAATACTTTAAAAGAATAATGAACAGAAAATAAAATTAAAATCTGAGTAATTTACTGAATAATGGTTTTTAGAGGGGTGGAAATTATTTAATGAATATTTACCTAAAAATCGACATTCAAAAGACATCAACGCGTGATCAATTATTCACTTATTTCTCTTGATTTTCTAAACTTTTGATTGCGACAAATTTGGAACGATAGTGTAAAGAAAATGTATTTATTTAGGACCAGGGATTCTAAGACACGCATCGCACGAGCTTCTGCTGTTACATTACACACTTCTAGATACAGTGGAATAATCGACCTTTTTCTGGACTTGCATAAACATAAATAATCTTTGTATAAAAGACAATATTTTATTAAGGTCATTGAAGTCATACGTGTTATATAAACTTGCTTAGCATATACACTGTACTGGCTAATTAATCATCTAGGTATGAACCAGCTACCAATAATAAAAATAATAATAATAAAAATATTTATTGACATAAAAAATACAAGGTTTTTTAACATAATTATCATACTTAAATGAGCTAAACATCTTTGAAACAATCATATGACATCTACACCCGAACTAGTTAAAACTGTATCTCGGGCACAGAGCTCTTACTAGGACTCAAATTCCCACATAGTTCAACGCAACATAGCCAAAAACTTAATACTTAATAATGTATATAATGTAGTATATGTAGTGAGTATTTCATTCACAGTAAATTATTTTTCAATACAGTTGCTCGAAAATGTGAGCTTACGACGACAGGCCAGCATGCGGTAAATTGATTTTACCGCACGCCGTGCGTTTTTATTTACGGTTTAGTACAGCGTGCGGTAAGTTGATTTTTCAACACACTTGCTCGTAAAGTGAGCCCTAATACATCGCTTTTAGGGCCATAAACCGAGCTATTACAAACGCGTGCAATAATATATAAAACACCTGGTTGTTATAGAATTATCCCTACAAAGTTAAATGATTACCATACTGCAAGTTCTATGCGAGTAAAGAGAGCATTCCCAATTTATCCGGGTAATACAGTAATTTTTTTATAGTAACAACAAAGACACAGAATAAGTAATAGTACAAGACAAAGAGGTTTTATGCCGCTGTAAATTCATATTTATTTTTGAACTAAATAAATGTGTAAGTCGTTAATTAAGTCAAACAACTATTTATTATTATCAAATTATTCATAATTCAAAATATTTTGTTATAAAGTATTAAAATATTTGCATTTTATCACTTAAAATTATAATTCATGCGTTGGCTGTATGCTCACTCACCCCTTTGTTCGCAAAATATACTTGCATTGGGCGTGTGAAAAAAACAAAAAAACCTACGCGCCTTTTCCCATAATAATTGACATATTTTGTTTTTGTCGTATGTGTTGCTGTGTGGTAAATTACTTTGTATTTTCCTCGCAAATGTGTTGAAAAACGTCGTATGAAACTCGTGAGCTCTTGCTCATTGCACACTCGGCTTGTCTCATAATGTACTATTACCGCACGCCGGCGCCGTGCGTTTTTGTTTACGTACGTTTTTTTATTTCTACTAGCTTCCACCCGCGACTTCGTCCGCGTGGACAGTAGAAAAATATAGTGACCAGTTTAAAATGACCTCTTCAATGTATGAAAGCTAGTACTAAGGAGAGTTTAAGCTGTTTCACTGGTTCCACCCACCTGAATTTAATGAAACATAGCTTAGATTTTAAGTTGTATCTTAATTTACTAAACTGTGAAAAGCCCATTAAAATTCTTTTAGCGGCTTTTTTGCTTAATACGCGCACAAATATTTAGAATTTACAGTTTTATTATATGTATAGATTACAATTTCAGTAGTACTAATGTTTTCTCGCACGCATGTATTGAAAAACGTAGTATGGCACACTACACGGTTGTTAAGGTTTTTTAAAACTCCTTACCAACCTTGTATCATAAACTACTAATGTTGATGGAACTAACATATCATGTCGTAAGCTGAGTGGACTATAGTGTGACAACCACAAATAGTAGTTAGTAGTAACATAACCATCAGCCATTTTAATGTCCCCACTGCTGGGGCATGGTCTTCCTTATGGGTGGATAAGGAGCCCAATGTGGGCCCAATGCGGATTGGTGGGTGTTAACGACTGCAAATGCAGCCGGGACCAACGACTTAACGTGTCTTCCAAAGAACGGAGGAGATCGAGATACTAAATTTTTGGTCACCCATCCCATGACCGACCCTTGCGAAAGTTGCTTAACCTCCGCAATCACTGGGCCAGAAGCTATACCACTAAGCCACCGAGTTCCTCAGTAGTGTCTATTAGCTATTCTGTGGTAGTGTAGTAGCCTATTATCTTAGAGTAAGACGCGTTTCTGTCCCAGAAAGAGAAGCCATACGAAGCGTTCCCCTCTGCTGCAGTACAAGCCCAAATGGGCATACGCGGTTAATAAAACCAGTTGCGCCCGGATTTCTTTCTAGACCGAGTCTAGTCGCGCATGTGAACGCTGCAGTATTTAAATTGGCGAATTGATGAGTTTTTTGCTGTTAAAAGAGGTCTGCAACATCAAAGTTTACAAAAAGACGGTGTCACATTTCATATGAAAGTAATTTTTTGTCGTATTATTGCTATTCGTTTACATTTGTTTACATACGCAAAAACGTGTCATATTTTGATGTGTGACTCATCCGTAACAAATTTTTGCTGTTTTGTTTTATTTTGTATGTGTTGGTGTCATCTTTACAGTGTTGTTTTTGTATGTGAGTGTGCGGAAGTACACTTGTGTGCACTCCCCCCCCCCCCCCCCCGCAAAAAATGCCAGAATAATTTGAATAGAGTAATAATCGGCTGCTCCCTTCGAGACGAAGCCGCGATGCTCTAAGCCTATTATCATTAAATATTCCTTGATAATCTGTGGCTGCGCTGCTGCGGCGTCGCGCCTGATTTATGGGTTGCCTTCTGTCAACTGATTGACGCCACACTGACAGTGCACTAACACACTGTCATATCGCATGATTTGTTTCCTATTATGCATTGTGCGTCATATTGATCGATAACAATGATAACTTTGAAGTTATTAAGTTAAGAATATAAAACACTTTCGTTGAAATTTTGTTATAAATAATGCCAATTAACTATACCATTTATACAATTTTATAAAATTCACTTAGGTTTAGAACCACGTAGTAATCTTTTGTGGTTAAAGATAAGCAGAGCATAAATAAATACGAGCGGACCTAATTTATTAAATATAGTTTAATGACACTAATTTGAGCCACCAGTGGCCGTCATCAAACAATGACGCGTTTATCAATAACTAGCTGCCGCCCGCGACTTCGTCTGCGTGGAAAGTTTTTTTGCTATCCTTCGGGAACAATACTTTTTTCCGGGATGAAAAGTATCCTATGTCCTTCTCTGTACCCCTGACAACGTGTATGTAAAATTTCATGATGATCGGTTCAGTAGTTAAGACGTAAAGGCGTAACAAACAAACAAACAAATAAACAAACAAACGGACTTTCGCATTTATAATATTAGTAAGGATGTATAATGCACCCCTATAGATTGCTTTGCTGCGCATATTGTGTTGCGCCCTATTATAAAGTGCAATCCAACTTATTCATCCATGTATGTTATTATTAATAGTGTAGATTTTATTCGTTCAATGTAGCCAGCTAGGTTTCTCTATAAAATAATATGACATAATATGTGTATGTTATGTTTTTTTGATGACGACGCGCTAGAGGCACGATGTTAGTTTTGTACCTATCTCATTATAAGTGAACATTGATGTTTGTATGAGAATAAATGTCTTTAAGCATTCAAAGTCAATGTGGTATTGTTTCCGGGGAATTTTCATGCCCACTGTCTGCATGACACGATTGTGGCTCGGCCGACATCGTGACGATGTTGCGAAGTAGCCACTGACCGCGATTTACTTTCCAAAAACTTTGATGTAATTGTTGTTTTGATGGTATTCTGTCGTCTGTTACATTTGCCTAAGTCTCAGTTTTTATTTTTCGAATGTTTGTTAATGTAGAGTCAACAAACTGCATTCTTGGAAAGGGAGGTTAATGGTCGGCGCGAGTTTGCGAAGAAAGTGGTTGGAATGAGCGGATGCCGTCGGTGGCGCGATGGCGGCGGGCGGCGGCGCGCAATAAGCAGATGTTCGACGGAACCGGAATGCGGCGGCGCGGCTCCGCCACCCCATCTCCACATATTCTACACTAACTTCCGCTCGCGACTTCGTCCGCTTGGCCATTCAAAAAAACCTAGGGAACCTTTGACTGGAATAAAAAGTATCCTATATTTTAATACAGGTTATAAACTATCTGTGTGCCAAATTTCATCTATATCTGTTCAGCCATTTTAGCGTAATTAAGTAACAAACATACAAACATCTGAACATCCAAATACTAAATACCTACTACTCTACTCCTATCCCTCTCGCATCACTAATAACAACAGGGTAACGCACTTCCTGCACAATTAAGAACACATTTTTAATAGAAAAAAAAAACCGGCCAAGTGCGAGTCGGACTTACGCACGTAGGGTTCCGTACCAAAATCCGGGAAAAAATATGTTTGTTGTATGGGAGCCCCCCTTAAATATTAATTTTATTCTGTTTTTAGTATTTATTGTTATAACGGCAACAGAAATACATCATTTGTGAAAATTTCAACTTTCTAGCTATTACGGTTCATGAGATACAGCCTGGTGACAGACAGACAGACAGACAGACAGACAGACGGACAGACAGACAGACGGACAGCGAAGTCTTAGTAATAGGGTCCCGTTTTTACCCTTTGGGTACGGAACCCTAAAAAACTAAGCTACGATAGGACTTAAATCACCATAAGTATACCACGTTAGTTTTTTAAATTGCCGTTAGGCCATACAACGGTGGAATGTCTGTAGTTATAATCAATTCCAGGTAACTAGCAGGCCAAAAAAAATCCCCATAATTTATGGAGGACAAGCTCCATCAACTAGGATCGCATCAAGCAATATGGATGCGCGGCATTTTTTCCCGCGTAGTTGAATAAGGATTTTAAACGTCGCGGACGCAAATAACAGGCAAAAAGTAGATTACATGGAACTTACTAGTCCAGATAATTACCTCCCGCCGCCTTACAAGCGGCGTGTGAGCCAATAATGGACATCCACAAAAACTGGGCATCCGCTGCGCGCGGGCACCGACGCTGCGGTAATGAGCGTGAAACTCCAATACCTATCTAAATAAACAGTAAAACAGCCTACGATCGACCAAGCTCGCTATCCAAAACGACCGTGACATACCTAACCGTCTCCTATTCCACCCATACACTACACACGGAGGAGCTCAATGGCGCAGTGGTATAGTGCTTGGCCCGGCGATTGCAGTGGTTAAGCAACTTTCGCAAGGGTCGGTCACGGGATGGGTGACCAAAAATTTTTTATCTCGAGCTCCTCCGTGCTTCGGAAGACACGAAAAATGGCTGATAGTCAGCACTACACACGTAATACAAATGAATTATCAAATCATCAGGCGGCTTTAGCAATTTGTCTGATTCATCGCTCTTTCTTGTGATTGCGAGATCGAATACAATCAGCGTTTCTATCTTTGCGTAATTAATACAAAACGTTTCTGGGGAAGTTAATCAAATTGAGTAATCGTTGAACAAGAAGACTTCCTTTTCGCAATTGTCAGTTTGTTTATTCTTAATTATGGATGGAATTAAGTAGAAGTATTCGTTTACAAAAAAACTTGTTCCACAATATAACAGTGGTTATCGGAGTAACTTGTATTTGTTTACTTACTGGTTAATTAATGAATCAATTAAGGCGTACGTAGGGTTACCATATCTCAGGATTTGTCCTGAGATCTCAGGATTTTTGAACTCTTCTCAGGATTGCAGGCGGATCTTGCAAATTTCTGCATTTTTAGAATTTTCAATAAAATACAGTGCATTTTAAAGATCTTTTGAACAAAAAGTTAAACTTAAAATAATATTTCTAACTTTGGTAATAAATTGCACAAAATAATAAATATCGACAAAGAACTGATTAAGTAGGTACTAATAGAAGGGATAAATAAGCTCTCTTTTAGTCGTCATCCTCCCCAAACTGCTACGAATCTCAGGATTTTTAAAGGGAAATCGGGCCTTTTCTCCGGACTTTTGATTTTTCCATCTGGTAACCCTAGGCGTACGTAGAGTGGGGTCCGAGTGAGTAGGTAAGGTTGCAGTGTGCGCGGAAGGCCGACCCTCTGTAACTTGACACCAGCCAGCCGGACGGGCGAGACGGCGACGGGCGGTGCGCGGCGGCAAGCGGGCGCAGCCGGTGGCCGCCTCAGACGAGCAAAGGGCTGTCACCAGTTGCCTCAAAAAATTGTTAAATTCTAATAAACTACCCTCGAAATAAATAATATATTTACCGCCTAAGTTAGATCCTTACTATACCGTACTCGCAGGAGAACGAAACTTCTGCAGTTTCGTCCCAATCAGTTATTGATTAAGTGACAGCCCTGGGCTGAGACATAGCCGACCCGCGATTGTTCAGTTGGTTCACAATAGACTTCATTGTGTCCATTATTAGATCATCCTCCCGTCACTTAATAATCAATAAAGTAGTTTATTTCCAATTATATAATCTTTAGGAGGTTCCGGCATATAGTCGTTGTTACGTTCGTTCCAGACTGGTTTACTTGCACGGAAAATCTTTATTTATCTTCCTAAGTTCCTAACACATAAAATAAGTGATTAATTTAAAACGCATCATTCGCAATTGTTACCGTAAAATGGGGTGAATAGGGTAACTTTTCAAGTTTGTTGCCATATTTAACCCATTTAAATATCAAGTAGTTGGCACTTGAATACTTCATTATTCTTTTGGCTGTCCATTTTAGCGAACTACACTATTTATTTATCAACTTTTCTAAGAAAATCGCCTGAAAACATTATAGTCTGTTGAACTAAAATACTCGGCTGTCACTCTTTTCCCCCCTGAAACCCTATCCACCCATTTTACGGTATCAAAACTGTGTAGACCTTGAAGTCAGAATTTATTAAGACAGTATTCATATCTGAACGGCATGAGATTCTATTTGATTACAATTGATTTAAGAATGAAGAGACGAGATAGAATCTTTAAAAACATAGAGATAGAAATCCCTATGTTTTTAAATTCTGATTTGATGTTAATAGTACACTTCCTTAATAGATAAGGGACAACATTTGTGAGACATCAACAAATTGTGTTATATACATAGCGTCGGCTAATGGTTAAACCACAGTTTCACAATCCATACTGTAAAACTGTGGTTATACTCAATATCCACTACAACAACTACCCAAATAAATCATAACGAGCGGAAACTTCTACGAGTATCTGTGATCTACTCGATTAAGCGCGTTCAATCAACCAGTGCCGTATAAAGGTATGTACCTGTATTGTATGTAGCTGGACCTCAGGGCATACAATCTAAATGAGGTCTCTCATAATATGTCAAGAGCGAGTCGGCATTGCTCACCATGGAGTTCATAAGCAACTGAAATACTCGTAGGGTATACTTAGGTTGAAATTCTAGGTTGAAAGTAGTCAACGCGATGTCTACAGCTCACACAGGAGCCTTAATATTGACACCTTCTTACCAGATAAACATTTTTTTCTTAAATATTGATTTTGACCAATTAACGATAATTTTCGGTTTATCTGATCATTACAAATCCATCAAACTTATCTCTGCAATAGAAAACAGTGTTACTGCTGTCATCTGTGAGTCGTTGTTATTTTAGCTACTTTGTTAAAAAACCTTCATATTTATTATTTTTGCTATCAAGCTTGAGGATTGATAGCAACAAGAGCACACAAGGTTCAATTTTATCAAACATCTATAATGTTCCATTACCTACATTACAATATTGAAATAGTAAGATACACAGAGGGGGGGTCATCGTACATTCGATACTTATTTGAAATTACGACATCGTGTTTAATCTATCAATAATGAGTAAGTAATGGGATTGATAATTAAAGGCATGCCAATCGAGTGTGGGCATTGATAGGGGCCGTTGACTCGCGGCTCGCGGGTGGCGAGGGAGCGAGACCAAAAACTTATTCTTAATTGGTTTTAAAATATTATTATTTGTGTAAAGTTGTTGGCGAACGAATAAATAAAAATAAAATTAAAAGGGTTCAGATACCGGCACACTTCGAGACATCAATAAAGTTCGATTTTGTGAAGTCCAGTCAGAGTTTCTGATTTCTCGACCAGGGGTTCCCGAGAATTCTCGAGTGATGAGAAATTTCTAAAATTTTTAAAATTCCATAATAAAAATATTTTAATTGGAATTAAAATGCCTTCGTTTTTTTACTACAAACACTTTTTTCTGTCAAATTGTCCTAAAATCTATACTTTTTGAGAAGAGGCCAAAGATGGAGCGAGCCTTAAATAAATACTGTCCGGCACCTGCCCAGAAATAATATAGTTGTCAAAGTAATAGATTTCACAATATACCTTATAAATTTTATTATATAAGTAATTACAATATTTACATTACAAAATAATTAAAAAATCAGATCAAGTTTTTATTTTTTCCCGTGTTTCAATTTCCAGCAAGTTATTTATCTCGACAAAAGATGGTCTCGGTTTTCCCAAAGAAGTATTCCCAAACAAAGGCAGATGAACTGAGTTATTGTATTCTTGTATGTGGTCGTGAAATACAACAAAAGCATTCCTATTATTGGCCAATCTAATAGTCAAAGTCAAAAATAGCTTTATTCAAATAAACTTAATTATTAAGTACTTTTGAATCGTCAATATTTTCCTACCACCCGTTCAAGACTGTTTTAACTGACAAGAAGAACGAGCACAAGAAACTTATCAGCTTTAATAGCAATAAGTAACGATATTTACAAACTTAAATATATCGTTACCAGATAATTAAAAAATATGATAATAACACTACCTGCATTGCAAAAAGGTAGCTCGTTGATGTCCTTTGTTCACCATTTTGAAAAAAGCTAAAAAAATAAAGCATCGTTTCGCATTGTGTGATGTTTATTACTATTATGTTTATTATCCCTACCGGCTAACTTTTTGAACTTCGTCGGGTCTGCCGAGCTAATCAAAGTAAGGAATTTCGTATTGTACTATTTGCCAAAGTTATTTGGAATATCGATGTTCGTGTGACATCATGAATTTGGGTTCGCTATTTTGGCCTGATTGGGGCTCGATTTATATGTTTTAATTTGAAGCCCGGCAGACTTGCTATAGACAGACATTCGATGCAGTTGGTACAGCCTCAGAAGGCCTTGAAGCTTTCAACGATTATAATTAATAAGAAAATTAATTTAAATGAGGTAATATTTTAGACGTGTATATTGGTGAATATTTGTATCGATACAATTTATACAATTTTAACTCCATTCATATTAAACATAAAATGTAGATAAGTAGATACTTCTAGAGTGGGGCTGGTTGACAAGTGAGTGGTGGTTATCGGCCGGATGGCTCATTAGCGCGTCTCCGATCCGGCGCTATCTGCGCGTGACGTCACCGCCGGCGCCGGCGCAGCTAATGTAACGTACAGCCAGACTATCACCAAATATACTATTAAGTGTTAAAAGTTACCTCAAATGTTTAAAGTATCTAATTGCAGTATCTTTAAAGAACAGGTAACTGCCTGGAACAGACATGGAAATAAGTAATTATTAATTACCTATAATAAACCAAAGAAAACCGAAATGAAATTGTGCGTAGGTTCTTCCGGTTAATTCAAAGAGCATGCGCCCGCGCAAGGTCGCACGGCACAGATAGGTGTGTAAGCAAGCAGGCAGTCTAATGTGATTGTGACACACACGGACACAGAGGCGGACGGCCACGCAGTCTGCTCTCCATGCGAAACACGATAATTAGGCAACAGGCAACAGCCGAATAATCGACACACACCCGGACGTCACCGCGACGCCCTGACTCACCTCGGCTGCGATCCAACCGGCGACGTGTCGTCACCTCACATCTCACACCAGGTGAAATGTTGTGCAACCCTTACGCATCCGGTTCAGCACAGTCGGGTAACTGACAGCCTCGAAAGAATAACATAATCTTTAAATTTTGCCACTTTCTAGTACTTGTACCTATGTATATGTTACGTTACGGGTAATACCCGAAATGCGGCTACACCTAGTTTTAGCCGGTTAAAACTCAATGTAGCCGATAGCTGGTTGGGTAAAACTAGGTGTAACCGATTTGCTCGCGGCTAATACTAGGTCTAGCCTTCTTTGTGCTTCTTGGAGTAATTTATGGGGTATTTAAGAAAGTTATTTCTGTTGTTTGTTAAAAAACACACCTAGTTTTAGCCGGCTAAAACTAGGTTTAGCTGCACTTCGGTTATTATAGCCGTAACATATAACATACAACGACCTGAGTAAACTAATTTTAAATAACTACCTACCATGTTTCTGCAATGACTTAAATAGATAGTCATCGTATCGGAATTCCTTTTACATTAGGATTATTTAGAATGTTTATCTCTACGGACATCAGCTATTCAATACGCTCGGATAAGAAAAGAAAAATGCATTCGAATTCTTTAGATTGCTATCTCTTAGATAATTTAATACTTAGTAGGTACTTATTTGCTTTTGCTTTCGACAATGAAGCATGGCACGACAATTTTCTCAACCTTTCATCAAAACAAAAGGAGACCTCTTTTTAACCGACTTCAAAAAAAGGAGGAGGTTCTCAAGTCGTCGGTATTTTTTTTATGTATGTTTTACCATAACTTCGTCAGTTGTTATCCGATTTATACAATTCTATTTTTAGCTCATAGAACAAAGTTCGTGTGTGGTTCCATAACAAATTTACAGAGATCTGGCTGGTAGTTTTTTCATAATCCTGAAAAATGATAATTATTTAGCTTGCCATCACACGTGTTTTCACGGATTTTCGAACATAACATCTTTGTTTATGTACCGATTTAGATGATTCTCTTTTTGTTTGAAAGGGTATATACTTCAAGAGAGGTTACATTTTAATTTCATCGATATTGGACCTTGAACTTCGAAGATACACAAGGGAACTCCTCATATTCAAATAGTATAAGTAAAGTGATTTGGATTTTGGTAGTTTTATAACAATCCAAAACAAACCAAACCATGGTCTGCGATGCAACGTTGCTACGGACGACGGACTAGACTTGGACTACAAAGACACAACGGAACTCCTCAAAAACAAACATCGTAAATTTGGAAATTGAATTGTGGGCATTTTACCATTGAAAATATTTTTTACAGTTAAAAATATTTACATGCTTACATACCTACCACTAAAAAGTTGAAAATAACAAACTTTTTAACAAAAAAGAAAAACCTCCTTCAAAAAACCTGAAACAAAAACAGCTTCAAAATTAAATACCTCTAAAAAGCGAGAAATAATATTCAAATCATTAGTTACGCATAACATTATTAATAAAACACGTCTAATGAAGTCGGGTGGGGCTTTTAGAAATATAAAAATAAAAGTTGTCTCCCAGCTCCACCCGACTTCAATAGACGTGTTTTATTAATAATGTTATGCGTAACTAATGATTTGAATGTTATTTCTCGCTTTTTAGAGATATTTAATTTTAAAGCTGTTTTTGTTTCAGGTTTATTGAAGGAGGTTTTTCAAAGTTTTTGTTTTAATTAAAGACATACCACTAGTGGCTTTGTGAGCTGCTGTAAACTTCACGTTTGTGACATTATTATCATTTTTCGAAATAGCAGAAATGCTGCTTACGAAAAATTTCAAAAAACGGAATCGACAAAAAATAATCTGCTCACAAAATTTCAGGAGAATCGGTTGAGAAATGCGAACTGTAGAGGAGAACAGATGGATAGACTACGAAAGTATTTTTGCCCAAGCACGGTCAATAAAAAATCGCCCTATTCATATAAGAACAGGGCGATAAGCTAGCTGCTGCCACCCATATGCGCCTGTCTACCTGCTAATGCTCATCCCGTCCTTGAAGGGACGACGCCAACGGTTATTTTTTCTGGGGCATTTTTAGGGTTCCATACCCAAAGGGTAGAACAGTAGTATGATAATATTATTATTAGGTAGGTAGGTAGACAGTCTTATTTGTAGCAAACGTGACATACTTCTGCGTTATCGCTAAGAAAATAATAATACCTATAAAACTGCTCCGCTAAATGTGCTAAGTGTAGCAAACGAGGTCACAGTTATTGCCAATAACAAACGGCGACCAACAAACACGTAATAAATGGAAGTAGGTACCCAAGCACACTGACACATGTATTGTGTGAGCTCAATCCCGGGTCAATGCTCAATTCAGTGGCGAGGTGAGTCACTGCGCGCGCTCGCGCCGCCCGCGCAGGTGGCAAGGCCGCGGAAGGCTGTTCGCACCGACCTGCCTTTGCCAGCTTTACTACAGGTTATAATAATTAAAGTTGACATTTAAGGCACATCAATGTAGTTTGGTTTGGAACATTCGCAGTGCGAAGGCCGTTTTGAAGTCGTAGCTGCCGGCATTCCTCAACGCGGCAGCCGGGTGCGTGTGTGCGTGCACGCGCACTACCGCCCGCCGACCTCGGCGCGACCGGCTCCTGCGCCGATCGATGCTATTGCAAGTGCAACGCCTATGTGCACCGATGCAAGATGGACTGCATGAAGAACAATATTTCTTTGTTCGTTTTATTGTAAACGATCAGAATAGAAAATACGTTATGCTAATCCCAACAGAGTTCCTTAAATCTGAGATGACGAGGAGGAGATAAGTTTGTGCCTTTCGTCACGGCGATATTCTTAACTAGTACAATAAGGCAAAGAATGTGGAGATTATCAGGCATTAGTGTAGGCCCGGTATTTGAATGCCCGCCCCCCGCACCGCTTCCTCACCCACCCCGCGCGGTGAAAGCTGGTTGGTGAACTAACATTTTAAACACACACATACGTCAATATTGCATAAGGATAATACTTAAGATCTTTCTAACACATTAAGCTCAATTAACTCGCTTGACGAGCCTTTTAAATGAAGAGTAGTTAAAGAGTTCGAAGTGTCGGTTCGAGTCGTCTATGATGAGTGTATTTGATTATTATGAATAATCTTACAATTAAATCACGGCTAAATTTTTATTCGCTAATAGAAAGCCAACCAGAGGACATTGTTCGCCCTTCGAATACTCAATAATAAACCGGTCGATCTGGTAAGAACTGGGTACAATAAAGAACTTGCAGAACAAGAGTGGGATTATTATAGCAAGTATACATTGATCACGTTCGGTCCTATACTACGAATGTTCGTACGTTGCGTGCGCGGCCCACATGCGCCTGCGCCGCAATTATTGCCAATTGACCGTCAGCCATTTTAACAACATCGCGAGTCTGCGACACGCTACAGAAATTATTTGTTCACCATTCCTCGAGAATCAACCGTCCAGTAAATTACTATGACAGCAGTAAAAACCGAATAGCCAAAAATAGTTTATATATGGAATTGTAAAGCGATAGTTTGGAATGGTCGTGAATGTTTTTTTGTGTGGTCGGGCGCGGACGCGGTGGAGACGTGGTCACGCGCGCCGCAGGACGTGCCGGGCCGCGCCGTGACACCGACACTATAGTGCAAACACGATGCTTACAATGACAACAGGTTATGTACTCTTTAAATGAAAACTTCGAACCTATTGTGAGATGACAGACATACTTAAGCGGCATTTTCGTAGCAACAGCTTTTTTAAAAGACTGATTTCATGACAAGAGAAGTACAAAGGGTTTCAAGAGCAAAACAACCATTAATATTCTGTGTAAATCATCCAATCAAGACAAGATTACTATTGTCAACACGCCATATCGTCGAGGAGCGTGCAAGAATGCGTAAGAGCAGTTTCGTTTACGAAAGTCTCAAAAAGGGCGAAAGTAAGATACCTATTACATGAAATTCTTTTGAAATTGTCGGTTTTCGTAAAATTACATCACATTCCTATAAAACAATACCTTGTCAAAGAAACTACAAACAAGTTCAGTAAAAAAAATGTATTTAAATGGCCAAGATATTAAGTTTTTTCTCTTCCTGTAAAATATAAACTGCTCCTGCGCGGTCTTGCACGCCCATCAACGATATAAAGTAAGTAGGATATTTGAGAAACAAAGAACATCTGGAGGGTCGTGTTGTAAATCGATATCGCAAGATATTAGGAAATAGCTGTGGTTGCGCAACAATCGGTTGATCGGACGTGTCGCGCACTCGGCACGTACTTGCGCTTTCTACTGGCACGCCAAGCAACGGCCAAGAGTTGCTCAACGCGGAGACGCGCGCTGCCGCCGCCTGCGCCCGCGCCGGCCGTCACGCTACACTCCCGCGGCGCGCTCCACGCAACGCATCAGTGTTATCAACAGATGGGAATAACTATGCACCTACTCGTATTGTGTGCGAAGGCGCGGAGGGCAGGTTCAGAGTGCGGCCGTGATAACCTCGCCCCTGCTCCTGCGCCGCGCACGCCCTTTATCGGCGCATGCGTAATGAATGACTTGTTTATTACATACTTGGAACACCTCGAATGCCAGGAATCTAATTATGTTGACATCGGAGCCAGCGTTCAATAACGTATCATGATATTCATGATTGATGAATGATTTATAACAGCATCGTTTTAAGTGTCCTATAACCATTGTTCGTTCACTACTCTAACTTTTTAATAATACAAATAATATTTTGATCTCATTATTTATAAGTAGTCAAATGCACTTGAAATACCGTATTTGTAGCAAGCAAACAAAAGATATAAACGCGCGATTGGCATCGCCTTGCTCGGCGACGTTGAATGCAAGTATTTTCACCATCAAGGAATATCAACTTGTATTGCTAGAATACTAAAAGGAGTATGACAATAAAAAAAAGAAAACATTATTTTCAAAGTATATTTTCAACAGCCAATGAAACGGTCGAATGGGGCAAGAGTTTTTCACCCGTGACACTCGCCGGGTTTAAAGTTTTGATTTAGATACAAACACATATCTATTTATTCACAATAACATTAATCATAATCATATGCATATAATATACGCGTCGACACTTCCATACGAAGGTACATCGTCGAATCTTAGTCACTACACTGAGCCTCTGTCATAGTCCGAATACAAAAATAATACTGAACAATAAATACACTTTTTAAGTCTTTAAATTTAAAGCTTTTAGCACACTGTCTCCATGGGGATCTTGGGCGGGGTGGGGGCGGCGGCGGGCGCGGAGGTGGCGGAGGGTGGCGCGGGCGTGGTGTTGGTAAGCGACTCGCCCACGGAGGGCAAGTGCGTGGAGGAGTGCGTGGCGCGCGCGGGGTGCGGCGGCGGGCGCGCGCGGCACAGGCACCACGCCGCTGCGCAGCGCCGCAGCGCCGCCAGCGCGTGCGGCTGGCACCCCACCACCAGGAAGATGAACACGCCCTGCAGCGCGTTGAGCAGGTCCGTCGCGTACCACACGTACTCCGGCCCGCCCGCCGCCCACGATATCACGTCCGCTCCCCACGTCACGCCCATCACCACCACCAGCTTCGCGCACACGCGCCCCAGTGCCGCCCTGGTAACAAATATTAACACTGAGAAAAAACTGTCTTGATCGAAGTCGAGTTGAATTAACCACCTCCGTCATACCTATTCAAGGGGTATGCATTACAATGCCGAAGTAGAAAAAATCTAATTTCAAAAGACCTATGGACGAAAGACCGAAAATTAAAAGGCCGAATGGTTATTTCGCCGAACGTTTTAAAATCCCGAAAGGACATTTTACCTAAAAGACTAAATCCCGAAGCTTAGAAAACCGAGGGTTAATATACCTACATTCTGTATCCCGAACTACTTAATACCGAATTAACGAATTAGTCAAAAACAACAAGCTATAATAATTAAAAAAGGCTTTGGGCTTTGCCTGAAATGCTTTATAACTAGATGCCGGAAATGAGTCTAAACTAGTCTTCTGGGACTTGAAAACCGTAGGCCGTATGTCACGAGATAGGTCCGAGGAGCGTAGCGACGAGCATGTTAGGTTGACATGAACCTAGCGCGCGAGCCGAGCGAGCGAAGCGAGCGTGCCGCGGTAGCGGCCGGCGAAGCGCCAGAAAAAACTGTTTCAAACTTGATTGGTGGATTTTGTCAAAATAATGACCATTTTACAAGCATTTTTGAGTAAAAGAAAACAAATTAACCGCAACGACTACTTTCATAAATGTATGTGTTTATGTAGATAGAGTAAGTTAATATATATAATGTCGATACTTTTTATCTACATTTTAACTTTCGGGGTTTTGAACTTTCGGGATTACGAACTTTCGGAATTTCGAACTTTCGGGATTTCGAACTTTCGGGTTTTCATACTTTCGGTCATTTGATAATCGATCTTTAAAGTTTCGGTCTATCGGATATCGACATTTAGGATGTTCGGTATTCCAAAAATAGGTGTTTTATGCGTCGATATTTCGGACGTATGAATTATGAATTTTCGGCGTTGTAATGCATACCCCTATTCAAGACTTTTCTAGATCTACTAAAGCGAGAGCATCACCGTTTGCCTAGATAACTCGACTCACCTTTCTGAAGTGGACTTGACTTCGTCGCGGCGCCACAGGCCGCAGGTGAGCTGGCGCGTGGTCGATATGAAGAGGGCGAGGTTGATGAAGAGCAGCACACCGACGGGTCCGAAGAAGTAGACGAGGATCTCCATGTCACCGTAGAACCAGCAGCGCTGCACGGCGAACCGCGGGCGCAGGAAGGGCGCGGCGCCGGCGGGCAGCCGGTCGAGCAGCGCGGCGGCGCCCGCCAGCGCCAGCGGCCCGCCCCACGCGTACAGCATGTACACGCGCAGCCGCCACGCCTCCTGCCCGCGCTCGAGACTAGTCGGGCGGAAGTCCCTGCAACCACCACACATTTACACACCCCTTTCGATATCTTCCCTCTCTTATCCCCCGCGGTTGAGCAAACATTCCGTTAAAAAAAATACGACGACGCACATAACCCAATACTAAAAATATAATCAGACATTATCTCGAATGTTTCAGACAACCAAATGAAACCTTTTATTTGAAAATCACTTACATATTGTTCACTTCAAAATCATAATAAGTCCCTAACACTTAATAATTATTGTTTCCTACTTGTGGTGGTGAGTCGCAATGCAAATAAAACAATCCTATTAATATGTAAAGTGAAATTTAGTTTGGATGTTTGTTACTCAATCACGCTAAAACGATTGAACGGATTGGCACACAGATAGTTTATAGCCTGGATTCATAGGATACCTACTTCTTATCTCATTTTCCGAATGTCCACGCGGACGAAGTCGCGGGCGGAAGCTAGAAAATTAATAAAGTTTTCTGAATATATATCAGGCCTGGTTGGTGGTGGTGGTTTTATTGCCAATCCTGCTTTCATTACATAACTGCAAATTTTATTATTATTGGCGCAATAATGATTAAATCAAATAAACAATAGTTATTTGTTATACAAATGACCATAGTCAATTTGTGCTACGAGTGCTTTAAATCACGAACTAGCGAAGTAGTCTATTCTAGCGAAGTAGTTTATTATTTTTTATTATTTTATATTTATTTCATACATGCGACCTATTTCGTCCATATGTACTCTTTATTTCGAATCATATCAACCTTCTTTTTTAACAATCCTTGTTTAAAACTCCTTGGAATACTTGGTGTATTTTATTTTTTATAAGTACTTTTTAATCCGTGTATGACAACATAAAGCATTCTATTTATCCTATTCTCACATTTAAATTTTACAAGTCTCATCCTTGTCACTCTAATTATTTCTTTTTTCTAATTTTTTTCAAAAGGTGATGATTATTATAATAATATGTAGACTAACAGCAAACTCTTTCGTCAAAATAGATAAATAAAAATCAAAAAAATTAAAAACCCGCCTGCATAAAAAGACAAGTCAACTGAAAAGATGGAAACAAGATTAAATATTAAAGGCAACATTATAACATGCAGTCGGAGGCATGCATAAAGAGTGACATTATGAATGATTTGAGTTATATGCCTCCGACTGCATGTTATAATGTTGCCTTTAATATTTAATCTTGTTTCCATCTTTTCAGTTGACTTGTCTTTTTAGGCAGGCGGGTTTTTAAATTTTTTGATTTTTTTTTATTTATTTCTTTTTAGTTATTATTTATTACAATCATGATATACCTTTTTGAAATCCTTATAATAAGCCCTTTAATTAGACACCCATATTGCAGTATTCTAAAAAAAATTTTTTTTCCACTACCTATAATAGCACTGTGCAGCCGCCATGTGGGTTTTTTTATAACCCCACTTTCTTAAGAACATTTGGGCTGGCAAGACAAATCTAACGATATTTTAATCGTGGAAATCCGTTCTGCCGTTTAAAAGATATGAGGTAATAAAGAATATTACATACAAACACACATACATACAAGATACGCGCGAAAAACATAACCCTCTTGCAGTCGGGAAAAAAAGAGAAATAAACAATGCTTTAAAATTCTAATCAAACATCGAAGAAAACAAAAACAAAGGAAACTCTAATGATATTTTATGACATCATTACGGAAGAAAATGTTCGTCGCAGCACCAATTTTGTACTATTACTAATTATGTGGTTTAGCACAAAAATAAGGCGTCAATCGTCGCCGATATTATAACAATTTGTAATTGACTACAATAGCACCTAGCTTTTTCATTCAATACCCATTCAAAAGTTTTATGAAAATATATTATAATCTTTAAGTTAAAACCTACGAATAAAATGTCACAATGATTTGAATTTTAATATTATTGCACAGTGTTGAATCAGACTTTGGCATCGTGTGTCAACCGAACATTAGGTTTCTAAAGTTCCACGATTTCCAATGGTATGCAAATCTGTGGTTTTCTCTCGGCATAACTACAAATAATTATTAATAACATGTTACATATTATTTTGTCAATTATTCAAACATGAAACCAAAAGACTAAATTTAATGTGGGTGGATGTGAAATAGCGGAAAGTTGGGAACCAGCCCTTTTCTGCAATTTGTGACATCGCCACTTAAGTGTCAATTTCATTTGGTAAAGACCTAACATTTATGGTTTTCTTGTAAAAACTTGTTTTATATTAAAAATAATTCTTAAAGTAGTACAAAATCAATTAAATTAAAAGTACTTAACTCTTAATTTCCACGACAATTAGTGATGAGCCAGGTGTTGTCAATCTTGTGTTTTATTTTACGTATAATTTTGTATGAACTTTTCGCAGCAGCAAGTGACAATGACCATCGAAATAAAATAAATACTTTGGTACAAATAATCGATGTGCAATTTATTGGGTGATGCTCAGCTCAATTTGCGTAGATATCACACCTGTACATCTTTCCTATATGTATCATTCTGTTTTACTAAATTATAACGATCACTCATTGATGTAGTTATATGTTCTAACAATATTTAACAACTTCACAATGCACAAAAGCATTGATATCGCTTTTTTAACACGTTTTTATAAAACCTTGCCTTGGTTATAGCACATTTTGTTAAATCAGACACAGCCATTATTTTGCTTACTTTATTCTTGAATAATTAATTATCTTCGTTGCATGCAATGCCTTGTCGCATTTGTGCGTAGTGTCTGAAAGTGGTTTTATATCATTAGGGTGCTTCGTAAGCGTGAGCCTCGGCTCTCATGCACATTATCGATGTTATCAGATACAAATGATACAATTCACACATTTGTTGCACCTGGCTCAATTAACCACATACAGTACTTTTAACTTGATTTTCGTATTTGTGTCTGGCAGGTTGTATGAATTTGAATGGCACTTTACTCGAAAATAATTTTGGTTGAGTTTGAAACGACCCCGTTTCGCTTATAGTGCGAATCACGAAAGATGACCACAAATGGCGCTCATCTTCGCATCATAACTCATGAAGAAAAGACCTAAGACAAAATAATATTTCATATACTTAAAGGTATATATTATATAACACTATATGAAATGTTATTTTGTCTTAAGTCTTTGCGTCATGAGTTATGATGCGAAGATGGGCGCTATTTGTGGTCATCTTTCGTGATCCGAACTTATACAACTTAGAGGAAAAAAAAAAGATTACACGATCATTCAGACTGCCACCAGACTGATGCAAGGCTGTCAACTGTACTATTTTTTCTATTAAATTTCAAAGAAAAAATATTACAAATGCATCAGTCTGGTGTCAGTGTCAGTGAATGATCGTGTAATCTCCCTCTTAAAAATACGTGTTCGGTATAAAATGAACACCTTCACAATACATACGTAAGTGATTATTTGAAATAAGAAGTAAGTTTCACTTGCTCTTCGTAAATAGCATAATTTTTAACCAACTTTAAAAAAGGAGGACATTCTCAAGTCGACAATATTTTTATGTATGTTTTACTTAACTTCGCCAGTTGTTAACAAATTTTATCAATTGTTTTTTATATGAAAGAACATTAGTTCAGTAGGTGCAGGTGGTAGTAAGGCGATCTGGCTAGTAGTTTTTTTTATAATCCCTAAAAATATCGATTATCTAGCTTACCATCGCACGAGTTTTTTTACAGATTTTCAGGCATAAGTAACTTCATTATTTATGAACCGATTTAAATGATTCTTTTTTGATTGAAAGGGTATATCTACCTACCTCAAGTCCTACAGCCCCACCCGACTTCAATAGACGTGTTATATTAAAATTAATATTCGTATCTAATGATTAATTTATATATCATTTCTATTTCTTGATTTTTAGAGGTATATATTTAATTTTAAAGCAATTTTTGTTTTTATTTTCAGGTTTTTTGAAGGAGGGTTTTTCTTTTAACAAATCTGATCGAGTATATTTAAACTACTTACTTAGATATGAATCATGGTTCTCTCTCCAACAAGGGTAATTACTAAAATGAGTTACTTACCGGAAAGTCCACCATATGTTGAAGCACATCGTGTTGAGCCAAAAGAACGCTGACAGAAACAGGAAATGCATACAAACGGCTGCACATCCGCACATGTAACAAACGACACTATTTAGCAAATCACCACCCGTTGGACGCCATAATAAAACACAGCAAGGGAAAGTCCAGCTCACCGAGCACTCGGCATAGCGTCGGTGGCACCTGGTCGCCCGCCAGCTGCGTGGCGGCCAGCAGCACGTCGCCCAGCATCAGCGCCGCCACGTAGTGCGTTTGGCAGCGCCAGTGCAGCGCGTGGTGCGCCGCCGGCAGCGCGAAGCCCGCCACCAGCGTCGCCGCCAGGAACACCGCGCCCACCGCCAGCCCCGCGCCGTACAGCGCGTGCCGCAGCGTCTGGCGCGGCCGTTGCGAGCGCGCCGCCGCCTCGCACGCCAGCACGTGTGCGCCCGCCTCGCCCGCCACCGCGTCCGCGCACCACGCGCCGCCCGCTAGCCGCTCACCGCCCGCCAGCACCAGCGCGCCGCCCGCGCCCAGCGTCGCGCCCTGCAGCGCTCCCGTCACCGCGTACCGCGATGCGCCCGCGCACGCCGGCCACCCGCCGCCCACCACGCTGCCGTTCGCGAGCGCGTACAGCTCCGCTAGTGCGGAGGCGGCACGATCTACGTCTTCCACGCACCGCTCTCCGTCGAACGTGCTTTTCTCCGAGCAACACTTGGACGGCGGCATAGGGTCATCTTCGGCGCACACGAGAGCGATGTGATAGTCTGCGCAGTATCTGTCCGGCGGCAGCAGCAGCACCCTGTGCAGAAGCAGCGAGCCGTTGTTGGCGAGGAGTGCGTAGGCAGCCTGGTCGTCGTAGATGGCCCGCACTTCGTCGCAGGCGGGGACGGCCGCGTCCATCAGGTGCCAGTGGCTCGGAAGTTGACCGCGCTTCAAGAAACGACCGCGAGACGGAGCGTAGACGAGCGGGGCCCACATGGCAGGCTCGGCGGCGGGCCGGCAGGAGGCGGCGGCTGCGGCGCGCTGCATCACCTCCGGCGGCAGCGCGGCCCGGTCCAGCTCGCGGCCGGCCGGGCAGCAGCGCGGCACCGCCGTATCCACGAGCCGCGCCGTGCCCGCGCCGCCCGCCGCCGCCCAGCACATGCTGGACCACAACACTACTATCGCGATCATCTCGCCGTTCACCGATCCCGATAACGGAACATTTTAAATACCACGCTTTTTTCTGCCATGTGTCATTTTTTTAATTCTTGAATTATTAATCGCTGTAGTATACACCCCATCCGGCACCAAAATTCACAGTATTGACACTTATCATAAACATGTTCACCAATGCAAGTAAAGGAAGTACGAACACGTGTGTTAGGACCGGGCAAGCAGTTAACGTAACCTTCCGCCTCGACAGTCGGCGCAAGACTGCCGGCCGGCCGGGCGTGAGCGAGCGACAGTGCGAACAGCTGGCTGGCCGTGGCCGGCATCGCAGAACGGCCGACGACGGGGACGGGATCGGGAACCCTTCGCTCGCTCAATCACAAATATTTGCGAAACAGCTCGTCACATAGGCACTATGTAATTATGTGCATTTTCTGTTGGCCTGCACCTGCATTCGACCGAATCGACGGCAAACTTGGAATACCTTCTTCGGTTTAGTATAATTTAGCCAAACGAAAAAGACTGCCAAGCAAAAGGCCAAAAAAAATTACACGCTACATTTCTTACGTTAAATACGCAATCTTTCATATAGTATACTAAAAATGACTTATTGTTTTTAGGAGACCAAATTTTCTTTTTGCACATTCGATCAAATTACCTAGGTGGTACTTACAACAAGCAACAATAGCAAGATTTTTTTACACCTCAACCGCGGTCTACCTGCACCGCGTGCACTGTACTGACTTTTGGGACGTTTTTGCAATAAATCACCCCCAGCCATTTTTACTGACCCCATTGGTGGGGCGGATGAATAAGGACTTAGGAGATTGAGCATAAAGCCATCACGCGGGTTTAATGCGGATTGGAGGGTGTTAGCGACTGCAAATGCAGCTGGGGGGTTACTAGATGGTATACCTATAAAATCCTGACGAAAAGCCTGATTCTTACTAAAAAGTCCTGATATTATGCAAAATATCTAGTTGTTACGAAAGAAATGAAAAATAAATAAAGCTGAAGAATCCTGACAGGGTCCCAAAAACTGATATCTGGTAAACCTAAGGCCGGGACCTATCAAAGCACGGACGAGCTCAACCGCGCTAGATTTAGTCGACAAATGCCATATTCTACAAATACCTAGGTACCGACTTAGTTTCAACGCCAGATTCTACAATTAATGCCAAATTCTACAAATGCCCAATTCTACAAATGCCAACTTCTACCTGGCATACCTATGACAGATTTTAGTTGATATGGAAAAATAATACCTATTTCTAGTATCCGCTGCAATCGGTGACCGAATGCGCATTCACTGCGTCTCGTGTCGATCACCTCTAGTTAGTATATAGGTATAATATGTTTATGTTTCGCAAGGAACCCGTCTGAACTGCATGGTGCTAAAAAACAAAAAATGTTTCTTTAAACTTTCAACATCAGTAGCAAAGTTAGTTAGCATATATTAGGGAGTAAAGTATGAAATTGCCGTTTTGTATGGAAAATTTTACAGAAATTGCATTTTTCATACTAACATTTTCTTAATTTATTTAACAACGATGTGTGCTATGTTTTAAAACTATTATGCACAAATGTTTAAAAAGTATTATCGCCCGGTTTTGGTTTATCTAAAATATGGCTCCGACGAAAAAGCCCCCGTATACTTTTGAAGTAGACAAAGTTAGCTACAACTTAATTGCAACTTAAGCTCTGTAGTTCAATACAGTAGGTACAGAAAACCTTATTTGAAGTGAAAATTAATAAACTAATCACATCCACTATGTTGTTTCTTTTTAACGTCACTTACCTATGAACACTTGGGCTTTTAAGACAAATCTAGCGATATATCTATAGAAATCCGTTCAACCGTTTGAAAGATATGAAGTAAAACATACAACATAGGTACGCGCGAAACACAACCCCCTATAAAAAGTAAACAAAAAATATTATTTCGTAGCACATGGCACGTTATGAAACTTGGGTATGAAAATTTGTGACCTTGCCTACAACGTTCAAAGTGCTGGAGGCTTACTTAACTACGATCTCATTGCGATCCAGTTTAGGTCCTATAAAGATGAATTGCATCGATATGTGACAGCAGCGGTGTAAACAGCGGGTAACTCAACTTTAATTCATAACCTAAACTGAAACACGCCGTATTTAATTAATTCCTCGCCTTATCCTCCATGTTTAGTCCTACTAGTATAGTATAGTAGAACAAAACAGTAGAACTATACGGACTATTGTTAAGATATATTGATTAGAATAAGGTATTAATAAATAATTAACTGCAAAGTATCAATCAATTCTTATTTATTTACTCCATACACACACACACAAATAAATTCTTCCATAAATAAGAAAAGTTTCAACTATCCTAGCGTAAGAAAAGCATTAAGCATAAATAACTTCTATTAATTATTACTTGAAAATCATTAATGCACAATGAGATGGTTTTAAATAATACTAGTCAAAGAAAACGTTAAAGTATAAGCATGTTCAAAGTATGATCTACATTTTCCAAGTAAGATTCTCTATTTTCCAAGTACGATTCTACATTTTCCAACTTACAATATTATACAATAATTCTTTTCACACTTTAATTTAATCTACAGAACCAACAGTATAACGTTATAAATCAAGCACTAAAGAATACTCATCTTTTAAGTTGATCCAACAATTTCCAAAGCAAGACTGCCTAACGTTCTATCGTTTTCCTCTAACGTGCACTTTTTTCCGCGGGAAAACACCCCAGCGCCCCCAGTGGCGACTTATTTTCCTGATCAACTTACTACACTAGCGTCAAAACACTGGCTTTTATTAAAATACAAAATCTAATGCCAATCATTACAATAAGTTTCATTGTATAAATTATTCTTTTGGTTTCTAGTTTTGTTTGTACATTTCATTAAATTTTAGTCAACAGTAATTACAAACTATAAATTTTACTCTAATAAATTGTATTAATTCCGTTCGTATGCCTACGACGGAAATCAATAGTCTTTCATTACCAAGAATTTATTTATACATTTGCCTTCATGAAAATTAATCTATAAATTATACTACTCACATTTAAATTGTATTAAAAATATATAACATTGTTTTGTGTATTCTAAATCTTTAATTAATCGATTACTTAACTTAAATAACTCAACAGGAAACAACACATTTTAACAATGCAAGCTACTATTTTCGTAATAAATTAAATTATTATAAATCGATAATTTCTCAATAATAATTATTTAATTACCATAACGATTAAGTTCATTCTTTTATATAGTCGATTACAATTAATTTAAGTAAATCAACAGGAAATATCACATTTTGATCATGAAAGCTACTTATTTTCGAAATGAATAAAGTTAAGAATTATAAATTGATTATTTCTCTCATAATTCATTCATCATTAATTACCATAATTATTATAGTTCGTCCATCCTGACAAACTTTGCTACCACGCAAACATAGATAGGTAGGTATATGTATCACTTGCTTCCATCAGTTGCGTCGGGTGTCTGTTGCCTCCTGAAATGAATACCATTTAAATATATGTTAATAAATATCAAATTATACAGTTTTTATGTAGGATTTCATTTCTTTTACTTCAAATTTAAATTCTATCTGTAATTAAATTAAATATTAAATTATTCGTAACTGAATATGAAAAAAAAAATGATGCAATTCAATGGGTCAAATAATGAACTTAATGTATCTATTTTGTTTAATAGCAATAGTTGATTTAAATATTACTCTATACTCTTTTTTTTCATCGCCTAAGTAGACGGACCATTTTTTTAATCCCTTCCTATTCATCGTCTTAGATGACGGCCCTTCTTTATACCTTGTTTTCATCGTCTTAAGTGACGGCCCTTTTTCATCATATTTCATCGTCTTAAGTGACGGCCCTTAATACTGTTTATGATTAGTCTATCGTCGTCGTCTCGGTGACAGCCCTTATTGGAACTCACCTCAGCCTTCCAGTAAGTCAATTAAATCTTCTGTACTATCTACTGGAGATTCATTAGAGTCACTGTTACTCTCTCCAGTATCAGCTTGCTCAAATCTCCTCAAAGAATCGGACGCCACAGTTGCTTGGTATTTCTTATATCCCTTCAATCCTTTGATTGACACAATAATGTAACGATCATTGCCTAAAACCTTTTTAACCTTATAAGGACCACTATATTTTTCTTTAAGCTTTCTTACAGTATTCTTGTTTTTATCTTGAGCTCCTTTCCATAGAACGAGATCACCTACTGCATATAACGTAGGACTTTTCCTTTTTTTATCAAAATGTTTTTTCATTGTTATTGCTGTCTTTGAAAGGTTATGTGATGCCTGTTCTTTATTTTGTGCAGCTAATACTTCATCATCATGTTCATTTGTAGACATTCCCTGGAAACGAGCTCGCTTTGCCTGGAACATCAGCCTGTAGGGAGGAAATCCTGTTGAGGAGTTAACCATATTGTTCATACCCCAAACTATCTTACCGAGACATTTGTCCCAATCTCGTTCTTCAGAGGTGCTTTTGTTTATAGCCTCTAATAGCGTTCGATTAAAACGTTCGACTTGTCCGTTTGATCTCGGCGACGCTATAGCATTAGTCACATGTTTTATTTGGTTTTTAGTGCAGAACTGTTTAAACCGCTTGCTCGTGAAAGCAGCTCCACTATCTGAAATCAGCCTCTTTGGGTAGCCAAAATAAGTAAATATATCTTCTAGCTTCTCTTCTACCTCTGCTGATTTTGTTGTTTTTGTGGGAACTGCCCAAACAAACTTTGTGTAAGAATCTACAACTACGAAAAGATAAGATTTACCATTGGCACTTTTACAGAAAGGCCCTAAGTGATCTATATGTAGTGTATTTAACGGTTCCGAAATTTTCTCTATGGGATGAAGATTCCCTTCTAGTCTCCCATATTGCCCTCTTTTATATAAACAGTCAATGCATGCGTCAACGTATTTACGAATAAATCGGGTCATTCGCGGGAACCAACAGTTTTCTTTAATAATCAGTTCGCACCGCTTGAGACCTGGATGACCTATATCATCATGATATTTACGCATAACATTCCAACGAGCTGCTTTCGGGATAACTAATCTCATCTGGTCGTCTTTTATTAGTCTGTAAATTTTATCATCCTTCAAACAGTAGTTATTACTAATTTCCGGTTCAGCTTCCTTATTTTCTAATTTCTGTTTTATAATTTTTAGTGAATGGTCTTTATTTTGTAGACAAACTACCCAATCAAAAATATCTAACACATTGACATAGGTTATGGAGTCTATTGGCGCTCTGCTTAAAGCATCTACATGCTTATGAGAAACTCCAGGCTTATGTATTATGTGCATGTTATATTCTTGAATACTCATCCACCATCTAGCTACTCTCGGCATTAGGTCCTTTTTCTCAAAAGTTTGTCTTACTGCTACACAGTCGGTAACCACTTTAAATTCGATGCCTGCTACATACACTCTAAATCTTTTTAATGATTCAACTACCGCCAACGTTTCTAATTCGAAAGAGTGATACATAGCCTCTTCTTTACTTGTTTTACGACTAAAATATGCTACTGGCCTAAGAGTTTCATCATGTTTCTGCAGCAATATCCCTGCGATACCTTTACTGGAAGCATCCGTATGCATTTCAGTGTCAAGCTTAGAGTCATAGAGTGCTAATAGGGGCCTTTTCGTTAATATCGACTTCAAGTTATCAAATGCATCCTGCTGAGCAGTATTCCATTGCCAAGGAATGTCCTTTTTCAATAATAAATATAAATCATGGGTCAAGGTAGCATAGTTTAGCACAAACTTTCTAAAATAGCTTGTTAAGCCAAGAAACATGCGTAATTCATGCACATTACATGGTTCTTTATATTTAGCCACTGCTTCGATCTTCCTCTCTCCTGGTCTTACGCCCAATCCACTTATGTCATATCCTAAATATTCCAAGTTAGACTGCAAAAATGTACATTTGTCTAAATTTAAGGTTAACTTTGCGTCTCGAAGAATATTCAATACTGTACGCAATGTGTTCATACCCTCCTCCACCGAGGCCGTAGGGATAAGCAAATCGTCGATATACGGTAGCACTCTGTCAAATCTTAGAACACCTAATATCTTATCCATTAGACGTTGAAACACACAGGGAGAGTTGGCCAGACCGAAAGGCATTCGTAAAAATTCGTAATGGCCTTCCGGTGTAACGAACCCTGTTTTGTGTATGGAATCCTCACTCATTGGGATTTAGTAAAATCCTTGTGAGAGATCTAAACTTGTAAAGAATTTCTTTCCTGCTAATTTTTCCACTTGGTCTTCTATGATAGGCAGTGGGTATTTATCCTTGACAGTATTGGAATTTAACTTTCTATAATCCACACATAACCTGTAATCACCGCCTTTCTTTTTTACAAGGATGATTGGGCTGGAATAAGCAGATGTAGAATCTCTTATGATTTTATTTTTCGTAAGATCATCAATTTTTTCTCTAACTATTTCTTTCTCTGCTACAGATAATCGATACGGTCGATAACATACTGGTTTATCTGAGTGTAAATCAATTTTCATCTTTATCTTATCAGTACAGCCTATTTCTTCAGTGGTCATTGAAAAGCAATCGGCATATTCAGTTACAATCTCACGTAATTCATTTTGTACCTCAGGATCATTTACGCCACATTTTATTTTTGTTACATCTATTTTCATCACGTTATTCTGAGTTTGCAAGCTCCCTTCATTATTTACGCTTAATTCTGCAAGTTCACACAATATTCCTCTGGCTAAAAGTTGCCCTTTATGTAATTTTAGACTCGACTTTGATACATTAGAAACTTCAATAGCACTTTGTCCACCCTGTATGATACATGATGGAATAGCATAATCATAATCATTGTACGATATTCTTGAAGAGTCAATAAAAACAGGGTCGGTTTCTGAAGCATCAGTAGAGACTTTAATGATCATGATACTATTAGAAGGTACTTGAACCTCCTCATTACATAGTACCTTAAATTTAATTTGCTCATTTTCTACTAAGCCAGGAAGCTCATGCTCCTTTTTCCTTATTTCAACATTATTGCCATTAATCAAAAGTTCAATACTAGGCTCATTAATAACTGGTTGCCCAATGATAAGATCCATTTCCTTCATATACCAGTCAGTTACTACTAATTGAGTATCAAAAACTAATTTATCAATACTGATTCTTACATTTACAGAGCCTTTGGCTGGTATTGGGTAACCTCCAAAACCACCAATAAGGAGATCACATGGCTGTATTTTTAAATTTAACTTATCTACAAACATTGAGTTAACAACGTTGATCCTAGCCCCTGAATCTAGATAAGCACGAGCAGGAAAATCATTTACTTCAACATCTTTAAAATAAGCATCATTTACCTGTTTAGTAATAATATTTATTGAAGGCTGTTTCATATTCAACGCACTGGCAGAGGTAGACGTCGCCGTCGTGGGCTTATACCAGCATTTTTCCGGAGGATGGCCTGTTCTTTTACAATGAGTACAAGTTGGTTTGATAGCATTCTGTGAATTTTTAGGACACCGTCTAACGGTATGACCGATCTCTTGACACAAAAAACATATTGGCTTCTTAAATTCTTTAGCGTTTGGTTCAAGCTTATTGTCTGATGACATCACTCCTGCCGATTGATATCGTACCGATGGTACAGACGATTTAGGTTTTCCATCCTCCATGTTTGTTAAAAACTTGGCATATAAATCACTTGGTGTCTTAAAATTACCAGCACGTGCCGGAGCTTTCATAAAGTTTGGCAAACCATCAATAATACATGACACAGCATTTTCACCGTCAATTTCGAGTCTTGTAAGTAAAGCATTTTTATTATAATAATATTGAGTCATACTTTCCGTAGGAATCTTTTTCCGAGACAACATTTCTCTCAAAGATTCCACATAATCAATATTGCGAGGAAATGCTTCTAATAATTTTTCCTTCCACTGAACCCAAGAAAATTTGTAGTCATGTAGTGACGAATGCCACACTTTCGCTATGCCACCTAATCGAGACTGCATAAAATAAGACTTCATTTCCGTGGTCCAGTTGTGTATAAAACCCAATTGTTCAATTTTGTTAAGCCAGGTAGCAGCAAAAATTCCAGAAACTTCAGGGTCAAATAAAGGTATCACATCTGCCCTAGCAGTCACATTATCCGAATAGTAAGGAACATTCCTACCTTGCAGGCCCTTACTGTTAGGGCTTTCATCTTCACTGTCCATCGCAGAGTCACTGGATGAGGAATCTTGGGGTCTCCAAGGTCGCCATCGCTTTTTTGTTGGTTGATCAGGACTCTCCGACCGTAGCCCGCGCTTACGTAGGCACTCTCGATTGGACATGGTTGAACTCGATCCCACTTGCTGAAATTGTTAAGATATATTGATTAGAATAAGGTATTAATAAATAATTAACTGCAAAGTATCAATCAATTCTTATTTATTTACTCCATACACACACACACAAATAAATTCTTCCATAAATAAGAAAAGTTTCAACTATCCTAGCGTAAGAAAAGCATTAAGCATAAATAACTTCTATTAATTATTACTTGAAAATCATTAATGCACAATGAGATGGTTTTAAATAATACTAGTCAAAGAAAACGTTAAAGTATAAGCATGTTCAAAGTATGATCTACATTTTCCAAGTAAGATTCTCTATTTTCCAAGTACGATTCTACATTTTCCAACTTACAATATTATACAATAATTCTTTTCACACTTTAATTTAATCTACAGAACCAACAGTATAACGTTATAAATCAAGCACTAAAGAATACTCATCTTTTAAGTTGATCCAACAATTTCCAAAGCAAGACTGCCTAACGTTCTATCGTTTTCCTCTAACGTGCACTTTTTTCCGCGGGAAAACACCCCAGCGCCCCCAGTGGCGACTTATTTTCCTGATCAACTTACTACACTAGCGTCAAAACACTGGCTTTTATTAAAATACAAAATCTAATGCCAATCATTACAATAAGTTTCATTGTATAAATTATTCTTTTGGTTTCTAGTTTTGTTTGTACATTTCATTAAATTTTAGTCAACAGTAATTACAAACTATAAATTTTACTCTAATAAATTGTATTAATTCCGTTCGTATGCCTACGACGGAAATCAATAGTCTTTCATTACCAAGAATTTATTTATACATTTGCCTTCATGAAAATTAATCTATAAATTATACTACTCACATTTAAATTGTATTAAAAATATATAACATTGTTTTGTGTATTCTAAATCTTTAATTAATCGATTACTTAACTTAAATAACTCAACAGGAAACAACACATTTTAACAATGCAAGCTACTATTTTCGTAATAAATTAAATTATTATAAATCGATAATTTCTCAATAATAATTATTTAATTACCATAACGATTAAGTTCATTCTTTTATATAGTCGATTACAATTAATTTAAGTAAATCAACAGGAAATATCACATTTTGATCATGAAAGCTACCTACTTATTTTCGTAATGAATAAAGTTAAGAATTATAAATTGATTATTTCTCTCATAATTCATTCATCATTAATTACCATAATTATTATACTATATCAGGTGAGGTTGAATTGAAGGCCAAGCACTATCCAGTTGTGCATAAAAAAAATCATAGCTTCGGATGTGGTCAAATTATAACGCGGTTTTTGTTTTTTTAAATACAGGGTAACTTTTTTCGAAGGATGCCTTATAAGGCAAAACTTGGAAAATTACCGAAAATTTCGATGTTGTAGGTACAAACACCACATGTAAACATGATTTTATACTACTAGTATTGGTAGCTAACAACATCCCAAAAAATCAGTAAGTGAAGTAGGTACGATAGTGTCTTATTATAGAGAGGTAGGTACCTAAGTAATATGTAAGTAAGAGCGGTAGGTAAGGCATATCCCGTAGACCTCCCCCATCCTAGACGACCATTTATTATATCAAAATCTAAAACATTGCCGAAGTAAAAGTAGGTAACATTTAGGTACTTAGCAGTGCGCTGTGCTGTTTAGTTGTAAATAAATACATACTGTAAATACATAATTTATTGAAATAAAACCATTCATATTTATTTTCAATTTTATCCTACCTATCTATCTACCATTGCATATGCATATTGACCGAGCGAGCGCGAAGCGTCTCTGCTTCAGCTTGATGAGCAAAAATGCTTTCGTATGTCTGTCTTCTCTCCTCCTCTACTCGCATTTTAGTGTAGAAAAGGAAGGTAGTTGACCCCCACAGTAAATCCTCAGTAGACGAAACTTTACAGTAAGTATGATAAAGTATCGTATGTGAAACATATTTTTTAAATAATCCAAATCGTTTTTTTTTTTGTTTTGTATATTTGTACAATGTACAAATATTCTTTAGAGTGATAATTTTATCAAATTAATAATCTTCCTGTGAAACAAAGATTTCTGTTGTCTTTTAAAAAAAATAACCAAAGTTTTATTTAAATCGGGTCCATATTCACTGAGTAGTAGTTGATAAAACTGACTAAAAATCGCGCTGCGCGGCCGTTTTTTTTACTATAGACAAGCATTTTTCTGAAAAATCAGTCGTTTTGTGCATCCTAAGGCATCCTCCCTTAAATAGATATCTATGTAAGGTAAACCTAGACCCGAGGCTCTAAGGGCCCCCCCCAAGCTTGAATCCTGGATCCGCCCCTGTGTTGATGAGCCCCTTCTTCCTGTGTACCCTTAATTTGTGACACTCATTGGGAGTAAAATATCAAATTTAATAAAAATAAAAATCATAAACGAACCAATCCTACGGGGAGTTTACAATTCGAGTTTCGCGTCAACCGAGAAAAACTTCTCAGACTTTATTGGAATAGGGATCATGACTTATTAAAAAAAAGAGCTTCGAGAGAAGTAATTTTCCAGTGATGACGGGTGAAGACCGCAATTCTTAATACTTCGAACAGAGAAATCATTTTTTTTCGACGGTATCAATAAATTAATTTTATTTATAGATCAAATAAATGTAGGTATTAGAGTTGAGGAAGAATACATTGCAAAGGAAAAATACTTTTGATTTTTATTCCTTACTTCTTACCCTCCATTCCGCGAACTTTTTGACCTCCCCTCGTAAAACACATTTCAGCCATTTCGAAAAATAGTAAAAACTAGTAATATTATGCCCTCAATTTGTTTTAACTTATTTAAAAACTAGTGGCTCCGTGAGCTTTTTGTAGACCTCGCGTTTGTGCGTTGAGGGTTTATGCAGCACACTAGCGCCACCAATGGAAAAAAATCATTGTGTTCTTATAGTGACATATACCTACATATACACCTACACAAAAGTTTTAGCAAAAAAAAACTCGAACTTAGAAAGAAAATATTTTCACAGATAATATAATACTATTCTAGTAATATTATTTAAGCGATAAAAAGTAGTACCACAAAGCTTCTTCGGGTTCGGAGTGCACTACAAAGAGATAATTCACATCATTCTGTTTTTGTTTTTGTTTTCAGGTTTTTTGAAGAAGGCTTTTCTTTAAAAAAACTTTTTTTTTTACTTTTTTGTAGTACTTAAGTAAGCGTGTTAATAAATCACTAAAATATCAATTTTAACAAAACACATCTAATGAAGTTGGGTGATTTAAAAAAATATAAAATTGACGACGGTGGCGTGGGGCAAGGAGCGAGGGCGCTTTCGCTTCAAGTGCCAAGGTCAAGGGCGTCGCCAGGGGGGAGCAGGGGGGGCCGCGCCCCCCCCCCCCCCCTAGAGGTTAAAAATGTAGCCAACTGCAAATAACCAAAGTCCTAGGGCCGTGCAATTGACTTGCTTTTCTGTTAAATCCTGCCCCATCTCAAAACTTGAATAAATTCACTAGGTGCTCTTGACGGTACCTACAATTCATATTTTTCTCATACTCTTTAATATTAACTTGCCCCCCCCTGGGTCATGGGCTGGCGACGCCCTTGGCCAAGGTGCCGGTCAATTAGACGGGTACTTATTGTCTAATATTCAAAATCTATCGCAATCGCTTTCATTTAACAGATAGATGTGACACTTTGGTGACTTTTAATTTGTGCCAAAAAGAAGCATCAATGTATCGCATCGCAGCCTGAAAACTATAGCGATAGATTTTGAATTTAGACAGTTATACCTCAAGAGTGGTTACTAAGAGATCTGCTTTACGTTTAAAGCGAGAACTTGCTAAATGTTTTTTCGAGTCCAACTAAATTAATTGAATTTAGCTCATAAATTACTTGCTATATACCGTAAAAATAAATATGAATGCAAAAAAACTATAACTGAATGGCTGATTACCTTATCCTATCAAGAAACTGAATGTCTTTTGAGCAACTGAGATGAGCCAGCCTATATTTGCATTGATATATTATGGTATTAGTTTTAAATAATAATAAGTTAATCTCTAACGCGTGATACTGGGTATGATTATGGAATAATATTAAAGGGTGGAGACCTGGGGGTCCGTAACACAAGTATTTCGATACTTTTCATAGATCTCCAGTCTCCACAAACAAGTTAACTTAAGTTATATTATACCTTGTAATTGTATACTACTGTACTCTGCTTGTTTGTGGTGAAAATAAATAAACATTATTATTATTATTATTATTATTATTATAATTTGGACCTAAATTGTTATTATCTCTTTTTTTCCGTTTACTTATGATTAATCAATAACTATAAGTGGAAACTTGTAAATGGCCTTCTGTATCTATATATACATTTATTAGTAATGTAGCTGTAAGTTTCCTGTAAAACTATAAAATAAAATAAATATAAATAAAGATACATTTCATCAACAGTACAAAGAGTACTAGTTTTAAGACGCAATCAAAACGACAGTGGCCACTTTTCGCAAAAAAAAAACTCAAACTAAACGAAAGGCTAGAAAATATTGTTTAAATGATAAAAAAAAGTACCACAGAGCTTCTTCGGGCGGGAGAATAATAATTATTCACAATTTCGTCTTTATTTCTCGTTTCAATAGTGGCGCTAGTGGTAGCAGCACCTTCACCGAAAGTGGCGCCGTGGTTGTAATTTTAATACACAAATTTTAATAAAACTTTACGTGGAATTTTTAGCGCCCATAGTCTAGTATTTTTAGACGATATCATTACATTCCCTCGTAGTCACTGCTAGAAGTAGATAGCAAAACTGCTAAAAGTTGCCGTTTTTGATACATTTGCTATCTAAGTACTTCTACGAATGACTACGAGGGAATGTAGTGATACCTTCTAAAAGGTACTAGACCAATGGACCTTAAAAAATTCAATTAAAATTTTATTAAATTCATTTTCTATTAACAACTTATTCAATAAAAACCTCTGAGGTCGCCACTTTAAAATACATTTTGGTGCATGTAGCGCCATCTATTGTGTAGTAGCAGAACTAATTGCATATGAGTAAAAGCAGCTAACAATACCATCTTTTTTTTTAAACCCAGATAAAAGGCCACCAGTCTGCACACTAGCGCCGCCATTGAAACGAGAATGATAGGATAGGTAGCTTTCTGTTGTAGTAGTGCAGTGCACTCAGCGTTACTGTTTTGTGTGTAATTACACATTTTGTGTGTAATGAAGGCCTCTCGTGTGTAACCCATGTGTAATAGGAATATGTGTGTAATTGTGTACTATTACAATCTTGGTCGTAATTTACAAATATATACATTTCTGAGTGGAAAGGAACGCACCCTTTGTTTGTAACTTTTTAGCGTTTTTCCACAAACCTCTAGCACGCCTAGTACCACCACTTAATTTGTATTTTAATTCTTGTGACATTGATTAATAATCTGATTGCTATTATAAATTGTAAAAACAGTATTCGACATCCTCAATGAGAAATATTAAAAAAAGAAAGAAGCATAGGTACTTACTTGTTAATTTTAATTTAAGATAATATTTGCATGCTATTATTAATGGTTAAATAGACAGATCTTTTATAGTTATTTATGCAACTGTAATATAACGAGGTACTGAAAGGTACTGATTGAGAATTAACTACCTACATAAAGAATATTCAAAATTATGACTTGGACCCGCGGTTCTGTCATTCACAGAAAATCAATAAATGGCGTTTTATGAAACCCGAGCCGTCGTCGTAAAAAAGCTTGTATTTTTGTAATTCAATCGTAAAAGCGGAGTAGAGTCTGTTTACATCAGAAATTATTAAATTATTTATAAAAACTTATACTAGTAACCCTGTTGGTGCTGCCAAAATTATAATTGTAAACATATTTATTTATTTAGATGGTGGGGTGGTTGGGGATTTAGGTGGGTAATAAAATTACCTTTGAAATAACCCATGTAATCAGACTTATTAGACAGACTTGTCCCGCTACCTACAGCAGCGCTTGCGTTAAAAATTAAAAAACCGGCCAAGTGCGTGTCGGGCCACGCGCCATAGGGTTCCGTAGTTACCTTATACCATACCATATTTAATACCACCTATAATTTTTCGTCTGTAAAAATAACTTTGTTTTTCACAGTGTTGGTATGAATGACAAAGTTATATTTGCGGTTTTGGAAAATGTGCTATATCTCAAAAACTAATTACTATATCTCGTTCAAACCAATTTTGGTTGAAAGTGTTTATTAAGATCTACAGCATATATTTTTTTTAGATTTTTCACTCTCTTATTTCAAAAGTTAAAGGGGGGGGGGACACACATTTTACCACTTTGGCGGTGAATATCTTTCAAACGGTTGACTTTGAGAAAAAGTTGTCTTAGAAACCTTAATGTCATTTTTGAAGACCTATCTATAGATACCCAACACGTGTCGGTTTGAAGAAAAAAAAATTTTCGGTTTCAGTTCCATGATGGGGAGCCCCCCCTTAATCTTTTATTTTTCTTATTTTTGTATTAAATTCTTTAAGCGGTTAACAGAATACATCTACCTACCAAGTTTCAACTGTGTAGTCTTAATACTTTCGGAATAAAGTGGCTGTGACATACGGACAGACAGACAGACAGACAGACAGACAGACATGACGAATCTATAAGGGTTCCGTTTTTTGCCATTTAGGCTACGGAACCCTAAAAAGCATGCGATAAATTGCTTAGTATGAAGGGGGTTTAAGGGTCCATAATAGGAAAACATGGTTGGGGGTTTGGGGCCTAAATGGCAAAAAACGGAACCCTTATAGATTCGTCATGTCTGTCTGTCTGTCTGTCTGTCTGTCTGTCTGTCTGTCTGTCTGTCTGTCTGTCTGTCCGTATGTCACAGCCACTTTATTCCGAAAGTATTAAGACTGCACAGTTGAAACTTGGTAGGTAGATGTATTCTGTTAACCGCTTAACGAATTTAATACAAAAATAAGAAAAATAAAAGATTAAGGGGGGGCTCCCCATACATGGAACTGAAACTGAAAAAAAATTTTTTCTTCAAATCAACACGTGTTGGGTGTCTATAGATAGGTCTTTAAAAATGACATTAAGGTTTCTAAGACAACTTTTTCTCAAAGTCAACCGTTTGAAAGATATTCACCGCCAAAGTGGTAAAATGTGTGTCCCCCCCCCCCTTTAACTTTTGAAATAAGAGAGTGAAAAATAAAAAAAATATACTGTAGATCTTAATAAACACTTTCAACCAAAATTGGTTTGAACGAGATATAGTAATTAGTTCTTGAGATATAGCACATTTTCCAAAACCGCAAATATAACTTTGTCATTCATACTAACACTATGAAAAACAAAGTTATTTTTACAGACGAAAAATTATAGGTGGTATTAAATATGGTATGGTATAAGGTAACTACGGAACCCTATGGCGCGTGGCCCGACACGCGCTTGGCCGGTTTTTTTTTTATATAGTAAACTTGTAGAAGTTGAAGCCTTGATCCCCCCCAATAGAGTTATCTCTATGGTAAATTTCATTTTGCTTTTCAGCGGTAGATGGCGCTGTACAAAATTACTGTATCGAATGTTTTTACGAGCGTTTTTTTTTTCGAAAGCTGTTCGTGCTAATATTCTTAGAGCTCGTGAAAATTACTGCAAGAGTTATCTCAAGGTCCTTGTCTCAATATGATAGTGTTTAGAGTCAGCACCTACTCCCAGCGCCAGGAAGTGGAACACCTGGCGTCAGCACGCTTCCAAACATGTAGCATTTCGACATGCTCTACAAGAGTTATCTCAAGGTTCAAAGGCAGTATAGTAGAGAATAGCACAAAAAAAATAAGATGGTAAGTCAGACCGCAGTGTCATGGAACATGCCGAGTCAGCACGCCACGTAAGTTGTATGAATTTCGAGGTCGGTACATGAGCTATCTCAAGGCTGAAAATTCGTATAGGTACTGCTTAATTATTATGCATAATTTATGAAAATCAGTCCGAACACAGTGTCATGGAACATAGGCAGTCAGCAGTCGCTCAAAGGGTGGAATCCAAACAAGCTGTTTGGAGCTACAACGTGTTACAAAACTGTTTCTGTCCTGTTTTAATTTATATTCCTTTACACCGTTGAAACTTGGTAAGTAACCCGCTCTACGATTTTTACACAAAAATAAAAAAAAATAAAAGATAAAGGGGGGCTCCCCATACATGAAATTGAAACTAAAAAAATTTTGTTCATTCAACGGTCGACTTTAAGAAAAAATAGTTTTAGGAACCTCAATGTATTTTTAAAGAGCTGTCTAAAGACATCCCGCACGTATGGGTTTGATGAAAAATATTTTTTTTTAGTTTCAGGTTCATGTATGGGTGGGCTACCCATACATGAACCTGAAACTAAAAAAAATTTGTTCATTCAACGGTCGACTTTAAGAAAAAATAGTTTTAGGAACCTCAATGTATTTTTAAAGAGCTGTCTAAAGACATCCCGCACGTATGGGTTTGATGAAAAATATTTTTTTTTAGTTTCAGGTTCATGTATGGGTAGCCCCTCTTAATCTTTATTTTTTTTTGTGTAAAAATCGTAGAGCGGTTTACAGAATACATCTACTTACCAAGTTTCAACGGTGTAATCCTGTTTTGTAACACATTGTAGCTCCAAACAGCTTGTTTGGACTCCACCCTTTGAGCGACTGCTGACTGCCTATGTTCCACGACACCGTGTTCTGACTGTCATAAATTATGCATAATAATTAAGCAGTATACGAATTTTCAGCCTTGAGATAGCTGTTGTACCGACCTCGAAATTCATACAACTTACGTGGCGTGCTGACTCGGCATGTTCCATGACACTGCGGTCTGACTTACCATCTAATTTCTTTTTGTGCTATTCTCTACTATACTGCCTTTGAACCTTGAGATAACTCTTGTAGAGCATGTCGAAATGCTACATGTTTGGAAGCGTGCTGACGCCAGGTGTTCCACTTCCTGGCGCTGGGAGTAGGTGCTGACTCATGTACACCCTAAACACTATCATATTGAGAGAAGGACCTCGAGATAACTCTTGCAGTAATTTTCACGAGCTCTCGTACTATAAGGTTACTGTACCTATGTAAGTAGATAAACAAATTGAGAAGACGGTTACCTACTTGATTTCTTCGTAACAAAACATTTTCAGCAGTTATTTGAAGTAGGTCTAGGTACCTACCTATAGTTTACTATAAAAACAGCTTTTAATTACAAGGTGAAGCAGATATGTCGGTCAGTAGTAAGTACAGTCATGAGCAATAAGATGTTCACACCATAGAACATTACATCATAACATCACACTGAAATATATTGTTTGAATCCTACTAATATTATAAATGTGAAAGTTTGTGGGTTTGGATGTTTGTTCCTCAATCACGCAAAAACTACTGAACGGATTTAGTTGAAATTTGGCACACAGGTAGTAGATAGCCTGGATTAAAACATAGAATACTTTTTATCCCGATATTCCTACGGGAACGGGAACCACGCGGGTGAAACCGCGGGCGGCCGCTAGTATGACATCGTTCTAAAGTGTATATATATTATTGCTCATGACTGTACATACATACCAAGTACCAAAATATATAGGTCTAATTTACCAGCAAATATTTCTTAAATGAATAGGTAAGTAATTAATATTCTCATTGCTTATTGACAAATCTACAATAGGTACCACGTTAGAGTTAAATAGAGCGACGTCATGCTATTGTTTTCTTTCGCTCACCGTATGAACAGCTGCTACCAAAGCCGATTGGCTGAATATTAGGTTTGATAATGTTAAAACTTTTGGAAAAGATTCGGTACTTACCTTGCAGGAATCGTACTTTTTCTGGGTTCCGTACCCAAAGGGTACAAACGGGACCCTATTATTAAGACTTCACTGTCCGTCTGTCTGTCTGTCACCAGGGCCCTATTTAATAACGTGACAATTTGTAAATTGTCGCGACAATTTGGTTTACATTGCGGTGTAACTATGAATAGTTTATTCTATTTTCAAATCGATTGACGCAATAGATATAAAAATGTCATGACAGGTGACAAATTGTCACGTTTAAGGGCCCAGGCTGTACCTATCTCATGAACCGTGATAGCTAGACAGTTTTTACACAGATGATGTACCTACTTATTTCTGTTGCCGCTATAACAACAAATATTAAAAGCATTTAAGGGGGCTCCCAAACAACAAACGTGATTTTTTTGCCGTTTTTTGGTAGAGAAGCTTAGATGAAATACGGAAGCCTTTCGTGCGCGAGTCCGACTCGCACTCGGCCCGTTTTTTATTATTTACTGACCCAAATACCTACCTAGGTGGTATTATAAAAACCCATTCGATTCGACGAGGATAAGGTAAAAATCACAAAATTATTTAAAATAGTCCTAGTCGAACACTTTATTGCACAACAAAAATAAACATTACAAGACAAATACAGATATTGTACAATAGGAAAAACGGTTCCATAATGCTTAATTTCGCTAAGAGATTTTTTTGTATAGACTCGAATAAATTCATCACAGTTACTGCCGCCGCGTCGCCGCCCGCCCAATATTACAGAATTTTGAATGTTGACCCCATCATGAATCATGAATATGGATAATCCAAGTCTTGCACAAAATGTAACCATCAAAATGCATAAAGTATTAGGTATGTTGATCAAATATTCTCGATTTAAGTACTTTTTACATGTGATAATCTGTTTACGTTTTTAAGATATTATACTGATATTAATCACGCTAAAAGTTAAGAGTGATATCAAATTGACCGGTTTGCGATGGTTTTGAAACCGGAGCGGGTGCGCAAACGCATCGCGGACGCTCAGCGTTTTTGCTACAAAAATATCAACTTCGGGAGAATCCATTCAACAACAAATAAGCAAAAACGTTGCGCGACCGCGACGTCTCCGCCGCGCACCCGCTCCGCTTTGAAATCGCTCCCAAACCGTCGTCAGTGTGATAAGGTTCTTTCTAAACAAAGGCGAGAAGTAAAAAGAACTGGTTTCATAACTTTTTCGTTCTGTCAGAAATAACAGACCATAACGACCGATCGCACTGATATGGACCATACATAAGCGACCACACCGACGGCGCTTTACCACTCCGCGCTGCCTAAATAGATTTAGTTCGCGCCGGGGCGATGCGCGCGCACATTAACTTTTCTGCAGTGGTAAAGCATGTGAGTGGCCGATTATACATATTACCTATACAGCAGTACTACGCAATAGGTAGGTACTGAGGGAATGTAAGAATATTAATTCAGTGTTCCAATACGTACACTTGACCGCAGTTATCTGCAGTGACGGGGCGCACAGCGATAACAGATACTTCGACATTCGGCACAGCTCCTCCGTGATCATTCTTGTAAAAACCGGTCCGCGGCGGCGGCGGCTTCGCCGGCGGCGGCGGCGGCGGGCGCGAGGGCGGCGGGCGCGGCGGGGGCGGCGGCGGCGGAGTCCGGGCGGTGCGCCGGCAGCGCGTCGTACCGCGGCGGGTACGCCCACGGGTCGTACCCCAGCACCGACAGCATCGGCGCCAGCTCCGCCATGTCGGCGCGCACGTCCGCCGGGACCTGCCCCACCCACTTGTCCAGCGCGTCGCGGTTCACCGGCCGCACCACCTGGTCCGACGACCGCTCCACGCTGTAATACACACGCACCCATTCAGCGAGCTCATAAACTAAGTGGTAGGGACCTTCTCACACGACTATACTCACTTGGAGAGCGCGACGCCGTTGGGCAGGTTGATGTACCGCTCGTGGTGCAGCACGGACTCGTCCCAGCGCAGCTCGAGGAAGGCGAGCACGCGGCGCAGCGTCTCCTCCGGCCGCAGCACCAGCGACTCGTACCGCACCAGCAGGCACTTGTCCGGGCCCATCGACTTGCACTGCTGGTACATCAGCTCCACCGCGTGATTCCACTTGGTCATGCACTGTCTGTAGCTCGACAAGTCGAATCCCGTGATCGTCACCTGCGACAAGGTAACCGACTGTCAAGACGCGAACGAAAGACTCTGCGCCTCGTCCGCCGGCGGGCTACTCACCTTCCGAGAGATGATCGAGTGGACGGTGGCGCGACCGTCTCGCACCATGAATAGAAACTTCGCATTCGGGAAAAGTTCGAGCACATAGGTGCCCATCTTGATGACTAGCGGGTCCTTGTTGCAGAGGCGCGGCGCCGGCTCGCCGTGTCGCACGATCACTTCGAGGCAGAAGGCAGCGATGGCGTTGTCGAGCACCGCCTTAGAGACGCCCGCCTGCTCGAGGCGCACGCTCTCCTTCTGCGAGCGGGCCCAGTGCTGGCGCATCTGCAGGATGCGCGGCACCACGCGCGTCTCCTGGCCGCAGCGCACGTCCGGGTGCGCGTCCAGCATGGCGCGCATCAGCGTGGTGCCCGACCGCGGCACGCCGCCGATGAAGATGAGCGGCAGGTCGCGCCCCGCCACGGGCGTCACGCGCGCCGCGCCCCCGCCCCCGCCCGTGCCACCCCCGCCCCCGCCCCACGCCCACAGAACCAGCGCTGCGCCCGCGAGCACGCCGGCCAGCCGCCAGCGCGGCCCGCGCCACATGCCGCCGCCGACCACCTCCTCCCGCTGAAAATGTACCGTACGTTCAGTCCGACCATATCTATGCATTGTAATCAAATTATGATTAATTGAATTTATACAACTTTTAATATGAGTTAGCTACGATACTAACTGATTAAACTTATTTAGAATAAAAGCATGTAAAAAAAATATAAGGTTATTTACAAGGATATTTTTCATTTTGAATGAGTTGATTTGAAATACTTTTCTACTTTACATACTTATTAAAAAGCTTTGTAATTTGGTTAAGCAGACTTATCAATGTAAGAGGCAATAAATAATGAATAACGGAATATAAGGGAATACTAATGAACAGTTTGGATACAGTACTAATCTATCAAATTTCCTCTAGCGTGAAGTAATCCAAAAATATATTCTTAATACTTTAGATGTATAATTTTATTAATAATTATACTAATGAATAGGTATTAATCACTTGCTATGAATCTATTTAAGTAACTCATTTGTCTCAGCTTTATTTATACATATCTACATTACCTACTATACTGATAGTCATATCATGAGACACTTTAGTTTTCCATATTTTTGAGCGAAGATTTACTACAAATAAATAATGGCTTCTAACTAAGCAAAGTCCACAATAGCATTAATAACCAGTGATGAATGCAAGTTAATAATATTTTAAAGAAGAGGGTAAAAAAGAATAATATTTTTTTTATTCGCGGTTGTCCCATTATTAAATCAGCACACAAAGCACAATGGAAGTATAGTTGTTTTACAATTTGTAAATTGTACATTAGATACAATACACACTTGACTTACAATTATTTTAGTTGTTCTTGATATGTTTTAAACAGATCCTGTAACAATTTTATTATAAGAAAACATAGTCGCATCAACGGTGTCAGAAAATTTGAATGCAAGTATGTTTGTACCATAGTTTATGAGATAACCGAATTCAACTTTTAAATGTAAGTAAGTATAAAATATTTATTGTTACTTATGAGCTCTCACATTATGACATCAGTACCCTTAGCACGAACAGCTATCGAGAAAAAAAACGCGCGTAAAATTACTCGATACAGAATTATCTATGGAAATTTTAATTTCGCTATTCGGCGGTAGATGGCGTTGTCCAAATTTCCCATACAAAATTGCACTATCGAATGATTTTACGCGCATTATTTTTCTCGATAGCTGTTCGTGCTAAGGGCACTGATCAGCATTTTTTAGTTAAAAATTCAATTTATCTATCCACATACAAAAGAGTCATTAAACATTAAGCAAAAAATATTAATAACAATAAATCATCTTGCTGATCCATGGGTGGGCCCATGAGTGGGTGTGTGCATGTATGTGTGTCGTGTGGCCTATATGTATGTGACGATGACTTGAAATGAATAAGTTGCTTTATATATAACTACTTAATTCATGGTTAAATAAAAAAATTTTAAATGTATACTGTGCTGATCCATGACTTAAAAGTAAATGAATGATTAATACAGTACAAGGCATGTATCTTGAAATTTTTTCCATGTAGTGGGGATAAGTTCGCGCATGTGCTCTTGTGAGCGACCAGTAGCGCGCGTCCCTCTCCCGCCGCCCGCGCCCCTCACCGCTACTCATACCCAAAATATGCGTTTCGCGCAATCCCCACCCGATTTCAAGTTATATGCCTCGTACTGTAAATGTAAGTAACAATTTAAAAAAACCATGATAAAAATTTATTAAATTAATAAATAATTGAATTAAAAATGCAAAAGTTAATTTTTATTTTACTGTCTTAAAAATTTTACAATAACATACAAACACAGCTGCTAATAAATTCATCAAAATGCTATTAAACAAATATCGTAATGTAATCATATCGTAATTCGTTATCGTATTTTACCATTACAATGTATTTGTCATTTGTATTGGTATCGTAATAGCCATATCATTGCATCCCTAATTTGATTGACTCATTACATTAATTAAAAATAAAATTGATGTGAAAGGTATCAATAATAACAACAAAGTCATTTAAATCATATGCTTTTTAAATTTATCGCTAAGTTTAAAAAAAAATAGAATAGAATATGAACTATGTGATTTTCTGCATGAATTACACTGTAATTCATGCAGAACACTATGATAACCCATAGTACCTACCTATTCTATTCTGCATACATTTTTCATATTTTACAATACTAAACGACTGACCAAGATATAAGTTTATAAGCTACATTTGATCAAAACAAAGTCAATTAATACAATTATTAGGAATATCAGTGGTAATGTAAGTGTTTACTTTTGAACATGTCCTAAACTTTGTTAAAACAAAATTTCTAGAAATAACAAAGTTACAAATGATGATACTAATATAGACTTAAAATAGGTATCATCTACAGATAGGTACATTCTACCAACTGGAATTCAAGTTTGCATTGTAATAAGACTACTACTCACCTACATCAAAATAACCTCTTAAAATTGTTTCTAAACTCTTGCCAACACATCTCGATACTCAGTTTTTTATTACTCTTATAACACCTCCAACTACAATCACTGTGTTTTATGAAAATTAAAATGAGCTTGTAATTTCTGTAAATATAATTTTGAAAACCCAAACAGACCCAAACAGTCACAATCTATTTGAAGATAATTCTGAGGCTTTTTACTATTGTTAATATTTATATATAACGAATGTTTTGAAGAAAAGTACCGCGTCTGCAATTAAGTTAAAACTTGAGCAAGATCAACCAATTCAACCAAAGAAACGAACGACCGACCGAAAATGTTGTAAAATATTTTTTTGACTTTGAGTTTGACATTTGATTGACTTGACAATCCTGACATATCAATAAACTGTTATGTCATGCATGACATGACAGTTGCTACATTCCGGCAGAATTATCGCTAAGGCCGGGTTATCATGATAATAAAACGTGTAAAAATCCCTTACCATAATAACCATTCATGTACAGCTTGGGAATTATATTAGGCCGACGTGGGCCACGTATGCCGATCTGGGCACGGCGTTCCCCATGCATTTTACATGTAGCGAAATGGCTAAGTTACAAATGATGATACTAATATAGACATTATGAGTGAGTCAGTGACGAAATCGGGGTTTTTTATTTTACACGACTGCCCAAAAAGGAGTTTATATGTGTGTAGGGTTCATGTATGTTTGTGGGTATGTCAGTTTCTTTATTCCACCATAACTTTTAAATGGCTCGACGGATTTTAAATGTATGGGGTATCGTTAGAATCCTCACATCATTCCGAGTGACACTGGCTATATTTTTTGAAAAAAGTCAATATGGCGACTGTACGACGCCATTTTCAAATGTGAAAAAAAATATTTTTATCTTCAATTATTACAATATGGGCATCAAATGAAAGGCCTTAATGAGCACAAAACTTTATAATTTGTCACTTAAATGTTTGATATAAAAATATTTTTTTTAAATATTAAAAACACGACTGCCCTACCAAAAACGGACTAAAAAGTTAAATAACAAGTGTCATTGCAGTCGGCATGAGGTCTGTACCCTTAGCACGAACAGCTATCGAGAAAAAAAACGCGCGTAAAATTACTCGATGGAGAATTATCTATGGAAATTTTAATTTCGCTATTCGGCGGTAGATGGCGTTGTACAAATTTCCAATACAAAATTGCACTATCGAATGATTTTACGCGCGTTATTTTTTTCGATAGCTGTTCGTGCTAAGGGTACTGATAACTTTTTGACAGTGCAAGCCATAAAGCCGGACTGAAATCTGTTTTTTTAACATATCTCCGCCATTTTGAAAACTTTCAAAAAACTGGCTTGACTATAAAATTGTATATCATTTTATTTTCAAACCAGCTTACAAAACTTCACGAGAATCGGTTGAGAAATGCGACCTGTAGAGGAGAGATGGCGCTGGAAAGCTGGACTGTTTTTTAGGGTTTTTTAGGCAAAAAACGGAACCCTTATAGATTCGTCATGTCTGTCTGTCTGTCTATCTGTCTGTCTGTCTGTCTGTCTGTCTGTCTGTCCGTATGTCACAGCCACTTTATTCCGAAAGTATTAATACTACACAGTTAAAACTTGGTAAGTAGATGTATTCTGTTAACCGCTTAACGAATTTAATACAAAAATAAAAAAAATAAAAGATTAAGGGGGGGCTCCCCATACATGGAACTGAAACTGAAAAAAATGTTTTTCTTCAAACCAACACGTGTTGGGTGTCTATAGATAGGTCTTTAAAAATGACACGATATATTAAAGTTTGTAAATATCGTTACTTATGGCTGTTACAGCTGATAAGTTTCTTGCGCCCGTTCTTCTTGTCAGCTAAAAAAGTCTGGAACGGGTGGTAGGAAAATATAGACGATTCAAAAGTACTTAATAATTAAGTTTATTTGAATAAAGCTTATTTGACTTTGACTTTGACTTTGACATTGAGGTTTCTAAGACAACTTTTTCTCAAAGTCGACCGTTTGAAAGATATTCACCGCCAAAGTGGTAAAATGTGTGTCCCCCCCCCCTTTAACTTTTGAAATAAGAGAGTGAAAAATCTAAAAAAAATATTTGCTGTAGATCTTAATAAACACTTTCAACCAAAATTAGTTTGAATGAGATATAGTAATTAGTTTTCGAGATATAGCACATTTTCCGAAACCGCAAATATAACTTTGTCATTCATACCAACACTGTGAAAAACAAAGTTATTTTTACAGACGAAAAATGATAGGTGGTATTAAATATGGTATGGTATAAGGTAACTACGGAACCCTATGGCGCGTGGCCCGACACGCACTTGGCCGGTTTTTTTAATTTAAAAAATTAAAATAAACTGGCTCGACAAAAAAATCTATAATTATAATTTTCAAACCTGCTCACAAAATTTCACGAGAATCAGTTGAGAAATGAGACCTGTAGAAGAGAACAGACAGACATACGAAAGAATTTTTGCCCAAGCTGAAGCAGAGACGCTTCGCTCACACTTCGTGCTCGCTCGGTCAATAAATCATATAGTTACGATACCAAGCTAATAAACATTCACGTTTGTGAATCCTAGTTTCTGTTTTTCTAAAAATTGTAGTTTAAGGTATTTTATGAGAGAGGTCTTACACATACCAATTCCAACATTTTGTGGCTTGGTTTTGAAAACTGCCTATAAAAGCAACCGTACGGTGCTGTTGAGTAGACAACAGTACCTATGTGTGTGAGTTTTTGTTTAATGGTAGAATGGTATTAAACTTTTGTTAATAAAACAGATTTTTTACTTTCAGCATTGTGAAAATGTGTTGTACAAGCATAGTAAACGTTTGTATTGTCTATTTATTTATTTTATTTTATTTATTATGAAAATGCTAGGATATAATGATAGAAAAATCGGACTAAAAACATTAAAACGGACTACTAAAAACAAACTAAAAAGTAAAAAAATAAATTCTTCTGTAAATATTTAAAACCCTAATCACAGAATATATAGAAATAGTAGAAATAGTACAAGTACAGAAGCAGCATTCCGCAAAGTCATTTAAAGAAAATTAAATAGCGACGCCCTAATACCCTAAACCTTTAGAAATTTTAAATCTTAAAAATTTTAAACCTAAAAACGTGGGGCGCATGCTATAGACAATATGGATGATAAATTTTACAAAATGCGGGTGGGACTGGAGAATAACTTCTTTTTTTATTTTAAAAGCCCCACCCGACTTCATTAGACGGTTTGTATTAACATTGATATGCGTAATTAATGATTTGAATATTATTTATTGCTTTTTAGATGTATTTTTTGAACCTTTTTTTATTTTCCGGTTGTTTGTCGGGTTTTTTTTTGTTTTTTAAACAAATTTTCTTTTTTTCTTCTGTATTAGATTGCTAATTACTTTATTTTAGTGTACCTTCTGTATTAGATTGCTAATTATAGCTTGACCATAAAGAGTTGACATAAATTGAGGGCGCCACTTTCTATGTAAATACGTCAAAATCACGAATAATTTGGCAACACTGACTACATTTAGTACTGAAAATTTTTAGTACCATTTTATTTAATTTCAACTCTTTATGGTCAAGCTGTACTTTATATATTATCTTCTCTAGTAGGTATATTACTAAGTAGATAAAACATGGAAAGACCCACGAAAGGCGCGGCAGGGCTTAAAAAATATCGGTCTCAACTTAAGAAACAGAAAAAGGAAAAGCCTCCTTATCCACTCATAAGGAAGGCCTGTGCCCCAGCAGTGGGGGGGGACATTTAAAAAGGCTGATGTCAGTCTCTCATGGAATACCAGATTTTGTTACAAAACTACAAAAATGTTTTATAATTATTCATGACTCCCATGACATATGACTCCCATATCTCCAAAGATTATCGTCGGATCTCAGTGAAACTTATATGGGACTAAATTGAAAGTATACCTAGTCGAACAAAAAAACAACTATCAAAATCGGTACACCATCGCCAGAGTAATCGATGTACATACAAAAAACAAAAAAACGGGTCGAATTGAGTACCTCCCTCCTTTTGAAGTCGGTAAAAATTAATCAAAACAACGTTAGTTATTATGATATAGTTTTGAGTAAGAAGTGCCATACATACAGACAATATAATAAAAAAAAAAGATTTTTTACGACAATTCTTTATGACGCCCTTAATACAAGCAGACAGAAGCAGAATTTCTTTTGAATCTTAATTACTTCGCAATTAAGGTGGAATTCCGAGACGGGCTGCAGACCGCAACTGCAACTGCAAACTGCATTTTCTATGAAGCACGTGCCTCGGCCAGGCGTGATCGATTCATAAAAAAAATAACATAATTATTATCAGGGGCCGTACCGGCTAATTTACATGGCTATCGTAATCGCTTTTATTTGACAGATGGATGTGACACATTGCTACTTCTTTTTGGCACAAATAAAACCTTACCAAAGAAAAGTAGCAATGTATCACATCCATCTGTCAAATGAAAGCGGTACGGTCGCCGTATCTAGTAAATATATTTCGCCAGTAAAGAACCTATAGCCCTGTTTACATGGGTCATGCGATTAAGTAGTAACTAAATAGGCAACTTAATTTTAAGTTAAAATTTAGTGAAAAGTCGTTCACATGGTTTAAGTACTATTAATTAAGTAGTAAGTAGCCAGTGTGTCCAGTGTTACCGATTACGAAAGACCATTTAATATGCAAATGCGAAGCTGGAAATAAGGTCGAGAATCACTTGCACCTGTTTTTTTAACTGACAGCTGTCATCTGTCTTAAAACTGCAATATCTCGAAAAGTACTCATCCTAGATTGATGGTGTCTTTGAAGAAATGAAAGATCCTAGTAAGATCTTCATTTTAGATGACAAAATTAAAGACAGCCGTCACCTAAAATGAAGATTTCATTAAGACCTTTCATTTCTTCAAAGATACCATCAATCTAGGATGAGTACTTTTCGAGATAATGCTTTTGATATTGTTTTAAGTTTGACAGCTATCATCTGTCAAACTTAAATCAGCAATATCTCGAAAAGTACTCGTCCTATATTGATGGTGTCTTTGAAGAAATGAAAGGTCTTGGTGAGATCTTCATTTTAGGTGACAGCTGTCACATTTAAGTTTGTCATCTAAAATGAAGGGTTGCGTTCAGAACCTACGCTCCGAGTGCAATAAAATGCTCTAACGGCATTCCAAACATTCGAGCGTGTTGTTCGGTTGACACAACTTTCCCGTTCCAAACGCCAGAGCGTTGCAACTTTTTAACCATCAAAATCGGTGGTTGAAAACGCTCTGATGTTTGTCTATAGAAAAAAATTTCAATGTCATTTGACATTATTTTGTGTTTTGTCTCTAATTTTTAAAATGATCATAGTAGATCCTCAAAAAATGGATTTTATTTGATTAAGAATAAAGGCATGTTTAAATTACTCGTATTTCAAATGGAAAACGAAGACTTTGTACGATTAATGACATTTAAAGTTCTTAGTCGTTCCGAACCTTAGAGCGAGTTAAAACAACAACTAAACAACCGCACTCTGAGCAACAAGCCTCTGAACGCAACCAAGATCTCATTAAGACCTTCCATTTCTTCAAAGACACCGGCACCGTCAATCTAGGATGAATACTTTTCGAGATATTGTTGTTTTAAGTTTGACAGATGACAGCTGTCAAACTTAAATCAGAGATATCTCGAAAAGTACTCATCCTAGACTGGTGGTGTCTTTGTAGAAAAGAAAAGTCTTGGAGAGATGTTCATTTTAGGTGACAGCTGTCAAATTTGAGTTTGTCATCTAAACTCTGCCTACCCCCATGGGAAACAGGCGTGAGTGTATGTATGTATGTTTAATTTTGAATCTGTTTTTGTTTTTATTTTTAGGTTTTGGAAGGCGGTTTTTCTCTTCTTTAAAAGCTTTTTTTTTATGTACTACTTTTTTTCTTAAACTGCCTTTTGAAAACCGCTCATTAATGTTAACAATTTTTCCTTAGACCACTCCATAATTATAATTAATATCGAGTAAAAAAATGCACGCATAAAGAACCTAAGTGATCTAATCAAATCGATCAATGAGCGCGCTCCGAAGTTCGCGCACGTACACACTATGGCGCACTGTTGCAGGTTCGCAGAGCGCGGAGATTCGCGAACCTAAGTGGGTACCCTAACGTTACTCTCTTTAGTCATAAGACGACCGTTTACATGTTTCAAGTTTCAACTAAAGCACTCCACTGATAGGGGCTACTGGCAACATGAATTTAGTACATCCCTTCAGTATAAACTGGATTGTGAGTTTCGCCCCAAAACGAGCCGACAGAGAGGTAAAGTAGATGAATGTATCCTTTTCTTCATTAGGGTGACCAAACCGTATGGTTGGTCGGAGACATACATAATACTTTAAACTGTTTAATATAAACTTAAATACCTAGGAGTTCTAATTTTATAATTAACACTTTTGATTACCACGTTTTTATTAGGTTGCTTGCTCGTTTGTTTGTTTGCTTGAGCACAAATTTTGCAAACGATTTTATACTAACTTACCGATGAGCTAGAGACTTGAAACTATGAACACGGGTCGGAACTGGAAGGCAATCCAATATTACGGTGATATTAAGCTGATCTGATGATGGAGCCGGAAGAACGCCACAGGAACTCTATGATGAATGAAACTATACAACCCCATCGTGTTTGAGCTTGTTATAATTGTCTTGACAAGTACTCTGACGAGAGACGAGGTTTAGGGTCGGATGTTGAAGCCTGGAGGCCATGCCATAGGAACTCAATATTGAGACCATGCAACCCCATCGAGTTTGGACTCGTTTGAATCGTCTTAGCGAGTGCTCTGTTGGGTAATAGTGTCCAAGGGTCTGATGATGGAGCTGGAAGAAGGCCACAGGAACTCTGTAATAAAGTAAAACCTTTCAACCCCATCTAGTTTGGGCTCGTTTGAATGGTCTTGACGAGTACTCTGATAAGAACTAGTTTCCAGTGTCTGATAATGAAGCCGAAAGAATGCCACTGGAACTCTGTAATAAAACCATGCAACCCCATTGAGTTTGAGCTCGTTTGATTCGTCTTGACGAGTGCTCTGATAGGAGGTACTATATTTATTTTAGTTTAGCTCGTTAACTAAAAAGCAGAAAATAATGAATTACTAAAAAAAAAATTTTTTAAATTAAGTTATTTATCACGTTTTTATTAAATTGCTTTTTTGCTTTTATTTACAAATATGGTAAATCAACAAATATCTAAAAAAATCTAGTTCATTCAATTTAAGTTCAAGTGTAAATAATTACACAACTATAAAGTTTATTCCAATTTTAATAAAAATACAATGTGCGTGAACTTCGGAAAAACAAATTAATGTAGGAAAACATTGTCTAGTGATCTGTAGTTAAAAAAAATATGCCAACGATTTTCGACTTTTTTATTGACGTTTGAAATTCGGTTGCTTTTTCCCATGATTATTCTCGTTCATTAACTTTGCTATTTCATTAAAAATCGTTATTTTGGTAAATATGTCAATAAAGTCTAAAATACTCGTACCAACTTTTTTACTAGTGAAGTCAAAAAATGGGTGCAAGAGATTTACGACGACACAATGTTAAAAAGATTGTGGCAAACTATTTTGTTTTTGAGCCGATTTCAATGAAACTATGTATTTTGACAAAAAAAAAACAACGAAATGTTAAAAATATTTTGAAAAATATGGCAGCCAACTCTTTAATTTGTTGGCCAATTTTGATGAAACTCGGTTTTTAGTACTAATTTTACAAGAAAATAAGAACACAATATTGAAAATATTAGAAAATCCAAGATGGCGGCCAAATTATTTTTTGAGCCGATTTCGATGAAACTCGGTTTTTGGTACTATTTTAACAAGAAAATACCAACGCAATTTTTGAATAAAATACAATAATCTAAGATGGCGGCCAACTAATTTTTTTTTTGGCCGATTTCAATAAAACTCGGTTTTTGGTATTATTTTGACAAGAAAATAACAACGCAATGTAAACTGATGGAAAAATCACAAAAGGTCAAAATGGCTGCTGTTTTTGGGTTGATTTCGATGTAACAAACACACAAATACAAATAAATAATTTGGCAGCCATTTTAGATTTTTATTTTTTTTTACAGTGCGTTGCTGTTTTCTTGTCAAAATAGTACCAAAAACCGAGTTTCATCGAAATCGGCCCACAAACAAAAAGTTGGCCGCCATCTTGGATTTTTATTATTTTAAAAATTGCGTTGTTATTTTCTTGTCAAAATAGTACCAAAAATCGAGTTTCATCAAAATCAGCTCACAAAGAAAAAAATAGCCGCCATCTTGGATTTTTTAATATTTTCAACATTGCGTTCTTATTTTCATGTTGAAATAGTACCAAAAACCGAGTTTCATCGAAATAGGCGCACAAACATGAATTTTAACTTCACCGTCTCCCGCCTGCGACATCTAGCCATTTCAATAGAACAATTTAGTTTTTTGGAAATCTGAAATGGTGCAGTATTTATGGTCACACTAGTTTTGTAAATAAATATTTCCTATAGATTGAAATTCTAAAATTGAAATTCGGCGCCGAGGTCAAAATTGGATTGACACTTCTTTTTATTACCACCTCACCGATGGTAGCTGATTAGCATTATTGTAAGAAATCTAATTAAATCAAAAGAGTAAGTTCTGTTTTATTTTATAATTAAGAAGAAGAAAATAACTTTATTTAGCAAACATAAATAATTACAACATATTATTTTAAAACTAACAGTGCTAAAATGGCTCCCACTCAGTATTATGCCACGGCACCCTAGAGGAGCACCATGACGCTGATTTTCAGTTGTCACCAATTCCGGAGAAGGCAGCATAAATATGAAATTAAAATTAAATCATAGTAAAACAAATAAAAGTATATGCTAAAACAATAGGGGTACTTATATTATAATTATATTAAAATCCATTGAGTTGTAAATAATAATGTAAATAGCGGGAAATAAACTAAAATTTGATTTGTTAAAATAATTATGTTAAAACTTAAAAGAATTTAGATGGAATCTAAAAAGAATCAGTGACAAGAATTCATTAAATATTAAGTTAAAGCTCAAAAATCAACATGATATTATGTGAAATAAAATTATTTGAAATCATGAGAAATAAATAATTAAAAAATTGTCAAATAGTTCTTTTGTGGCAATGGTACTGGCAATCATAAGTAGTCATTTTTTGGTACAATGAGCGCTTTTTAAGAAAAAAATAGTTCCAATTTCCTCACTAGATGGCGCTATCAAAACGTATGATGTCTTCTTCTTCTTATTATTTTTGTTATGGCAATCTACTTTCCTCTTGGAAGTAATTTTTGCCAGTGTCATGTTGTGAATAGTTCAGTATTTCTAGATTTTCTAGTAGATTATTTCAGTTTGTTTACATTAAAATGCGGGTGCATCGCATTCCAATGCTGCTTGGAGCATTTGGCAGCAAGTATATCAAGACAGTTTACTCGGTAAGTTTTGCCGAGGTAGCGACCACTACAATAAAAGTCTCAGCTTCACACAACCAAGATCGCGCCTATTTCCATTATCCCACATATTGTTCAGTTGCGTAGACACTTGTACCACAAAACTGCACCAATTTTAAGACACAATATCCACTATGAATCAATTTGCGAATAATTAAAATAGTCACCGAACTGAACTCGACAAAATCCCGCCAAAAACTCCCTATAAGGTCAAAAAACTAACGAAAAATTCTAGGCTGCGTTCCGAATCACGCTTACAGCACTATGAGCGCGCTGACGCCCGGTCCGATTCATGCTTACAACGCTCACGTAAGTTGAAGTTGTGGTTATTTTTGTGATTTTTAGAAAAGATAGCTGAGTTTTTGATCTGCAGATGTTTTGTGAAGCAGTATTATTTCTTCGGACGCGATAGATGACATCACTTCAACTTACGTAAGCGTTTTAAGCATGAATCGGACCGGGTGTTAGCGCGCTCACAGTGCTAAAGCGTTCGGAACGCGGCCATAGAATATTTTTGGACATGTCATGTCAAGGTTGACAAGTTGACATTGACATTGACATCATACTTTTGCACAACGCCATCTATTCATAGTTTCCTTTTTTTTAAAAAATCTGTCATTGAAAACCGCTCATAGCAGATGTTGCTTTAGTTTATGCTTAAAAGAATATTTTGATTATTTTGATGTTGTGTCATTCTAAATTGATATTTAAGTAGTATATTTTCGACATCCCACTCCGAATCCTTAACTGTGATACACTACTTGATTGGAACGTATATTTTTTTGTCCTACTATTGTGGTATTATTGTTTAGTAATGACAATTGTGCGAACGAGATACCCACCTCCACTTGGTGTTGTTTCATTCACACAGTAGAGACTTCAGTCAATGTCGTCCAAGAACCTTATATTCATATTCTATGACACTGGACATTCTACTACTGAAGGATGGTTGGGGATGAGGTCATTCACCTTTGCAGATTTCTTTTATCCCTCTCAGACTGTGACTGAAATTGCCATGCTAAGTACAAAATATCCCAATCCATAGTCAATTTACCCAGGTCATGTACAAAAATTAATTAGATTTTCTAAATAAATGTAAATATCGGCACACTTTAAATTAGTTACATGATGTTAAAATTTATAAGTACATGCCAAAGTAATTATTTAGAGGACAGATGAGTCCATTTTGTTATTACAATATTTTACGTTTAACAGTAATTTCTCCATATTTCATAAGTTACCAAATAAAAATAAGGTGGCATCACTGATGGAATTGTCTTTGATTTGACATGTCACTAATGTCAATGATTTTCCACCGCATCTCACGTTTATGTACAAAAATATAAAATTATTTAAATAAAATTCGCGTTACAAAGCATGTGTTGCATTGTGCAAAATTGCAAAAGTGTTTCAAAACCAAATTCTAACATTATATTTCACAAGTAAGTGTTTTTTAAAGTATTTTCAGCATTCAATTTTTCCTTCTCAGAAATCTGAATTTTAGCAGATTTCGAAGATTGTTTCCGATCTAATTCGGAAATATTATAGAAGTTAATTATAATTCCACCTTAATTACGTATTTTTTATTTCGATATAATAATTATTATATGTGTACAATTAAATGTGTGTAATTAATATGTACAAATCTGTATTCATTTTCGACACATAAGAAGCTTTAGAAATATTATCTGCATATTGCAGGGTGACCATAATCACAGCAAAACTTTTGAATAAGAAAGAAAGATTTGGATGAAAAATTTACGTTTACATTTAACATTACATTTTATGTTTTTATGCCACATTTAACTTTGAGAGCGGAATTATTTTGTATTCTTAACAGAGAGAAAAAATGTAATGTAAACTAAAATATTATCTTACGTAGTTGAGTTAAATAATTTAGATCAGTTTCAGCTAAGAATCGGACCTACCTAATTTACTACCTTACTACTATACTAGTTATTATGGTCTTTGACACCCATTGTTTATTCGTAGTAACAAAATAAAAATTAATCTTATTTTATTTTTCAGATTCCGAAACGATGAGGAAAAGAAACATTTATAGTATATCCCAATTACCGTTAGAGGGAAATTATTTTCAACGGCCAAAATAATGCAGTTTTGACATTTTATATTGCAACTTTTTTTAATAAAATGATTAGTAATGAGACTTGATTTTTTTTTTCACACAACCGAAAATTCTAAAACTTTTTTCTATTACTAAGGGCGCTTATTCCTGCCTATAAAAATATTCAGCCAATTTGTTTTTTTGGACATTCCTCATTGTACAAAATAAAAATACACGTGACTTTAGGGTGGAAGGGCAGGTGTGTATAAAAAAAAAACTGCCCGGCATATACAGGGTCACTGGAAATATGACGTATTCCTGTTAAGGGGTTATAGGTGAGGTCAAAACAAATATTTTTTGTCATATAACTTATTCTCAAAAAATTAATAGTTTTTGAGTTAATTAAAATTAAGTATTTTTTTACCAAAAGTACGTTTTCAGACACAAAAATTTAAAATAAAAGATAACTACTCATTCGATTCCGGATTTTTTACTATTTTGGGATAGAAAACAATCTGAGTGTTGATAATGAATAAAAAATGTTTAATAAAATACAGTTGTTTATAAAAAAATCAATCCTTAAATGCATTTTTTATTTTTATTTTTTCAGATTTTTTAGAAATAGCTCCTAATATCTTTAAAAAAATCCTAGTAACTAAGCGTGCATAATATTTTAAAAACATCACCATCTATTCAGCTTTCAGTTGAGGTATGAAACTTAATAATAGCTTAAATAAAAAATGAGAAATTAAGACTTAATGAAATAGCTATCCCATTTCATGTAGCAAAAATTTCCTACTTCAAGCGCTTCGAAGGTGGCCGTATTATCCTACTTATTCCATAAATGTGAAAGTTTTCTTGTTTGGATGATTGTAAATCAATCACGTAAAACGGCTGAACTGATTTGGATGAAATTTGGCACACAGATAGTTTATAAGCCGGATTAAAACATAGAAGGATACTATTATCTTGGTTAAAGGTTCCCTAGGGATTTTCTCAAATGTAAATGCGAATGAAGTCACGGGCGGAAGCTAGTTTGCCATAAATGATCGTGCTTACTAAAAATACTTTCGTCCGAGTGAGTTTGAAACAGGATTATTTTCCGCCGATGAGTCAAAATTTTATACAGACAGCATCAAAAATAACCATGCATATCAGTCATTTTCAATGCCCCGCTGCTGGGGAACTGGCCTTCCTTTTGGCTTGTGGAAAACGGACGGGCCATACCTACCACGTGGGCCCAATGTGGATTGGTCAGTGTTAACGACTGTAAATGCAGCCAGAACCAAGGGCTCAATGTAAGGTACATTGAGTTAACACTGACCAATCCACATTGGGCCCACGTGGTAGGTTATGGCCCGTCCGCTTTATCCCAAAAGGAAAAGAAGGCCTGTTCCCCAGCAGCGGGTCATTAAAAATGGCTGATATACATGGTTATTTTTGATGCTGTCTGTATAAAATTTTTACTCATCGGCGGAAAATAATCCTATTTCAAACTCACTCGGACGAAAGTATTTTTAGTAAGCACGATCCTTTATGGCAAACTAGCTTCCGCCCGCGACTTTATTCGCATTTACATTCGAGAAAATCCCTAGGGAACCTTTAACCAAGATAATAGTATCCTCCTATGTTTTAATCCGGCTTATAAACTATCTGTGTGCCAAATTTCATCCAAATCCGTTCAGCCGTTTTACGTGATTGATTAACAATCATCCAAACAAGAAAACTTTCACATTTATGGAATAAGTAGGATAATACGGCCACCTCCGAAGCGCTTGAAGTAGGAAATTTTTGCTACATGAAATGGGACTGCTATTTAGTTAAGTCTTAATTTCTCATTTTTTATTTAAGCTATTATTAAGTTTCATACCTCAACTGAAAGCTGAATAGATGGTGATGTTTTTAAAATATTATGCACGCTTAGTTACTAGGATTTTTTTAAAGATATTAGAAGCTATTTCTAAAAAATCTGAAAAAATAAAAATAAAAAATGCATTTAAGGATTGATTTTTTTATAAACACCTGTATTTTATGAAATTTTTTTTATTCATTATCAACACTCAGATTGTTTTCTATCCCAAAATAATAAAAAATCCGGAATCGAATGAGTAGTTATCTTTGATTTTAAATTTTTGTCTCTGAAAACGTACTTTTGGTAAAAAAATACTTAATTTCAATTAACTCAAAAACTATTAATTTTTTGAGAAAAAGTTACATGACAAAAAAGATTTGTTTTGACCTCATCTATAACCCCTTAGCAGGAATACGTCATATTTCCAGTGACCCTGTATATTGGCAAGAGAAAGAAAGGGACAAAAGATGCGCAGTAGCCATAAACACTAAGTTTATGGCTACTGCGCATCTGCCGGCATCTGTACCTAAGTCTTAAACCTCACCACGTATCTCCAAGTTTTGACTTTTAACCAGCCGGACCGTACAGGACCAAGGGGTCAAGTTTGCTATTATCGTGACTAACGCCGTAATCGTGTTTCAATGGTGTTTGGATGGTAATGCTTTTTGACACAATTCTTGTTTTTATAAACCCAAAATTGAAACACATTGTTTTTCCTAAAAATCCAAACCCGTTAGACACTGTGTCTCAGTTTTGGGTTTAAGAATCAAGAACTGTGTTAAAAAGCATTACCGTTCAAACACCATTGAAACACGATTATATTATGTTAACAATAGCAGACTTGACCCCCAGTGTGACCACCATTCCAAAACAGTATCGTCCATCCGGAGAGGAGCCAACCGAAAATAATCTTTAAGTAAATATTTTGTGTTGCGCGCCGCCGCTGGCCAAAAGGGGGGTTTGAATGAATATATAGAAAGGTTATAATATGGTTGGTCAAGAGTAGTAATAATCCTATAAATGCAGTAATATTCTAAATGCGAATGTTTGTACGTTTAGAGATACCCAAACATACAAACTTTGGCACTAACTAACATCTAAACTATTCTAAACATTCAAATGTTTAGAATCTAAACACTTTTGAATGTTTGGATTGGTCGTCCAAAAAACTTACGCCGTAGGCATAAGTTGATAGTCTGTAGTAAGTACCTATTTGTAGTGACTGTCCTACGAATGGACAACATTGTTGTCACCCTAATGAAAGAGATGGAAAATATCGTTGACGTCATTCAAGGTTATTTTTTCGTTCTTCAAGCCCCAAAAGGTGACGCAAGGTTCTTGATGTCGTCTATAGAATTTCAAAGAATAGTGAGAATTTTTGTAGAGCACTCACTCCCTTTATTAACCACCAATTAGTAATCTGTGTTAACCACCTTGACTCAGGGTTGGTAGGTTGGGTTTTTTTTTCGCATTTTTGGGGAAAAATAAAGGTCTTGGGGAAATGTTTGGGGAGAAAAATATACAAGGCAGAATTTTGGCTCCGATAATGTTTATTTGCCTGCCTAGCATGACCGATTTATATCGCGTGATATAGCATTTTATCACGTTTAAATGTCAAAAAGACAAAGGGATTTGACAGTTGAGTGTCGATAAAATGCTATATCACGCGATATAAATCGGTCATGCTAGGCAGGCTGACCATGTTAAGCGAAGATGAAGTTTCGTAAGTTCTAAACGTTTTAGATGATTCAGTTTAGAACTTCCGATTCTTCTTTATTTTCTTAATAAACTTAGTTTAATATTCTTCAATTCGTTTTATTTCTTGTTTAACAAAAATGGGGAAAAAGTTGCCAAACGTGTCATTTTGGGAAAAAGAATTCTTGAATATGGGGAAATTTCAAAATCTGGATCTACCAACCCTGCCTTGACTGGCAAGAGCACTGACTTCCATTAGGAATACAAAGTACGCTGGACAGGCTAATGTCATGAAATGACAGCAATTTTTTGTGCCGATTTGTAAATCGCCATATTGGCACTGAGAGCAGTGTGTGTGTGAGTGTACTTGGAACTAATTAATGAATTAGTTCCAAGTACACTCACTACTGCCATAGTATATAATCTACTGCTCTCAGCGCCAATATGGCGATTTTCAAATCGGAACAAATGACAGGTGACGTTCGCCTGTCCAGCTTACTTGTATAATCTTAAGTGCGCTTTACACATTGGCCCAACGCGTTGGCCCAGCGCGTTGGGCCAACGTGTAAAGACCTACCGAGTATTGTCGGTTTTTCGTGCACACATCAAAGGATCTTGGCGCGCGCGTTGGCGCAGCGTTCACACGTTGGCGCCTTTTTAACCGACTTCAAAATAGGAGAAGGGTCTTAGTTCATCAGAATCTTTGTTTTTATGTATGTTACTCGAAGACGGCTGGATCGATTTGAAAAAATCTTTTTTTGGTTGAAAGCGTATACTTCCAAGTTGGTCCCATTGTTATAAGGTCAGTGTCTGATGATGGGATATTAGAGATATCAAGGGAATCTCTTCAAATATTATAGGGGCACCTATAGCGATTTTGGTATTTTCTTCAGTAGCTTGTGCATTTGCATATGGAAAATACCATTTTGGTGAATCCGATGATCATCTATGGTCTTCATCATCAGTTTGATGATGAAGACCATAGATGGTCATCGGATTTATTCAATACTACCTACGTGTTTCACTAGTGCGATACGATTAAGTAGGTACTTGAATTTGGTTGCTAGGCTTTTTATGTTCGTTATAACATAATACATATTAAGGTGAACTGGAGCTGATAGTAAGGAGAACTCCTCAACAACTAAAGCCCCTGCGTCGGGAAAACAGTATTTTATAAAAGGTGATAATCCGTTAATATAAGGCTATTGTAACTTAAATAATATCGTCACTAAATAGACCTACTAGAAAAAAGAAATGAAATATTCAAATCTGCATAATAACTAACTCGAAAGTTTGTACGCATATCTAATATTAAACAACGTATTATGAAGTCGGGTGGAGTTTTAAATACTGAAATGAACAAATAATATGGAATCCAAAGCATAATATGCTTTGGATTCCAAATTATTGCCTTCTACCGAGTGTTACAAGACCTTCAACGAAGCCGAGGTCTACGTATTCTGCCCATCATCAGGACCATTTCTGTTCAAAATTATTGCTGGGAAATGATTTTGATTTTTGGTGTTAAAAAAGCATTGCATATTTTACCACGCAATGTAACGCGTACAACAGCCCGCGCCTGCGAGTGTATGCTACACAGATGCGTGCGGCCGAGTTGAAAGGCAGCGTTTATGTGCGTGCTCATAAGATACATCGAGTGACGACGTTTTGAAGTCATTGTTTGTTACGAAATACTTAAAATTTTGATAATGTTTCATTGGACAAAAAGTAGGCAATAACGAATGAAATGAGATTTCATAAAAATTTTGAAAAAAAATTTTTGACTTAGACCTTCAATAACTTCGTAGCTATTGGTTTCCCAGGTATAGTCTAAAAGACAAAAATGATCCTGATGATGGGCGGAATACGTGGATTTCGGCTTCGTTGAAGGTCTTGTTACACCCGTTATTATTTATTAAACGCACTTCTATAACAAACATAATATTCAATATAAAAACAAAACACGTTACTAAGCTAGATAAATAAAACATATTTAACGTCAAAGATGTTTAGTAAAGTTATAGAAGTGCGTTTAATAAATAAAGAAACCAAAATACCTCAGTATGTTGGAAGAAAAATTTATATTCACGAAAAGTTTCAAAAATTCTATTGAGATTTCTGAGCTAGGCTGAACTAAATACATTATATTTTAAAACTGAAAATATTCTTTGAAAATTTGACCGATATATCGATATTTTTTTCGCGATATATCGAGGCCGATATTGATATTTTTATAAATATCGATGTATCGATATATCGATATTTTTTTCACTTTCGACATCCCTACACCAATGTGTAAACAGCGACATGCCCTGGCCGCGTTGGCCCAACGCGCGCGGCCAGTCGTTGGCCCAACGGTTGGCCCAACGCGCGCGGCCAGTAGTTAGCCCAATGTGTACTTCGGGCTTTAGGCTGGTATTACAGAATCAAACTCAAATTCAAATCTCTGCTTAAGTGCGCTGTACACATTGGCCCAACGCGTTGGCCGAGCGCGTTGGGCCAACGTGTAAAGACCTACTTGGCGGTATGTTGGGAGTTGGCGCCAACGTGTAAACAGTGACATGCCCTGGCCGCGCGCGTTGGCTCAACGCGCGCGGCCAGGCGTTGGCCCAATGTGTACTTCGGGCTTTAAGTACAGTTAGAAAGGGATGGCGCTATATGCGATGAATAGCACCATTCCCTTCTGACTGTACTCAAGCAGAGATTTGAGTTTGAGTTTGATTCTATAATACGAGCCTTAGAGCATTTAACCAATTAGCTCTAAGTGTATAATGCTAGAAATACATTATGCAGATATTAGACGGGCCTTTTTTCGTTCATTTTCGATCCTTCATCGAAGTGAAGCATCGAAAATGACGTGTCTAATTAAGTAGATTTATCTTTCATCGCGATGCGCCTTTTCGATGAAAGTCACTAGACGGCAGTGCGGTTTCATCGGGCATCGGACTTTCATCAGTCATCGCATCGGAAATGAACAATAAATGACGCGTGTAAACAGTGCCGTTCACTGCAGTGAATAGCATGTCGTCACTAACTTATTTATGTTTATTTTAAAATGCCTTTATTTTTCGTTTTTAGACTATTTTCAACCCGCATCATGCAACATGCATACAAGCAGTGCATGCAAGCATTTTTTTTCTCTTTAATTTACTTTTAATTCTTTAATTAAAATTATTACGCACAACCTGTTGCCGCGAAATTTTGTGAGAAATGAGAAATACTACATTCATTTTACATTTAGTGTCTAAATACCAAAAGTCGTTCACTGGTCACTAGGCACTGCCTTTTTCATCGAAAATGAAGCACTTTTGATAACCGTCTAATATCTGCATTATTGTGTTGTGTTGTGTCGCGACAGATCGGTGGTGGGGGTTCTGTTGCAATCGCAGCCGAGCGGTCCGCGCCACAACAGATCTCGACCAAAGAGAATGTAAAAATAACTAGCGTTATAAGAGACGGGAGTGTTATACAAAAAAGCGTGAGTATGAAACGGAGGCGAATTCAACGTAAACAAACAAAAGAGAAACGTCAAACGGCATTGGCGGTAAAACGGTCAAAGATGATAGATACTCTTTGATGGGGCGAAATATAATACGCCTTAATTCGAATGTTGTCAATTATCTACTGCTTTGTGGATTGTCAACGTTCTTTCAAACTTAGACAAGTTAAAAATTCGCCTCCGTTTCATAGATCGTTTTTTACTGAGAGAGTTGCGCCAGGCTGATCTCGACACAACACAACACAATAGTGTGTTTCTAGTCATACTAAAGGTTAACGCACATTTAGGCGGGTCGCAACGGGGCGGGCCGGGTCGCAGCGCATCGCAAAATGCTCCTATAGCACAATGTGACGGGCCGGCACCCTGATTATCTAAAAAGAAACTATTTAGCGACCGGTTGCATTCCACATACATTGCTACTTTTCTTTAGTATGTTTTTTTTTAATCCAAAAAGAAGTAGCAATGGATCACTATCATCTGTGAACTGCAACCGGTCGCTAGGTGGTTTCTAATTAGATAATCAGCCCGCAGGTCGCATCGCATCGACGGATTTTGAGTACAGTGGTGCCAGCTTAGGGTAATTTACCCTAGATTTAGGGTAAAAATTATCCGGTAGGGTAATTATCCGGTAGTATAGATTTTCCTAATGTATCTCTTAGGCTAAATCTTGTGTTAACTTTACTCTTACAAAAACAATGTTAGACAAAAGAGACCCGGCCTTTAATGCTAAAGTTGTATACCTTTTAAAATCTTTAATCTGTGATTCATAATCTGCTGTACTTTTTAGGGTTACGTAGCCCAATGGCAAAAAACGGAGCCCTTATAGAATCGTCATGTCTGTCTGTCTGTCCGTCCGTATGTCACAGCCACTTTATTCTAAAACTATTAGGATTACACAGTTGAAACTTGGTAGGTAGATGTATTCTGTGAACCGCTTTATGATTTTATGCAAAAATAAAAAAACCGGCCAAGTGCGAGTCGGTCTCACGCACCAAGGGTTCCGTACCAAAAAAACGGCTAAAAATCAAGTTTTTTGTATGGGAGCCCCCCTTAAATATTGATTTTATTCTGTTTTTACTATTTGTTGTTATAGCGGCAACAGAAATACATCATATGTGAAAATAACTGTCTAACTATCACGGTTCATGAGATACAGCTGGTGACAGACAGACGGACAGCGGAGTCTTAGTAATAGGGTCCTGTTTTTACCCTTTGGGTACAGAACCCTAAAAAGATTAAGGGGAATCCCCATACATGGAACTGAAACTGAAAAAAATAATTATTTTTCATCAAACCCATACGTGCGGGGTGTCTATAGATAGGTCTTTAAAATGACATTGAGGTTCCTCAAACCATTTTTTCTCAAAGTCAACCGTTTGAAAGATATACACTTCAAAAGTGTTCAAATATGTGTCACGGAATCCTACTGCGCGTGGCCCGACACGCACTTGGCCAGTTTTTTATTTCTGGCTGTGGTATCTGTCAACCAAATGACAGATCAATCCCAAATCAGAAGTCAAATAAACACTGCGTTTTTTTAATTTCAAAAAAGGAAAATAGTGGCTTTATTTTAAGACCAAATTTAATTTAATTGTATACAAGTTAAGTATTTTTTCTACGGCGAGTGCCACTTCTAATAAATGTATAACAAAAATATAGTGATGCAGAGGATCACTGACGACGTCCATTATACAAGGACGTCAGTGCAGTGGATACTTTCACTGTTATGTGCCATAATAATATTGAAAAATATTCATAAGTATTTTTTTATTTCTAAAGGAAAAAAACAAGTAAGGAATTTTAATTAAGGGTATTTTCACAAAATTATATAGGATATCTATATCTTTTTCCAAATCTTTTAATACGACAAAAAAGTATTGGGGTATTTTCGGATGACTCCCGATCGATAAATCCGCTTGCTATAGCACACTGAGTCGGGGCGCAGCGGGGCGGGGCGGGCCGCATCGCATCGCAACAAAATGCGCGACGGATTATGCGGCCCGCTCCGCCCCGGCATAGTGTGCGATAGTTCATATAAAATATATGGGAGCGATTTGAGCGGATTTTTGCGATGCGGCCCGCCCCGCTGCGGCCCGCCTAAATGTGCGTTAACCTTAAATGTATGGAACCGATAGCAACAGATTGCGACACGACACAACACAACACAATAGTATGTTCTAGCTTTATGGACGTCACATCAGTGGGCAAAAGCAACTGCTGGCCTGCTGGCAACACTGATGAACACTGTTAAAAAAAAGAAAAAGAAAAGTAAGAATTTTGCGCTTGCATTCAGTAATTTCATTGAAATATACTTTTAGCTGCATTTATTAAAATTCTATTGAAGTATTACGATTAGTTTCGTTCTAAGATGTGTTTCACATATAAAAATAATGTGAGATTATTGTAGTGATTCCGCATTGTCCATAAAACTAACCAATCATTTCCTTTAATTCAATATGGCTGCCGGATTGTATTTCTCACTGTACTTTGTTTGTGGCGGTGTCGGTTTTTACAGATTTTGTGGTAATTATCCAGAAAATTGCAATGATTTGCGGATATCCAGTAACTAAATCAGTAATGTTATATATGTTCACTAGAGCGGTAGAAATTAATTTGTTTAAATTGTGATAAATATTAGATCATAAGTGATTTTTGCCAGTGTTGAAGTGAAGTGCATTTTACTAGTTAATTTAACACAGAAAATAAGTTTTGTTCTCGCAATGTCACAACATGAGCGGTTGCGATGATTCAAACTCGCCGCATAATTTTAGTTCAACCTTACAACTTATGGTAAGTACCTACCTACCTATGCATTCATAATGCGCGCCTTTGCCTTCGTAAATAATAGGGGTTATAGTATGAAATTGCCGAATTTTTCTCACACACCGAGGCTCTCATATATTCTATGATGTTAACAATGCTTCGGTTACTTGTTATTATTAAAATTATGATCATAACGGCCCACTATCAGTCATAAAAACATTTCCGATTTTTTTTCTTGAATGTTAATGTTCAGGATGTAAAAAAGGAGTAACTTTCAAGATACTTTAAAAGAATCTTAAAAGTTACTTCTTTTTTCGTTAGTAGAAATGACAACTTAATTTGTTTCGTTGTAACTTAGCCTATACTTATTTTTTTCGCTTAATATTTCTGCACAAAAGTTTTAAAACATTAGCGTTCATGGTTGTTAAATAAATCAAGAAAATGTTAATATAGTAAATGCCAACTCTTTAAAATTCTCCATACAAAATGGCCATTTCATTCTTTAGCCCCTAATATTTACTTTAATTTTTTAAGATATTCCTTGGAATCCTTGAGACTGCATTCTTAATTAAGTAGGTACAGTCAATGGCACGCTGGGCTTCCACAAAAGCATAATGATATTCAATCAATTTTATACTTAAATGCTAAGGTATTAAGGTTCAAAATAAATTACAGATTTTACCAGAACAGAATATTCGTTACTAATATTTATTACCAGTGAAGTGCGAGTCGGACTCTTGCACATATTTCGAACCTGACTCTCCGACCTATTGAAGAGAGAGCTATAGGACTTTATGATAGTGACAGTGATTAGCTATAAATTTTAATTTGCTAAGGTTATAATAATAACATACAGTAATATGTTCAACAACACAATGTGCAATGAAATAATGCAACAACTTTCAAACTAGTTATTGGGCTCACAATTATTACAAACAACTTTTTTTGTGGAATGAATCCTGAAATCACAAAAAATAACCAAGTGTTTTATACATTTTCGCAAAGTTCGCTTGAAATTTGTATGAAACAGCAGATTTTTTGGACAGGATTGTTTTCATATTTACAAAAAGTTGTTCATAATTTATGAGCCCAATAATTAGTTTAACGTTGTATGATGTCTTTTAAATGCACTGTAAATTACACTGTATTTTTGTGTAGAATTCTCTGTGTTTTTGTCGCAAACACTGTATTTCAACGTCCACGCCACTGTATTCTCATTTTCTTTGTCTGGCAACACTGTGTCTAGCTTTCACAGCTCAAGAGATACAGCTTGGTGACAGACAGATGGACAGTGAAGTTTTAGTAATAGGGTCCCGTTTTTACCCTTTGGGTACAGAACCCTAAAAGGTAGGTCCCCTGCCCCCCTAGCATGACCGACGAAACACAATATATATCACGTCATATAGTGTTTTATCACGTTTAACTGTCAGAAAGACAATGGACTTTGACAGTTGAGTGTCGATGAAATGCTATATCACGCGATATATATAGTGTTTCGTTGGTCATGCTATGGGGGCTGGTGTCTAGGTTGTACCTCAGCTCATCTCAATCACCAGTCTTCACAGCCAGCAATCTACAACAGAAAATGTATTTTAATTTAATCTGTTGGAATCTGTACCATACATTCTCGAGTGAAGGTGCCACGGATCACTGTCTTGTCTATTTATTGTCAACCGCCCGCAACTTCATCTGGGTGGAATGTTTTTGCGATCCCTTGGGAACAATACTTTTTTTCGAGATGAAAGGTACCTTACGTCCTGCTCTGTGCTCTCTGACCTGGCCAACATGTCCTTCATTTACCAGTTACCAGTCTCTACAGTACTTTTACTGCCAGTTTTAATGTTTTCAACATAGGTACCTATACATTTAGAAAATAGACCGCTGCCATTTTACCTGCCATTGTTTGTACCAACTTATTATGATCCCTAAAGGTGGCAACCTTGCTGGGAAGTGTACTGCTTTAACGAAAAATATAAATGGTCACATTAAGTATGGTGTAAATTTCATATTGCAATTCTGTAACTTCTACTGTCCTTACGATTAAAGGTGTGTCTGATTAGTAAATTTTCTTGGATCAGGGTTAAGTATCAGTTTTTTATATACCTCAACACCACAGGTCATAATTTTTATCTGGTTTTTATTAATAATTTTGTATATAAACTCGGACCTCTCCGTGGTAGTTTCCAAGAGCTCAGTAAGTTTGTTGATATCTTCAATCCCATAGAGTAGGATTAGTGGTGGTTTATTACTCCTCTTGTTAAGTGGCATCTGTTGACCAGTATGCTCTCGCGTTGGGTCAATTTCCAGGCCACTGAATCTATTGGAAGTTTGAATTCTATCAGGTGAGGGTGTAGATAGTGTTTTTTTTTAGGGTTTCTGAATGTGGGTACTCTTTGCCAATCAGGCGGCTCTGTTCTGTATTGGGTTTGTACTAGTTCAATATCTGGGGCCTGGGATATTTGAGACGGTTGGTTGTCTGCTATTTTTCTGTGGTGGCATTCTTGGCATTTGTTAGGCTGCTCATAGAATTAGGAGTAATTCTAATAATTCGGGTCTTGAGATAAACATGCTTGGATGGAATGCCTGTTAAATCAACTTCTTAGTAGGTAGAGAATAGAGAGTAGGGGGAGAAATACGAGTAGCACTTTCCCGGTACTACCGCCACTTTTTTAAAGGGGTTTTAGTTTATTTTTATTTATTTATTTCAGGTAACAAACAGTCATATACAAACAAATTTTTAGATGAAGTATACAATGAGACCTATAGTACCATTAATTAAATATTATTAATCTATGTTAATAGTGCATAAGCGACGGATAAATTAAAGAAAAAGAAAGTTACAAGGCTTAAATATAAATGTACTACAAGTTATTACATATAGTAGTTAAAAATATATAACTTAAGAAAACAATAATTTGCCCACTTTCCTTCTAAAGACATTAAGTGAGTGAGAGAAGATATCCACTTCATTGAGTGACTTATTGTATAAACTACATGCTCGCCTAAAAAAGGTATTTTTTGCATAATTTGTTTTGCAAAACGATTTCCTTTTGGATTGAGGTAGCCAGAGACAGGTTAGTTAACCGCGCCGCCTGTTGCTCGGCGTTGCTGCCCGTGTAGCACTAGCCTGGGAACACATGTAGGGTGGGCCTAGAAGAAGGTGGTAAATCCTACGGACGTGGGCAGCTTCATCCTCCAACAATCCACAGTTTGTCGCCCGTTAAGTGATTATGTCCCCAAAAAATAAACCAGTGCCAGGTTTAGTATTTAAGTATCCTATAAACAGTTGCCTTTATTTATTTCCAGTCACCCAATTAATTAATTCCCATTATGTAATCAGGGTGTGGAACGCACGGTGGCGGCGGGCGTGGGCGGGGGCGCGGGCGCGGCGGCGGGCGGTGGCGCGGGCGCGCTCAACGGCGCCGCGCCCGAGCCGCCGCGCAAGCGCCCCAAGCTGGCCGCGCCCGACGACGCGCCCGCGCTGCGCCGCCGCCTGCTCGACGCGGACCTCACGCGCCTAAGGAACCTACGTGAGAGGTAACACACTTTTATTTGCTACCTTTTCATGACTAAACTGTTTTTTCTAAAATTAGTGTAGGACTTTACAAACTAGGGAATGCAGAACTGACCGAATTTACAACCCGGGGGCTATTGCATAACAAATTACAAGCTAATATTATTAGTGAATTTGTATGGAAAATCGCTAATAATATGAGCTTGTAATTTGTTATGCAATAGCCCCCTGGTTTTTTTCAGATCTTGTATTTAACAAAAGCTCGGTTTTTGGGTAACCCGGTTCTAAAATTAAGTTCTTTTTAATTATTTGTTTAAATTACATTTTTAAAGTGCCCCTATATTGCATCTGTTTATTTCTTAAATGGTAACAAACCTATTAAAGGAATATAATTATAATCAAAGTTTCACAAAAAAAAAATAAGAATATTGTGAATTGTGTAAGAAAAAGGATTACTTGCTTAAGCTAAATAGGTACAATCAATATTTCTCAACAGTATCAAAATTATTAATTGAATACTAATAATTAAGTAGTTATTATAAGTAAAGACCAGATTATATGCAACATAAAAAGCCCAAAATATGCATGACAATCCATAAAAAGGGCCAAAATATTATGCAACATGAAATAATAAAAAAATATTTTATTTTAAAAAGGTATTATTACTCAAGGATAACAATCGTATTTGCAAAAAAAACAACTAAAATATATTTGACATTGAAATTTACGAAATTTGCCTTTAAAAATGTATATGACTAAGTACTGTTCCAAATGTTCTGTAGACAAATTGTGTCTAGGTACGATCGCTAGATACCGGTTTGTATTCCCTAATACGAACAAAGACTATACTTTGAATACCGAAATTTTGACATGCATGAAGTTGCGGACAAAAGTTAGTTTTAAAATATTATAATAGTTCCATTCCAGTCGGCGTAGCATGCGTACCACGACATAATTTTGTCGACACTTATCTCTGAATACAGCAGTGTCTGTTCCGCTCACACCGCTCTGACGTGAGTGAGTGGACATCATGATACAAGTGGCAACAAACAATCGTGATTCGTGGTCCTCGTGGGCTCGTGCGAATGCCGGCCGGCAGTACTCGCTTCTTGTGATTGTGAATTTTGCTATTGTTATTTTTTTTATACTCGGATATTAAAGATCAAACATTCACACAAATAAAAAAAAATAAAGATTCTGGTTAACCAACAATCGTGTCACAGATTCACCGAACAGCTGAGCGAGCTGTACTTCCTGCAGGCGGGCGGCAACATGATGGACTACGCGGCGTGGCGCAAGAGGCCGCCGACGACGCAGTTGCTCGCCTTCCTGGAGGCGCGACGGCCGCCGCCCGTGGTGGTGGTGGCGCCCGCGCCCGCGCCGCCCGCCGCCGCCGCGCCCGCGCCCGTGCTCGCGCCCGCCGCGCCCGCGCCCGACGAGATGGTGGAGAAAGCCAAGCAGGAGGCGTACGTGGCGTCGCGCGTCGCGGAGCTGGCGCGCGCCGGCCTCTGGCCCGAGCGCCGCCTGCCGCGCGTCATGGAGCCGCCCCGACCTAAAACACACTGGGACTACTTGCTCGAAGAGATGGCTTGGCTCGCGCAAGACTTCGCTCACGAAAGGAAATGGAAGAAACAAGCGGCCAAGAAGTGTGCTCGTGCGGTACAAAAATATTTCCAAGATAAAGCTATGGCGGCACAGAAAGCGGAAAAAGCACAGGAATTACAGTTAAAGAAAATTGCGGCATTTGCAGCAAAAGAAATAAGGACATTTTGGTCGAACGTTGAAAAGTTAGTGGAGTGGAAACGAGTCAGACGAGTAGAGCGCGCGCGTAAAGAAGCGCTCGACGAACAACTGAGTTACATAGTCGACAAAACGGAACGATACTCACGGCAATTGGCGGCGAACCTGGCGCGACCGGCGGAAGCCGCTTCCGATGACGAGTTCGAACCGCGCGGCGCCTCCGACGACGACGAGGAGACGATCGCGGCCGCCGAACGCGAGGCCGCCGCCGACGCCGCCGACCATCGCGACGAGATCGAGGCGCTGCGCCGCGAATCCCGCCTCGCGCTCACTGACCTCCTGCCGCCCGGTTACGTGCCCGCGCACTCGCCGCCGCCCTCCGACTACGGGCCCGACGACGACGATTCCGCTGACGACGAGGAGACCATCGACGAGCAGGAGCGCGCCGAGCGTCCCGAGGACCACGCCGCCGAGCTCGACGAGCTCCGCGACGAGGCCGAGCTCGACATCGCCGAACTGCGCCGCAAGTACGCCGCCGCCCGCGCCCGCGCCCCGCCACCGCTCTCCGACGACGACGACGATGACGACACGACCGACGTCGACGAGGACGAGTCGTCCGACGACGCCGCCTCGACGAGCTCGTCGGAGGCTCTCGAGGCGCTCGTGGAAGCGAGCTCGGCGGAGGCGGACACCGGTGAGGGCGGCGAGCGGCGCGTGGAGGCGGCCGCGTCGCTGGCGGCCACGCTGCAGCCGACGGGCACGACGCTGTCGTCGACGGCGGTGGGCACGCCGGTGCCGCGCCTGCTAAAGCACCCGCTGCGCGAGTACCAGCACGTGGGGCTGCACTGGCTGGCCACCATGCACGCGCGACGCCTCAACGGCATCCTCGCCGACGAGATGGGGCTCGGCAAGACCATCCAGACGATCGCGCTGCTGGCGCATCTCGCACTCGAGCGCCACGACTGGGGGCCGCACTTAGTCGTCGCGCCCACCTCTGTCGTCCTCAACTGGGAGATGGAATTTAAGAAGTGGTGCCCGGCCTTCAAGATCCTCACCTACTACGGCACCATCAAGGAGCGCAAGCTGAAGCGCGTCGGGTGGACGAAGGCGAACTCGTTCCACGTTTGCATCACGTCGTACAAGCTCGTCGTCCAAGATCACCAGAGTTTCCGCCGAAAGCGGTGGAAGTACCTGATCCTCGACGAGGCGCAGAATATAAAAAATTTCAAGTCGCAGCGGTGGCAGATGCTGCTCAACTTCCAGACGGAGCGGCGGCTGCTGCTGACGGGCACGCCGCTGCAGAACAGTTTGCTCGAGCTGTGGTCGCTGATGCACTTTCTGATGCCGGACGTATTCGCCTCGCACTCGGAGTTCCGCGAGTGGTTCGGCGACGTGGCGAGCATCGCCGAAGGATCGCACCGGTACAACGAGGCGCTCGTGCGGCGGCTGCACGAGGTGCTGCGGCCCTTCCTGCTGCGGCGGCTGAAGGCCGACGTCGAGCGCCAGATGCCGCGCAAGTACGAGCACGTGCTCATGTGCCGACTCGCCAAGCGGCAGCGATTCCTCTACGACGACTTCATGGCGCGCGCCAAGACCAAGGAGAGCCTCGCCTCCGGCAACCTGCTCAGCGTGATCAACGTGTTGATGCAGCTGCGCAAGGTGTGCAACCACCCCGACCTGTTCGAGCCGCGGCCGGTGAGCTCGCCGCTGCAGCTGGCGGCGCTGCGCCTGCCGGCGCCCGCGCTCGCGCTGCACGCGGGCGTCGCCGAGCGCGTGGAGCTCGCGGCGCGCCTCGGCGGCGACCTCGCGTCGCTCGAGGCGGCCGGCGCCGGGGCCTTCGCCGCCCACCGCGCGCGCCACCTCGCGCCGCCGCGCCGCCTCGTCGAGGAGCTGGGCGTGGCGCGCGCCGCCCCGCCCCGGCCGCCCCCGTCGGCGCTGCGCCTCCACCTGCGGCTGGTGCCGCGGCGCGCGCCCGCGCCCGCCGCGCCGCCCGCGCCCCGCGCGCCCCCCGCGCCGCCGCCGCGCGCGCCGCCGGGCGCGGCGCCCCCGTCGGCGGGCGGCGCGCGGCTGGAGGCGCGGCGGCGCGCGTGCCTGCGCCGGCTGGCGGCGTGCAACGAGCGGCGCTGCTGGCGGCTGCCGCTGTACGGCGCCGACCTGCGCGCCGCGCTCGCCGCCGCGCCGCCGCCGCACCCCGCGCCCACCATACAGGAGCTGCTCGACAAAATGCACCACGTCATCGACAGGTCAGTACGAGGTTTCTGTTTATCATATTCAAACCTGTCATGCATGATATTTGACGATATCGAACGACGTATACTTAGGCGAAAACTTGCTTGACTATAAATTCAGCAAAACTTGTATAGATGAAATTAAATTGTTTATTTACTTGGAACATAGTTTGTTAAGGATGGTAATACAAAGTATAGATCAATATGTCCCGCCCTTGAAAGAGCAGGTAAATGTCAAAAAAAAATGTGCAGTTAACACATTAATATTAAAATAAATGAAATAGGAGTCAGATCATGAAATGTCAGTTCGAATATTTGAAAAAAAAAGTCATAATAATATTAGCTAATTTAATTAATTAATGTATAAACCACTACTTAACTACACAAAATAAAATAGTTTGCAAGCCACACAATAAAAAAAAAAATTTTTGCACTGAAAGAATTCATTTAGTGAATAAAAACTTTTTTCAAGAAGCCAAGCCTTCAGTTTCTTTTTAAAAATCTTAAGGGTAGCTCTCGTAAAAGTTGAGGAATGTGGTTGCATACTATAATAACCATAAAGTTAGTCCGAGCGAGGCTCAGAACAAATGAGGGAGAAGCGAGTTTTCGCGTCCGCATAAGTTTTTTTTCTATTTTCATAAAATTTTGACTCTACTGAACAAGATAAGAAAGGGTGTCGCGCTGACACCCTTGAGCGTTTCGTAAAAAACGCATAATTATGCCAAGCAGCTACCGCCATTAGATAAACCTCTAATTTAAAGATTTTATAAACCCTATATACAAGTGTTAGGTGTCTTATGAAAGAAAATTAAATGTTCTATAATGTTAGTTAGGTGTCTTATGAAAGAAAATTAAATGTAATACACAACATCGTCTGAGTAGTACAGTTCAGAAAATATTTTAAATTTTATGAAAATTATATCTATACAAACACATTTTTATTTGTTTTAAGTTAACGTAATTCTTAAACTGGTACTTTTTTCTCAAACAAAAAACATATTAACAAAGCCTATTTAACGCAGATTTAAAAAAAGTAACATTCAAGTACCTTTACAAACAAAAAATAACAAAAAAAAATTTAACGTCGCGTGCCGTAGATTTCTTCTAAAAGTGGAATAAAAAAAATGTTTTTAGGTATAGCAATATGCCCATATTGCTATACCTAAAAACATTTTTTTTTACACATCAGGTGAAAGCTAATAGAAAGCCAATTTCAAATATATATACATTATGATTCTTTTATTCTACTGTTTTGACAGAAACTTAAGAAAACCACAACTAAACTCGAAAAACTTAGCATTTTTTTCAGTTTCCTCAAAAAAACTTCCTTAAGGAAGCGTTTTTTGGGTTACTTGGTTTTATACTTTTTTAAAGCTTTCTAAATTAACTATAGTTTAAGCATAATCTGAGTAGTCTCGAACCGTAGGTTACGGAAATACAGCTAGTCAAAGATAGGCATTTCTTTCAAAAGTGAAATAAATTTCATCTTTGACTAGCTGAGTCTCCGCAACCAATGGAACTAGATTGCTCGGTTTAGACTCAAATTGTAGCAAATGTAGTAAGCTTTACAAAAGTGTATTACAATAAAACCCGAAAAACGCTTCCTTAAAGTAGTTTTTTTAAAGAAATTGAAAAAAAATGCTAAGTCTTTTGAGCAGCCCACGATTTCAGGGTTGCATACTTAAGTATAAACTACTCTCAAAAGACCTAACAACATATTTAAAAATCGTAGTTACATGCCCGTTTGCGATTTTTACCTTTTTTGTGTAGATATTGACTAGATTTTTTTTATTCTCTAATAATTTATTAATGTTGCATACTTCTGAGTTATGGTTTTTTGAAGTTTCTGTCAAAACAATAACATAAAAGTATCATAATGTATATATATTTGAAATTGGCTTTCTATTAGCTTTCACCTGATGCCCATATTGCTGCATCTAAAAAAAATTTTTTTTTATTTCACCTATAGAAGAAATTTACGGCTCGCGAAATTCAAAATTTTTTTTTGCTTATTATTGTTCGTTAAGGTACTTGAAAGTTACATTTTATTAAATCTGTGTTAAATGGGCTTTGTTAACGTATTTTTTATCTGATTAAAAAAGCACCAGTTTAAGAATTACGCTAACTTAAAACAAAAAATTCAGGGTTTCTATAGATTGAATTTTCATAAAATTTGAATTATCTTCGGAACTGTACTACTTTTCTAATGTTGTGTATTATAAAATTATAGAACACTTAATTCCCTTTCATTAGACATCCCACACTTGTATATAGAGTTCATAAAATCTAAATTAGAGGTTTAGATAATGGCGGTAGCTTCTTGGATTATTAAACGTTTTTTACGAAATGCTCAAGGGTGTCGGCGCGACACCCATTCTTATCTTGTTCAGTAATGTCGAAATATCATGAAAATAAAAAAAAATCTTATGCGGACGCGAAAACACGGTACGACCCAAAATCTGCAGGACTAAGTAGTAGTTTCTATATGTTTTTTCCAGTTACAGTTTTCGTCTAATATTAGCCCCAAGAATTTAGTTTCTTTAGTTTGTATTATACTAGCACCACAATGTTTAATGTCAAGTTGTTTATTAGCTGTTTTATAATTACGAAATTGTATAATATAGAGTCTTAGAAATATTAATTTTTAGATTGGTAAATGTCAACCACTTTATGATATTATCAAGTGTTTCATTTAATATTGATTCATAAGTCTTTACATTTTGTTTTTTAAGGTTCCATACCCAAAGGGTAAAAACGGGACCATATTACTAAGACTCCGCTGTCCGTCTGTCTGTCTATCTGTCACCAGGCTGTATCTCATGAACCGTGATAGCTAGACAGTTGAAATTTTCACAGATGATGTATTTTTGTTGCCGCTATAACAACAAATATTAAAAACAGAATAAAATAAATATATAAGGGGGGCTCCCATACAAACAAACGTGATTTTTTTGCCGTTTTTTGGTACGGAACCCTTCGTGCGCGAGTCCGACTCGCTTTTGGCCGGTTTTTTTCTTGTATCCGTTGATAATAGAAATATCGTCTGCAAAAAGCACACATTTCTGTTTAATCATGTTTGGCAGATCGTTAATATCGAATCGCGATCGCAATCGATCCTCGAACATACCGTGTGTGTGTGTGTGTGCAGATTCAGCGTGTGCTGGTCGGCGGCGCGCGCGGGCGCGGCGCAGCTGGTGGTGGGCGGCGGGCGCGGGGCGCGCGCGTGGCGGGCGCGCGCGGGCGCCGCCGCCGCCGCGCTGGCGCCGGCCGCCGCGCGCGCGCTGCACCTGCTGCACGCGCCCGCCTCGCGCCAGGCCGTCGCCTTCCCGCATCCCCGCCTGCTGCAGTACGACGCCGGTACGTGCACTACACAAATACGGTTTACTCTTACGTTGGCATACTTGTGTTTACATATTTTATTGAGGTCGATGAATCATGCATACGATACGTACTAAAATATTTTATTTATTAAATAACATTATTGTACGGTGTACAAATGCCTACATTCAACTTGGTACTCATAATGAAGTCACGCATCAGCAGCACTTTTGTAATTCATTCGATTTATTATATTTTGTCATAAAATCAGTTCGCAATTAACATTCATTCAACATTTAAACAAGTAATTTTGAATTTGAATTAGTGAATTAGCAATAAACTTTTATTTTCCTAAACTTATCTATATTTTTTTTGTGTTCATTTTGGAGTTAGATTTTAGAGTTGCTCGCTGAGCCCCAAAGGTCTATACCATATGTCCATATGGGTTTTATGATAGTTTTGTAGACCAGGAGTTTGTTACTTAGGGACAAAGGTGATTGTCGACCTAGCAGCCATTGCAGCGATTGGAACTAAAATTTTGCTTCTTTCCTTTTTGCTTTGATGTGGTTTGCCCAAGTCAATCTCCTATCTAAGTGTAGTCCCAGATATTTTAAACTGTTATGGCTCGGTAGTACGCCATTTCCCATATGAACTGATGGACAGTCACCTTTTCGCAGTGTGAATGTGACTTGTGTTGATTTGCTTGCGCTAGCTTTTATTCTCCACTTCTGTAGCCAAGCATCTATCTTATAAAGCTGTTCTTGTAGTTTACGTTAATTTGGGTTAGTATCGGTAGCCAGACAAGCTGTGTCATTTGCGTATGTTGCAGTTACATCGTCTGTTGTGGGTAGGTCTGCTGTGTATATTCAGTATAGCACTGGACCAAGAACCGATCCCTGTGGTACTGAAGCATTGATGTTATATAGCTTTGAGTATTCTTCTCTGTATTTAATTTGAAATTGTCTTTGGTTTAGATAGGATTTCAGTATCATAAAGAAGGGGTTTGGTAGGAGGATCTTTAGTTTGTATAACAGTCCTTTGTGCCAGACTTTGTCGAAAGCTTGTTGTATGTCTAAAAATACAGCTGAGCAGTACTCTTTTTTCACTAGCGATTGTCTGATTTTGTGAACCACTATGTACTTGTTCCACTGTTGAATGTCTTTCCCCAAAGCCAAATTGATGATCTGGGGCCGTACCGGCTAACAAATCGATTATCGAAAAGTCTGCCGAGTTTCAACTTAAAACAGAAAAATCAAAGTAAGGAATTTCGTCTTGTACTTTCTGTTGACGTAATTTGGAAGATATCGATGTTCGTGTGACATCATGAATTGGGGTTCACCATTTTGGCCCAATTGGAGCTCAATTTATCTGTTTTAATTTGAAACCCGACAGACTTTTCGATAATCGATTCGTTAGCCGGTACGGCCCCTGGTATGATTTTGTTTTCTTCGAGTACTGGTTTTAGTCATTTTAGGAGATTTTTTTAAATACTTTGGAAAGTATCGGCAGGAGACTTATTTATACGAACCGGGATCATTTGGCGGTTTTCAAGGTTTTGCAATAATGCAAATTTGTAATATTTTCCAGTTTTGGATAGTACTGTATTATAAGGATTGCGTTAAAATAGCATTGTGGGAAAGACCAAGGCTTCTTTGGGTAATTTTTTAAGCACTTCACCAGTTATTAAGTCGAATCCAGGTGCTTTCTTATTTTCTAGGAACTGAATCGTCCGTGCAAGTTCTTTCGGAGTTACCGGTACAAGTGGTGGAGTCAGCTGCTGGTCACTATAGGGAACATGCATAAGTCACCGATTTTGATAAATTTGAGCTTGATCGCTGCAGACACGTATAAAAACATGATGAAACAGAAAAATAAAAAATAAAATGTATTACTTTAGTTTTATCACACAAGGGAAAATAATGATATTTTTTTTTCGTTTTCGGATATAATGCACTTAACAGTCGGATAGAACATCAAATAAGAAATAATATTTTGTATGACACATATGTACTTAAACGCAATATTTAGGGAGATATTTGAAAATTCTTGGCTAACTCCATACTAATGCACTGAAACGTGACATGAGTGACGTCACAAATGTTGACCTTTTTGTATGGAGCGTTTTCGGCGGGTGCTGCTGCGTGCCAACTTCAAGTAACTATATCACGAGAAAAAAAACACAAGAGAAAAGTTTTAATATTACAGTTGATTTTCTCACGCATTATACTTTTGATTTTGATACAAATAAAAATTGATGCATGTTCCCTATTGATTACTTCATCAATTTCCTTTTTGAATCCATCCATGGTCGACTGGTTGGGTGTAAATATTTCGCTTAAATGATTTGCAAATAGTTCCGCCTTTTCATTTTCGCTCTTTGCCCAGGTGTCAGTAGGGGATTTTCTAATGGGTGGAATGTGGTTTTGCGGTCTTTTAATGTTATTGATTATTTTTCATAAGGAATATTTGTCCTTTTTATGAGCAGATAGACCCGACATTTGGTGCTGAAACGTTGCGTTATTGGTTTCGTTAATTAGGTCTTTTAGTTCTCTCGAAATTCTGTTTGGCCTGATTAGATCTTGCCATGTGTATTCTTTTTTGCTTTCGCTTTTCTTGGAGCTTATTTCGTATGTCCAGTGGAATGTTGTTTTCGGAGCTATAACTCAGTGAAGGAGTTATAGTTGTGAATTAGCTATAAACTTTTATTTTCCTAAACTTATAAGTTTAGGTTCATTTAAATATCATTCGTCAAGGTGTACAAGCCCGGCGCGTACAATTATCGAGTGCAAAAGCGATCACAAATGACTTAATGTCGCGTGAAAACAACACCTATCTTAAACTGTGTACGGAAATAAATAGTTATAATATTTACTGTGACTATCATCTATATATATATAAAAGAGTAAATCACTCACTGACTCGTCACGAAATCTCAGAAACTACAAGTGCTAGGAGTCTCAAATTTTGCATGGGGGTTCCTTTTAGGGTGAAGGTGCTCACTAAGACGGGATTTTGCGAAATTCAACCCCTAAGGGGGTAAAACAGGGTGGCAAAGTTTGTATGGGAGAAAGCGATTCCTTGGCCCGATTGACTTGAAATTTGGCATAGACATTCTTTAACAAAATAAATTGAATACGTGTTTCGTATTTTCTTGAAATGTATCCCCTAACAGGGTTGAAAAGGGGTAGAAAGCTATTTTTAGGGTGGTTGACTTCGATATCGGAATCAAAACTTCTTAGTGCATTTGTACGATTAAGAAAAATAAATGTCAGTTGTCAGCACTGACGTCCACTGAATTTTCCAAAAGACTTTAACATCATAGATAATATCACATATAACATCATAGAATACACTATATAATTCAAATTTAACATAATTGCACCCAGCATGCGTTGCAATATTTTACGATTTTTTAGCCAGGAGTCTTTTCAGTCGTAAGTAGAACAATTCACCAAACATATACTTATTACCAACATTACTAATCGGATGTGGAATGTGGATGAATAGTTTAGGAGTGCATACTGTATAGGAAACAAATAAACATACACAAAGACTTCTATGTTGTTGAACATTACATTAGATTTTTATTTATAAAGAAGATACTTTTAAGTATTAAATATTACATAATATAATTATATTTTTTTTTGTTAAATTACCGCTAATTTTTTTATGGACCGGGATGTCGAGGACAGCAAAGGAAACGGTGGTTGAAAGGGGAAAAGGAAGATTTAATAGCAGAATAATGGAAACACGTTTACAATAGGCAATAGGCAAAGGAAAGCAATATGACAAGAAGAGAGTAAAGAGACAAAACCATAGGATAGGTATTTACATAACTAATTACAGAGTAGAATATATAAGTCTATACATGGATAGGCCTGTCCTTGACATAAGTATATACCTACCTAATACAGAATCATGAACAGGGCGTTGGTTCTGTAACCAAACTCGAACCCCACTTCGAATCTCACTTCACTGCACGGGAATTTTAACTCAAAAATAAGATAATGATATGATTTTTTTTTTCACAAAAATTAATGAATAAATATTAAATTCACGCGAAGTGAAGTGAGGTTCGAAGTGAGATGCGAGTTTGGTTACAGAATCGACAGACTGCGCGGCTAAAACCGCGGGGTGCAGTTATTACCTTTATAATCACAAAATTGTAAAAATTATAAAGTTTTGATGTTTGGATGTTGTTCATATTGTTACTCAATCAGGTCTGAACGGGTGAACGGATTTAGACGAAATTTGGCACAGAGATAGATTATAGTCTGGAATACTTAACACAGGCTTCTTTTCATCCCGATTATTGGTTTCCAGGGAAAGACTAACAACAATTACAGACTCCCACGCCGGGGCGGAGCCACGGGCAAAAGCTATAGTATATAGGTAGTATAAAACAAAGTCACTTCCCGCCGTCTGTACGCTTCACTTAAACTACCTATGCATAAAAACCGCATTAAAATCGATCCATAAGTTTGGGAGCTAGGTTGCCGGAGACAGACAGACACACACACACGTCATAGTACATTATGAGACAAGTTAGCTTAGGTTGGTCATTGCACACAAGGCTGTGGGTTGTAGCCCGAGCCGAAGGCGAGGGCGTAATTCAGCCGAGTGTGCAATGAGTAAAAGCTCACGAGTTTCATACGACGTTTTTCAACACATTTGCGAGGAAAATACAAAGTAATTTACCACACAGCAACAAATACGACAAAAACAAAATATGACAATTATGGGAGAGGGCGCGTAAGTTTTTTTTCACACGCCCAATGCAAGAATATTTTGCGAACAAAGGGGTGGGTGAGCATACAGCCTACTTCAAAACTATAATTTTAAGTGATAAAATGCAAATATTTTAATATTTTATAACAAAATATTATGAATTATGAATAATTTTATAATAATGAATATTTGTTTGGCTTAATTAAAGACTTACACATTTATTTATTTCAAAAATGAATATGAACTTTCAGCGGCATAAAACCCCTTTGTTGTTACTAAAAAAAATAACTGTATAACCCAGTTAAATTGGGAATGCTTTGTTTACTCACATAGAACTTGCAGTAAGGTACTAATTTAACTTTGTAGGGATAATTCTATAACAACCTAGTGTTTTATATATTATTGCAGGCGTTTGTTATAGCTCGGTTTATGGCCCTAAAAGCGATGTATTAGGGCTCACTTTACGAGCAGGTGTGTTGAAATAGTACATTATGATATAAGTGCGGTACGTTGAAAATTACAGCCGAGGCGATATTGCTAGCCCGAGCCGTAGGCGAGGGCTACAAGAAAGCAGAGGCTGTAATTATCAAAGCGCACGTATGTCATACGACGTTTTATAACATATTTGCGAGGAAATAAATAAAAGTCGGACTTTGCACCTTTGCTTGTTTTCCATATGATTAAATTTTGATACGCTTGTAAGCAACTTGTTAGTATCTTATCGGTCGATTTTTCGGGCAAGAGGCTTAGGGTAGCCTTTTTCGCTGCCTCTGAGACTTCTGGCGGTGTTGAATTAATAAATTCATCAGTACTTGACGACGTTTTCAAATAAAAACAATACAGCAAAAAAAAATTAAATTAGCAATGCGCGCGCATCAGTGCTTTTTTTTAAGGCAAAGGCATAAAAACAGCCAGTATTACTAATAAAGTAAATTAATATTTTTGTGTTTTTCTTACAGATAAATGGTTGTAATTTATTGTCATCATTAATTAAATTGAATAATTAAATGTTTATTTATTATATTTTATCTCCCAAAGTTAATTTTATCCATAAAATGTTGACCTCTTTTCTGACATAAAAACTCTTTGCTAAGATTTAAAAAAGTACCGTTCCTTTAAGACGAAGTATCTTGATAAACCGTGCGGTAATGTAAAGTAAAACGCACGGTTTATCAAGGAAACCGTGCGTTTTACTTTACATTACCGCACAAGTTCGTAATGAGATACAATACGATATTGAAATTGGTGTAATAAGAGACCCTTTACGAGCAAATATGTTATAAATTATATTATAACACCCCTTGCGTACGTCGTATGTAGATAACCTGTAGTATAATCTAATAACTTCACACTGACACCACATTATATTTTATTTTATTTTTATTTTATTTCTTGGAAAACTTACAGCTACTATTTTTATATAACAAAATGTACCATGGTTAATCATTAGTCAAAAATTAAGTTTTCACATGCACATAGCACATGCATATAAGAAGTTTGCGCAAAACAAAAAATGGTGGTGTTATCATCAGCACTGACACCAAGGACGACGTTGAGAAACTGAAGCAGACGGCACAACTAGGGCATGCAGAATCGGACCTCTTTGAAGAATCGAAAATTTCGATTCCGATTCCTTGATCGGAATCGGGTACCCGGTTTTTTTCGATTCTTTTTTGGTTTTTTGTTTACAGTTTTGTTTCTAAAATCTAATTATTTACTTAAAATAAAACACGAAAACATAAAAGAAACAGCTACTTAATTCTTACAGGGTCTATAGTGGAATAGGTATTACAGGGTCTATAGTAAGTAGAATAGGTATTACAGGGTCTATAGCAGGCTAGGCGCACTCCGCGCTTTAGGTACGAAGCTACAAGTAGCCGGCGGGTCCGTCCGGACGGACTAATTTCAGAGGGCCGCCGCGTGCCGGCTGGGACGCACGTTAGCAATTCGATTTCGATACTCACTCACGCACCGCATTCGCGTATTGCCGCGTCGTTCGTTCGTACATTTATGATATTTAACCCAAATGAAGGCATATTGCATCGCACTTTCGAAATAAACTTAATTATTAATGACAATTAGATTTCGTAAGAAAGCAAATTGCCTCAAATCAGTATGTATTGTGTGATGTGGCGTTGACTGTATTTAAGTAAACATTTTATTTCACAAACACATAACTTGTAATAAAGTATTGTAAGCTATTATTTCATTATATTTAAAAGAAGAAACCCTAATGTCGTTAGAAGAGATAAGAGCTACGCGATAGAAAGAGAGGTAACTTGTAGGTGAATATAACTGTAGCGAAGGGAGCGATGTGCGACCTGAATTGCACTTTATTGTGTCTAGAATAGAGTCGCTATTTATTTAAATGACTTTGAGGAGTGGATCTTCTGTACTTGTACTATTATGTATTCTGTGTCTATAGTAGGAAAAAAAAGTAGAAAAAATCATTGTATGAGATGCTCTCCCAAAAAATTGCTTTTTAAATCAGGAGATATAGTTTTTTTTAATGCAGTTAACTAATTTTGACCCAACTCTAATGCAATTTTGATCCAACCTTAAAGTAATTAACTAATTTTGTTACAAACATGTGTTTGTTTTGTTTGTCAAATTAACTAGTTTTGTTAAAATACTTACAAAAAATACGTTTTTAACCATTTTTGTTCCGTCAGTCTGTATTGAAGTGATTTTGGTATCGAAAATAACCCAATTTTGTTTCGACTTATTATCAGTATTAGGTAGGATTTAAAAAAATAAAAGGCCTTATAACAAGTTTCACATTATTTTCTGCCTCTTAAGTAGTTAACTATTTTGTTCCGTCGCTCCTCAATTGTGCGCGCCAGTAAGATTGGGAATTTGGTTTTTTTTAACGAGAATCGAAAAGAATCGAGAATCGATTCTTACTAATTTAAGAATCGATTCTCACAGGACAAAAAAGAATCGGTTTTTCCCGGTTATTTTGGAATCGGTTAAAATCGGTTCCATGCCCTAGGCACAACTGATGACCTCTGGCCTCACTGTGGATGAACCACCTAAACGAAAGCCGCGAATCGTAGTTATTGGAGTGCCCGTGTGTATGCAGGAAACGGAAGTCTTCAACTGCATTTTTCAGCAAAACTTATCCAATAAACTATTATTTTAATTATTGCATGTCAGAAAGGCAGAATATGGCTGAACTAATTTGCTACCTATGTGAAATCTCATAACACCTGTATTCGCAATAAACATATTTTGATTTGATTTGATTTGAAACTTCATGGCATGACAATCGATGCCTTTTTGACCTCTATTAGATTAAGTCATAAGTCAGGAAAGAAGGACGCTGAGACCTGCAACTATGTTATAGAAGTCCCTGCAGATATACGAAAAGCCTTAATTACTAATGACAGAGTATTTGTGAATTGGTCTTCGTGCCCTGTCAGGGACTTCACTCTTGTGACGAGGTGCTACAAGTGCCAGCAGTACGGTCACGCGGCCAAGACATGCCGAGAGGAGGCCACCACCTGCGGACACTGTGGCGAAATAGGTCACGCCATCAAGGACTGTGCTAAAAAAACTGAGCCTCCAAAATGTGCTACATGCTTGTACTTCAAGAAGCCCTCTAACCACGAAACAGGTGATGCTGACTGTCCGGCTAAAAGAAATGCTGAACAAAGATATATAAACTCAATAGATTATATAGGAGCCTAAAAGCCTAATTTTTCACTAATTTTATTTTTAAATAATTTTAACATATTATGTATTTTCTGTTTTTATAACAATTCATTAATAGCATTCGTTTTTGATGCGACAATAACCGATCACCAGTGTTCTACTAACCTTTATAATAATTCACCACATCTAAATTGTTTGCAAAATAAAATAAATAACTATAGATAAATATTTGTAATTAAACTTGAAGTATGCATCACTGCCATTGACCTAGATTAAAATTTTGATGACGCAGGGCGGGTGTAATTGTAGGTAATGTTTGTGAAACCGAATCGAGAAGAATTATTTTTTTATTACAAAAAGAATATGTAGGTTTTTCTCGCTAATGTAGATTTATATAAAAAACATTGTTTTTGTTTTAGCTCTTTTTGCGAATTTTTGTTTTTTATTTTTCATTTAATTATTAATTACGTTGTATTTTATTGTTTAATAATTTTAAGTAGTTTTGTAAGTCCTTTTTTCGCCTGAAACACAGGTTAATCCTAGTTCAGGCACATTTTATTTCTTTTTCCTATATTATCTATGTTTAGACTTGTTGTAAATAGTGATTTAAGATTATTTCAATAAAGATTTATTATTATTATTATTTATTATTTATATAGCACAGTTTTACATTAGTAGGTAACTACATTGCACCCGTGCGAAGCCGGGGCGGGCCGCTAGTCTTTTATAATTCCACGGCGACTCGCTCATATCGATTACTACTAACTTACCTGTATAGCGTAACATGCTATAGGTACACCTTTTGTGCCTACTCGTAACGGATCTTGTGCGATGAACGAAACGTTGTGTCCGTACAGGCAAACTGCAAACGCTGGACGTGCTGCTGCGCAAGCTGAAGGCGGGCGGGCACCGCGTGCTGATATTCACGCAGATGACGCGCGTGCTGGACGTGCTCGAGGCGTTCCTGTCCATGCACGGCCACACCTACCTGCGGCTGGACGGCGCCACGCGCGTCGACCAGCGCCAGCCCCTCGTCGACCGGTATGCATACACTGTATACACTGTGCTCGAGGCGCTCCTGTCCATGCACGGCCACACCTACCTGCGGCTGGACGGCGCCACGCGCGTCGACCAGCGCCAGCCCCTCGTCGACCGGTATGCATACACTGTATACACTGTGCTCGAGGCGCTCCTGTCCATGCACGGCCACACCTACCTGCGGCTGGACGGCGCCACGCGCGTCGACCAGCGCCAGCCCCTCGTCGACCGGTATGCATACACTGTATACACTGTGCTCGAGGCGCTCCTGTCCATGCACGGCCACACCTACCTGCGGCTGGACGGCGCCACGCGCGTCGACCAGCGCCAGCCCCTCGTCGACCGGTATGCATACACTGTATACACTGTGCTCGAGGCGCTCCTGTCCATGCACGGCCACACCTACCTGCGGCTGGACGGCGCCACGCGCGTCGACCAGCGCCAGCCCCTCGTCGACCGGTATGCATACACTGTATACACTGTGCTCGAGGCGCTCCTGTCCATGCACGGCCACACCTACCTGCGGCTGGACGGCGCCACGCGCGTCGACCAGCGCCAGCCCCTCGTCGACCGGTATGCATACACTGTATACACTGTGCTCGAGGCGCTCCTGTCCATGCACGGCCACACCTACCTGCGGCTGGACGGCGCCACGCGCGTCGACCAGCGCCAGCCCCTCGTCGACCGGTATGCATACACTGTATACACTGTGCTCGAGGCGCTCCTGTCCATGCACGGCCACACCTACCTGCGGCTGGACGGCGCCACGCGCGTCGACCAGCGCCAGCCCCTCGTCGACCGGTATGCATACACTGTATACACTGTGCTCGAGGCGCTCCTGTCCATGCACGGCCACACCTACCTGCGGCTGGACGGCGCCACGCGCGTCGACCAGCGCCAGCCCCTCGTCGACCGGTATGCATACACTGTATACACTGTGCTCGAGGCGCTCCTGTCCATGCACGGCCACACCTACCTGCGGCTGGACGGCGCCACGCGCGTCGACCAGCGCCAGCCCCTCGTCGACCGGTATGCATACACTGTATACACTGTGCTCGAGGCGCTCCTGTCCATGCACGGCCACACCTACCTGCGGCTGGACGGCGCCACGCGCGTCGACCAGCGCCAGCCCCTCGTCGACCGGTATGCATACACTGTATACACTGTGCTCGAGGCGCTCCTGTCCATGCACGGCCACACCTACCTGCGGCTGGACGGCGCCACGCGCGTCGACCAGCGCCAGCCCCTCGTCGACCGGTATGCATACACTGTATACACTGTGCTCGAGGCGCTCCTGTCCATGCACGGCCACACCTACCTGCGGCTGGACGGCGCCACGCGCGTCGACCAGCGCCAGCCCCTCGTCGACCGGTATGCATACACTGTATACACTGTGCTCGAGGCGCTCCTGTCCATGCACGGCCACACCTACCTGCGGCTGGACGGCGCCACGCGCGTCGACCAGCGCCAGCCCCTCGTCGATCGGTATGCATACACTGTATACACTGTGCTCGAGGCGCTCCTGTCCATGCACGGCCACACCTACCTGCGGCGTCGACCAGCGCCATTATATGTCATATGTCATTATACACTGTATCACTAGTAAATACGGCAGTAGTCTGCTCGTGGGCATGAACGATATACGTTGTGTTGCAGTTTCAACGCGGACGCGCGCGTATTCGCGTTCATCCTGTCGACGCGCAGCGGCGGCGTGGGGCTGAACCTGACGGGCGCGGACGCCGTGGTGTTCTACGACTCGGACTGGAACCCCACCATGGACGCGCAGGCGCAGGACCGCTGCCACCGCATCGGCCAGACGCGCGACGTGCACGTCTACCGCCTCGTCACCGCCGCCACCGTCGAGGAGAACATCCTGCGCAAGGCCGACCAGAAGCGCGCGCTCGGCCACCTCGCCATCGAGGGCGGCCACTTCACCACCTCCTACCTGCGCGCGGTATGTGCCCCTACTACAGGACGCGCGAGGCCACCTCGCCATCGAGGGCGGCCACTTCACCACCTCCTACCTGCGCGCGGTATGTGCCCCTACTACAGGACGCGCGAGGCCACCTCGCCATCGAGGGCGGCCACTTCACCACCTCCTACCTGCGCGCGGTATGTGCCCCTACTACAGGACGCGCGAGGCCACCTCGCCATCGAGGGCGGCCACTTCACCACCTCCTACCTGCGCGCGGTATGTGCCCCTACTACAGGACGCGCGAGGCCACCTCGCCATCGAGGGCGGCCACTTCACCACCTCCTACCTGCGCGCGGTATGTGCCCCTACTACAGGACGCGCGAGGCCACCTCGCCATCGAGGGCGGCCACTTCACCACCTCCTACCTGCGCGCGGTATGTGCCCCTACTACAGGACGCGCGAGGCCACCTCGCCATCGAGGGCGGCCACTTCACCACCTCCTACCTGCGCGCGGTATGTGCCCCTACTACAGGACGCGCGAGGCCACCTCGCCATCGAGGGCGGCCACTTCACCACCTCCTACCTGCGCGCGGTATGTGCCCCTACTACAGGACGCGCGAGGCCACCTCGCCATCGAGGGCGGCCACTTCACCACCTCCTACCTGCGCGCGGTATGTGCCCCTACTACAGGACGCGCGAGGCCACCTCGCCATCGAGGGCGGCCACTTCACCACCTCCTACCTGCGCGCGGTATGTGCCCCTACTACAGGACGCGCGAGGCCACCTCGCCATCGAGGGCGGCCACTTCACCACCTCCTACCTGCGCGCGGTATGTGCCCCTACTACAGGACGCGCGAGGCCACCTCGCCATCGAGGGCGGCCACTTCACCACCTCCTACCTGCGCGCGGTATGTGCCCCTACTACAGGACGCGCGAGGCCACATCGCCATCGAGGGCGGCCACTTCACCACCTCCTACCTGCGCGCGGTATGTGCCCCTACTACAGGACGCGCGAGGCCACATCGCCATCGAGGGCGGCCACTTCACCACCTCCTACCTGCGCGCGGTATGTGCCCCTACTACAGGACGCGCGAGGCCACCTCGCCATCGAGGGCGGCCACTTCACCACCTCCTACCTGCGCGCGGTATGTGCCCCTACTACAGGACGCGCGAGGCCACCTCGCCATCGAGGGCGGCCACTTCACCACCTCCTACCTGCGCGCGGTATGTGCCCCTACTACAGGACGCGCGAGGCCACCTCGCCATCGAGGGCGGCCACTTCACCACCTCCTACCTGCGCGCGGTATGTGCCCCCACGCTACCCAACTACAGGATATCCTGTGCTAGGCGACCAGGGGGCTAATTGTCTAAATCAAAAAATCTATCGCAATCGCTTTCATTTGACAGATGGATGTAACACATTGCTGCATTTCTTTGGTAAATTTTTATCTGTGCCAAAAAGAAGCTTCAATGTGTTACATCTTGAAAGCGATTGCGATAGATTTTGAAATTAGACAATAGAAAGGCAGAATAATAATGTAGCTTTCTACAGAATATAGATGAATGAAATTTTAAATCAGGGGCCGTACTGGCTAATGCATTGAACTTTTAAAAGTTTGTCGGGTTTCAAATTAAAACAGATAAATCGAGCCCCAATTGGGCCAAAATGGCGAACCCTAATTCATGAGGTCACACAAACATCAATATCTTCCAAATAACTTCAACAAATAGTACAATAAGTAATTTCTTACTTCGATTTATCTGTTTTAATTTGAAACTCGGCAAATTTTCCGAATCTCGATTCGTTAGCCGGTACGGCCTCAGTCGTTACTATTAAACAAACAAACACAAAAAATAAATCTTTTCTCTTTATAATGTTATTTTTCTTACTTATGCTCTGAAATCTTATCATTAAATGTGAAAAAGGAATGCGGGACATTTTACATTTCCGTGGGGGTCTGGTTCATTAATGCGGAAATGAATTTTAATACTTACTTTTTGCACTATAGTGCGGGAAGTGCATACTTCCCGCACTAATACGGGAAGTAAGTATTGAGCCTAGTGAGTCGATTCACATGGCTACAGGAATTGATAAAAAGATGGTTTTCTTTGATCTCTGTCTTATTTTTCTTAAAAAAAAGATAAATAAATAATCTATTTTGTTTTTTCTTAGTTTTTTTTCCTCATTTTCTTTTTTTTTCTTAAGAAAAAACAAGATTATTTTTTATTTTTCAATATGGGTATCGAATGAAAGGTCTTGATGAGCACATTACATAATTGTTAGTAAAAATGAAAAAGAAATTAAAAAAAAAGGTTTTTTTATTGAATTTTCTTGCATTTCTTGATAAAAGCACTATTCAAGTCTTGCACTGGAAGCTACTTGCATTGCTTCGAATGATTAAAGTCCTCGCCTGCGGTTTGGGCTTCAAACCATCTTCGACAATGCAATCGTTAACTTCCTGTTCTCGGCAGTAATGTACTATTAACATAAATTGTACATATTTGTATTTGAAATGTTATTTCAATTCGAACAAAAATGTAAACGTTATTCGTTAATTTTACAGTCAAACATCAAGGAGCTGTTCAGCAACGACAGCGCGGGTCCGGGCGAGGCGCCGGCGGCGGCGGAGGGCGGCGGCGAGCTGGAGTCGGCGCTGGCGGCGGCCGAGGACGAGGCGGACGCGCGCGCGGCGGCCGCGGCGCGCGCCGAGGCGGCCGGCGACCTCGCCGAGTTCGACGAGACGCTGCCCATCGACGAGCCGCCGCCCGCCGCCGCGCCGCCCGCCCACGCCCGCGCCCGCCCGCCCCACGACCCCGACCGAGCCGACTTCGCCGCGCTCATGAAGCAGGTCGGTCCCCTACACCAGCGGTTCCCGAATGGGGTTCCGCGGAGCCCTGGGGTTCCGTGATAGGCTCTCAGGGGTTCCGCGAAAATTCAAGAGTTTAGGTATAAAGACAGTCCCGATTTCGATGATATTGTCCCGACATCCCACCCGACGATCCATTAGTTTTGTCCAAATTTCTGATGATAACACGCAATCAAAATCAAAGTGTTCATTAAAAATAGGTCTAAATATTTAAAGCATAAAGGACAACAAGTTAAATGCCTTATTTTGCGTTGTACCTCTTACCTTAAATGTTTAATGTCAGAAATCGTTGCTCTGTAGATTTAATGAAAGCAGAATTGCAAAAGACATGTCTTGTTCGGAATTCGTACGTAAATATAAAAAACCGGCCAAGTGCGTGTCGGGCCACGCGCCATAGGGTTCCGTAGTTACCTTATACCATACCATATTTAATACCACCTATCATTTTTCGTCTGCAAAAATAACTTTGTTTTTCACAGTGTTGGTATGAATGACAAAGTTATATTTGCGGTTTTGGAAAATGTGCTATATCTCAAAAACTAATTACTATATCTCGTTCAAACCAATTTTGGTTAAAAGTGTTTATTAAGATCTCCAGCATATATTTTTTTTTAGATTTTTCACATTCTTATTTCAAAAGTTAAAGGGGGGGGACAGATGTAGTGTATTGTTCGATTAATACGCTATATTATGCAATTTAACGACTTGACTATCTATTACTTGTTTGAAAAAAATAATCTTTGGTTATTTTTACTGAGAGTTTACGTTCGTGAATAATATTTTGTTGTTGTCATTAATTGAGATTCTTTAGTAGTGTAAATAAGATTCTGTTAGGGCAAGCCAGGTTTTTGGGCTTGTGTGGAGGTACCGCCACTGACTAAAACTGTTTTTCTGTAATTTTCTATCTCTAGACGTTTTATTCACATAATGGGGTTGGCAACGCAAAGCTAATTGTAGGTGTCGCTGCGTACGCCTGTTCCTAAGACAGTAGACGTTCAGAACAAAATGTATGGGAAAATAGGTATTTATTTTGTGGTATTTTTTTAACGAAAAAGACCCATTGACCCAAAATGGATATAAAAGACTACTCTACAATGCAAATACCGGAGTTTAAAGCCAAATTAAGACGTTTTTATTCTTACAGAATTTATGATTTTTTCTATATCCAGATTTTTCGGAAATATGTAAGTGCCAACATTTTTAAAGCCTATTACACAAAATTTTATTTTTATTTATTTTATTTTTATTTATTTAGGAAAACATACAGTCATTATACAAGTTTTTAATGATTATAAAAGTTTACAAATAGACCAGGTAGTTCCATTAAATAATTATAAATATTGAGTCTGCACAAAGGTAGCGATTAGTACAGTATAGCATAGCAGTAAATGTAAGATTACGGTTTTATTAATGAAGGGGTTCTTTATTAAATACTTTTTCTCCCACTTTTCGTTTAAACATTGATAGCTCTAAGTAAAAAATATAACATATTTCAATTTTTCGTTGTAATATCGACACGAGTGATGAGAAAATTTTATCATTTTTAAGTTAAATAACGATTTTTTTAAGTGAAAGTCTTTTGTTTTCATAGCTCTCGTGGAACAAGCGTACGCAGCGCCATTTTGACAGTTGCCTTCCCAATTGATTTACTTATCTTTTTTGTGATATTCTTTTTTCTTTATTTCTTTCTTTTCTAGGTTACGTGGAATATTTGTAGTTATTTCTTTTTTAAATATATTTTTAACGAGCTTACCGCTCGATGCGTCACTTTTTTAAAGAATATTTTTATTTAAACATTTTTTTTACTTAGTTAAATTTTAAATAAACACTAACTTTTTAAAAACAGTTGACCCCGGTGGAGAAGTACGCGATGCGCGTGGTGGAGAGCAGCGAGTCCGCGAGCGCGGCCGAGCGCGCCGCCCTCGAGCACATGCGGCGCCAGCTGCACGACTGGGAGCACGCGCGCCGGCGCCTGCGCGACGGGGACGCCACGCCTCCGCCCGCGCCCGCGCCCGCCGCCGCCGAGCCCTCGCTCACGTACTGCCGCGCCGACGCGCGCGCCCAGGTGCGTGCCCGCCGCCGCCGCGCCGCGCCCGCGCCGCCGTCGCCGCCGCCGTCGCCGCCCGCGCCCGCGCCCGGCCGCAGCACGCGCTCGCGCGGCACGGTGCACATCAACCTGTGGACGCTGGACGCGGCGGAGGGCGGGCGCCGCCGCCTGCGCGACGCCACCCTCGACGCGTGGCTCTCCAGCGGGCCGCGCCGACACTCTAACAATAAATGATTGCGACCCGCCTCCCGCGTTTTATATTCCTGACGTTCGCCGGTCGCCGCCCGGTCCGTCCGTGAATGCTTGAGCCGGGCCCGCGCGGCCGGCGAACGTCAGGGATGCGGCGCCGCAAGCATTTACGGACGACCCGGCCGCGACCGCCCCCGCCCCCCTCCCGCCCCGCGACCTCTCGCGGCGACCGAACCGACCTCTCTTTCCTTTGAAACGAAACGTCCGATACGCTGTTGCCATCCCGAAAGAGACTACGTTCGCGTCGCCGGCGTTTGGATCGAAAAACTAATTAGTTTCGAGCGAGACTGGTTATGAAAATAACATCTTATGTTATGAAATAATGCTCTAGTCGATTTAAATATAAGTACCTTTATAAATTATTGAAATGACTAATCCTGCCCGAATCTAAACATGACAAATGATCGAAATATATTTATGGTCACGATTTGAATACGTTAACCAGTTGAATTCTGTTCGATAGCCAGACTGAATAAATTTCGATCTTTCGTTAAGATACAAATAATTTTATTACAGAAATCTTATATTCTAACAAAAAATGGACCTAATCTGATTACTCGTGTGTGTAGCCGATAGTTTGTCGGAGTTTGTCACCAAGAACCAGAGTTTGTCGGTCTTGCGTTTAGGAGATATGTGAGGATACGCTGTGGAGACCTTTCTACCTGGATCTTGAGAACGGAAGGTCGTAGCGATAATCTGATTAGTTATATCCATAGTCGGTAGTTCGACCGAGTTTGTCGCCAAATACCAGAGTTTGTCAGTCTTGCGTTTAGGAGATATGTGAGATTTTCGCTACGACCTTCCGTTCTCGAGATCCAGGTAGAAATATCTCTACAGCATATCCCCACATATCTTCTAAACGTAAGATTGACAAACTCTGATTTTTGGTGACAAACTCCGACAAACTAATGGCTACACACTCGAGTTATCAGATTTTTGCTACGACTTTCCGTTCTCAAGATCCAGGTAGAAAGGTCTCCACAGCGTATCCTCACATATCTCCTAAACGCAAGACCGACAAACTCTGGTTCTTGGTGACAAACTCCGACAAACTACCGGCTACACACACGAGTAATCAGATTTCTGTTACGACCTTCCGTTTTCGAGATCTGTGTGGCTCAGCTGTAGAGACGTCTCTACAGCTGCGCCACACGTATCTCCTAAACGCTAGACCGACAAACTCTGGTTTTTGTGCGACAAACTCCGACAAACTAACGGCTATACATACAAGTAATCAGATTTTCGCTACGACCTTCCGTTTTCGAGATCTGTGTGGCGCAGCTGTAGAGACGTCTCTACAGCTGAGCCATATGTATCTCCTAAACGGAAGACCGACAAACTCTGGTTTTTGGCGACAAACTCCGACAAACTATAGACTTCATCATGGCATAGTCAAAAAGTCAGATTTCCAATTTTTTTTTGTGGCGCAGCTGTAGTCCGTACTTCATAAAGAAGCATTGACAATTAACATCAGCACCATAGGACCACACATGATCGTAGACTTGAGACTGCACATAACAATAAAATTAATGTAAATTAGGGCTCAAAATTGGAAATCGTTAAGTTTTTTTTATAGTAGGCCTATATAGACCATTGGTTGCCAACATTTTCTTTTGACCAGTCGGTCTAGCATTTGGATTACGACAATGGGTACATTCTAGCAGGCTAATCGCTAGGTCACCGAGCGCCATAGAGTGGATTTTAACCATGCAAAGTAAAATAATAATTACAATCCATGGTTAAAACTCTCTCTCGATGACTTAACGATTGGTCTGTTGGAATGCACTCGATATTTCGTAGTCACTTTTCTAGCGCTAACGCTGACTAATCAGTGTGGTACGAGCGGGACGGACACCGCTGTCGGTCCCGCCCCGCGCACTCCGCGCTTTAGGTATGGAGCTACAAGTAGCCGGCGGGCGGGAACAATTTCATACGTCAGAGAAAATAAGAGCTACACGATAGAAAGAGAGGCAACCATATCGTGAATATAATAAAGGAGCGCTGTGCGACCTGAATTGCACTTTATTGTGTCTGAGCAAGAGTCGATTTATTTAAATGAATTTACGGAATACATCTTCTATACTTGTACTATTATGTATTCTATGGTCCCGCTCGCACCACACTGATTTGGGTCCGCCCGTTCACATGAAGAGTGTCGACGAATAGAGAGACTTAGAGCTAGACCAACGGAGACCTCACGTCTTGGTATCGTTGTTAGCAGAGACCACTACGTACAAGATAAATAAACCGAGTCGAACCATTGGTCTCGATTGTCTGTGACTTGCGAACTTCCAATCATAGCGTCAAGTCAAATTATAATATTGTGAGTTATTGTCCTATCGTAGGTGGAACGTTTCCGCGTGTAAAGCTCAGTTGCGACTCCGCGCGGCCATATTGAATTACATCACCATTACAAACACTTAGCTTTATGTATCGATCATTCATCTCATCACATCATCGAAAGTTTCCGAGATCGATCGTTCGTGACATCGAAAACCTATGAAATAAGAACGTTTCTGAGATCGAAGCGTCAGCAAATCAAGATGATTCTACGCTAGACGAGAGAAGCACGAGGGCGCCTCGAGCGTTTTGTTCGTTTGTGCTCGTCGGAGGTTCGTTGTGTAAGTCCACGCTCGGCGACGCGCAGCGACTGCTCGTGCTCGGCTCGTCTAGTGGAGACGCGCCTTAAGGTCCACATCGAAGCATCGGTCAACAACGAGTGTAATATCGTGACTGCTTCGGTGTTCGAGTGGCTTGTACACTGCCTGGTTTTATAATGTCCCGGGTTCGATCCCCGGCTGGGATAATTTTGAAAAGCAACCAACGCATGCATCCCATCAAACAGATTTTAATATTCTTTGTACAAGATGTCACGCAAGTGCGTCAGAATCATTTTATTTGTTTGATACGGTGTGTCGGTTGATTGCGATATATCAACGCCACACTCCGATCGCCACGTCGTCGCACAAACGTGCCGGACTACAGCTGCGCCACAAAAAAAAAGTTGGAAATCTGACTTTTTGACTATGCCATGATGAAGTCGCTAATTTGTCGGAATTTGTCGCACAAAAACCAGAATTTGTCGGTCTTGCGTTTAGGAGATACGTGTGGCCCAGCTGTAGAGACGTCTCTACAGCTGCGCCACACAGATCTCGAAAACGGAAGGTCGTAGCGAAAATCTGATGACTCGTGTGTGCAGCCGTTAATTTGTCGAAATTTGTCGCACAAAAACCAGAGTTTGTCGGTCTTGCGTTTAGGAGATCTGTGTGGCGCAGCTGTAGAGACGTCTCTACAGCTGAGCCACACAGATCTCGAAAACGGAAGGTCGTAGCGAAAATCTGATTACTTGTGTGTGCAGCCGTTAATTTGTCGGAATTTGTCGCACAAAAACCAGATTTTGTCGGTCTTGCGTTTAAGAGATATGTGTGGATATGCTGTGGAGACTTTTCTACCTGGATCTTGAGAAAGAAAGGTCGTAGCGAAAATCTGATAACTCGAGTGTGTAGCCGTTAGTTTGTCGGAATTTGTCACCAAGAATTAGAGTTTGTCGATCTTGCGTTTAAGAGATATGTGAGGATACGCTGTGGAGACCTTTTTACCTGGATCTCGAGAACGAAAGGTCGGAAGCGTATCCTCACATATCTCCTAAACGCAAGATCGACAAACTCTGATTCTTGGTGACAAATTTCGACAAACTAACGGCTACACACTCGAGTTATCAGATTTTCGCTACGACCTTCCTTTCTCAAGATCCAGGTAGAAAAGTCTCAACAGCGTATCCTCACATATCTCTTAAACGCAAGACCGACAAAATCTGGTTTTTGTGCGACAAATTCCGACAAATTAACGGCTGCACACACAAGTAATCAGATTTTCGCTACGACCTTCCGTTTTCGAGATCTGTGTGGCTCAGCTGTAGAGACGTCTCTACAGCTGCGCCACTCAGATCTCCTAAACGCAAGACCGACAAACTCTGGTTTTTGTGCGACAAATTCCGACAAATTAACGGCTGCACACACGAGTAATCAGATTTTCGCTACGACCTTCCGTTTTCGAGATCTGTGTGGCGCAGCTGTAGAGACGTCTCTACAGCTGGACCACACGTATCTCCTAAACGCAAGATCGACAAATTCTGGTTTTTGTGCGACAAATTCCGACAAATTAGCGACTTTATCATGGCATAGTCAAAAAGTCAGATTTCCAACTTTTTTTTTGTGGCGCAGCTGTAGTCCGGCACGTGTCGCACAAATGCCAACTTAGTTTCAAACACCAGATTCTACAAATACCATATTCCAATGCCAATGTAAAAGAGTAAAAGTATGTACCAGGGGGTCAAGTCTACTAATGTTTTCGTTAAAATCGTAGTTCAATGGTGTTTGTATGGCAATGCTTTTTGACACGGTTCTTGTTTCTTAAACCCAAAACTGAAACACATTGTGTTTCTTAGACCTAAAACGGAAACGTTATTGTGTCTTGATTTTGGGTTTAAGAAACAAGAACTGTGTCATAAAGTATTACCATTAGAACACCATTGAACTACGATTTTAACTAAAACATTAGCAGGCTTGACCCCCAAGCCACGATCACATGGAGAAGGTTAATTTTTATGATATTCAAAAAACTTCGTTTTAAACTCAGTTGGCATTTCTAGAATCTGGCATTTGTCGATTAAATGATGTTAGGTATGAGCCGACCCAAAAGACCCGACCGCGCCGTGCGGGGACAATCTGTCGCCCCGACACTCGGGGGCGGTGGCCCGCCTGCGTACTCGCCGTCAATGCAAATGCGAACAGTATGCTAGCTATACATACAGCTAGCGTATAGTACGCACTTGCATTCATGGTGCTGTTATGATGATATACATATTCAGAATCAAATACAGAGGAAGCACATTGAACTTAATATCCGACATGTAAAAATAATAACTTTGGACAATCTTACAAGTTGTTTTAGGTTTACATACATACTCAAATGAGAATACGTACTATGCGGATAATAATCCAAAAACAATAAGCGGAGTATAGTATTAAAGAGACAAACTAGACAGTGATAAACAAGATACTTTTTCGATTCAAATAAAGCTAAAATGATTGTACAAGAGTATGTTTGACACACGTCGCGTCGCTCGCAATCCGAAAGAACCACTGACATGTAAACATTTTTTTCTTATTAACTGGACCGACTGTCTGTATGATTTGACAGCAAAGTTCTTGTGCCTATTTGAAACGCCACTAGCGTGAGTCTAAAGAACTAATTTTGACGTGTACAATGAAAATGGTTGCTGTGATGGTCTCTCCAGACTTCAGACTTTAGTACCATGTCCCTCACGCTATGCTCACGCATACAGTGCCAAAATGGCGGAAATCAAATAGGCACAAGAGCAGTTTGACAGCAGCCAGTCCAGTGTAAATATATATGCAGGAGCAGGTCAGTGGAAAGAACATTTTTGAAGTGAAAACTTCTTTAGCGGCGTTGTGCGTTTTTTGTATGGGGAAAAAATGCTAAACTCGCGTCAGTAAGAATCACGTGGCTGATCGAAAATGCGTAAGACGGATGTGATGGATGGAGAGTAGACAGCTGGCGGCAGAAGTATCCTCCTCTTTCTACGGGATGCGTTGAAAATGGCGGCGCGTCATTTTAAGACGCAAACACTTGTGTCACCAGCAACGCGCTAATTTTGAAAATGGAACTAATAGCAACGATCTCTTCGGTGAAATCATAGACTTATTTATATACTTTGTGACTATAAGTTTAAATCGTAGAGTAGAATGCGTGCATGTAGAAAATAAAAAGGCCACTGGCGCGAAATCTTTAGAATTTTTCTCTAATTACAAACTGATTGAATTGTGTGACTGTATAGTAATAGGAAGGAAATAATTTTAATTTAAATTTCAAAATATCAAAAATGCACAACGTTAATATTCAAGTTTTCACTTCTGCCAGCACTCCCGGAGTGCCAACCAATTTTTTTTAAATGATATTTTGATGGTGAAAATTACTCGAGCGTTTCGTGTTGCCAGAGTTAAATGAGTGTCTCACAAAAGTAGTTTCGGACGCTTCGGTGCATTTAAATCTATCACTTTCGGGAGCCGGGACTCACGAACGATATAGTGCGTGCAACAATGATTTCAGCTTCGTTCTAAAGGCAATAAGATAAAGCGTTTTCGAGTTTACGGTTCTATTTTAGAAACTTAATTCTCTCGTACTTCACTCTCAGGTATGGGTGAGCGAAACCGGAGCCGACGAAAGGATGCCGGTGAGTACCCGCCGATCCGTCACGTTCGTCCGGCGACGTTTCCGTCCTCGCTAACTCGGTCGCTCCGCTCGCAGATGTGGTGCCCCCCCACGCCGCCCTCCGGCGACGGCGACGTGTACTGCGAGCGCTGGGCCCGCGCCCTCTACCGGCGCGGGGCGGCGCCCGACCACCTGCTGCCGCCCGCGCCGCGCCGCGAGCCGCGCGCGCCCCGCGAGCCGCGCCGCCCGCGCCAGGCGCCGCGCCCGCCCCACGCGCCTCCCTCGCTGTTCGAGCGCGCCGGGCCCCGGCCGCGCCCGCGCCCCCGCGCGCCCCACGCGGCCGCGCCGCACGCGCCGCCCGCGCACCCCCCGCCCGAGTGGGCCGCCGCCGAGGACGCCGCCCTCCGGCGCGCGCTGCGCCTGCAGCGCCTGCCGCCCGACCCGCCCGCCGCGCTCGCGCCCAACTGGGACTGGGCCGCCGAGCTCGTGCACGAGGCGGGCTCGGGCGCGCGCGCGCACCGCTCGCCGCGCGCCTGCCGCGACCGCCACGACGCGCTCGCCGACCCCGAGCGCGCGCGCCGCAAGCACCGGCGCGCCGCCGCCCGCCGCCGCCCCGACGACGACGCGCCGCGCCCGCCGCTCGCGCGCCTCGACGCCATGCGCGACGCCGCCGAGCGCCGCCGCGCCGCGCCCAAGCGCCGCCTCGACCCGCCGCAGGCCAACCCCAAGCACGCGGCGCTGCTGGCCGACCACGCCGTCGACTACGACGCGCCGCCCACGCCCATGGAGGTCGCCTCGCGCCGCGCCGACCGCATCGCCAAGGAGAAGTCCAAGGCGGGCGCCGCGCCGGCCGCGCCCGCGCCCGCGCCCGCCGCGCCGCCGCCCGCGCAGCCGCCCCAGCGCGTCGTGGTGGCGGCCAAGCAGGACGCGGCGCGCCGCCCCCGCGCGCCCGCCCCCGCCGCCGCGCCCGCGCCCGCGCCCGCCGCCGCCGACGCGCCGCGCGTCACCGCGCCGCCGGCCACGCCCGTCGTCTCGGCCGCACCCACCCAACTCCTCTATCGGCAACAGACGCTTGCGGCGCGACATCACCTCAAAATTCTACATCATGCGGCGGCCACTCAAGCTCAGGTAACTTAACGAGTTCGTGATACCTACCTAATACGATGCTTTCATATTAAGCCTATTAAGTTTTGTCGGTCTCTATTTACAAAATTAACCCCTTCCTGAGAGACCCCGACGACGAAAACTGCCGCTAATGATTGTTGGGAAAACGGCCTTTCACATTTAAGGCATGTACCGTACGCAAGCATATACAACGAGCGAACCGTGAATGCACGTTTATAATACTTACTTTACTTTTTGGAATGCACACTGCGTGCGTCCAGTTGTTATTAGTATGTTCGCCAACGAATAAACATGTTTATAATTCGTTCGCGAACATGTTGTATGTAGCGAAAACATTAAACATGACAGAAGAAAACGTTGACGATAAATGAATACCGTAGAGCGTAGACTGATTGTCGACAAGTAGTAGGTCCGCGTCTTACCTTCACAACAATATTTAAAATAAAGTATATTTAATAGGGTTATTGGGGTATTTTGGGTATCAAAAATACTGAATATAGCGTACTGAAATACTAAGTGGGCGACGGGCGGGCTGAGGGCGACTACAAATATTGAAAACGCTGTTTTTGTATGCACAGGTGCGGGGCTCGCAGCCGGGCGCGGGCGGGGCGGGGGCGGGCGCGGGCGAGGGCGGCGCGCCGGCGCTGCGCACGCTGCAGCTGCAGCAGCTGGCGCTGCGCCGCGCGCCGCCGCCCGCGCCGCGCCTGCTGGCCGCCGCCGCGCGCCCGCACCACGTGCTGCTCACGCACATCGCGCCCGCCGCGCCCCCCCAGCAGCCCCAGCCCCGACCCCCTGACCCTAGACAATAAACTATTTTAATACGATGCCTTCTTTTATTTTTTCGCTACGTTGTCCTCCCCTACATGAGTAGAGTAAAATTATGTTGATGCCACACCACACCCCGGACACTCCGCACGAGCGCTCCGTTATAATTAGATGTCAGATGATGTATTTGTATTTGACGCAACTATGTGTCTAACGCTGTTACACATGGAAAGTTTCTTGCACGCAAGTGGCAAGAAATTGAATGCAAAACTTGAAAGGCAAAACTTGTAAGAGGCGAGGCTTGAAGCATCTGTTTACACTAGGCAACTCAATTATTGCCAAGAAAAAATCCCTTCGTCGCATAATGTACAATACGCAAAATGTACATCTGTTGCAAAATGTAGATACAATACGCAAAATGAACATACAAGAAACTTTCCTTGTGTAACAGCGTCTTAGTCTAGGGCTACCGTGCAGTTTGTACTAATATGAATATAAGATTCTTGGTACTGAACAAGAACCTTATAAGATTCTTGGTACTGAATGAGCGGCGTTCAATTCATATTTTTTGTATAAAATTATTATAAATTAAAACGGGTGGTAGGAAAATATAGACGATTCAAAAGTACTTAGTTTATTTGAATAAAGCTTATTTGACTTTTAAAGTTACAACACCATTGCTTTGAATATAAAAAAAAGTGTCAACAATTTTTTTTATCTTACTCTATGGTGTCGACAACTTTGTCAGTTGACAAAGGTTGACAAACATGACTAAACGAGAACACGATTCGGCACACGAACTAGCAAGGGGCGGAGAATGTCCTTTTTGTACGGTAGTACTTATATCTATTCTGTGACATAACACATGAAGTTCGTAAAAATAAAAGTTATCGTTTAAGTACATAAAATTATTTAATTATAATGTAAGTACTGAGAATGAAATCTATCCTATACGTCATCGACGAAACGAGTCTCAGGGGCGCGGTCGTAGTGCACGGTGACCAGCCGCAGCGCGCGCAGCAGCCGCGCGACCGGCTCCACGGCGTCGGCGGCCGCGAGCGCGAGCGGCCTGAGTGCCGAGCGCACGGCGCGCGCCACGTTCGCCGCGAACACGAGCGGTGGCTGCACGCACGCGTTGAACACCAGCGCCAGCGCCGGCTTCAGCGCGTAGTCCGACGCCGTCTGTACCATGCCTGTCACCAGATCGCGCACTGCCATCAGCGCGCATCTGAATATAGTAGATCCCACATTGTGAATACGACAACAAAAAAAAAATAAAAGAATAATCAGTGTGTTCAAAAATACATTCAGAATTGCCCAATGTGTTCTTGAACATAGGTAGGTAGGTAGAATATTAAGGCTCCGTTATGCGGAATCACTTGTCTCTGTCTTTTTCTTTACGTGTAAATAGTACGGAAAATAACCTCACTTCTGTACTTATGCGATGTTTTTCGTTTTCATCATTATTTTTAGTATTATTATCTTTCTTGAAAAAAAGTCATTGGAGCAACTACACAGTATCTACGTTAAAGTGTAGGTACTTTGATCATATTTGATGTAGAATTCAATGCCAATTTGCCTATCACCCTTAACATCTCTGACCGCCAATGGGGTTGGCAACGCAAAGCTAATTGTAGATGTCGCTGCGTACGCTTGTTCCTAAGACAGTAGACGTTCAGAACAAAATGTATGGGAAAATAGGTATTTATTTTGTGGTATTTCTTAATCGAAAAAGAGCCATTGACCCAAAATGGACATAAAAGACTATTCTACAATGCAAATGCTGAAATTAAGACGTTTTTATTCTTTTAGAATTTATCCATTTTTTCTATATCCAGATTTTTCGGAAATTTGTATGTGCCAACACAGAATTTAATCATTTCAAAGCTTTAAAAACGATTTTTTAAAGTAAATGTCCTTTGTTTTCATAGCTCTCGTGGAATAAGCGTACGCAGCGCCATTTTGACAGTTGCCTTCCCCATTGCGGATTTTTGTCATTTGTGGCGAGAAGGTAGTCGATATGGTAGGTAAGGTACCTCTCGAGCGTGATGAGTAGCGCAATGGGCGGCGCGAGCAGCAGGTGTGCGGCGGCGGGCAGCGGCGCGAAGGCGGCGGAGGCGGCGCGCGCGCCCTTCCGCGCCCAGCGCTCGCACGCCGTCACGCGGCCCGCCTCGCTCGTCGCCAGGTACGCGCCGCCCGCGCCCTGCTCGAAATAGTACACCTCCACGCGCTCCGGACCTGATGCACAGTGTTCACCGACATTTCAAATTATTGCGTATTGACTGACATAGACCGAGCATCACCACCGCATTGGAGCAGCGTGGTAGGTTATCTTAATATGGCCCATGTTTAGGCCATTTAGTATAATTTAATTTCGCGCGCGTTTTTCATTATGTGGATCCTTATATTCCTTCCTTTTCCCACTCACCTACGCCGAGTGAAAGAAAAAAGGTGCACCTGATTCGCGCGACAGTGGCGCCAGAATTGTCCTAATTCGACGATTCGAGAAGACTGCAACGACTTGCAAATTCGCAATGTCACGCTTTTGTGTCTCCGCATAAAATAATGTTTAAAAACTAATTTATACCGCTGTCCGGTGGTATTAGTGTGTGTATTAGTGCAACCAGTGAATTGAGAAGAGTGAGAACTGCTTTGTGCCGGCCGGCAGCAGCAATTAAACGACTTCTGCCATCCGAGGTGTTGTGGGTGAAAGACAGTGTAAACCGCTGGGCGAGCTGGTGACAATCAAGCCTTCGGTGAGTCCTTCTCTGCACCTACCTAGTTCCACATCAATTTGATTCTCTCCGCTAAACTACAGTCCACTTAAACCGCCACACCAGCCCATTCTCCTTAACTTTAAGTATGAAATGTTAGGAGGATATTTATTTTATAGTGATGCTGATGATGATAATATTAAAAAAAGAAGTTTAAAACTAAAACCCGACTACGGAAAAATCGTGCTATAAAAAGGACGAAACAAGAAAATATTCGAGTCCAAAATTCATTAAAAAGGATAACCGTAGTCGCATGCCACTTTGTCCTAGACACGCACGACACGAACAACAGGCTGGAGGTGGCATGCGACTACGGTTATCCTTTTTAATGAATTTTGGACTCAAATATTTTCTTGTTCCGTCCTTATTAGAGCACGATTTTTCCGTAGTCAGGTTTTAGTTTTTTAAACTTCTTTTTTATTTTAAATATTTTGGGGTTGTAAATCTAGGAAAGCAAGCAAAGCCACGGGCAAAAGCTATGTTCGTATTTGAAAAGTGGTCATTAAGCCCTTTCATTTGGTACCCAACACGGCATCATTAAAAATATTTTTTTAGTTCATGACTTTCTAAGTCTTCTAGAGGGCGTCCTATTCGATTTAATGTAACGTCACATAGCCTATGTTCATTGGACGATTAAGAGCGTGCAGTCTGCACACTAGCGCCGCCATTGGAAATAAAATCATAGTGCTTAAATAAGAAAGAAATTATGAATTATCTCTCTGGAGTGCACTCCGAACAAGTTTTGCGGTACTTTTTATCACTTAAGCAATATTTTCTAGCCTTTTGTTTAGTTATATGGACTTTTATTGCGAAAAGTGGCCACTTTTAACAATAAAAGTCAATTAAACTAAACGACAGGCAAAAAAATATTGCTTAAGTGATAAAAAGTACCGCAAAGCTTGTTCGGAGTGCACTCCAGAGAGATAATTTTCAAATTTGTCTTTATTTAAGCACTATGATTTTTTTCTAATGGCGGCGCTAGTGTGCAGACTGCGCAGCCTTAAGACACTTCTAACGATACCTCATTTCTCAAATTATATTAAGTAGTTTAGAAGTTACGAAGGAATAGATGAATTTACATACATACTCACTATACATTCAGGTCAAAATCATATACCCTCCGTTTTGGCTTCGCCGTAGTCGGGTTAATAATGCACTGACAGAATGCTGGCTGTACTCCCTAATGAGTAGGTACACAAACTGATAAACTCACCATTGTCACTTATATCCAATTTGTCAGTATTGATATTATTTAAAATTCTCCAAGATTTTTGTATCTTCTGAAATATAAACATTCAAATTTACATTGCCTACTGTAGACTGACTGGTTACTTACTGTATATATTTTTTATATTTATATTAATCATTTATTGGGAAATTCGACAGCTTTTTTTGCTACAAACTTAAAATTACACTTAGCCATTCTATAGGCAAACTGTTTATTTAGTAATAAGTAGGTAACCTGAAAAGCTTGAGCATCACCAGCGGCGCCGGCGTCGGGCGGGGCGTCAACGTAGCCATCCTCACCGATGACTCCCGCGCCTTCCCTGTAACAAATAATAAAAACAACAATTAGGTAAGTAGATGGCCTTAACCATGTTCTAGGCAAATAAACTGTTATTTCGCGTGGACTCTTGATCATAGTCATAGTCATCCTACTAATAAAATAAAAAACCGGTCAAGAGCGAGTCGGACTCGCGCACGAGGGTTCCGTACCATCATATAAAATATAAATACACTGCTTCAGAGTAGAGGTCAGCGCCATCTCTTGACCGATAGTATGGTGGAACTAATGTAGTAGTATCGCAGTTTTAGGCCAGTGCCATCTCTTGACCGATAGTGGAGCTAATGTAATTTTGTTGATGTGTCTGAAAAAGTATGCTATCTACCTATCTTTAGATAAAACTATGCTTTAGATTCTAAAGCATAGTTTTAATTTTCCTGTTATCTTTACCATAAACTTCATTTTTGTCCCGCTCGCGTGTAAGAGAAACAGTTCAAATCAAAATTTCAAACGAAATTGACTTGTTCTACTGTTCTCTGAATGAATTCACAAAGACAGCTTTGTTTGTAATATGTTATCGTTGTGATGTATAATATCGTTGATTTGTATTATAATGTTATGAATAGCTTTATCTATTGCATTAGGGTAATACCTGTAATAATAGATTTGAGTGTATGAAATGAAGCATATTAGATCCTTGCCTCTAACATTGACCATAAACTGAAAATTTTATTATCTATGGAAAATTTCATTTCGCTTCTCGGCGGTAGATGGCGCTGTACGAATTTCCCATACAAAATTACACTATCGAATATTTATACGCGCGTTATTTTTATCGATAGCTGTTCGTGCTTAGGGTAGGTACAACTATCGAATAAAATAACGCCGAAAATGAGTTCTACCGCCGAAATGCATTATGGAAAATGTTACCAAGCATTTGACCTCTAAGTACTTACCTATGCATTTGCGCAAAGGAGGTTATTTTGAAGACAAATCGGGATTCTTGAAAATAAATTTAGTTTAAATTCAAATTTTTTTTTTTTAATTTGAAGTTAATGAATAATAAAGTAACAGATAAAATAAAACAATGTTACAGTTAGTTGAGGTTCCGAAAGTACTTCTTACTTGAGTTTTCGTAGCAAAAAGAATTCGGGAACCGCTGATCTACTAGTGTTCCGTACTTTGAACAAGTTGTGTATAGTATTAACGCTAGCACAAATCATTTTCCTTTATTTAATTCTAGTGATGCGCCGAATGTAGGTTTAACCGAATACGAATATTCGGCCGAACATTCGGCGCATCTCTATTTAATTCTTAATTTAAATCGAAACTGTATCGGCCTCAATAAATCCTGCGTAAAACGAGTCACAGCGCCTTACCATAGACAGTGCTGCCAACGTCAGAATAGAGAACTAACTATTCAAATTGGAATCGCGGCAGTGCGCTTGTGATAACCTCACCGTAATTCGTAAAATTCATAGAACCAAATCAAATCCCAAAATCGAACTGTGTAATCATTCAAAACATAGCCAGTGCACGTCTGGAGAGAATTTGTGATCCATCAGCAACCAGCGACCACTACTGGGGCCCCAGAAATAGGACACCAAGAAGTCACCAGGTACGTGGTCCATACAGACAGTTTTCCTCAACATAAGTTGTTGGTCCATTCGAACCTGGATCATAATTAAATTCAAAATTAGATTTGTGCTGGTTATTCATACTAAAAACTATTTTTCGATAGTTTACTTTGTTCAATAAGCGCGGGGACCTACCACCATTTTACAATCTTCATGCAGCACTTTTATGCAATTAGCGTTATTATTTTTCGATAATACCATTGCGTATAGTGACTTTACATCGTATATTTGCGATATACAACGATACATTTACTTAACAAGTGATAATTTTCAACTTAGTTTAATATTTTTCGTAGCCATTGCGCTAGGTAGGCGCCACGCAGTCGGCGGTCGCGATCATATCCGTTCCAATCTCAATAAGGCTAGTTACACACAAAATATTTATAGTGTTTATGCATTACGCACATGACATTATTTCTTATTTAATTAGTATTTTCGTACTAGTTATTTAATGTTCCACTTAGTATTACGTACTAAGATTTTGCGAACTATTTAGCAATTTTGTATTTTCGTACAAAACTAAAACTTTATTAGGTATTTAGTGGTTCCTGTATTTTCGTACAGTTCCCAATTTAGCGGTTCGTATTTTCGTACTTACCCATAGGTATATTTAGCAGTTCATGTATTTTCGTACTGAACTCACCCTTAAATATTTAGCATTACCTACCTATAAAGTGTTAATAATTAATTCAAGTCTGCGACTATCCTAATTACATACGGTACAAATTACCTACGCATATTTTACATTTTAACCTAACGTAACTAGCCTACGTAACATTCATTAAAACTTACTTACTTAAACTACATTTTACTTATACTTACACTACTACATTTACCTACCTAACTAAAATCATATATTGAAATAAACTATTTACAATTTAAAACTACGTTTTATCTTATTCTATAATGGAAGTTGAGCAATTAATTTTCGAGCGTGAACTCGCCCTTATACAGCGTTGCCAGAATGTTACTTTTGTAACATTTTGTGTTACTTTTGACCCTCTCATGTTACCTCCATGTTACACGTCTTAAAATGTTACTTTTACGTAACTTTTGAAACTTAATAAAAAACACTCAAATATTTTGTAGCAAATAAAAAATAATCGCAATAAGAGATATAACGCACCAAAAAAGGTAGTTTTTGTTCGTCGTATCGGCACATATGATTTTGAGCTGTCACCGTCCGTCGTCGGTCGTTTATTTGTTTTTTATTTCTCATTCTCACACTTGGAAAATGAGGAACATAGCAATAGCACGAACTCCGATCGAAGACAAAGTTTTTTTTTAATTAACTTTAACCAAATGAAAAGGTTGAATTCGAGTAATGCAGTTTTGTAAAGTGATTGGTTTGTTTGTTGTCGACTTGTGTGTGCTAACAATAATCGCATTAAAGTGCCGTAATAGAATAAGAGTCGATTTTTACATAAAATAAGAAAATGTTACTTTTCTCGTGAAAATGTTACTTTTTGAGCTGTCTTGTGTTACTTTTCACTATCGACCACTGGCAACACTATTAAAGCTTAATAATATCCAACGCATGGTAGATTGTATTGACAATGAAACAGAATTTCGAATTCGTACTAAGGAGTTGAATAACGTTAAGAAGACATTTTTCTCAGTGCAATTAAAGATTGAAAAATTATTAGCAAAAGAATCGAAGTTCGATAAGGATGAACAGTTAAAAGTCCGTAATTCCTTTGATACTTTATACTACCAAGTTCAAGTTGTGTTGGATAAAATGAAGGAAACTCAACGCAGACAAAGTGTCGCGAACACATGTCACAACCCTGTCATACCCACTGTACTGGCAGCGGCACAACAGCCGATTCGCATATTTGCTTACCCACAATTTCTTTACAAAATTTTGACGGTAAGTGACAGAATGGAATGCATATTACGATTTATTCAAATCTATTGTTCATGAAAACAAAACATTGACAAACGTCGAACGTTTTCGCTATTTGTTGTCGTCCTTAAGAGGTGAACCGTATAACCTTTTAAAAACTATTCAGATTACGGACAGTAATTACGAAGATGCTTTACAAATCTTATTAACCCGTTACGATAATAAGCGAATTATTGCAACCAAGCATTTAGATAAAATATTAGATCTCGAGCCAATGTCTTAGAAAAATATTGAACACGGTTTACGTAATATTATGAATACCTATGCCGAGAACTACTCTGCCCTAAGGGCCTTAGGTATTAATATCTCTGATTGGAGTTTTGTTCTTTTAAATATTTTATTACGTAAAATAACGCCAAATATTCGTAAGCGCTTCGAATTATCGTTAAATTCGCCTAATGAAATTCCGCATCTTTCCGAATTACTTGATTTCCTTGAAAGGGAATTGGCGGCAACAGAAATCATGTCGGCGACCGCGCGCTCCAGCGCCGCGGCCGGCCCTACGGCACCGTCCGCCTCGCGCCCGCACGCCTCTGCTGGCGGCTGGGCCGGCTCGACGGGACCTGCCTTTCCGTCGCGACTAGGGCTTGCAATTCGAATATTCGAATTATTCGAATATTCGCCTTATTTTGCTATTCGAATACTCAAGTCGGTGATATTCGAATATTCGAATATTTTCCACTTTTTTGGATTTAGGCAAAAGTCATTCATTAAATACCCGAATAGCTTTTGTAAGCATAGAATGAAGCTGTTGTTAACGTTCACTTTCTCGTTTATTTATTTGTTTACCTATGTTGTTTGTTTTTCCACAAATTGTAAACGATTTTAATCTAGCTTCCAATGAGTCAAAGTCTTGAAACTTAAAACAAAGGTCAGAACAGGAAGACAATGACATCTTATAGTGTCATTTGCGCTCGTTAGATTCGTCTTGACAAGTACAAGTGTGTGATTGTCTCAAATATTTTTTTTCTTTCTTTTGTTCATTTAATTCCTTTTTGGCTTTAGTGATCAGCTTGTCTTGCGACACGTAGGCCTTTTTCAGCTGTTTCCATTCTGTTCTCTCTCTTGCTTTTCACGATCAAAGTGTTACTTTAGTTTTCATAATATCATCTGCCCATCTTTTGGTTTGTCTTCCTCTTTTCCTTTTTCTTTCCCATGGTTGCCACTCTGTAATAATTTTGGTACATTTTTCCTTGCTTTCTCTTGCTATTTAACCCGTCCATTGCCATTTTAACAGTCTTATTTTCCTTATTATGTCTTTTACTTTCGTTTTTTTCTTCTTATTTCCTCTGATTTTTGACGGTCTTTCAGCGTATCACCTATTAAGCTTCTTTTCATTTTCTTTGGCATATTCTTAGCTTTAAATAGTGCTTTTGAGTCAGGGCCTATGTTTGACACTCTGTACTAAAACAATAAAAAATCATGGAGTTTGGGCTCGTTTGATTCGTCTTGGCAATAACTGTGTTTAGAAATAGTGTCCATGGATAGTGATGTAGCCAGAAGAAAACCAGGGAAACTCTGTAATAAAACAATACAAATCCGTCGAGTTTGGGCTCGTTTGATTCGTCTCGACAAGTACTCTGTTGGGAAAATAAATAGTGTCCAGGGTCTGATTATGAAGCCGGAAGAAAACCACAAAACTATGTAATAAAAACATGCAGCTCCATTTAGTTTGGGCCCGTTTGATTCGTCTTGTCTAGTACTCTGTTGGGAAATAGTGTCCAAGATCTGATGATGGAGCCGGAAGAAAACCATAGGAACTCTGTAATGAAACCATACAAATCCATCGAGTTTGGGCTCGTTTATAGAATAGAATAGAAAATATTTTATTAACATCACACACAGTATAACATTATACAAAGAGGCAAGTGACAAAGAGAAAAGAAAATAAATATATAAATATAAATACATAATAAACACTGAAATACAAACAATACGTGTGCTGCTAATGGGCCCTGTCTCAGCAAACTTAACTTCTGGGTCATTCGTTGATGGTAATAATGACCCAGAAGCACTGGTATTCTGACTCTGACTATATTCTGACTTCGTTTGATTCGTCTTGGCAATAACTCTGTTGAGAAATAGTGTCCAAGATCTGATGATGGAGCCTGAAGAAAATCACAGGAACTCTGTAATAAAACCATATATATGCATCGAGGGCTCGTTTGATTCGTCTCGACAAGTACTCTGTTGGGAAAATAGTGTCCAGTGTCTGATAATAAAGCCGGAAGAAAATCACGAAAAATATGTAATAAAACCATGCAGCTCCATTTATTTTGGGCTCGTTTGATTTGTCTTGACTAGTACTTTGACGAAAGATGATTTCCAGGGTCTGGTGATTGAGTCGGAAGAAGGCTACAAGAAGTTTCTAATAAAATCATACAACTCCATTGAGTTTGGGCTCGTTTGATTTGTATTGACAAGTAATCTGTTGGGAAATAGTATCCAAGATCTAGTGATGAAGCCGAAAGAAGGGTACAGGATCTCTATAATAATACCATACAACCCCATCAAGTTTGGGCTCGTTTGATTCGTTTTGACATCTATTCTGATGGGAGATAGTACTAGACCCTGGTCTGATAATGAAGCCGGAAAAAGCCCGAGAAAAAACACAGATACAAGACTAAAAAACAAAAAATAAAGATTTACTGACAATCAAACCAAAAACATAGTTTTAAAATGAACTAAAAAGTATCAAAATTGAACTCAAAACATGCCCTTAATATTAACTAGAAAAACGAACTAATAATTATAAAATATTTTCCCCTTTAAAGATTTATAACTCTACAAAGAAGTTTTTAAACTAAAAACGTGGGGCGAAGGCAAAAAAAAAAATTGAGGATAATTTTTACACAATGCGTCCCATATATCCCATTAAACAAAGCATTTAACTTTGGTTTAACGTGCAAAAATAAGCAATATTTAATAATTACGACCATCTGTCTTATTTTACAGAATTATTCGAATAATATTCGAATATATTCGAATACCTCCTTAAAAATTTTCGAATATTCGAATATTGGATTTCATCGAATATTTGCACGCCCTAGTCGCGACACGCACAAGCCGCTCGTCGCGCACTATCTCGCACGCACTCAGATTAGATATGAGCGCCGATGGGTAAAAGGCCGGCGGCGGCGCGCCGACTTTTTTGGGTCGGCGGCGGCGGCGCCGTCGGCGGCGTGACCTCAAAATTGTATTTTTTATTTATTGATAGAAAATAATAAAAATACTTAGCTTATCCATCAGAAATACTTGCTTTTGTTAGAATTTAAAAAACACACATCATATTAGTAGCACTTCACCCACTGCTGGGCATAGCCTCCCCCAAAGATCTCCACAAATATCGGTCCTGCGCTGCTTCTTCCCACGACCTTAACCAGATCGTTGGTGCACCTTGTCGGGGCCTACCCACGGAGCGTCTTCCGGTGCGCGGTCGCCATTCAAGAAAATTTCCTCCCCAACGGCCCTCGATTCCTCTCACTCACATGAGTCTCGCTCACTGAGCAATCCTTCGAGTGATGTCGGTTACTTTAGTTCTCCTACGGATCTCCTCATGGGATCCCTTGTTTTCGCATAATGGTTTTATACCTAATTTGATTTGGCATAACGGATTTGGCATAATCTCATTTGTCATAATAATACTCTGGCATAATTGTTTTTTGGTATACTATTTATATTAGCATAATTATCTTTAAGACTAATTTGTTTTCACATAACGTTATTAGGCATATTGTCTATTCACCTAATATTATTTAGACATAAAAATCAAAAACAATATGAATAAATATTTTTACGCACTTATTTATTTTCATGCAAAATGGGTAGGTATTGTATTAAAATGCCAAAAACTCATAACACATACGACCTAAATATCGAGTCATTAAACACCTATTTTTAAAATACCGAAAATCCGTAATGTTGATATCCAATAGACCCGAACTTGAAATATCGATTATTAAATGACTGATGATAGTTTGAAACCCTGAAAGTTAAAATGCCGATAGTTAAAAATCCCGAAAGTCTAGATCTATTAGGTGCGACGACGACCGAGCGTAGCGAGCGAGGAGGAGGTAAGGTTCCATTGCGACCTACAAAACACGAGCCGAGCGAGCAAAGCGAGCGTGTCGCGGCAGCGGCCGGCGAAGTGCCAGAACCGACCTGCTGGCATGTAACCCTCAATTAACCTTCGGTTTTTCAAGTTTCGGAATTTTGTATTTTAGGTAAAATGTTCTTTTGTAATTTTAAACGTCGTTATTTTTTTGTGTATAAAAATATGCGTTAATAACATTATGCGTGTTTAAATTTATGCTAAAGAATATTATGCTTAAGCATGATTATGCTTAAAAAAATTATGCTTAAGCTGTTATGACTAAATAATATTATGCGTAAACATCATTCGGCGAAATCATATTATGCTATGACATATTATGCCTTAAAATTTTATGCAAATACATAGGGAACCTCTCCTCATTTCTGATTCGATCACGCCGAGCATGGCTCTCTCCATTGCGCGATAGGTGACCTTGAGCCTTCTACTGAGACCCATAAGTAAGCGACCACTTTTCACTGGTAACACACCCTGGTCATAGACTTCCGTCTTGAGACACTGAGGTAAGTTAGACGCGAAGCGTTTTCGAAGCTTTCCGAATGCTGCTCTTTCTTGAAGTTGGACTTACCTAACTGGACTGCCTGTCCTAGGTATACGTATTATTATTATTATTTAGAAGGGTGGACGCCAGCGAAGCCAGACGGGTGATCAGTCACCCTGGTCGGGACTATTTCACCCATTTCCCCAAATCCACAGAGGGGGAGGCGGGTTATCATTTACCCCACCGGCGTTGGACCCTCGAACCTACCTGTTCGCTTACAGTACCTACTGAGTTGACTTATCGTTAACTGCTTTAGATCCTCTTCCTTAAGCTTGTCCGCTCCAAAGAGCTCCCAGTGCAGTGATGCGTACATCGGGCATTCTGCCATGAAGTGGTAGCTTGTTTCTTCTCTTTCTTTGCATTGCGGGCAGATGGTATCCTCTGTCCGTTTAATCACAGACAGATGTCTGTTTAGTGGACAGTGTCCTGTCAGTACTCTTACAATCGTTCTTATATTTCTTCTGCTTCGTTTCAGCAACTCTCTAGTTTTCTTCTTGTCAACTGATTTGATGAAGATCTTAGACTGTCTACAGTCTTTTTTTTTTCATCCATCGTTGGTTGGTTTCTTTGTTTGTTCTAATTTCAATAATGTTCTTAGTGATTCTATGTGCGATTGGCAGCCTTGGTTCCTGAACCAAGGCTGCCAATCGCACATAGAATCACTTCACTAGATCACAATTGGCCCTGGCCAATGAAAGGTTCATCAGCCCCTGTCCTGGCTAGTTCATCGGCTTCCTCATTGCCTTTGTTACCTTCGTGTCCAGGTACCTAGGCAATTTCCACCTCAGCCAAGTTTGCAAGTTCCTGAATGCTTTGTTTGTATTCCTTCACCAAGGCTGAGGTAGTCTCTGTTCTGTTAAGGGCTTTGATGGCAGCTTGACTGTCGCTATATATTATTATTTTTCCTACGTTATGGTTGTTTATCTCACTTTTAATCATGTGCGCACACTACAGTATCGCAAATACTTCCGCCTGGAATACGCTGGCGTATCTGCCCAGATTGAAAGTAGCTCTTTTAGTGTTGGGTTTAGCTATGTATTCCCCAGCTCCGGATAGCTTAGTTGATTCTTTTCTTGACCCATCAGTGTAGCATACTGCGGTGCTATCCAGATCGTCCTGTTCTAGGTTCCAGTCTTCTCTAGATCTGATGCTTATTCTGTACTTTTTGTCGAATATCCTTTCCTTTTTTATTAGGTAGGTTTTTTATTAGGTCATTATTAACTAGTATCATAGAAAGGTTTTCTTCGTACTTCTTCCCTATTTCTGCGTGACCTTTGTCAGTGTGCCTTCCTATCCATAGGTTAGTGCTTTTCAGCTTAAACCATTTAAACTTAAACCAGGGAGTTGTTCTCATGGCTCCTGATACCATGATGCTAGCTAGTCTTTGTACTTTTGTGAGTTCTTTTCTGTTGTATTCTAGTTGTGCCTTATGCCACCATACTGGTGCTCCGTGGAGAATTCTCGGTAGGATGATTGCCCTATAGATCCATTGGATACGAACATAGGTATACGTAATGGTCACCAACTTCGAGTGTAGTGTACCCAACATGAACTGGAGAGGGTACATTCGACATGATTTTCGTCTTATCCATTCTAAGACCCACTCTTTGGGAGGCACTACGGAGATATTCGAGCATTGTGTTCAGGTCTTCCATATGCTCTCAGCCATAAGAACTATATCATTGGCAAAACGACGGTGTGTTAGGCACTGGCCACTGATGTTGATTCAGAGTCCAAGAGCTTAAAGATCTGCAGCACTGCCTAGGTTTCAATCGAATCAAAGGCTTTCTCATAGTCCACGAACGCCAAGTAATAGTTCAAAATTCCAACAGTAACTGTGTTTATTACACTTTAATTATAATGAAAGCAAAGACACTAATTTCATCTAAGTAGTTTTGTTTTAAAACGTCCACATTTTGTTCTTCTAATGTGTTCCTATCCTACCATAACAAGTATAACAACAAGCTCGTTCACACTGATTCATTAAATCTTTCCTATCGCTCGGCGCGCCGTTGCATCTTCGCGGCGGCTGCGGCGTGGGAAAATCGGCGGCGGCGGCGGCGCGCCGGCGCGGCGCTCATATCTAATTGGGAATGGTCAAGTAAACCCTGGCAAAGAATTCATGCAGATTTTGCAGGTCCATTTTTAGGTCATATGTGGTTATTAGTAGTTGATGCACATTCTAAGTGGCCTGAAGTTGTTAAAATGAACAAAACAACTGCAGAATAAACAATTAATTGTTTAAGAAGCATATTTGCGAGATTTGGACTGCCTTGTTCAGGCAGTCCAAATCTGGTGACAGATAATGGTCCTCAGTTCATTTCAGAGGAATTTCAACAATTTTGTGGTAGTAATAATATAAGACATATTTGTACAGCTCTATATCACCCAGCTAGTAATAGCCAAGCTGAACGTACAGTCCAAACGTTCAAAAGAGCTTTGTTAGCGAGTAAGTTTGATAATGATGGTAATTGTGATAAGAATTTTTTGTCATGGTTATTAAGTTATCGCACTGCTACACATGCTTCAACAGGCAAAGCACCGTGTGAATTAATGTTTGGAAGACCTTTGCGTACAAGGTTGTCACTTGTTAAGAACTCTGTTACTGTACCTAAGAAACAATTACTACCTAGTAAACAAATAAAAAGCTTTTTGCCTGGTGATATGGTGATGTGCAAGTGTCAATGTATAACAATAGTGATAAATGGTTGCAATGCAAGGGATAGTCGTAGAGCCGATAGTAAATGTAATGTATAAAGTAGCAACATATAAAGGAAATTTAACTAGGAATGTTACCTATTAGAAAGTCTTTAGATAAAAATATTTCAAATGAAACTCAGTGTAGCTTGTCAAAGCCGGAGGCAGATAATCTTGTTAATGTTGAATCTTTTATTGAACCAAGTCCAAGTAATATTGTAAATAGCTCGGCTGCAACCCCGACACCACCTGTAAATCCTGTAATCATGAAAGGTAGTTCTAGATGGCCCAAACCTAGAGAATTTTTAGATTTGTAGTTTGTTAAAGTTGTTAGTAAATTAAGACAGGAGGAGTGTCGCATACTTAATCTGTGACAGTAATGTCAGTCATCCTCCGTTAATTGAGCTCTCTGTTCTGTTCTGTGTTCCTACGCGCCCAAGCAGGTGCCATCGCAATATATGTAAGTTTATTGAATTGAAATAAATACCTATTATTAAATAACTCGGCTGTTTGTCTAATTTGCCCTTCCGCAATCTCCAAACACAATAGAACGAGATGCGACTCTACAGCCTTAATAAAATATTTTAGGGTTTTAGGAACTTCTACTATCCTAATTATTCACTTAGAAGACTCAAGAGTAGTCGCGGGAAAGACGCTAGTTTAAATAAAAAGTAGCGAAGTGTGTACGTGCACTGAAAATAGTTAACGCCCACTGCCTTTTTCTGTCTTTGTCATTTGTATGGGATTACGTGACAGAGAGCGCCCGATATTAACTTGTCTCCGTGGATAGAGTATAGTTATTAACTATGCTTATAACTAGTTGTTGAGGAAAACTGTCTGTATGGACCACGTACCTGGTGACTTCTTGGTGTCCTATTTCTGGGGCCCCAGTAGTGGTCGCTGGTTGCTGATGGATCACAAATTCTCTCCAGACGTGCACTGGCTATGTTTTGAATGATTACACAGTTCGATTTTGGGATTTGATTTGGTTCTATGAATTTTACGAATTACGGTGAGGTTATCACAAGCGCACTGCCGCGATTCCAATTTGAATATATGGTTGAGCGAAACGATGGCTGGTTCATGCGTCATGCTCGTGAACGGGTGCTGCCAGTGGGATCAATCTGTATGGCACTTCTTACTCAAAACATAAAATTAATAACTAATCCTTGTTTTGATTTCTCACTTTTTTTATTGCTAATGACTAAAATGATTATTTTGCTTTCGTAATATTTTTTCGTATTTTTTCGTCTATAGTTTTGTAAGTAAAGGCCTATGAAAAGCTTTTGGATATTAGTTTTCAATTCGGTGCCTTAGGATGGGTAGCCTAAGTATGTCATGCTCTCTTTAATCATTTCTGCGGTGGTGTCGTGTGGGGCGGGTCGTTACGTTCCCTCAAATATGGTTGAGCGAAGCGATGGCTGGTCCATGCGTCATGCTCGTGAACGGGTGCTGCCAGTGGGAATGGGTCTGCTTCTGAGTACCTATCTTAACGCATATTGAATTGTAAGAATTGCGTTTTTACTTTTTATGTCTTGCATCAAGTGTTTTTTTGGTTCGAGTAGCAGACAGAGTGATTTCTCAAATTCTCAACTAGTTGAAAGTTATTTACTCTCACATTTACCTATCTGAATGTAGTAGATATATTTAATTTTAACCTACCTACCCATTGTGTGCAAACTTTTGATAATTATTGTGATGGAAAATGACCTCACTTTAAACGTGGAGCTCATTTTTCAATGTTGACGACTCTGTATGAAATATACAGGGAGAAAAAAGCAGCCCTTGACGAGTTTCTTGCCGGTTCTTCTCGTTACAAGGTCTCCCGCTTAGGGTTTGCGAACCTATGGCGTAGCTTCTATGACATTCACAAGTGCTTGTAACAGCCTAGACTGAATAAATTATTTTGAATTTTGAATTTTTGAATAGTTAATTCTCTATTCTGACGTTGGCAGCACTGTCTATGGTAAGGCGCTGTGACTCGTTTTACGCAGGATTTATTGTGGCCGATATAGTTTCGATTTAAATTAAGAATTAAAGAAAGGCAAATGATTTGTGCTAGCGTTAATACTATACACAACTTGTTCAAAGTACGGAACATGCCGCCGACCTTAAAATATACATATTTTAATAAGAAAGAAACTAAGAATAAGTTACTAACCTAGCTTACATTACAACTAAGAAAGTAAACTAAAGTTGCCTACTCGAAGGGCAACGGACAGACCTTAACAACAGGTCGTTTAGCAAGAGTATTACCAATGCGTACAGTGACAACACGAGTAATACCATCCGCGCCTGGATGCAGTTGATGCACGCGAGCCAGGCGCCATCTCAGTGGCGGTAGTGTATTATCTACTAACACGACTACTGAACCCTCACGGAGGGGTGTGTGAGTGTGATCACGAAACCATTTACCTTTTTGTTGAAGTTGGTGGAGATAATCAACGCTCCAACGTTTCCAAAAATGTTGGACAGCTTGCTGCAAGACTTGCCAACGAACAAGGCGACTTGGATTATCGTCACTGAAGTTAAATTCAGGTAAAGAAGTCAATGGTTCCCCGATTAGGAAGTGTCCGGGTGTGATCGGTAATGGATCCGCAGGATCATTACTCTGAGCAAAAAGTGGCCTCGAGTTGAGGACTGCTTCTATTTGGCAGAGAAGCGTGTTAAATTCATCGTAAGATAGGGTGAGTTGACCTATAACACGGAAAAGATGCGTTTTCATACTTTTCACAGCTGCTTCGAAAATCCTTCCGAAATGAAAAGCATAGGGGGGGTTAAAATGCCAAGTAACGGCTAAATTGGTTAGCTGTTTATTGATAATGTTTTGATTATCTTCGTTCCGCAAGAAGTCATAAAGATTGGAAAGGTAACGATTGCATCCAACGAAGTTTCGACCACAGTCGGAGTAAATATCAGTGCAAAGGCCACGTCGTGATATAAATCGGCGCAATGCATTTAGAAAAGAATCGGTTGTTAAGTCTGGAACAAGTTCGAAGTGTGTCGCTTTCGTCGACATGCATACGAAGACACACACGTAGCATTTGAATACTTTCGCGTTACGAAATTTATTTGATTTTAGAAAAAAATGCCCAGCAAAATCGGTTGCAACGTGAAGAAACGGACGAAAGGCACGAACTCTCGCGGTCTCGCTCTAAGTATCCAGTATTTCTGGGCAAGTAAAAACTGTAACGTTTGCGGACCGACGTGCAAATTAGTCAGATGGTAAAAGTCGATTAAAAGATTGGTGAAATGATGTCGTTTGGGTAAAAGAATTTGATGCTTTGCATCATAAGGAACGTTAGCACGATTGATTCTGCCGCCGACCCTGAGAAGTCCGACGTCATCAAGAAACGGTTTAAGCTTTCTTAAACGTTTGGTACACACGTCGTCATTTTTGATACGCGCAATATCTTCCGCAAAGTTTTCTTGTTGAATAAGACCGATAACTCGGTTGAGAGCGAATTTAGTTTCGTGGACTGTAATTTGAGAAGATTCGTAAGTTTTCGACTTACGGCATTTATGGAAAAAGCGAAAACACAATGAAATAATGCGTAACATTTTAGATAAAGATAAAAATCTTTCGAATAATTGAATATCGGGTTGAACATTTGACACAAGTACATGCTTTCGACGCTCCTCGTCGGTCGAGATTATGTCAATGTCTACATTCGAAATAGGCCAATCAGATTCAGGTATTCTGAGCCAGTAGGGGCCGTCGAACCACTGTCGTTGGTCTAGTTCGGATGGGAGAACACCACGCGACGCAACGTCCGCGGGGTTGTCTGCAGAACGCACGTGACGCCACTGTGAGGCAGGCACGCGGTTGGTGGTCTCTGTGATACGATTAGAGACGTATGTACGCCACTCATGGGGAGGTGAGCGTAGCCAAGCTAGGATGATAGAAGAATCACTCCAAGCAAATACCTTGTCAATCGATAAGAATGTGCTGTAAGCACCGATAATTTTTTGTATAAGCTTCGAAAGAAGCATGGCCCCACAGAGCTCCAAACGAGGGAGACTGAGGCGTTTTAAAGGTGCAACCTTTGTTTTAGCAAGAAGAAGTGAAGTGTGAATAACACCGTCTGAGTCAACAACTCGTAGATAGATATACGCATGCAGCGTAGGCTTTTTCAGATGCGTCTGAAAAGCCATGAAGTTGTACATCATTAGTACATGGAAGTACGGGACGATACAATTTAATGTCTTGTAATTGTGGAAGTTCTGTTACAAATTTAAACCAAAGATCACGAATACCATCAGGAGGGCAATCATCCCAATCTGTACCAGAAAGCCATAAGAGTTGGATCAGATGTTTGGCAAACAAAGTTATAGGGCTCAAAAAACCCAAAGGATCGTATATTTTAGAAATTTCTGCAAGCATGATGCGTTTTGTGCATTTTGGGCGGGTGCCTCTGTCTGATAGGTGAAAGTATCCGATATAGGATTCCACTTTAATCCCAACACTTTGACTGAAGCGTCATTGTCAAGTGCTGAAAGAATAAGAGCATCATCTTGATTTGAAATGTCTTGATTTAAGGAAGATAAAAACTCAGGACTGTTGCTTGACCATTTGCGGAGTTCGAACGTACCCGCTTTGCAAATGTCAATAAGCTCGCGTTGAAGAGCAAGAGCGTTATCGAGACAGTCTGAGCCCGAGACGATATCATCTACGAAGACTTCATTTAGAAGCACTTGCGAAGCAAGTGGGAAGGAATCAGCTTCATCGACAGCTAACTGGCGAAGAGTGCGTAAGGCCAGAAATGGCGCAGAAGAAACGCCGAAGGTGACTGTGCACAGGCGGTATTCCAGAACGGGATCAAGGGGAGAGAATTGCCATAGGATTCTTTGAAAATTACGATGTTCTTGACAAATATCTATAAAACGATACATCATTTTGATATCTGCTGTGAAAACGATTTTATGAAGTCGAAATTTTAAAAGAACGTCTATAATATCTTGGTGCAATTTTTGTCCAATAAGAAGATTATCGTTGAGTGAACGCCCAGGAGTAGTTTTGCATGAGGCGTCAAACACCACTCTAGTTTTAGAGGTGACTGCTGACTTTTTCACCACGCAGTGATGAGGAATATAATACAAAGGCGTGTCACTGCTCGTAGGAGTAGGAACAGGTTCCATGTGTCCCAAGTCTACATACTCTTGCAGACACTGATTGTAATCCGCTCGTAAAGCTGGATCATGAGAAAGTCGTTTTTCTAATTTGTATAAACGTGAGAGCGCAATGTCTCGAGACTCACCTAAAGGAGGTGCATCCTTCTTGAAAGGAAGAGAAACTATGTATTTGCCGGTTTCGGCGCGCTTATGAGTTTCCACGAAAATGGACTCACAAAGGGCTTCGTCCTTAGTCAAGGGTTTTTCATCGTCAGGCACTGACTCGATGTCCCAAAACCGTTGTATGGTTTTGTCAAGTTGACTTGTACTAAGGTTCATACACACTAGAGGTGCGGAAAGACTATGAGAAATTTTACCGTTGAGAAGGTAACCAAATATACTATTTATTGCCACAGGAGTGCCCTGTGGGCCTTTGATATTGTCGTGAAGCAGAATGCTATCACTATAGTCTGATCCCAAAAGAAGTTCAACGGGACGGGCAGAACGCAGTTCTGGGTCCGCTAGAGGAAGATTTCTGAGATGCGAAATAAACTCGAAGGAATCAGGTATGTTCGGTAAATAACTCGTTATTTTAGGTAAAATAAGAGCTTCAATAAAAAGTCTAGGTGTCGGTTTGAAGTGAGGCGTAACTTCACATAAAACATAACCACGCGGCTGTTCACCCTTATCACCGATGCCCGTGATAGTAGCACTCATATGAGAATGATAACGTGGTAAACCGAGACGTTGGACACACGACTCACTAATGAGAGTGACCTTGATTCTGAGATGAGAGCCTTGGTCTACGAGGGCGCGAACTAGACGCGGAGTAAAGGGCTTAGAATCAGTGGGACGAACGTTAACTAACGCGGTGGTCAATAAAACCGTACAGTCATTTTTATTGGTAGGCCCAGAAACACTGAGCGTCGGTGGGGGCGCTGAGGGTTCCGCTACTGAGTGTAACTCAGGGGAAGAAATGGAACATTCCGTTTTTAAAGTAACATTTTGCACGGACACATCTTCATGTAATGAAGTGTGATGCCGCTGTAAGCAAATACGACAGTTATGACGTGATTTGCAGTCCTTAGTTTCATGACCAAGGAATAAACAATTGCTACAAACTTTGTTTTCAGTTATGAATTTAATACGCTCCGGTAAAGATAATTTTTGAAATTTATCGCATTTATTTAGTGGATGAGAATTATCTTTGCAATAAGCACATTTTATTTGCTTTAAATAATCAGCTGCAGTTGCTGCATGAAAGCTCATATTACGATTAAAATAAGACTCCTTATTATTATTACGATTTATATTATACTGCGCATCTGAGTTAGATATGAGCGCCGCGCCGGCGCGCCGCCGCCGCCGCCGATTTTCCCACGCCGCAGCCGCCGCGAAGATGCAACGGCGCGCCGAGCGATAGGAAAGATTTAATGAATCAGTGTGAACGAGCTTGTTGTTATACTTGTTATGGTAGGATAGGAACACATTAGAAGAACAAAATGTGGACGTTTTAAAACAAAACTACTTAGATGAAATTAGTGTCTTTGCTTTCATTATAATTAAAGTCTAATAAACACAGTTACTGTTGGAATTTTGAACTATTACTTGGCGTTCGTGGACTATGAGAAAGCCTTTGATTCGATTGAAACCTAGGCAGTGCTGCAGTCTCTCCAGAGGTGCCAAATGAACTACAGGTAGGAATATCGAGGTGTTGAGGTATTAGTACAGAATCAGAGCAGAAACCCCATCCAACTACAGCGAGGTGTGAGACAGTGAGAGGAGACGTTATTTCTCCGAAACTGTTCACAGCTGCGTTGGAGAAGATCTTTAAGCTCTTGCACTCTGAATCAACATCAGTGGCCAGTGCCTAACACACCGTCGTTTTGCCAATGATATAGTTCTTATGGCTGAGAGCATATGGAAGACCTGAACACAATGCTCGAATATCTCCGTAGTGCCTCCCAAAGAGTGGGTCTTAGAATGGATAAGACGAAAATCATGTCGAATGTACCCTCTCCAGTTCATGTTGGGTACACTACACTCGAAGTTGGTGACCATTACGTATACCTATGTTCGTATCCAATGGATCTATAGGGCAATCATCCTACCGAGAATTCTCCACGGAGCACCAGTATGGTGGCATAAGGCACAACTAGAATACAACAGAAAAGAACTCACAAAAGTACAAAGACTAGCTAGCATCATGGTATCAGGAGCCATGAGAACAACTCCCTGGTTTAAGTTTAAATGGTTTAAGCTGAAAAGCACTAACCTATGGATAGGAAGGCACACTGACAAAGGTCACGCAGAAATAGGGAAGAAGTACGAAGAAAACCTTTCTATGATACTAGTTAATAATGACCTAATAAAAAACCTACCTAATAAAAAAGGAAAGGATATTCGACAAAAAGTACAGAATAAGCATCAGATCTAGAGAAGACTGGAACCTAGAACAGGACGATCTGGATAGCACCGCAGTATGCTACACTGATGGGTCAAGAAAAGAATCAACTAAGCTATCCGGAGCTGGGGAATACATAGCTAAACCCAACACTAAAAGAGCTACTTTCAATCTGGGCAGATACGCCAGCGTATTCCAGGCGGAAGTATTTGCGATACTGTAGTGTGCGCACATGATTAAAAGTGAGATAAACAACCATAACGTAGGAAAAATAATAATATATAGCGACAGTCAAGCTGCCATCAAAGCCCTTAACAGAACAGAGACTACCTCAGCCTTGGTGAAGGAATACAAACAAAGCATTCAGGAACTTGCAAACTTGGCTGAGGTGGAAATTGCCTAGGTACCTGGACACGAAGGTAACAAAGGCAATGAGGAAGCCGATGAACTAGCCAGGACAGGGGCTGATGAACCTTTCATTGGCCAGGGCCAATTGTGATCTAGTGAAGTGATTCTATGTGCGATTGGCAGCCTTGGTTCAGGGCCAATCGCACATAGAATCACTAAGAACATTATTGAAATTAGAACAATCAAAGAAACCAACCAACGATGGATGAAAAAAAAAAGACTGTAGACAGTCTAAGATCTTCATCAAATCAGTTGACAAGAAGAAAACTAGAGAGTTGCTGAAACGAAGCAGAAGAAATATAAGAACGATTGTAAGAGTACTGACAGGACACTGTCCACTAAACAGACATCTGTCTGTGATTAAACGGACAGAGGATCCCATCTGCCCGCAATGCAAAGAAAGAGAAGAAACAAGCTACCACTTCATGGCAGAATGCCCGATGTACGCATCACTGCACTGGGAGCTCTTTGGAGCGGACAAGCTTAAGGAAGAGGATCTAAAGCAGTTAACGATAAGTCAACTCAGTAGGTACTGTAAGCGAACAGGTAGGTTCGAGGGTCCAACGCCGGTGGGGTAAATGATAACCCGCCTCCCCCTCTGTGGATTTGGGGAAATGGGTGAAATAGTCCCGACCAGGGTGACTGATCACCCGTCTGGCTTCGCTGGCGTCCACCCTTCTAAATAATAATAATAATACGTATACCTAGGACAGGCAGTCCAGTTAGGTAAGTCCAACTTCAAGAAAGAGCAGCATTCGGAAAGCTTCGAAAACGCTTCGCGTCTAACTTACCTCAGTGTCTCAAGACGGAAGTCTATGACCAGGGTGTGTTACCAGTGAAAAGTGGTCGCTTACTTATGGGTCTCAGTAGAAGGCTCAAGGTCACCTATCGCGCAATGGAGAGAGCCATGCTCGGCGTGATCGAATCAGAAATGAGGAGAGGTTCCCTATGTATTTGCATAAAATTTTAAGGCATAATATGTCATAGCATGATATGATTTCGCCGAATGATGTTTACGCATAATATTATTTAGTCATAACAGCTTAAGCATAATTTTTTTAAGCATAATCATGCTTAAGCATAATATTCTTTAGCATAAATTTAAACACGCATAATGTTATTAACGCATATTTTTATACACAAAAAAATAACGACGTTTAAAATTACAAAAGAACATTTTACCTAAAATACAAAATTCCGAAACTTGAAAAACCGAAGGTTAATTGAGGGTTACATGCCAGCAGGTCAGTTCTGGCACTTCGCCGGCCGCTGCCGCGACACGCTCGCTTTGCTCGCTCGGCTCGTGTATTGTAGGTCGCAATGGAACCTTACCTCCTCCTCGCTCGCTACGCTCGGTCGTCGTCGCACCTAATAGATCTAGACTTTCGGGATTTTTAACTATCGGCATTTTAACTTTCAGGGTTTCAAACTATCATCAGTCATTTAATAATCGCTATTTCAAGTTCGGGTCTATTGGATATCAACATTACGGATTTTCGGTATTTTAAAAATAGGTGTTTAATGACTCGATATTTAGGTCGTATGTGTTATGAGTTTTTGGCATTTTAATACAATACCTACCCATTTTGCATGAAAATAAATAAGTGCGTAAAAATATTTATTCATATTGTTTTTGATTTTTATGTCTAAATAATATTAGGTGAATAGACAATATGCCTAATAACGTTATGTGAAAACAAATTAGTCTTAATGATAATTATGCTAATATAAATAGTATACCAAAAAACAATTATGCCAGAGTATTATTATGACAAATGAGATTATGCCAAATCCGTTATGCCAAATCAAATTAGGTATAAAACCATTATGCGAAAACAAGGGATCCCATGAGGAGATCCGTAGGAGAACTAAAGTAACCGACATCACTCGAAGGATTGCTCAGTGAGCGAGACTCATGTGAGTGAGAGGAATCGAGGGCCGTTGGGGAGGAAATTTTCTTGAATGGCGACCGCGCACCGGAAGACGCTCCGTGGGTAGGCCCCGACAAGGTGCACCAACGATCTGGTTAAGGTCGTGGGAAGAAGCAGCGCAGGACCGATATTTGTGGAGATCTTTGGGGGAGGCTATGCCCAGCAGTGGGTGAAGTGCTACTAATATGATGTGTGTTTTTTAAATTCTAACAAAAGCAAGTATTTCTGATGGATAAACTAAGTCTTTTTATTATTTTCTATCAATAAATAAAAAATACAATTCTGAGGTCACGCCGCCGACGGCGCCGCCGCCGCCGACCCAAAAAAGTCGGCGCGCCGCCGCCGGCCTTTTACCCATCGGCGCTCATATCTATTCCCAATTATGCAAAGGTTATACGAATTAATAAACAACCTTCACAATTTTGTGTTATTTCTTCGATTTCCAAATTAATGTTAGGCCACCAAAATAAACCTTTAGCTAAAGCTTTCATTTTTAAAGTACCTAAATGTCCTACGTGTAACTCATTCAACAATTGTTCCCTTAACTTTTGTGGTATAACTGTCCTTCCTCTCCAAGTAATTACTCCTTTCACTAAGCACAATTCCTGTTCCTTTCCTTTATACGCTAAAAGTTGAGAGTCAATTGTTTTAGGCCAACCACTTTCTATATAACAATAAACTTTACTTAACAACGGATCACTAGAAGTAGCTTTGGCTATCACTTCATGAGTTATCGGTGGTATGTCTATGAATACATTATTTATAGTGGGCTGATTTAATTCAGAATCAATAATATCAGACTGTGACAACTCAATTGGCAATCTAGATGGAAAATCTGCACTAGCATTATGACACGATTTCCTATACTCTATTTTATAATTATAACTACACAATATTAACGCCCATCTTGTCATTCTATCAGCATAAATGTTACCAACTGATTTATTCGGGTGAAATAAAGATATAAGTGTTTTGTGATCAGTAACTAAAATAAAATAATTTCCTTTTAAATATAAATCAAACTTTTTAACTGCCCAATTTATTGATAATGCCTCTTTGTCTATTTGTGAGTATTTAATTTCAGTATTAGTCATAGTACGACTGAAAAATTAATAGTTCCTAAAAAACTCTTTAATTGTTTTACATCTTTAGGCGGTGGAGCTTCCACAACTGCCTTGATATGTTCTGGTGTTTTATGCATACCTTCCTTGTCAATAATGTGACCACAATATTCTAATTTATTTGACATAAGAATAATTTTATCTTTATTTATTTTTACATTTAATTCATTTAATTTTGACAACACTGTTTCTAAGGTTTGTAAATGAGAGGTTTCATCACAACTCGCTACTAATACCTATATCGTCTAAATATGTAAAAACATTAGGTATATTTCCAAAGCGTGAGTCCATAAACTCTTGCCAATCCAGCGGTGCTGGAGCCATGCCGAACATCACGAAATTAGGTCTAGTATCCCCAGAGGGTTATAAGAGTCATTAGATCCTGTGCCTCATTATCCATTTTTCTATTATGCCTTTCTTACATCTATTTTTGAAAACACGGACACTGGACTACTTTGGATACTATTAAGTTTTGCAAAAATATCTTCGATGACAGGTATTGCATGATGTGGCACTTCTAAATGCGGATTAATTATGACTTTATAGTCTCCACAAATTCTTACATTATTAGATCCTTTCACAATAGGAACAATGGGGGTAGCCCATGTAACTTTTTCTTTAGAAACTTTAATCATCTACTAATTTTTTTTTTTTTTTTTTTTTTTTTCTTTATTTATTAAAGGGGTTTTGTCCGAAGATATGCCACCCCCATAATTTATGTCAAAGTACAATGTTAGTTACATAATAATTGTAATCTATTTTTAAGAGCTAATTGGACAAATTTATATAACAATTTCGCTTCCTCACTACATGGCTGCATCAAAATACAATTACACGTTCCAATATTATATGTTCGAATAAGCAATTTTTTCCTTAGATCGGCAGTCCTAGAGCACTCCATGATGATATGGTAAACATCTTCCACTGAATTACAAATATTACAATTCGGAGATTCTACTTTTCTCATCATATAACCAAAACTATTCAGTGGCATATGACCCGATCTGAGTCGTAAGGCGGTTATAATATCATTTCTATTTAATGAAGTGCATTCCTTGAACCAAGGGAAACGAGGAAGTGATGGTTGTATCGTTTTATACCATATACCTTTTGTCCGGGATCTTTCGTCAAAATATTCGGCCCATGCTTCAAAACAGTCTCTTTTTATTTGTTTTAAAATGTCGGTATGTAATGGCAAACAGTTGTACTTATAACCGTCAGTTAAGGCTTCTTTCGCGAGACGATCTACTTCCTCGTTTCCCACTATACCTACATGTGAAGGAACCCACTGTATTGTTATATGTTTATGGAGAGCTTTTAATTTACAAATTATATCTATAATTACATATCCCAGTGGATAGCCCCTAGCGTTGTAGGTGCATCGTGCTAAGTGTTGAATGGTACTTTTTGAATCGGTCACTATAACGAAATTGTTATGGTTTATACTTTGGGAATAAGAGAGAGCTTCCAGAATAGCGATCATTTCCGTATACATGATAGATATGTCACATTCAACACGGAATTTCATACATTCACCTGTTTGCCAGTCCAAAAATGCAGCACCACTCGATCCTCCGTCTTTTGATCCATCCGTGAACAATATATAAGAGTTTTCATACTCGTGTTCTAGCATATTATGACACATTGATTTAAGGCAGCGATCCTCGTAATTACGTTTAGGTTGGTCTATACCCAAAATATTATCTTTCAAATTGTCCGATAAGTCCACATTAGTGACCCAAGTATTTGATGAAAACATCTCTAATTTATTGCTGCAGTGTACGGCTATAGATCTGTATATATCATGTGTCACCAGCAATAGCGGTTTTCTTTTATTGCGCCAAAACAAATTATTACTTAAATTTGATAGTTCATCGAGACAGTTCAACAATGAATCAAAAATAAACGATTTATTTTTAAGATAAAACTTTCCAGCTAAATATTTTCGTCTGACAGATAGTGGTTGTACATTTAATTCTGATTCCATAGTGTGAATAGGTGTGCTTTTCACAAACCCTCCGATTATTCTTAAGTATATGTTTTGAGTTTTATCTAATTTTAATAAGTGTGTACAAGCACTATTGTCATATAAGAATGAAGCATAGTCAAGTCTGCTGCGCACGATTGAGATATACAGATGTCTAAGGTGTAAAGGATGAACCCCCCATCCCGGACCCACTAATACTTTAAATGAAAGTGTTGTATTTTTTCTTTAGTTTCATTTATATGCCTACCCCATCTTAAATTTCTATCTAGCCACAGCCCCAAATATTTAACACTATCAACTACTTCTAAATGCTGATTATTAATTTTAATTATTGCGTTTTCCCTTCGAAATCCTCTACTAAATATGCAAATTTTACTTTTACCTGGTGAAATTGATAGTCCTAAATCTAAAAATAAAGTATTAATTTTGTTTAACGCATTTTGTATCCTTACTTGACTATCTTCAATTGAGTCACAATAACAATACAAAACGAAATCATCGGCATATTGTGAGATAAATATGTCTTTTTCTAGCTCTTTACAAATGTTGGCTGTTGCAACGTTGAATAGGAGTGGTGAAAGAGGATCACCTTGAGCTAAACCTCTGCAAGTTGATCTGATCATAACACTATTGTCTATCTGTATTTTAAGAAGCCGTTCCTGTAAAAAATTCCAAATATAACTGCAGATTTTTGTACCTATTTTTAATTGATCTAATTTACGCAATAAACAAGTAATTTCTATATTATTATATGCACTATCTATGTCTAAAAAGCAACCAATCGTGGCCTTTCGAGTGGAGAACCCTACCTGTATTTTAGTAACGAGACAACTTAAGTTATTCAAGGTGGATCTGCATTTCCTAAATCCGTGGGTATTTTGTGAAAATGTGTCATCTTTTTCAAGTAGCCATTCAATCCTTACTTTAATGATTGAATGCAGAATTTTACATAAGCAGGAGATTAAGGATATTGGTCTCCAAGAGGATGCCAAATCACTGTTCCTTCCCGGTTTCGGAATTGGTACGATTTTGATTTCCCGCCACTGTTTAGGGATAAAATTTCTGTTCAAAAAGTCATTATAAAGTGCGAGTAGTATAGCTTTGCCATTTGACGGTAGATTTTTGATCATTGAATACGAAATATCGTCACTGCCAGGAGATGTATCGTTGGACTTAATACACTTATCGAGCTCCTGCATAGAGATGTCGCAATCAATGGGTGAGTCATAATTGTTTGCTAAAACCGGAGCTGGCGGCAACGCGTAGTCTGGCGTTAGCGAGCAAAGAAGTTGAGTGGCGTTATTTTGATCTATATGTTTACCCTGAGTTCCCCTAGCCCCTTTCAACCATTTCATTTTGTTCCACATATCATTGCTTGTGATACTACTATCAACAGAAGAGCAAAATTCTTGGAAGTCTTTATGCTTCGCATTGCTGATAAGATTTTGTGCAATAGTGGTTTTTTCTTTGAGGTTTATAAGATTTTCTGGAATGGGATTTTTCCTAAATGCTGCCAACGCCAGCCTGCGCACAGCCACAGCTCGGGATAATTCAGTATTCCAATATGGCCTAGGTGTAAATTTACTTTCCGGATTATGATTAATTTTAAACTGAGGAATACATGCATCTGCAGCCACATTCAGGTGATGTATAAATAAATCATATGCGACCTGGAGATCGTCAGGATATGTAAAGTTTTTAAAACTATCATTCAAGTGATCATGATACCGCAACCAATCAGCTTTTTTTAAATTCCTTTTTTTAGTTATCCCCTGGTTTACAGATACATGATTAGTTGATAATTTAATTACAAAATGATCACTTCCTAACATTTCATTCAATACACACCATTCAAATCCAAGCGCAATGTCAGAGCTAGCAAACGAAATATCTGGAGTAGATTTCTTAAGAACGCCATTTATCAGCCGCATCCAGGTAACACTACCGTCATTGAGAGCTACAAACTCACTGCCAATCGAGGAGTTATATAATTGATTGCCTCTGCCGTCCGTCTTACAAGACCATGTGTGATGATGAGCGTTAAAGTCACCGAGAATTAATGTTTTAAGTAAACTTATGGCGAAAATGTCATCCCAATCTTGTTGAGTAGCTCTGACATTACTTGGACAATATACCAATATAACATTCTCAATTGGTTCACAATTAAACATCCTAATGTGCAATATTTCTATTCCAGCATTAATTCTGACTGTTTTGATTAAACGCGATTTAATTGACTTGTGAACCAATATACTTAGTCCTCCATACCCGTCATCTCTATCCTGTCGATAAATATTGTAGTCGCGCATTTTGAATTTATTCTCACTCTTTAACCAAGTCTCGCTGATAGCAGCAATGTGTACTTTACTTTGGCGCAAAAGTTCCTCTAAGGCTGAAGTTTTACCTTTAACGCTCTGAGCATTCCACTGGAATAATGTTAACTTAATTGGACTATTTACCCCCGCCATTTATAAAAGATAATAGGTATTTTATAATCTTCCAATCAGATACATACTTCACAGCTACAAGTATAAACCACTCAGCACATAATTTTATAATACTAAATATTTTTGATTGCATGCCTAAATTATTCAAAAATAACACGGTCTTTATACGTAATAACAACTCTTCAAAGGATACATTATTTTCGTTCAAGTTACGGCTATCCTGGTCAAGGTCACTATCGGAAATATCTTCAGTTTCGTGCTCATTTTGAACTTCAAATAACCTGCTCCATTCAGAACCGTCTATTCTATTCTGTTCTCGGCTATTCTTTGCTTTCTTCTTATCTCCTTTCTTCGTTGGTGTAATTTTGCTGGCATTATCTGTGTACTCTTTGTCTGTACTTTTGTTTGTCTCGGCTATTGTAACATTAGAAAGTGGTGTGAGGGTTGGATATTCTGTACAATAATTACTATTAAATTGCGTTTCAGGCTCACCACCATTTTTTGTGGGTTTAATCGGAGATGGTATCACATACATATCTAGAGCCTTCCTATATGTACATGAGAATTCTGCCATCAATTCTCGTAACCGCTTTTCTTTCAAGTATATCGGACATATTTTGGCAAAGGATGGGTGTTTACCAGAACAGTTCACACACTTGTATTCCGTCACAGCACAAGTTTCATGGTCACCGGTACATTTTGGGCACACTTGTTTTTTTGCTTGGCAAGTTTTTACGCCGTGTCCAATTTTCCAGCAGCGGTAGCATTGTGAGACTGGGAATATGTACCGATCTACTTTAATACGTAGTCCATCAACGTAAACGAAGGTAGGAAGTGATGAGCCTTTAAAACACAAACGTATTGTCTCACTAGCCTGCCAAGACCCAGTTTCACCCTGTCTGCTGCGCCTATTCAAGCGTTTCGCCGCTGTGATTATGATGCCCGGGCATTTAATGTTTTGAAGTATTTCTTCGTCTTTTAAGTCGAGTTCAATATTCTTTATAGTTCCGTAGCAGTAACTTACTTCAAAAGCTTTATGGAATATCCACCCTTTTGCTATAAGATTTGCGCAGTTCAATAGATTTTCTGCATGTTTTTCATCCTCAAACTCCACTCTAATTCGAAATGGGTTAATGTATTTAATGCGACAGATTTTTACGATTTTATTCTCATTTAATAAGCGAGCCATTGCAAATTGTTTGGGTAATGGTTCTTTACAGGAAATATAGATTTCATAATTGTTTTTATCTGGAATTGATATATTTTCATCTTTCGAGTGGGGAAGTTTTAATTTCTTTCCTTTCTTCTTTATTACACTCCATTCCCAATCATCACTCTCTTCAGACGACTTACTATCGCTACGTACCCTTTTAGAAGATTTTTTACTTTCCTCCTCCCATCGTCCTGACAAATAATTATTTTCTTCTATGTTATCAGACACACTACAGCTTCTATTTTCCTTCACAGCACTATCTTGGCTTGCATTCAATATCTCAATAACTTTCTGGCTCATAGAACACTCGGTCTCCGCATTACCGGATTCCGCTTCACTCATTCTTATTCATAATGTTTATCGATAAGTGAGTAAACAATATCGGCAACGCGCCCGATGCACGTAGGCCGAAGCGCGCGGCGGCGTAGTAGTTACCCACTCGACGATTTTTATTATTCTAATCACTTAGTAACGCAGTGCGCGTGACCTTCCCGTGCGAGGAGCCACGCGGGAGTGATCTACTAATTTATCTAACTCCTTCTTTACTACGGGGTCAATAGCATATGCAATACGTCTCGGTTTACACAAAACAGGCTTTACATTAGACTTGAACTTTAGCTTTCCTGGAGGACCTTTTATTTCTCCTTCTATATCAGAACACAAGTTTGGATATTTATTTAACAGCCGTTGCAATTTCATTTCACGTTCATTTTTAATTTCTATCATTTGAACAGATTTACCTTTAACATTTACTTTCTTACATAACGGCCAATCAATTTTAATTACATTTAACCAATCTCTACCAAGCAACGGTCTTTTACCTTCTTGTACAATTATCAGTGGAGCTAAATATGACTTACCCTTTGATTTAACATACACTTGAGCTTTACCAACTACATTAATAGGCTTATTACCAAAAGCTTTCAACTTAACATCCGATTTAACAATTTGCAAGTTAGGTAAATATTCCTTAGCATACCTGTTTGGTAACAGAGTAACGTCGGCACCACAATAAATTTCAAAGGTTATGTTTACTCCGTCAATCTCTAGCTTGGCCTCCCAAGGCTCTGGTTTGTTGTCCTTTAATTTTATGACCTTTTGAACCTCTAACGCGTTTGTATGCTGAAAAAAAGATTCCTGAAAAAGATTGGATAAATAAAAAACTTGCTTCTTCTTCTTCCGGTTCTTGTACCAACTCTTGGTTTATTTTCATAATACTAAAGTCGTCTTCATCGCTACTTGTCTCGGCTTCTATGTCATTAATATTTCTCTTGCCTTTCTTTTTCTGTGTATGACCAGTATTGCTTCTTTTATTTTGATAATTATTCTTACTTTGTGGCAGTGGCTTGCTTTTATTCTTGTTGCAAATAGATGATAGGTGTCCCTTTACATTGCAGTTATGGCACTCTAACTCTTTATAGAAACATTCTTGTTTAGTGTGACCCTTCCGTCCACAGCAGCGGCACATTATACTTAAATTTTTTGTTTTAAATTTTGCCAAATTAACTTCTTTTTCTTCTATTTCATTTTTCCCAGAGATCATGGTTGCTTCTTTTTTTGCAAGCTCATCCATCATACCTAGTTGAACTGCTTGACTAAATGATAATGTCTGAATAGTAAATAATTTCTTCACTAAATTTTTACTAAGTAAACCATGAGCAAACTTGTCGCGCAGAGCACGTTCCAAGTAAGAACCAAAATTGCATGTTTTTGCTAACCTTTTTAGGGCTGCCGAATAATCAGCAATGCTTTCATTCGGTTTTTGATTTCGTTGCATAAACCTGTAAGTTTCTGCTAACTCCGACGGTTCTGGCTCCAACTACCAATAATAGATATAATTTCTTCGTATGACTTATTTTCGAGATTATCCGGATAACATAATTCCGACAATAGAGTGATTATTTCAAACCCCACAAAACTCAAAAAATACATCGGGCATTTTGACGCCTCGATGTCATGAATCTTCATCTTATTTGTGAACACTTGGTTATAAACTTTCCACGTGCACTTGTTCCTATCAAACGCTGGCATGTCTAAATGGCTTGTTGGCGTGATAAATTGGTAAATTCGCCCTTCCGCGACAGCATTTTCCACACCTTGCCTGTGACCTTCCTCACCTTGCCCTTCCGACATTTCGAACCACGTTGTATCTTGCTGCAATCGTGTTTTGCGGCCTTTTCCCGCTATCTCCTTTTACACAAATTTTCACTTCGTCGCCAGATATTGTGTTTGGAGATTGCGGAAGGGCAAATTAGACAGACAGCCGAGTTATTTAATAATAGGTATTTATTTCAATTCAATAAACTTACATATATTGCGATGGCACCTTTTTTCAATACAAATGATCAAAACAACTCTGCGCGAGCCGTAATGAGGGCGAACTTTGAAAATTCCTATTAAATTATTAAATAGATGTAAGTATATACAAAACACGCAATACATTAGACAAATAGCTCATTATTCCTAAGAAAAATTAAAAATTAGTTTAGATTCTGTAAATACCAGTAAAAAAAACATGTCAAAGTGTATCATTATGAGCAATTTTTAATATTTTATTTCTCTGTGATTAAAAGCATTTTTTTATTTTCTCTTTATAGGGAACTCCTTGACAATACTAACAATAAGTGAAAAAATATGAGTCGTATTCTTTCTTATATTATTTGTTACAGCTGAAACGTTTTTGAAAAATACCTCTGAAAAGCAAATTTGAAATTCCACTTGAACAGATTGTCTTCGTTTTAAAATACCTGAAGATTTATTGTTTTTCTCTCTATACGACACTAATTTAAAAATTTTGCTTTCTAAAACTAAAGTTTACATCAATAATAATGCTTTCATTCTTTAGATAACTTTATTGGAAAATCACTAATTTCGTTGAAATGCAAATATACAGCCTTTACTTAATATAATTAATGTCTAGTATGTATATGAAGATATTTATATTACAAAAGAGAAAAAAAACACAAGAAATAAAGTATTTACATAAGTTATTTGTGTAGGTATTATTAAATTATATAATTTTAAATATTTTAATCAGTATCCGAATCCGACGTATCACTGCTATCGTTTCCTACATTTATTATTAGGTTGGCTCTACTATTTCTTGTACATGTTTGATACAATTTTGACACTTTTAGGCATTAATATTTTGAATCGCATTATTCAAAAGATTTTTTAATCAAGAAAGCAATTTGTCTCAGTGGATAGAGTACCTATAGGCAAGGTTTAGCGTGGCTGTACGAGGCGTAGGTACCTGTGTTGCGGGGCGGCGGCGCGCGCGGGCAGCACCAGCGACGCCGGCACCAGCACCAAGCTCTCCGCGCCCGCGCCCGCGCCCGCGCCGCCCTCGCCCAACTCGCCATTGGCTGCCACCGGCGCCGCCTGGACGATATTTTTTATTATGTGGCGGATTCTAAAAAAACCTTCAAGTGCCACATAAAAATAATTATACCTATGTAACAACGTTTTTTATTTTAACGGTAGGTATTTCAGACGATACAATACAATAGCTTCTAGATATTTGCTAGACTAGACTAGACTAGAATTAGATAGACTTCTCACTGCCGGCCCATACTGTGTTGTTAGTTACAAATTATTACATTTTAACACACTTCCTTTTCCGTCTGCACGAATAGCTGGTGCAACTTAGTCCTTATATACTTACTATTAATTAAGTACCTAAGTATTTTGTGCAAACTTACGCTCAAAAGATAGAGCTGCCGCACTTGCCGCAGAGGACTGGAGGCGCGAGGTAGACGTGCTCTCTCTGCTCCTACCCCCCGCTGCTGCACCACCACCTGCGAGACAACGGTCAAACGGGCATGAAATTTACAGATTCAATAAATCAATAAAATGTTGACGTAATTATTATCATTCCTACGCTTAACAGTTCTTTCATCTCACGAATGCGCGTCGGCTATTATGGATATTGTTTTGCGTGCACATGCACATTGTTTTAGTGTGCGTAATATGAAAGAGTGCAGCAGACACACACTAAAACAATGTGCATGTGCACGCCTAACAAAATTCATAGCCGACGCGCATTCGTGAGATGAGACAACTGGACCTGAACGTAGGAGCTGCTGCTGTCAAGAGTAGGGGGCTCGGCAGCAGGCGGCGGCGGTCGCACGGCGCGGCCGGGGCTGCCGGCGACCACCCCGACCCTCGCGGTCTCGGCACGGGCGCTGCCCTCTGCAGTCACGCTTCCACTGTAGCTGTTTGTATTTCTATCTGACAAATTCACGTGATACTTAAATGTTTAAGACACACTATGCACCTAAATAGGTAGGTGGAACCAAAATAAGTTGCCAATACTTCAGGCCAATACGTCAGAGTCAAGTGTTAAGAACACATTGGTGTTCTTTTTTCTATTTTTTTTAAATCGTGAATAACAGTTGAGTCCACAAGAAATTGTTCTGTGTCTGAGTCAGTTGTTATCGGGTGGGAGGTATTGCGCGCTGGCGCGGGAGTGCGCGGTAACGACAGCGACTTCCACAGAAAAGTTATTTATTTATTAGGAGGTCACAACAAATTTGGTAACGATCGTAAGTGGCTGACTCTGGGTTCACAGGATGGAGAGGCACTCTCTGATGCTAAATATGTCAGTCTGTTTGCGAGAAGTGGTTGCGATCTTTTTATATGCAGGATGAAAAATGTGAAAAAAACAATAAGGTAAATGGCTGACAATAGTACAGCAAGTAAGTACTAGTTGTACTCACGTGAACTGTGTAAGGATTGACCAAAATTCGGCTGCGTTTCGTAGGTATAAGCGATTAACTTTTTGTTTGTTTGTAATGTATAAACTCAAAAGGTACTGATCCGATTTTGAAATTTTTTCACCTATAGAAAGCTACATTATCACCGAGTTACATGGGCTATAATTTATTTTCAAAAAATTATAGCCTTTTTTCAGCCTGCATATAAAAAGAACGCAACCACTTCACGCAAACGGATTGACATATTTAGCATCAGAGAGTGCCTCTCCATCCTGTAAACCCACTTACGCGAGTCAGCCACTTACGCGATCGTTACCAAATTTGTTATGGCCTCCTAATCTATTATTACTTTTGCGTTATTTACGAATTAACCAAGATAATAAAAAAATAAAATAAAAATATTTTTGTCACCAATGTGCTCTAAACAGCGCAATAGCGCATTTGCTGCCTGGCCGACGCGGCCAGCGGCCACACCGTGCCGCGGCGGCCAACAAGTTAGAAGCCGTTTTGGCCGCGTGTTTTGTCACGCACCTTGCGGCCAGGTCCTGCGACCTGGCCGTGCGGCTAGGCCGCAATTGTGCGCTATTGCTCTTAGATTATTATTAGGTATGCAGACTGTTAGTGGATTGCTTTTACCCTAGAAATATAATATAATGCTTTTACCTAGGTTTATATTTGCAATTTCTAATTCTTTTACTTCAACGCCTCTGTTCATCGTCATGTTTATGTTGTCATTAAGTCAATACACTTATTTCTTAGCTAGCATTAGCACAACTGAACTGAGCTTATTATTATTTTATAGGTATTGAGAAATATTGGAAATGACAACTAATGACAGCTATTTGGTACAGAGAGTATAAGTAAACTAAAACGAATTGTTTGTGTGTATAATATTCTTCAGGTGCCAGCCAGACTAATATCATAGTGTAATAAAATAAAATAATTTCTTTATGCTATAAATTCTATATCGTCGTTGTGCGTGCAAAAGTAGCTATGTGTTTTTTACATACTTTACAGGAGACGCAAAAAACGTATTTTCTCGAAAAATTGTCAGAGCATCTAAATAATTTAATTTTACTTAAATACATATAACAAAACGTAGTTTTAAAATACTTTAGATTATACTTCAGATTCGTCCTCGATTTTAGTAGGTATATTGACTACTTGTAGTATCGCTCGTATTCCACTATCACCACTTAGCACGTTATTTTAGAGTAATACCCTAAAAAACCTAAAAAGAGAAGGTTTTTACTTCAAATTGACAGATTTGACATTTCCGGTTTGAGTTCTCCCCGTCACTTCTAGGCGCCAACACTTCATTTCGCTTTTTGTGCTTCGCCACGAACGCACGTACAGTCTCAAAGTAAGAATTCTTTAGGATATTATATTCAGTGAAAATTAAATTAAAGTTAAATAAAAATGCTTAGTGCTGTAAAGAAGAAAGAAGTTTACAAGACGGAGAAAAGTAATGTTACTAACCAAGAAGCTTATACCCCCAATGGAGATTGCACGGCTAATGTCATAGTGAAGATAGAAAAATGTCCTTGAGTGACGTTACGGCTTATTGCTATCTCTTTTTTTAGTGTTACAATATGTTTTCGTTTCTCACGAACGAACGAACGACGAACATCGAACACGTATTGTCACACTAAAGAAAGAGATAGCAATAAGCCGTAACGTCACTCAGGGACGTTTTTTCTATCTTCACTATGACACTAGCCGTGCAACCTCCATTGGGGGTATAAGCTTCTTGTTACTAACCAAAAATCTATTGCAATCGAAATAGTCAAACGGACTATTTCAACGCATAGGTCGGTTTAGTATCCGGCGGCATCAGTAATTTCGCGGCATGAACCAATAATATCTGTTGCACTCGAGATAGTCGTTGGATTATTTCACCGCATAGATAGGTTCTATTATTTTTACAAAGAAGAAGAAGATTATTTTGCGGCATGAACCAAAAATCTATTGCAATCGATATAATCATTGGATTATTTCACCGCATAGATAGGTTCAACAACGCAACTGAGACAAGCGCAGCAACGCCACTGCCGACAATGACGACGCGACGTTGTCAAAAACGGGGTGCCCTCAAGTGGTTACCTTGTTGGAACCGATGCCGAGCACCTCTCGGGTGACTCCGCCGTCCGCCGAATCCGTCACCATCCGCCTCCCAGGCAGGCGGCTGCTGTGCTAGAGCTGCTGCTATAGCAGCAGTTCGACAACAGCGTTGCTCATCAGATATGCATTTTGATATCTTAGATATCCTTGGTGTTGATCCAAACGGAAGAATAGAGTACCATCGGTTCTCAGATTGACATAATATTATTATGTATGATTAATTCATTGTACACATTGTTTCCACTATGAATGTGAACCAATGAAGAACTGCCAGTATAGCATTCATAAAACCTATCAATTTTATGTAACCACATAATGAATTATGTAACTAGTTGATACCTGATCATCATAGTCAGCCGCTTGACACCCACCACTGGGTGACGGAGACGGATACCTGATACCTCACACTTATTATGTGATATAGCTTTTATAATCTAGGTAAGCCTCAAACATGGGCCTGCTGATAGAAATTTGAATTTGAAAAGGAATAATAAACTCCTCAGTTTATCATCTATAAATTCAGTTACAGTGTTTTTTCGTACAATAAGTACCTGAACTACAAAATTGTGTTTCATGCGAGTAGAACTAGCATGTTAAAAAACTAGTTAAGCACATGCTTGGCTCAGTTATGGGATAATTTTATGGGGAAACAGCACAGACGCACAGAGTCTTCTAATTCAGCAGAAGAAACTCCTGCGTATCATAGCAAACATACCCCAAACCGACAGCTGCAAACCCATATTTAAATCTAAAAAAATCTTGACCATCCCATGCATGTACATATTCGAAATTTGTAAATTCGTAAAAAAATATCCTGAAAACTACACAAATAGACGAGACCTACCATCAAAATATGCCTTACGCGAAAAGACAACAAACAGACTTATGCTACCCGATTCCAAATTAAAACTATATAAAAAAAGCCCCTTAGTTATGGGTGTAAGTATATATAATAAGTTACCTACTGCGCTAAACAATATAAATAATGAAAAAGAATTTAGTAAAAAGTTAAAAGATTACCTTATATCAAAAAGTTACTATACAATACAAGAATACTTAAACGAAAAGATAGATTAATATCATCATCATCATCATATCAGCCGCACGACACCCACTGCTGGGTATAGGCCTCCCCCAAGGATTTCCACGACGATCGGTCCTGCGCTTCCCACATCCAGTGGCTTCCGGCAACCTTCACCAGATCGTCGGTCCACCTTGTCGGGGGCCTACCCACGGAGCGTCGTCCGGTGCGCGGTCGCCATTCAAGAACCTTTCCGCCCCAACGGCCATCGGTTCTTCTCGCTATGTGTCCAGCCCACTGCCACTTTAGCTGAGCAATCCTTCGAGCGATGTCGGTTACTTTAGTTCGCCTGCGGATCTCCTCATTTCTGATTCGATCACGCAGGGAAACGCCGAGCATGGCTCTCTCCATTGCACGCTGGGTGATCTTGAGCCTCCTTATGAGACCCATAGTTAGCGACCACGTTTCACTGCCGTAAGTCATCACTGGCAACACACACTGGTCATAGACTTTCGTCTTGAGACACTGCGGTAAATCGGACACGAAGATTTTTCGGAGCTTCCCGAATGCTGCCCATCCGAGTTGGATTCGACGAGAGATCTCCTTCTCAAAGTTGGACCTACCTAACTGGACTGCCTGTCCTAGGTATACATAATAGTCAACAACTTCAAATGTAGTGTTCCCAACATGAACTGGAGCGGGCACAACATGGGCATTCGACATGATTTTCGTCTTATCCATGTTCATTTTAAGACCCACTCTTTGGGAAGCACTACGGAGGTCTTCGAGCATTGTGTTCAGGTCCTCCAAGGTCTCAGCCATAAGAACTATATCATCGGCAAAACGAAGGTGTGTTAGGTACTGGCCATTAATGTTGATGCCGAGCCCTTTCCAGTCTAGAGTTTAAAGATATCCTCCAACGCAGCTGTGAACAGTTTCGGAGAAATAACATCTCCCTGTCTCACACCTCGCTGCAGTTGGATAGGATTTGTTCTCTGGTTCTGTACTCGGACCGACATGGTGGCATTTTTGTATAAATACCTCAACACCTCGATATACCTGTAGTCCACTTGGCACCTTTGGAGGGACTGCAGCACCGCCCAGGTTTCAATCGAATCAAAGGCTTTCTCATAATCCACGAACGCCAAGCAAAGTGGCAGATTATACTCCTCGGTCTTCTGTATGACCTGCCGCAGCGTATGGATGTGGTCTATGGTGCTAAAGCCTTTTCGGAAAGATTAATATATCTAACAATAATTATTATTACTTTTTAAATAAATATCTTTAGTTAGGTAAATATAAATAATTATATGATCATAAGATTTACAATTAAAATGACATGATATAGTGATATACCAAATTTATTTTTAATATTAATATTTATTTTATTTATCTTTATTCATTTATAATTATTCATTTCAGATTTAAAATACATAAACTAATTACAAATCATATTAACAGTTGTAAAAATAATATATAAAAAACTTTTTTATTGCCTACCTATAAAATAATGATAATAATAATAAGTCGTCCTCTCCACATGATAAAATTGCTGTGCCCTTTCTCAGGGTCTACAATGTACTTTGATATTGTATACCTACCATCTAGATAACGTTGTGGAATGCAATAAATTGAAATTGAAATTGAAATTGAAACTATATATTATGTCTATTTATAAACTGTGCGATATTTGTACAAATTATCTGTCTATTCCTTTTCAAATTAAATTAGTGTTCAAGCCAACCAACGCCTCGATCATTCGTCCTAGCAATTTTATTATTAATTTTTGATATGTGGCAACACTGGGTAAAGCCCGCCATGTAAGGTACCCTTTTTAGGGTTCCGTAGCCAAAATGGCAAAAAACGGAACCCTTATAGATTCGTCATGTCTGTCTGTCTGTCTGTCTGTCTGTCTGTCTGTCTGTCTGTCTGTCTGTCTGTCTGTCCGTATGTCACAGCCACTTTATTCCGAAAGTATTAAGACTACACAGTTGAAACTTGGTAGGTAGATGTATTCTATTAACCGCTTAACGAATTTAATACAAAAATAAGAAAAATAAAAGATTAAGGGGGGGCTCCCCATACATGGAACTGAAACTGAAAAAAAATTTTTTCTTCAAACCAACACGTGTTGGGTGTCTATAGATGGGTCTTTAAAAATGACATTGAGGTTTCTAAGACAACTTTTTCTCAAAGTCGACCGTTTGAAAGATATTCACCGCCAAAGTGCTAAAAAACGACCTACGAGAAGAAATAAAAAACTTGAGACTACAACTAGAAATAAGAGATAATGAAATAGATAACGTAATGTTAGAAAACGGGTGCTTGAAGAAAGAAATAGAACAGCTAAAAAGGCAAATATTTTTACTGAAAGATGTGTGCAAGAGCCCTGAAACTTTCTCAAGGAAAACACCAAAAACCTCCAAAAAGAAAGAATTACATAATATTACTTCAGACGAAGTTATTTTGACACAAACCGAGGAGAATAATAAAAAAGCATGTTTGATATTAAAGGAGCAGAATACTATTTTGAAACAAACGACACAATCACAAACACAAACAAATGGAAATACTTATAACCATGAGAAAGGAAAAGAGAAGAAACCAATTTTAATCAAGAAAAATGTTGAAAAAATAAAACCGTCAATATGGATATTTGGAGGCCAAAATTGCGTAGGACTCGCTTCAAGATTAACTCAAGGACGAAACCCCATATCCTCTAATGTCACGGCTAGCACGAAACCATATGCATCGTCGGATGAAATACTAAAAGATTGCAGCGAATTATACGTCAATCCTAGTGATAAACTCATAATTAGTATTGGTGAAAATGATTCCAATCCGTACAAAGTAATTTTAGAACTACATTGTCTTATAAAAAAGTTTAACAATAACCACATTTTCATTCTAAAAATTGCAAACAACCCTCATTTCAACAGTAATATACTAAATTATCAATTTAAATTAATAAGTCAAAATTTTAAAATGTGTCATTATATTGAAAGTAATTATCACCTTAAAGATATGCTACAAGGATTTGAGAACAAGCACAAAACTAGCGTCATACAGACATCACAGAAGCAGGCAACAAGTACTCGTAGTTTTAAAAAAGGTACGATCCCTTATTATTTTAATAATTTAGAAAAAAAGGAGCCAGTCGGAAATCTGTCAGCAAAAAAAGGTACAATACCATTTTATTTTAATAGAATTAAGAAAGCTACATTGACGAATAACGCTAATCAACATTCCTTTCGTGAATAATAATAATAATATAAATTATGTTGGTCATTATTTTCATATTCTACACCAAAATATAGCAAGTGTCACAGCTAAAAAAGAATTACTAGAACTATCATTAACTGAACTTCAGGAGAAAGGAAGGGAACCAAATGTTATATGCCTAACTGAAACTTTTATAAAATCCGGGAATGAAACAAATATTAAAATTCATGGATACCAGTTGACTTCATCTTTTTGTAGGAGTAAACAGAGAGGCGGCGTCTGTATCTTAGTGAATAAAAACATGAGGTATGACGAATTAGGGTGGTTAAAACAATATTCAGTCTCTAAATCTTTCGAATGTTGCGGAGTGGTCATACCAAATCAACACTTAGTTATTATATGTATTTATAGAACGCCTGATTCTGATGTTAGTATTTTTATAAAAAAATTAGACCTAGTCCTTTATGAAATAAGCAAAAATCCGAAAAATAAAATTATAGTCGCAGGAGACTTTAATATAAATACTCTTAGTTCTAACAACACTACAAAAGATTTAATTGATCTAGCAAAAAACTACAATCTTATACTGCATATAAAGGAACCTACAAGAAAATTAAGCTGTATAGACCATATTCTTAGTAATATTGAGACTGGTATTGGAGAGGTTATCCCACTTGATATTTCAGATCATGAAACAGCACAATTACTTAGCTTTCCTGTCAATCATAAAAATAACACACACCAGTTAATAACTTATTTTAGAAGAAATTATAGTACTCAAAACATAAATCTATTTAGAAACCTACTTAAACAATTATCATTTGATGAAACACTTAATGAACCTGACCCAAATAAGGCATTTAAATTATTCCATGAGCTGTTTACCACACTTTATAAAATAAGTTTTCCTAAAATAAAAACGAAAATTCGTAACGGGGTGAAAAAAATAAAATGGATCTCCAAAGGTATAAGAATTAGTTGTACTACGAAACGAAATCTACGTTACAGCTACTACAAAAAGAAAACAAAAACAAGTAAAAATAAATATTTAACTTATTCTAAAACGTTGAAAAAATGTATTCGAAACGCTCAAATATTATCTAACTCCAAATTTATTAGCAAGAGTAAAAATGTTTGTAAAGCATCATGGCAAGTAATTAAAGAAACAAGTAGCGTCCAACAAGATACTAAATATATAGACGAAATCAATAATGAAAACCAAAGCATTACAGATAGTAAAGATATAGCTTCAAATTTCAACAATTATTTTATACAAATGACAAATAAATTGATCACTAATGATAGCGAGTATAGTAAATATAATACCAATAGCAATAAAAATGGTTGCTCATTATTTTTAAAACCTACATCTACTGATGAAGTCTATAAAACAATAAAATCCCTAAAAGATACAAAATCTGAAGGTTATGATGAGGTTTCTACGATGGTACTTAAAGCCTGTGCGCCAGAACTCGCTCCGATTCTATCTCATTTGATCAATTTGTCCATGGAAGAAGGAGTATTTCCAGAGGTTTTAAAGCTATCTATCGTAAAACCCCTATACAAAAAAGGGAATAGAAAATTAATGGAAAATTACAGACCAGTGACACTTATCTCAATTTTCTCAAAAATATTTGAAATGTGTATTCATAAAAGACTAGTCGAATTTAGTGATAAATTTAAAATTATTAAAGACGAACAGAATGGATTTCAGAAAGGGAAGTCGACTACTTTAGCCATGTATAATCTTATCAGTAATGTGATAACAAACTTAGACATTAACAACGAAACGAGTGTTCTTTTTTTTGACATGACGAAGGCGTTCGATTTTGTTTCCCACCCTATTTTATTGAAAAAATTAGAAGAAAATGGAATTAGAGGGCCGCCTCTAGATTGGATCAAATCCTATCTGACAGACCGAACACAATGTGTTCAAATTAACAATATTAATAAAAAAGGTATTCTAACTACTTATGAATCTAATTATCTCGTGAATAGGTATGGCGTTCCACAAGGGAGCGTACTGGGTCCCCTTCTTTTTCTATTTTATATTAATGACATACCGAGTGTGACACCACATAAGACTGTACTATTTGCAGACGATATTTCAGTCATTGTAACTTCAAACAAGAACCAGAACCTAGAATATGAAATAAATGACTCAATATCACGTGTTGCTACCTGGCTTCGCCAAAACAATCTGATGCTAAATGCTTCTAAGACGAATTATATACTATTTCGAAAACATTACAGAAATGATGAACGGAAGTTATCAATCAGATATCAGAATGAACTAATAAAAAAAAATGAAAAAGCCTCTTTCCTCGGTATAACAATTGATGAACACCTAAATTGGAAAGAGCAGGTTAATAAGGTGAATAATAGGATCAACAGTTTTGTGTTTGTTCTCAGACGATTGCGGCAAACAGTCTCTTTGGAGGCGGCTCTTACAGCTTACCATGCTTATGTAGCATCTGTGTTGAGGTATGGGTTGATTCTATGGGGAAACTCTACCGACATTAATAGGGCATTCATAGCCCAAAAAAAGTGTATACGCGCAATAGTAGGAATTAAACCGTTTGAATCATGTAAACCGCACTTTAAAGAATTGAAAATATTTACCCTTCCATGTTTATACATTTTTGAATCATGTACTTTTGTTAGACAGCATATGTATCTTTATAAAACTGCTAAAGAAGTGTATCCACGCGCAAGTAGGAATATAAATAGATTGGTTTTGGCTCATACTCCTAGAACAGCAATGTACTCTAAAAGCTGCCTAGTAATGACAATGAAGCTGTTTAATAAATTACCTGTTGATATTAAACAGTCACCATCTTTAACTATATTTAGGACAAGACTAAGAAATTTTCTAATAGACCACAGTTTTTATAGTGTAGCAGAATTTTTAGTGACCAATGGGAATAAATATTTGTAATCTAATTATTTAGCATAAGCAATTGTTGAAATTAATTTTAATAATTTAATAATTTGACATAAATTTTCTAGTAATAAAATGAAATCGATTACTAATGAATACTGTAATATTTAACTTAACTAAATTAATATAATATTTGCATGCCAGTCTGGTAAAACATGTTTGTACGCTCAAATGTTGTGACCACCTATTTTACCATGTTTTTAGCGAATAAATTATCATTTATCATTTATCATTTATCATTATCATTAAAATGTGTGTCCCCCCCCCTTTAACTTTTGAAATAAGAGAGTGAAAAATCTAAAAAAAATATATGCTGTAGATCTTAATAAACACTTTCAACCAAAATTAGTTTGAACGAGATATAGTAATTAGTTTTTGAGATATAGCACATTTTTCAAAACCGCAAATATAACTTTGTCATTCATACCAACACTGTGAAAAACAAAGTTATTTTTGCAGACGAAAAAAAATAGGTGGTATTAAATATGGTATGGTATAAGGTAACTACGGAACCCTATGGCGCGTGGCCCGACACGCACTTGGCCGGTTTTCAATAAATATGTCTGCTGCTGAGTAATTTTCATACAAGTCACATCTTTTATTTCGCATCTCCAAGTTTTTCCCCGAACATGGTCCTGTACTACGCCAGATAATTATTTAAAACTGGATACCAGCGCAAATAATACTATCCAAAGGAAATATCAAGTGGAACTTTCATTTTCTTGGAGATTGGTTTGTGACATGGGTTTGGCGGCGTTTGGCTGAAGATTGAAGAATTACGGTGTTAAGCATTAATTGTTGCAATAAAATAACCCAATACTCATAATTAACAGGTAGTATTTAGTGTAATTCGCCGATTTAAAAGGTTAATAATGATTAAATCAGTCTGACAACAATTAAATAGACTTATTGCTAACAAAATTCACAAAAGTTACAATAGGCAAAGTGTAGGTATTGGTCAGAACTTAAGTAATGGAATTGACAAATAGTTTACTATAGTAAACTATTTGTCAATTCCATTACTTAAGTTCTGACAGGACAAGGAATATTACTAAGGACATTAGTAATATTCCTTGAATTTCTTCGGAACAAGTCAGATCTGATAGAAACTTTAGAATTATCCCGTTATAATAATAGTCAAACTTGTTCTAAGAATTCAAAAATAAAAAGTATGGTTTCCTTCGCTAAAGGGAATGAACAACCGAGTATGCTTAACAATAGTACTGTGATGAAACCTTGCCCTAAATGTAGTGGTACACACACCTTACAAACATACTCTCAATTTTTAGCTCTTAGTAATCAGGAAAGGTTAAATTCGTTACCTAACTACAGGGTGTGCTTTAATTGTTTTAAAGGTGGACATTATGCAAATCATTGCAAAAAGAGTGGTTGTAAAATATGCAAAACAAAACATAACACTCTTGTTCATGTGTCAGATTTTAACAAATCCGCTGCAACTTCACGTGTGACAGATGATGAAAAGCCGTCGCCGTCCACTGACGGACCTAAGGCCGTGACGTTGTCGTGTGTGACCAAATCAGGTACAGGTGATAATGTTCTGCTATCGACCGCTTTGATAAAATTATATGACACCAACAACCATCCGCATATTGCTCGTGCTGTACTTGACAGTGGAAGTACATCCTGTCTGATCACGGAATCATTAAATAAAAAATTAAATTTGCCCACACAAAATGTTTCAAAATCTCTTTTGGGTATTAACAATTCGGTTTCAAATATAGGTAAACTGGTTCATGTTTCTGTTACTTCATTGAATGGGACTTATTCAAACAAGTTATTCTGTTATGTCTTACCCCAGATAACAGAACATGTACCAAGTAGGCAAATAGACATGTCAACCTTAAATATTCCTTCGGATATTTGCTTAGCGGATCCTAACTTTCATACTCCGTCTGCAGTAGACATCATCATTGGCGCTGATGTATTTTGGGACTTGTTGGGATCTTGCAGTATCAAACTGGATAATGGGAATCCAGTTCTTTATGAAACTCAATTGGGTTGGTTAGTTTCTGGCCCAATTAACAACAATTTATTAAATTCTCATCGTATTAGGTGTAATTTCAGTCAGGTAGATGTCACTAATAATGAACCTCTTAAGGATGACATTCAAATCCAACTAACGAGATTTTGGCAACTGGAAGAAGTCAGCCATAAGTCATCCTATTATTCTGAAGAGGAACAAATGTGTGAAAATCATTTTATTAAAAACACTACACGCTTACCGAATGGTCGTTTTTGTGTACGTATACCTACCAATCAAAATCCCAATGTTTTAGGTAATTCATTATCACGTGCAAAGCAATGTCTTTTATCATTAGAGCGTAGACTCAAATGTAATCCTTCTTTCAGAAATAACTATTGTGAATTTATGTCAGAGTACCAGTCGCTTGGTCATATGTCAGAATGTAAGTTTGATCCTCACCAGTTAGCATACTACATACCGCATCATGGCATTATTCGTGAGTGTAGTACTACTACGAAGCTGAGAGTAGTTTTTAATGCGAGTGCTCCCACTTCTTCAGGTGTATCTTTCAACTGTATTCAGATGGTAGGACCTACAATTCAAGACGATTTATTATCCATACTCCTTCGATTTCGGCAGCATCCTTACATTTTAGCTGCTGATATCGAAAAAATGTACCGCCAAGTTGAGGTACATCCAAGTGATAGGCATTTAAAGCAGATTCTCTGGCGTCAGAATCCTTCAGATCCCATTAAACCGTACCATTTAAATACGGTGACTTATGGTACGGCTAGTGCGCCGTTTTTAGCAGTTAGGTGTCTTAAGCATATTTGGTTTAGAATGTGCTGACCTTGAAATTGGACAAATCATCATCCATGATATGTATTTTGATGATTTGCTCACTGGTGGGGATACCATAGCTGAAGTTCTGAATATAAAGGAAAAGGTAACATCTACGCTAGCTTCAGCCTGTATGCCATTAAGAAAATTCAAGTCTAATGCGCCCGAGTTAGTTGCGGATCCGCAGTCTACATAAAATTTAAATATTGGTTCAAAGGAACTCGATAAGACTTTAGGATTAGGCTGGAATACAGTGTCTGATGAGCTATATTTCAATATAAAAACTGATATTACCGGTAAAATTACAAAAAGAAGTATACTTTCTTTAATTGGTCAGATACTCGACCCGATGGGTCTACTTTCACCTTGTGTCATTTCATTTAAAATAATGTTACAGAAGTTATGGTTGTGCAAGCTGTCTTGGGATGATGATTTGCCACCAGAAATAACGCAATTATGGAGTAGAATTATTAAAAACTTACCAGTATTAAACGAAGTACGCGTTCCAAGATTAGCTCTTTGTGATACATTTGCATTTGTAGAACTGCATATCTTTACAGATGCATCACAAGATGCGTATGGGGCTTGCGCTTATCTAAAAAGTTCTAATAATAGTGGAGACACAGTAGTAAGATTGATTCTAGCTAAAAGCAGGGTAGCACCCATCAAACCTACAACAATACCAAGATTAGAATTGTGTGGGGCGTTAGTAGGGGCTCGATTATACGAGAAGCTTTGTAGTTCCCTTTGCATTAAAATTGGTCACACATACTTATGGACGGATTCAATGATAGTCTTGGGTTGGTTAAAGATGACCCCTAACAAATTACAACCGTTTGTCCGAAATCGTATAGCTGATATTCATGAAATCACCAGTTGTTGCACTTGGAGGCATGTCCCCACTGATAGCAACCCAGCAGACCTTATATCACGAGGAGTCGAACCTGGGACTATTCAATCGTCTGAGCTATGGTGGTGTGGCCCAGAGTTTTTGAAATCTGATGTTTCTTGTTGGCCTTCAAAAACAAAAGAAATTGAAAGTCTCCCTGAAGTTAAGCCTGAATTATCACTACTGGTTACTACCGACAACCAGCAAACTCTAATCGACTTCAACCGGTTTTCAAATTTCTCAAGACTTAAACGTTGTCTGGCTTATGTTTTAAGGTTCATTTCGCGTTGTAAAAAACAGCCGCTTAAAACTAATCATCTGAACAATGACGAACTTCAGTCAGCGTTAAATTTACTTGTAAGGATAAGTCAATTAGAGTCATTTCATGAATACCATCTGTTAATTGCTGGAAAGCCAATAGGAAAGAAGAGTCCACTTATTAAATTTAATGTTTTTCTAGACGATAATAATCTAATGCGTGTGGGTGGTCGCCTGGAAAACTCTGACTTTCCATATGAAAAGAAACACCCGTTACTTATACAGTCCACTCATCCCTTTACAAAGTTATTGTTTAATTATGAGCATAAAAGGTTAATGCATGCTGCACCACAGTTATTGTTGGCCACTATCAGAGAACAGTTTTGGCCAATCGGTGGTCAAAATTTAGCTAAATTAAGTTTTCGTCAATGTATTTTATGTAAACGTATGCGAGGAAAGATTGTTGCTCCAATAATGGGCAACTTACCTAAGCAAAGTCTTTCATCTAGTTACCCATTTGAAAGTGTAGGCATTGATTATGCTGGACCAATCCTAGCAGCTAATCGTTCTGGAAGAGGTTGCAGATTGGTAAAGGTTTACGTTGCCATTTTTATATGTTTCACTACCAAGACAATTCACATTGAACTGGTGGGTGATTTGACGAGTAATAATTTTCTTTCATCTCTGCGAAGATTTATGTCGCGACGCGGAAAACCAAAAAATATTTTCTCCGATAACGGTACCTCGTTTGTCGGTACCTACAACGAAATTGGTAAATTTTTAAAGGCTAATTGTAATTTACTGTCTGAAGATGCGGCTAATGAGGGTATAAGCTTTCATCTTATGCCTCCTTATACTCCTCATTTCGGTGGTCTTTGGGAGGCAGGTGTGAAATCCATCAAATTTCATTTATATCGAGTATTGGGAAATTGTCATTTAACGTACGAGGAACTTAACACCGTGCTGATCCAGATTGAAGGGCTGCTGAATTCGCGTCCCCCTGTCACCAGATCCCAATGATCTGCTACCAATCACGCCCGCACACTTTCTCATCGGACGTCCGCTTACGTCGTTGCCGACAGCTAATTATGAAGATTCTAATACTTCTCGTTTATCTCGATATGAACGGATCGAGCAGTTGCGCCAACATTTTTGGAGTCGTTGGAGTAAGGAGTTCATTGCTGAATTACAGCAAATGGCTAAATGGCAGTCAACAACGTGTGACCTAAAGTTGAACAGCCTGGTTGTTTTGAAGGAAGACCACCTTCCTCTATTGAAATGAAAACTGGGTCGCATTGTCGCTCTATATCCTAGCCAAGATGGTGTTAATAGAGTAGCAGACGTGAAGACATCTACTGGCATAATCCGAAGAGCCTTCAGCAAGATCTGCCCATTGCTAGAAGATGACCAGAATTCTGTTGAAAGGAGTACTTTCAACGCCCGGGGGCATGTTCAAGCCAACCAACGCCTCGATCATTCGTCCTAGCAATTTTATTATTAATTTTTGATATGTGGCAACACTGGGTAAAGCCCGCCATGTAAGGTACCCTTTTTCAATAATATGTCTGCTGCTGAGTAATTTTCATACAAGTCACATTTTTTATTTCGCATCTCCAAGTTTTTCCCCGAACAATTAGTGTGTATGTAATAAAGAAATTAATTTATTTCAATGATAATGATTTGCGAAAAAGCATTAATAATACTTTTGGGAATCAGAAGTGAAAAACAAATAAAAAAATAAAATCGTTTACTCAACCCGAATGAAATTACAATTTGAAAAATAAACTAAAACACAACGAAATCAACAAATAACCTCAATTTAAAAATACTCAGAGAAAAATGAAATTGCGCAGCAGCGTAGCCGTACGTTCTGGTTGGTGTCTGGCAGCAAAGAGAGCGTGCCGCCTCCTTGCCGTGCCTTATATAGGTGCGGCTCGGATTACCCACACCACTCTATTCTTCTTGCTAACACGGCCTCTCCTGATACCCTGACGTCCTCGTCAGGCCATCACTCGCTGTCCGTGTCACTCAGCTCCAGCTCGGGTAGGTCAGGCCGCGAAGATAGTCCAGGTGAAGGCTCCTGGCTCGCAGACGGCCCTGGTACGTCATCATCTAGCGCGGGCATGTCCAGACTGGGACAGGGGCTTGGCTCTTCAAGCATGGGGTGGTCTTGCTCTGGTGCCGCGATGAGGTTTAGGTCATCGGCTTCGCTTGCTATAAATGCAAAGTAAAAAAAAGCACCGTTAGCATATACAGAAACAGTATAAAAGTTTTTGGTAAGTACGAGGTGTTAGTTATTATTAGATGTTTTAATCCATCACCATAACGTTTGTGTTATAGAATATTTTATGTCAACATATAGCACTACGTACTATTACAGTCATAGTGTTACTACTTGATAACTCTAAATCACAAACATTCTAAAATTACACACTTAAGTGACAACACAAAATATTCATGCGAGAGACACAAGGTATGAAAGCTTTATTCTCTAAGAACTTTGCATTTCATCACATTGTGGCTAGAGAGAGTCACTAGCAGGCGCTGCAGAGCTAACCCACCACTCAGTGACTAGAACCACCGGTGGCATCCACTAGACTCCAAAGGAGCGTAGCTTTGCCACCTTCCAAAGAGGATCGGAGGAGTCCAAGGCCTGCAGATCCAATCAGAGGTCACACGTAAAGAGGATCGGAGGAGGCCCTAGACCCGCCTGGCCGATCAGATAGCTCACGAGGATCGGAGACGGCTCAAGGCCGATTCCGATCAGAAAACGCACAAAAACAGTGCAGGGGCACAGACTCAAATCCGGCCGAACAGGTCAGCCCAAAACTCACCCTCAAAGAATGCAGCGCAAGTCTCAGGGGTCCATTCACCTCTCCATGGCACCATAAACTGAGCAGCAGCATACGTGGTTTTCCCGTATGCGCCCGCCACCAGTCGCAGCTCATACCGCCCATTAGGCATGGCTCGAATGACTCGGTAAGGCCCGCGCATGCCATGGTCCAGTTTTCCTCGGGACTGCGCGTACTTGATGACGTAAACCAGGTCGTCTTTCTGAAACACATAAGGTGAGCTCCTACCCTTATTAACGTACTCGTCTTGTTGAGCCTGATTCCTTGACAGCCGCTCGGCCGTCCTTTGTCTTAACATTTCTCTCCTTCCTTCACGATTATTGCCAGAAGGATGTATTGCGATATCTCGCACAAGGACCCGTATTACTGGAGTGGCACTTTCATAGCCTGTTAACAGGTTTAATGCAGAAGTTTGAGTGGTGCGCTGCTTCGTCAGGTTCAGGATCAACTGCAGCTGCCACAGCTCGTCGGCCCACTCACTCTTCTTATGATTTACTTCGATTCTGAGCATGTTGAGAACAGTCCGGACGTACCGCTCTACCTGTCCATTGGCATGGTGCATCTCGGGCGTTATATGGTGTAATTCAACGCCCAACACCTGCATCCATGACGTAAAGCCAACCGACTCGAACATGCGACCTCTATCGGACACTATCATACGAGGGGTACCAAAAAGGGAAAAAACGTTTTCGAAAACACGTTTTAACTCCTCGAGATCTTGACGAGAGATAGCGTAGAGCAAGCAAAATTTCGTAAATGCGTCAATTACAATCATCACGTATTTGTAACCTTTACAATCGGAGAGGGGACCAAGTACGTCAGTATGTAAAGTGTCAAAAGGGACTTCTGGCTTGGGCCAAGATGTTATTGGTTGAAGCGGTGCACGTGGGACCCTTTTATGTGCGATACAAGTTAAACAGTGCGCAATATATTTTTTGGCAAAGGCTCTCAGGCCAGGGAACCAAAAGTGTCTCAAAATTAGGTCTATTGTTTTATCGGCATTAATATGACTATGCTCGTTGTGAAAGACTCTAAGGAGGCTTAAGCGGTGGCCTTTGGGTATGTAACATAAAAGTCTAGGTTCTTGTCCTACCTGGCTATATCGATAGTACAACAAGTCGTTACGTTTAATATAACGTGAAGCGTCAAGTTCTCCCTGCTCTAGGGCTCGTATTAAGCCCGAAGTCTCCGAGTCTGCTGACTGAGCAATTTGCGCCCAGTTACGAGGCCTATCTACGTTATTTACAAATTTTAATGGGTTTCGACTTAGATAATCCGCGTGTGGCAACATGACACCCTTTCGGTACTGTATTGTGAAATTAAAATCTTGAAGGTAGATCCACCATCTTGCCACACGCGGCAAAAGATCGCGCTTGTTTTGAGTTGCCTTAAGGGCATTACAATCCGTTATCACGGTGAAGGGAATACCTATAAGGTTGTGCCTAAAATGACGCAACGCTTTTACCACAGCCAAGGTCTCCAGCTCGTAGGAGTGATATTTGATTTCAGCTCCTTACAAGTAAGACGTGCAATACACGCAGTTTTCGTGGAACAACGTTTTACTAATAATACGCTGGAAAATGATAGGCGCGTTTGCGAAACCATAAGGCATTTTGAGATATTCGTAATGCCATTCGGGCGTTACGAAGCCGGTCAGGGGAACACACTCAACATCAAATTTTATTTGGTGGAACCCTGTGGCCATGTCTAAGGTCGTGAAGAACTTACTTTTACCTAAACGATCGATGTGACCGTCTATAAGGGGCAACGGGTACCTATCCTTGACCGTAACTTTGTTCAACGCCCGAAAGTCTACGCACATACGGTCGGAGCCATCCTTTTTCTTAACCAGGAGAACTGGACTTGAATAGGGTCACTCCGATTCGCGTATGATTCCTTTTGACATAAGATCATGCACTATATCACGAACTTTTTTTTTTTTTTTTTTTTTTGTTTCGTTGTACATAATACATAAATTCTGTAAAAATAAATCTGGTCAAAGTTGGTTAGTGTGGGTTGGACGGTGTTGGAAGCTGTTAGGTTAGGTTAGGTTTTTTTTTTTTATTAATTTTATTTGGTTTGCAACTGTGTTGTAATAGTTTGGTCTCAAGATGGTTAAAACTACTGCTGTTCGATACAGTAGCGTGTTGCGCTAGTTCAATCATCACAACACTTCGCTATTTGATACGAAGAAATTGGATGATAAACTATTGGGAAGAGAATTTAAAACAAGAGGACTATAAAAAAGGTGTTTGTGGAAAATGAAATTTAAGAGAATTATGACAAAAATGTTTATAGATTTGGACCGTAGTCTATGCGGTCACGGATGCGTATAAGCATTGCTTTCACTCTGGGGCAGCTGTCAGAATTTGCGCGGTGAGATGTTTCAGAAGAGGATTTGGTGCGAGCATTATGCTCTTTGCAATTTACGCATATGGCTTTAGTTTTATCGTCTTTGACTGAGCATTGGTCAAGTGAATGTTTCTCAGAGCAGTGGGCACAAGTCAAAATTTTTCTTTGGCAATTTGCCTTAGTGTGCCCAAACTGTTGGCAGCCAAAACATTGTAGGAATGGCGAAAATTCCTCAGCGTGCACCCGCGTGTAGTCAATATTCACTTTTTGGATTTTTAAAATGGCATGGAAAATTTTCGGAGTTGTGATGAAGACGGCATTGTATAGATTCGGGTTTTTATTTTCACGTTCAAATTTGAAAAGTATTTCACTTGTTTTGCCGGCTTCGGCAATGGAAGGGTTTTGGCTCATCATAAGTGGTATGAGATCGGTTCTAGAAACGTCTTTGGTAATACCCTTAAGTATAATCATGGGTTTTAGAAGCTTTGCTGGTTCAGCAATGGTTTGCGTTTGGGTGTTTCCGGCAGAGTTAAGTTTCACAAGTGCCGTCTCCTTTTGCTCCGGTTTGTCAAACTCAACGCGTACTTTGCCTTGAGACAAGCGCTGCACTCTCGCGGGAGCAAAGTCCAAATTAGCAAAGTCCATTGCTTTGCTAAAATCTTTGATAGTGTTTTCGTGGGTTGCTTTGGGGTCTTTGTTACTCAGAATTATAGCTGGTTTGGTAGTTTTCACAGTAGGTTTTGGTGGTTTATGTGACTTGCGAGGGACAGCGGCGGCAGCCGCGTAAGAGGCGATAGGTGAAGATTTAGAGGGGGTTGATTGCGCAGTGGGCTTGGAGAAAGTAGATTGAGGAATCTGCTGTGCAACAGCAGATGCGATTTTGGGTACAAGAGATTCAAGTCCCACTGCAATGGAGGACCCAGTTTCAACGTTAGCGGAGGTTAGTTGAGATGTTGATAAAGTTTCGCGTATGGTGTCTTGCAAGGTCTTTTTAAGAGTCTTCATTTCCGCAGTTACAGCAGATTTCACCAATTTGGCAATTTCTTCCTGTAGGTGTGTTCTATTCAAGGTAAACGGAAAGTCATCAGGGTTAGCCTTAGTGATTTCTTCAATGTCCGTGCATTCTTTATCGAACTGATCATAGGTGTCTTCAGCAGTTTTACGGAGCTTTTGACAGATGGAAATGATGTCCGCTTTACCTTCGCGCGTTAAAGAACGCTGCGAAGCCAGAATATCTTCGACGTTTTGAGTTTCAGTAAAAATATCGGTTCTAAGATCGAAAAGGTGTTTTTTACTATTGGTGGATATGTGATGAAAGATAGGTTAGGTTAGGTTAGGTTAGGTTGGGGTGCGTGGTCGGATAACCTCCTCGTGTTCCCTCTACTGCTTGTCCCCGTCCATGTATGTGGATTGGGAAAGGCAGTGGGAGGGACGGTGCACCCTGGGCGTCACTGTAAATGGCGAACAATTCGTTTTGGTCCCATTTACCGTGATGGCTAATAGTCCGACCCTCCTGCTATCCTGTACGCAGTGCAGGACCAGGGGCCCGCTTCGGGGGGCCAAGGGGAGACAACCCCAATAAAAAACACAAAACCGTAGCCCTGTACGTAGTTCAGGAACGGGGGTCGCCTTCATGGGGACCGCGAGGAGACAACCTCTATAAAAAACCAGAAAAGGGGTGCAGCTCCCCACTACTCTCTTAGGAGAGAAGCCCGGGATGCCGCATCCGGTGGTGGGTGGCCTTCGGGCTGCGATCCGCTCTGCGGATGAGGTCCACTGTTTTTGATACGGTGGCGGCGACACCAGTTCTGCCCTGGTGCTGTCAATCTCGTTACCCCGTACGTGGTGCGGGACCGAGGGCCGCCATCCCAATGGATGGGGGCCGAGAGGAAGACAACCTCAGAAAAAATTACCCGGCGGGGACCGTTTGGTCCTCTCCCGATTTTGCGGGAAGTGTAGGCTCCGATTTGGCGTCCCAGACATCTTCTGGGTAGCGGCAACTCGGTTCGGGCTCGGCTGGCGCCCTGGAGAGTCCGGGAAGCGGCAGTGCGAGCGTGGGCGGCGGGTTCGTCCGGTTGCGGTAAAACGTATTCAGGTGGCTGTAGCTGAGCAAGGTGGTTGCAACAAAGACAGCGTTACAGTCGGAGAAGTGCGGAAAAATCGACTTGGTCTAGGGTCTGCACTAGTGAGGTGCCCGGTGGCTGCAGCTATTAAGCTCTCCGAGGGCGGAAAGAAGAGGTTGTTAGTCGGATGGGTCTCGGCGGGAATTGAAATACTGCCACAAAGAAAGATGCGCTGTTTTAAGTGCCTTGAGGCAGGGCATGTCAAATCAAGGTGCACAGGCGTTGATCGCAGTGACCTTTGTTTTAGATGCGGCAGTCCTGGCCATAAGGCCAAAGATTATGATAGGGCGTTGCGCTGCGTGGTGTGCGCTGCGCATAACATTAAAGCAGACCACATGCTAGGGGGAATATCCTGCAATCCCCCTAAGCAGAAGAAGTCAAAAAAGTCAACTGCCCAGCAGGCGTCTACCCAGCAGGGAGACGAAGAGGGCATGGAGATAGCCGATACTGTTGGTAGAGAGGCAGTGGGCTCTGAGCGGGCAGATGGCTCGGAGGAGTCGCAGCTGAGGGGACCGGGCTACGGAAGCGGGGAACTTCCGTAGCCCTTTCCAGGGTCTCCGTGGTGGAACGGCGTGCCTTGTGTTCCGGCGCGCCTCACCGACTGGGGGAGCTTCTGAGCTCCCATTAATTGTTGTTGGGTCCGTAGGGATGACCGGCGGCGGGTTGCGGAAGGAATACCACACTATTCCCGGGGCCCGTCGCACTAACGGCTGAGGAACACCCAGGGGGTTTTAGTGGAGTCACCACATAAAGGTTAGGTTAGGTTGGGGTGCGTGGTCGGATAACCTCCCCGTGTTCCCTCTACTGCTTGTCCCTGTCCATGTATGTGGATTGGGAGGGGCAGTGGGAGGGACGGTGCACCCTGGGCGTCACTGTAAATGGCAAACAATTCATTTTGGTCCCATTTACCGTGATGGCTAATAGTCCGACCCTCCTGTTATCCTACACGCAGTGCTGGACCAGGGGCCCGCTTCGGGGGGCCGAGGGGAGACAACCCCAATAAAAAACACAAAACCGTAGACTTGTACGTAGTGCAGGAACGGGGGTCGCCTTCATGGGGACCGCGAGGAGACAACCTCTATAAAAAACCAGTAAAGGGGATGCAGCTCCCCACCACTCTCCCGGGAGAGAGGTCATGGATGCCGCGTCCGGAGGTGGGCAGCCTTGGGTTGCGATCCGCTCTGCGGATGAGGTCCACCGTTTTTGATACGGTGGCGGCGGCGCCAGTTCTGCCCTGGTGCTGTCAATCTCGTTACCCCGTACGTGGTGCGGGACCGAGGGCCGCCATCCTAACGGATGGGGGCCGCGAGGAAGACAACCTCAGAAAAAATTACCTGGCGGGGACCGTTTGGTCCTCTCCCGCTTTGCGGGTGTTGTAGGCTCCGAGTTGGCGTCCCAGACATATTCTGGGTAGCGGCAACTCGGTTCGGGCTCGGCTGGCACCCTGGAGATTCCGGGAAGTAGCAGTGCGAGCGTGGGCGGCGGGTTCGTCCGGTTGCGATAAAACGTAATCGGCGGACGGGCATTTCTGCCAACCGTCGGCCAAACCGGTGACCTAGTCATGTCTTAGGGCCGGTGGGGCTGCCCTTAATTGGGTGACCCCGCGAGGAGACAACCTCCATAAAAAACCCCAACCCCAAGTTGTTTGTCGCGCACGGCGAGGGGGTGAATGGCTGGAGGGAGTCCAGTCGTTACGCGGCAACGGAGCAGGGGACAAGCCACACCCCCTGCTTCGAGAACCTTAGGCTTACCCGGGTACAGGGGTCTCTGCCCGGGTGGACTTGTATTTCCCCCATTCTCGTGGGTTCAGTATGGATAAAAATGCATTAAAACAAAGAATATTAGCAAGTTTAAGGGACGGTAAGTCCGGTGGTGGTGAGGTGAAGAAGGAGACTGCTTCAAAGCAGTTGACGGCGGCAGAAACATCCGTTGCCAAAGTTGAGGAGGAGAAGGCTACTTTTAAACAGCCTGAAGTTCGTGTTCCGGTGGTTAAAATTGAACGATCGCCGGTCCCTGTGGCGTCGACGGTCGGGACCAGATCACGCAGTGCAGGAGGGAGTCGGAGCTCATCTTGCTCCTCCCAGATGTCCGTTGTGTCGGATGAAGTGGAGACGGTAGGAAGACGGAAACGCCAAAGACCGCGCGAGCCGAGTTTGTCAGGAGATGAGGGCTCAGATGGAGTTGAGACGCAGTTGTTAAAGGTCAGCGCTGTTACTGATCAGCGTGGAAGAGGCCGTCCAGCAACCACTGGTGAATACGTTGGGCTTTCCAAGGCCCAAACTGAGCTCTCCCGGCTTCGGTCTATTGAGCAGGATATTGATCGCGAGTTGGCGCAATCAGCTGTTAAGCCTCGTCGGGCCCCTAGGTCTAGAGAGGGTTCCGGTCTGGAGAATCCGAGCTTAATGGCCAACTGTGAGGTGCTTGCTCGCGGCATGGACGGTGTTGAGGTGGTTTTAGAGGTCGCTGCGAAGTCGAGTAATCTGAAGGGCACCAGTATTAAGGCCTTGAAAGATGCGGCAACCCTAATAAAAAATATGCTAGGCGAGATGTACAACCGTAACACTACGGATTGTACCAAGCAGATAGACGAGCGTTTTGCGAAGAATTTAGCTGATTTAAAACAAACGAAAGAAGAAAACGCTCGTATCTCAGTTGAGAATCAGCGGCTGAGAGAGGAGATGGCGGCAATTCGGCGCGAGCTAAAACTGGTTCGCGACCAACTAAAGGGAGCGTCTAACATGCTTCCCATTCCGGACACCAGTGGTCGTCGGCAAAACACCGTTGGCGACATGACGGTGGAAGAGCTCCAACGGTTGATTGCTGAGCAAGCCGGCACTATGGTAAGCGCCCGTATCGAGGGTATCAGTCGCCGGCTTCCACCCGAGGAGAATTTAAGGCCGCCCTTAGCAGCCACTAGAAGAAAACCAGCGGCTAGTCCAGTTCCGTCGATTGTGCCTCGGTCGGCACCTTCTGCAGAAGCTCCTAACCCTCCCAAGGGGAAAGGAGCGAAAAAAGAGAAGAAAAAGGCAAAGAAGGCCAAAGCGGGTACTATAGATGAGACACCTCAACAGGCGACGACGCAAAAGACGCAGACTGCGCCGCCTTCTCAAGAGCCGGCGGAGGAAGGCTGGCAAGAGGTAAAATATAAAAAACAGAGGCCTAAGGCTCTAGTGAAAGACAAGGTGCCTAACAAGAAGGAAGCTACTTCCAAGAAGAAGAAGGTGCGGCTTCGTCTGCCTAAGTCGGCTGCGGTGGTGGTAAAACTGCGGCCTGAGGCTACGGAGAAGGGTGTTAGTTATGCCGAGATTCTCGCAGGGGCTAAGGGGAAACTCGATAACAGCATAGTTGCAGGTGGCCTTAAATGTAAAGTGGCGGCTACTGGTGCACGTCTCTTGGAGGTGCCAGGTGACAACAACAGCGAAAGGGCTGAAAAGTTACTCAGTAGGTTGCAGGAGATCCTTGACCCAAATTTGGTTGAGGTGACCCGACCGATGAAGACCACCGCGTTTCGTGTTTCGGGTTTGGATGATTCGGTCGAAGCAGCCGATATTCAGGCGGCTGTAGCTGAGCAAGGTGGTTGTAACAGAGACAGCGTTATAGTCGGAGAAGTGCGAAAAAATCGACTTGGTCTAGGGTCTGCACTAGTGAGGTGCCCGGTGGCTGCAGCTATTAAGCTCTCCGAGGGTGGGAAAAAGAGGTTGTTGGTTGGATGGGTCTCGGCGGGCATTGAAATACTGCCACAGAGAAAGATGCGCTGTTTTAAGTGCCTTGAGGCAGGGCATGTCAAATCAATGTGCACTGGCGTTGATCGCAGTGAACTTTGTTTTAGGTGCGGCACGCCTGGCCATAAGGCCAAAGATTGTAATAGGGCGCTGCGCTGCGTAGTGTGCGCTGCGCATGAAGTTAAAGCAGACCACATGCTGGGGGGAATGTCCTGCAACCCCCCCAAGCAGAAGAAGTCTAAAAAGTCGACCACCCAGCAGGCGTCTACCCAGCAGGGAGGCGAAGAGGGTATGGAGACAGCCGATGCTGTTGGCGGAGAGGCAACGGGCTCTGAGCGGGCGGATGGCTCGGATGAGTCGCAGCTGAGGGGACCGGGCTACGGAAGCGGGGAACTTCCGTAGCCTATTCCAGAGTCTCCGTGGTGGAACGGCGCGCCTTGTGTTCCGGCGCGCCTCACCGATTGGGGGAGCTTTTGAGCTCCCAAGAATTGTTGTTGGGTCTGTAGGGACGACCGGCGGCGGGCTGCGGAAGGAATACCACACTTTCCCCGGGGTCCGTCGCACTAACGGCTGAGGAACACCCAGGGGGTTTTAGTGGAGTCACCACATAACCACCCCTGCGTTCCCCGCGCAGGGGGGTATGCGAAGGCATTTCCCCCTGGCCAAAAAAAAAAAAAAAGGTTAGGTTAGGTTCCCAACCCTCCTCTTAAAAGTGCCAATCCATACAAATTTAAGAGGAGGTGTTGGGAGGGGTAAGAGAGTAGAGGACGGATTTAATTAAAGATAGGAAAAATAGCGCTGATAGCAAAGAAAGGAAATGAAAGAAGAATTTGGTTTGGGTTTCAGATGAAACCGGATCAGTGGGCCCGAGGCTGAAGCCCCGGCGATTTAATCGACATTACTATAATTGCTATGTACAGGTTTAATGTGTAGTGATTGCTATTTAATGTATATATAATAATTATAATATTTTTATATATAAATGTTATTATTAATTTTTTTTTGTTGTTTTGTTTTATATATATATATATATATATATATTTTTGTGTGTTTTTTTTTTTCATTCACATTATACATTTTTATTATTTTCCTAACTATTATGAGCTTTATACTATTTACAAAATATGGTGTATTATTTACATTCTATGTACCTATTTAACAGGGTAACGCGATTATTTCCGGTTAAAAGACTTGAGTTGCGAGAAGGTATGGCGGATAAATGAGCAGAAGGCTTTAGTAAGTGAAGGTTTGGACAGAACATCAATGAATGAGAAAGGGGAGCCCTTCAGACGTCGACACTGTTCCAGGTAGTTCTGTCTGTCCACTCCAAACCTGGGGCATTCCTCAATTAGGTGTTTTGTTGTTTGGGATGTGGAGTCATCGCAAGGGCAAGAGTCTGAAGTAGTTACGTGAAACCGCATAAGATACGATCTGTGGGCACCATGACCTGTCAGATACTGGGTGAGATAAAACGAGGGAGGTACAATAGTGTGGAGTTCGCTAATGGACTCAAGTGATGGAAAGAGGGAGCGCGTGTGAGAGCCTTGAGGTGATTGCGCATAGCGGTCAGCCCATGCGGCGAGTGCCTGAGAGCGAGATTTATTTTTGGGAAAGGAAATGGGGAATTTGGCATAGGAAGGAGCAGAGTGGGAAGCAGCTGCGGCGCCAGCTGCCTGATCCGCAGCACAGTTGCCAGCAATTCCCGAGTGACTTTTCACCCAGCAAAATTTAAAAATTCCATGTTCAGAGTGTTCCGCGATGACTTTATGAATGTTAGTAACGAGTGGGTTGGAACTGCTACGCCTACCAAGAGCCTCGAGTGATGATCGTGAATCCGATAAAATGAGTGTGTGAGAGTACCCCCTCTCTGCTGCAAGTTGGCATGCTTTCCAGATTGCAAACAGCTCCGCCTGGAAGACAGTGCACGCTGAGTGGAGCTTAAATTTTCGGACAACAGTTCGCTGGTTCATGGGACGGTTGGGGTCTACGCAGACAAATGCTGCCCCCACGGACCCGTCTTCCAGCTTACTGCCGTCAGTGAAAATTTGAGTACTGTTTGGCATGCATACCCGGTCGATGTGTTCCTGGGTTGGAGTTATTTCAAACGATACTGTCACGCGTTCTGCAGGATGAAGCAGTTGAGAGAGAGGGGTGGGGGACTCATAAGGGATGTTTGGGCGGAGGTAAGATGTCTTATAAGTGAGTCGCGTCCTCTCTGCTTTCCTTACTCGAAGTACCTCTAAGTCGAGTGGTACGAATCTGGCCAGAGCCAAAGCTGCAGTTGTTGAGATGGTTCTGTAGCCCCTTATAGCCCTTAAGGCAAACCCCCTTTGTGCTGATAACAAGATGCTTTTGATAGTTGTGTACTTTACTACATGGCCCCATATTCCTGCTGCGTAAGTTATTGTGGGTACGATGACATGCCGGTATATGGCGTCAATGTTTTCTGGGTGTATTCCCCACGACGGACGAACAAACAGGCAAAGACGATTGAAGAGTTTGATAATTTTGTTGGTGATATATCTGGCGTGGTTAGTGAACCTGAGGCGGTGGTCAATGATGACGCCTAGGAGTTTGAATTCCTCAGAGAAAGGAATTGGGGTGCCATCCATGTAAATTTTGGCGTTAGCCGCTTTGTTCGAGAAAGCGAGAGCTTTGGTTTTGTTTGGTCCAAAATTTAGCTTCACTCCCTTGCCCCAAGATGAAATAATGTTCAGCGCATCACTAGCGGCTGTCTGCAAGGATGCGGTATCTTTAGCAGTCACGATGAGCAAGACGTCGTCCGCGTATGCTTGTATGTGACAGCCCTCAGGGAGCGGCTGGTCTAGAAGATCATCCAGCAGCAAATTCCAGAGAGCCGGTCCACAGGCTGACCCCTGCACGCAGCCCCTAGCCATGGTCCTGTGAGCGCTTGCACCCGCGTATAAAAGAGCAACATTGCGGTCAGAAAGGTAATTCTGGATGAGTCGGAATATGTTGGCTGGGCAATTTATTCTCCTGAGGCGATCTAGTATGGCGGGCCACCAGGCCCGGTTGAATGCAGATTGTATATCCAGGGATATTGCGGTGCATAATCGACCAGATGCCTTCTCGGATTTAATGTGCTCAACAGCTTCAAATAAAGCATGCGCGGTCGAAGTGTGCCGGCGGAATCCGAACTGTCGTGGATTGAGCGCACCCGTGACCGCCTGGTGGTGGACTACTCTGCCTATGAACAGCTTCTCTAGCATTTTGCCAAAGACAGCAATGAGGCCGATTGGGCGATGGTTCTTGAGAGAACTGCTATCTTCAAGTCCAGGTTTAGGTATAATCTTAACTAACGCGGATTTCCAGCTCCGCGGGAAATAGCCGAGCCTGAGGCAGCAGTTCATCATGCTGGTGATGAGTCCCGGGAAGCTTCGTGTGACATTAGCACAGATATCCGCTGTCAAGCCATCCATGCCTGGAGCTTTTTTAGGTGACATTTCCTGGAACGCTTCCAGAACTTCTTCCTGGGTGAACAGTGGGTCACTTGGTGTATCAGGAGTGTTTGTACAGGAGTTTCGAATCTGCGATTGCGTTTGTGTATCTTCTGCCGGGGAGTCCGTAGGGAAAAAGTGTGCCAGAAGGGCATCCGCTGTATCTTGACTGTTGGTGGTGTAACTGCCATCGTCCATTTGTATAATAGAGGGCGGTTTGTTTGATGCTCCTGATCGTAAGAGGCGATTGGTCATAGTCCAAACATTTTCTCCAGTCTGAAGTTCGCAGAACTCTGAAATTTTTGGATGACTCTTTCCTGATGGCGTCGGTATACTGCTCCTTTAAATTTCGGTGCCGCTCAATCAGTCGCTCGCAATCTGCAGTAGGCAATCCTCTGTTTCTGGCCTGGAGTGCCTCTCTACGGGCTTCGTCAACTTCTCCTTTAACGTTGGTAAGTCTGTCCGACCACCATGCAGGTCTGACTCTTTGTGCACCACTGCCGCTACGTGTCGGAAAAGTTTCGGACGCTGCCTCGTTGATGCAGGCAGTTAGTTTGAGTACAAATTGATCTAGGTTGTAAGGAGTCAGGGTATCAAAATTCGTATCCAGTAGTTCGAGGTCCCTAATACGATTAGTGAGAGCTTCCCTAAAGGTAACCCAGTCTGAGTTTTTCGTTATAGAGTACCTGAAAGTAGATGTGGAGGGTGGATTTGGTAAAGTGGAAACGCCAATGTCCAGGTTGAACCTCACAAGTTTGTGGAGGGTGGAGGTCATGGCGTGCTGATCGACTTGCCAGTTTTTCACATGACCGGGGCTGTCCCCATAGATAAAAGTTAGATCAATGTATGAAGAACGAAGGACACCGTGTGTGACAGCTTCGAAAGTAGTATGATCACCAGTGTTACAGCAATCCAGATCATGCTCGTGCATAAGGTCTGATATGAGTATGCCTCTGGGGTTAGATCGGCCTGTGGGGTCCCATGTAGGGTGCCATCCGTTAAAGTCACCTCCGATAATACAGCCTATCTCCGATCCATCAATGCTGTGTAACAGTGTGGAGAGATGATTTAAGGTGTTATGAACATCGTCTCTGGGTTCAACGTATACCGAGACAATGTACCATTGGCGCTCTCCAAGTTTGGCTGTTACGACAGCCATATTAGGGGTGGAATATTGCGGTAGGAACATTGCACCCATTTTCTCTGTAGCACCTTTTTTTATTGCGATAGCAGCCTTAACTACTCTGTCTGTTTTTGTAGCCTGGAAAATGTGTACATTAGGCAAATTTTTTACATATTTATCTGAGCCAGTGTAGGGTTCAGATAATAATCCAATTTGTGTGGTGACGTCACCACAGAAAACTTTTAAGAATTCTTTTGAGCCGTGTATAGATCTGTCAATGTTGCATTGCATGAAGTAAATAGATGAATTATTTGGAGGAGCCATAATCTATTTTATTTATGATTTTATTCTTCATTGCTGAATACCTGGGGCAACTTGGTGAAAAAATAGAATGATTGGTAGGACGGCTCAACTTAAATCTAGCATTGTAGTGGGTACAGTTGGTGCAGGTAGGCGCAAATGATTGCTTTTTCTCGGGGCAGTCGACTTCGTGGTGCCCCGCCTTCCCGCAGTGGGCGCAAACGGCGGGGGCGGTGCATCTGGACTGGGAGTGCCCAAATTGAGCGCATTTCCGGCACTGAACAAAGGGAGAAAACTCCTCTATATGCACTCGTTGATAACGGGTTCTGACGCGTGATACGCCTTTCAGAGCTTGCCATGCAGTTGGAGAGATCCCTAGAACAGCGTTATATAAATTTATGTTTCTATTGCTCCTGATAAACAGGAGTTTCATATCCTTATCACATTCAAGGCAAGCCAGTTCCTCATTATCCTGTATCAGCACGGAAATGAGATCATCTTTGACTACATCCTTGCTGACCCCTTTCAATATGACTCGAGGAAAAATTTTGCGTTCGGGCTCAGCCCTAGCGCCTGTTTGATCTTGATTAATGAGGTCTAGCGCTGGTTGAATGTCATCCTTCTTGTCTAGCTCGACCCTAAACTTGCCTTTGGATAGTTTCTTTATATTGGCGACACCGATCTTTGGGCCAGGGTGTTGCAAATTCCTATCGAGGACCTTGACGGCGTCTTCACGCGTAGGCGATGTCTTGCCACAGGAGATAATAATAGCTGGACGGGTAATAGTTTCCATGCCGCCAAGAGGGTGAGATGTAGTCTGTGTTTGCTCTTTTTGTATATCCTTAAAGGTGGGGCCCGCTGCCATTTGCGCATACGTTTTTGTTCTTGCAGGTGCTTGCGCTGGAATCGAAGAAATTTTGGAGAGCTCCGACCTAACAACTTTAGTCACGGTGCGCTCGATCATCGATGAGAGCGCAGTGACATCCTCACCTGTGATCTTTCCGATTGAACTATCTCCTCTATTACAACTGGAAGTTGATGGTTGAGTGAGTGTGGTGTCAGAGATTTTAGGTACAGATATTTTCTGCGAAATTTCGTCGAGCAGTTTACAGGTGGTTTGGGCGGCTGCGTAGATCCAGTCTTTTTGAGTTCCCTTGAGCCCATGCTTAGAAGTGTGCACCCTCCAAGAGATTCCTTTCATGAACTTGGTGATTGTTTGGATCATCTCATCGGTGTCCATGGTTTCGGGCAGGCACTTGAAGGTGTCGCTGGAAATATCTACCTCCTCAAGTTTCTCAATTTGAAACTCGACTAGTTTGCCTTTATTTCTAGAGTGTCTGCTTTTAGCCTCCTGCTCCATCTTCCGCGAGGGGGAATCGGCGACGCAAGGAGTTAATGGTGGTGGCGCGTGTACTTCAGCATTTTTCACGTTGAGTGGTTGGACTTGTGGGGAGAGCTCGATAACCGAGTTGATTGATGGCGACGGGGAAGTGTCGTTGATTACAATCGGCTTTTGAAAGCCTGTGCAATCCTCCAAACGCTCGAGACATACTAGAGGTTCAAACTTATTAGCATGTGCAAACTGGCTGGCGGTATTTGATTCCTCGGAGAGAAGCAGCTTCATGGAGGGGGTATGTAAAGGGGAGACATCCTTGTCATTAGGTGGAATTGTGGGCGAAATTGGTGGCGAAGCACTACGTTCGCTTTGCGATGCACCATCCCGTGTGAGCTCAATCTCAATCTCGTCCTCCACAAGGTTGGCGAGTTTGCGTTTACTCGCTGGGGTGTGTAACACGACAGCAGGGTCGTCCTGCGCAGGTAGTGAGCTACTCCTGCTCCTGGTTACCCTATGCTTGGGAGGCGTGCGAGCGGTCATAATGGCGGTTAACAATGTATTGTTTTTTTTAATAAAGTAAAATAAAAATTTAAAAGTTTGAAAGTATATAAAATATTTAAAAGACCCGCTACAGACGCACCCGTACACTCCAGACAAGCGCCGCGCAGAGTTAGAATAAACCTTAAAATTAGACTCTAAAAACTAAACAGGAAAGCTACAAACGGCAAAATTATTAACGATCATACAAAAAATTTAATACTATTTTCACTTGTCACGCCGCGCGATCTATCTTTTGATTTTCGTCAGTGGGGTTCAGATTTAGTGCTTACATATGTAGGTGCAAGGACGTTCTATATTACTGAAAAAGAATTACTCAAAAATAACATATACTTACAGATTTAGAAATTTTTATAGAAAACCAAATTTTATAGGTAAGAAAAATTTTAAAGTACAAAAATTTTTTTGAACTACATTAATTTAAGTGACCTAACTTGTTTTGTTAAACTAAATGAAATAACTAAATAAACGCTAGCTTTTACACAAAAGAAGAAGGTTTTCCCCTGGAAAATAAGAAAATTATGACTAGTTGAATTGTTGCATGTATTGCTATAAATTTAAGATTGGAAAATTGAATGAGGACGCTTACATAAGAGTTAAAATTATAAACGCTATTGCCAACTATGCGCTGTGTTAAGTTCTGTAAGTATATGGTAACAACAGAATTTTATAATAATAATTATGGAAATAATTACAGTTTATGTGTTTTTCTGACTTATACTATAAATTTACACGTATGTTCCTTAACTAGAAAATTACTGGAATAGTATTAACAATAATTGATATATTAACAGAAAGAACTTGCCAAGTTGCAAGTTTTAAAATAAGTAACTTGGCAATAGTGCTTAAGATACAAAAGATAATACGATATTAATCTTTTTATTTTAAGTCAATTTTTATTTAAAAATGTGATAAATTTACGTTTTTTTAAGTTGAATATGGGGCAAACTATTAGTTAAATAATATAACTTATACTAAATTAATTTGAGATTTTAACAAGATCTAATGAATAAAGAAAAATATAAGCCAATTGAGTGAATAATTTTAAAGTTAAAAGGTTTTGTAATTTTGCAGTTTTTCAACAAAATAATAAAAGTTTAGATCGGCTACAAAAAAAAGAGATATTAATGAATTTTTAGTTTATAGCTATAGAAAGATAGATACTAACAAATACTATGTTTTACAACTAAAAATTGAATTTTAAATTTAGCATTTACAAAGACACAACGTTTGCTAACTTTACGATTTTATTAATAAAAAGAGCAATTTTTAGCAAGTTTCAAAAAATTTCTGAGGAGAAACTATAAGGATTAAAAAACAAAAAACCGACTTCAAAAAACCTACCTCTAAAAAGCAAGAAATAATATTCGTAATAATAAAACACGTCTATTGAAGTCGGGTGGGGCTGGAGTACAAATCCCTTTTTTTTATTCTAAAAGCCCCACCCGACTTCAATAGACGTGTTTTATTATTACGAATATTATTTCTTGCTTTTTAGAGGTAGGTTTTTTGAAGTCGGTTTTTTGTTTTTTTAAACAATTTTTTATTTTTTTATTTTTAGTGTAGGTACTTTTTGTATTAGATAGTGTAGGTATATTATTAAGGTAGAAATTAAAATCGGCTCAGCCAAACGTGAGTTAATCGCGGAGAAACATACATACATGCGAGTCAAACTGAGAACCTCCTTTTTTAAGTCGGTTAAAGAACTACACTTAAGATATCCCTTTTCTAACAAAAAATAATTATCTTATCTTAATATATAAAATCGTAAACTGAATGACTGAATGACTGAATGACTGACTGACTGACTGACTGACTGATCTATCAACGCACAGCCCAAACCGCTGGACCTAGAGACTTGAAATTTTGCACACAGATATTATACAGACCTTATACAGTGTAGGCATCCACTAAGGAAGGATTTTTGAAAATTCTATCCCTAAGGGGATGAAATAAGGGATGAAAGTTTGTATGAAAGTCCCTCAGTTTTGAAGCTGGGATCGTTAAATTTTGTGTTTAGGCTGACGATTGAAAATTAATAAATACGGGTCTCAGCGTTTTTCAAAATTCTACCCCCGAAGGAGTCAAAAGGGGGATGAAGTTGAGTAATGAAGAAAATCCTTTATTTTCGAAGTCAAAATTGCTAAATATATATTTTATGCTTATGGATGGAAATCTAACGCAACGTGTATTGTTATTGTTAGTATTTCAACCCCTACGGGGATGAAATAGGGGTGAAAAGGGGTAAATAAACCTAAAAATAGATATGGATGTCGTTATTGGGGTTTTCTGGGATGACGATTGCAAAAATGACATTTATTTTGAAGTCCAAAACGGTGGACATGATTTGACCCCTCAAGGGGTGAAAATGGGGTTCAAATTTTGTATGGAAAAATAATATTAAATGGACATTACAACTTTAAACTTCGTAGGAGCACGTCTAAAAATAAATAAGCAAACATATTTTTTGTGATTTTGAAAGTAAACCCCTAAGGGGGTAGATGGGGTGAGTAAACCTAAAAATAGATACGGATGTCGTTATTGGGGTTTTCTGGGATGACGATTGCAAAAATGACATTTATTTTGAAGTCCAACACGGTGGACATGATCTAACCCTCAAGGGGTGAAAATGGGGTTCAAATTTTGTATGGAAAAAAAATATTAAATGGCCATTACAACTTTAAACTTCGTAGGAGCACGTCTAAAAATAAATAAGCAAACATATATTTTGTGATTTTAAAAATCAACCCCTTAGAGGGTAAATGGGGTGAGTAAACATAAAAATCGATGTGGAGGTCGTTCTTGAGGTTTTATGGGATGGTGATTACGAAAATGAGATTTATTTTGAAGTCCAACACGGTGGACATGATTTAACCCCTAAAGGGGTGAAAATGTGGTTCAAATGTATGGAAAAAGAATATAAAATAGACATTACAACTTTAAAATTCGTAGGAGCATGTCTAAAAATAAATAGGCAATCACATATTTTGTTATTTTGAAAATCGTCCCTTAGGGTGTAAATGAGGTAAGTATACATGAAAATCGATGTGGATGTCGTTCTTGAGGTTTCATGGGATGGTGATTGCGAAAATGTCATTTATTTTGAAGTCCAACACGGTGGACATGACACATCATGGACCTGTACCTGGATATGCACATCCAGGTAACGGGAACGAGAACAGGCACGGGCACAGGAACAGGAACGGGAACGGAAACAGGACGAGAACGGGACGGGAACGGAACGGGCCGGTACGGAAACGGAACGGAAATGAAACGGGAACGGAATAGAAACGGGAACGAAACGGAAAAGGACCGGAATGGAACGGGAAAGAGAAAGGGACAGGAACGGGACGGGAACGGTACCGGGAAAAGGAACGGAAGAGTAAGGAGTACGGGACGGGAATGGGACGCGAACGGGAACGAAACGGGAACGGAAAGGGACGGAACGGAATGGAAATGGAACGGGAACGATACAGGAACGGAACGGGAACGAAAACGGGACGGGAACGGAGGGGAAAGGATCGGGAACGGAATGGGAACGGAATGGGACGAGAACGGGACGGGAACGGGAATGGAACGGGAACCGGATGGGAACGGGAACAGGACGAGACGGGGACGGGAACGGAACGGAACGGGACGGGGATGGGAACGGGAATGGGAACGGGAACCGGAAGGGGTACGGGACGGGTACGGAACGGGAACAAGAACGGAACGGGACGGAATGGGAACGGAACGGGAATGAAACGGAAAAGGAACGGGTACGGAACGGGATGAGAACGGTACGGGAACGGGAACGAGAACGGGACGGTAACGGGAATGGCATCGGAAGGGGTACGAGAACGGGACAGGAAAGGGACGGGAACGGACGGGGACAGAACGGGAACCGGAACCGGAAACGTAAAAATGACTGGTCAGATCCTGGTTGAAGGTTCTCTAAGGATTTTCTCTAACATCCACGCGGACGAAGTCGCGGGCAGAAGCTAGTTCAGTTCATAAACAAAGAAGTTATAAGACTGATCATCGAGGTAGTTCACACAAAATCATACTATTTTCGTGCTTTTTTCAAGATTACTTGAAAAGTACTGAACCGATTTCAAAATTTTAAAAAATGGGACCAACTTGAAAGTTTACCTAATGTAATAACGTTTGAATCATTTCAATCGGTCCAGCCGTCTTCGAGTAATCGGTGTACATACAAAAAACAAAAAAAAAACAAAAAAAAAAACTGGTCGAATTGAGTACCTCCCTCCTTTTGAAGTCGGTAAAAAGAAAAATTGTTACAAAAATAAATAGATCTTAATAGGATCTTTAATTTGAAATATTAGTCATACAGATATCCTAAAACTGAACAAAAATATAAGCTATTTATACGTGATTTTAATGAATTTAAAAATGTGTTTTGAACAAAAGCGCTAATATTTTATACAAAAGAGTCACAAACTTTACAAATCTAACTTTAAAAGGTGCCTTAGGGGCTTCTAAAACTAAATCAAGAATAATTTAAAAGATATACTAATAAACAAAAAAGTAGTGAATTTTTTATTGAAACGAGATGGTGAAATTTGGATGAAAAGTTTACCTAAGTGGCAACTTTTTTGGGCGGACGCCTATAAAAGACATCAACGCTCCACGTGTCTCAGGTTCCTTCTTCCAAATTTCCCAAAAAGATATATGGAGAAATTAAAAGAATTTATAACTCGAAAAATACTAGGAATAAACCCATCGAGCAAAAAATATAACGTTTGGAAAAATTATAAGTAACCGCGGAAAAAATTTGGGAAGCGTATGGGCACTCTGGAAGTTTCAAAAAGGGCTTGGTTAGGTTAGGTTAGGTTAGGTTGGGGTGCGTGGTCGGATAACCTCCTCGTGTGCCCGACTACTGTTTGTCCCAGTGCATCCGTGGACTGGGAAAGACAGTGGGAGGGCCGGTGCACCCTGGGCGTCTCTGTAAAAGACTATTTTGAGCTTCTTTTACAGCTGGCGGCTAATAATCCGACACCGAGGGACCAGGGATGAGCGCAGGTGGCGCTTACCCTGAACCTCGTTCGAACGACTGCGGAGGTCTAAGAGAGACTACGTGTCTATGTTTAACATGGAGACGGAAATCTTTCAGATAGTACGCGCGAGACGAGAGCGAACGTCTCTTCGGAGATGATTGCTCGCAGACCGTGGGCCTTACAGGCTAGCGTGTCGGAGACGAAAGCCTATTTTGGTTGTACGTCTTGGGGACTAGGAGAGCGCGGGTGGCGCATCCCCTAGAACCCTTTCGAATGATTGCCGAGGTCTAAGAGGGACTACGTGTCTATGTTTAACATGGAGACGGAAACCTTTCAGATAGTACGCACGAGACGAGAGCGAAAGTCTCTTCGGAGATGATTGCTCGCAGACTGTGGGCCTTACGGGCTAGCGTGTCGAAGACGAAAAGCCTTTTCTGGTTGTACGTCTTGGGGACTAGGGGAAAGCGCGGGTGGCGCATCCCCTAGAACCCTTTCGAACGATTGCGGAGGTCTAAGAGGGACTACGTGTCTATGTTTAAACGATCGATGTGACCGTCTATAAGGGGCAACGGGTACCTATCCTTGACCGTAACTCTGTTCAACGCCCGAAAGTCTACGCACATACGGTCGGAGCCATCCTTTTTCTTAACCAGGAGAACTGGACTTGAATAGGGTCACTCCGATTCGCGTATGATTCCTTTTGACATAAGATCATGCACTATATCACGAACTTTTTTTTTTTTTTTTTTTTTTTTTTTTTGTTTCGTTGTACATAATAAATAAATTCTGTAAAAATAAATCTGGTCAAAGTTGGTTAGTGTGGGTTGGACGGTGTTGGAAGCGGTTAGGTTAGGTTAGGTTTTTTTTTTATTATTAATTTTATTTGGTTTCCAACTGTGTTGTAATAGTTTGGTCTCAAGATGGTTAAAACTACTGCTGTTCGATACAGTAGCGTGTTGCGCTAGTTCAATCATCACAACACTTCGCTATTTGATACGAAGAAATTGGATGATAAACTATTGGGAAGAGAATTTAAAACAAGAGGACTATAAAAAAGGTGTTTGTGGAAAATGAAATTTAAGAGAATTATGACAAAAATGTTTTTAGATTTGGACCGTAGTCTATGCGGTCACGGATGCGTATAAGCATTGCTTTCACTCTGGGGCAGCTGTCAGAATTTGCGCGGTGAGATGTTTCAGAAGAGGATTTGGTGCGAGCATTATGCTCTTTGCAATTTACGCATATGGCTTTAGTTTTATCGTCTTTGACTGAGCATTGGTCAAGTGAATGTTTCTCAGAGCAGTGGGCACAAGTCAAAATTTTTCTTTGGCAATTTGCCTTAGTGTGCCCAAACTGTTGGCAGCCAAAACATTGTAGGAATGGCGAAAATTCCTCAGCGTGCACCCGCGTGTAGTCAATATTCATTTTTTGGATTTTTAAAATGGCATGGAAAATTTTCGGAGTTGTGATGAAGACGGCATTGTATAGATTCGGGTTTTTATTTTCACGTTCAAATTTGAAAAGTATTTCACTTGTTTTGCCGGCTTCGGCAATGGAAGGGTTTTGGCTCATCATAAGTGGTATGAGATCGGTTCTAGAAACGTCTTTGGTAATACCCTTAAGTATAATCATGGGTTTTAGAAGCTTTGCTGGTTCAGCAATGGTTTGCGTTTGGGTGTTTCCGGCAGAGTTAAGTTTCACAAGTGCCGTCTCCTTTTGCTCCGGTTTGTCAAACTCAACGCGTACTTTGCCTTGAGACAAGCGCTGCACTCTCGCGGGAGCAAAGTCCAAATTAGCAAAGTCCATTGCTTTGCTAAAATCTTTGATAGTGTTTTCGTGGGTTGCTTTGGGGTCTTTGTTACTCAGAATTATAGCTGGTTTGGTAGTTTTCACAGTAGGTTTTGGTGGTTTATGTGACTTGCGAGGGACAGCGGCGGCAGCCGCGTAAGAAGCGATAGGTGAAGATTTAGAGGGGGTTGATTGCGCAGTGGGCTTGGAGAAAGTAGATTGAGGAATCTGCTGTGCAACAGCAGATGCGATTTTGGGTACAAGAGATTCAAGTCCCACTGCAATGGAGGACCCAGTTTCAACGTTAGCGGAGGTTAGTTGAGATGTTGATAAAGTTTCGCGTATGGTGTCTTGCAAGGTCTTTTTAAGAGTCTTCATTTCCGCAGTTACAGCAGATTTCACCAATTTGGCAATTTCTTCCTGTAGGTGTGTTCTATTCAAGGTAAACGGAAAGTCATCAGGGTTAGCCTTAGTGATTTCTTCAATGTCCGTGCATTCTTTATCGAACTGATCATAGGTGTCTTCAGCAGTTTTACGGAGCTTTTGACAGATGGAAATGATGTCCGCTTTACCTTCGTCCGCGGTACTAGACACTGCGTTACCGTGTGCTAGTCCGTTTCCAGGGCGCGCCGCGGGGAGGCCAACATCCAGCGCCCCGGTTAGGTTAGGTCAGGTTTTTTTTTTTTTTTTTTTTTTTTTTTTTAACTACTCCCCGCTTTTTGGCAGGACCTTTTTTGCCATATCGTTCTTTTGTTACTTTATCTTTTCTCTTTTTTTCTATTGCTTTAAGAGCTTTACTTTTATCAATTTTCCTCTTCTTTATTATTACTTACTGTTTTTTCTTTTTCTCAATATTCTTCATAGCTAATACAGTTTTCTTCTTCTTGGTTATGTTACCTTTCTTTGTTTCTTTTTTTTTAATAACATTATATTATTACTTGTGTAAATGTAATTAGGTTCTAATATAATTTCACATAATATATTAATTACAATTTTCATTTTTGCCTATTTTTATTATATATGTATATCTTACTTTTGTACTTTCTAATTATTATGTAAATGTTTTCTTACTTTTGTTAAGTTTCGTTAGAACTGTATTACAATAATTGTTTTCTTAATAGATGGCTTATATACAATTAATTGCCTGACATTTTGTGATTGGGTCTGATTTGTGCTTGTCAATCCTTATTTCTTTTAATTACAATTTCTACAATTTTTTTGGCATATTGCATAAATAAAATTCTTTCCTTTTTTATATTCATAATTTGCTTCAGGGTGTCTCTACTCAATTTTGTGTCAATTTTCTGTTGCAGAGTGTGCCTATCTATACTGTGTATTGGACAGTCCAGTATGATGTGAAAGATGTCCTCGATCGCTGCTGGGTCGCAAATACAGGAGGGGCTGTCCCTGCGTTTAAATCTGTGCAGGTATGCACAGAATCCTCCGTGACCAGTCAGTATTTGCGACGCCAATCGATCGATGGACATCTTCCTCACCACACCATAAGCTGCCACTCCATCAGGGAAAAAGACCTTGGTGGTCTCAGCCGTGTTTCCAGATCTATACCTGCAGTCCCATTCCTCGATCGTTTCCGCCCGGATGTGGCGTTTAACGAACGAGATGGGACCACAGTCATAGTCCGGTCTGGTTTTCAGCTTAAGAGCTGCCTCCTTCGCTAGTTGATCCGCCCTCTCGTTCCCTTTCACTCCGACATGGGCCCTTATCCAAAATAGTGAGACTAGTTGGTGGTTGTCTCTAAGGAATTGAAGGTTACCCTGAATTGCCTTTGTGATTGGGTGTGAAGAGTCCGGATCAAGTAGCGTCTGGAGAGCAGATCTCGAGTCGCTGAGTACGGCCGTTTCTTGAAACTTTTTGCCAATAATAATTTCGGTCGCTTGGAGGATGGCATACAGCTCGGCTTGGAAGACTGTACAGTATGGCTCCAGCTTAAACTTTCGGGTACACGTTTCAATCGGCCCTTTCCAACAGGTCAGAGCGGCTCCAACTTTCCCCTCCAGTTTGCTACCATCTGTATAGATCTTCACTAAACCTTCTGCCAGTTTACCATCCTCTTCCGCATTGTCTAAACAAGTAAATTTTGAATTTAGCATCCTGCTGGGGTGGGTGTCAGTCATGAACGAGACTCGCTGCTCTACCTTCCTGCCCCCTAGCGCTGCCTGGGGTTTCCCACGCTTTGCCTCAAAAAGCAGGGATGCTCCTTGGATACGAAGATCCAGCGGAAGCAGCCCCGACAGCACTAAGGCAGCATTTAGGGATACCGTTTTGTTGCTCTTGACGATTTTTTGAGCGAAGCCTCGTTGTACAGTGTTGAGAGCTTTCCTAGAGACTGCTTTCCGTGCCTCCTTGGACCATACGCTGGCTGCGTATAGGATGATCGGTTCGATTACTGCTTTATATATTGTTTTTATGATCTCTGGATGCAGTCCCCAGGTAGCTCGTGCCGCTCTGCTGACTCCCTTGTAAATATTAATCGATTTTTTGCATACATATGCGATATGCTTATTGAATAGCAATTTATTATCAACTTGGACGCCTAATATTTTCATATCTTCTACTAGCTCAATGTCCGTCCCCCCCATCTCCAGCCTGGGCGTGTCGAATTTCAGCTTACGGGTTATAACCATCGCCTTGGTTTTGTGCGGCGCAAAGTTCAGCTTATTCAGGTTAGGTTAGGTTCAGGTTAGGTTAGGTTAGGTTAGGTGGGGTGCCATGTCAGACAACCTCCTCGCGGTGCACCCTGGGCGTCACTGTTTTTGATACGGTGACGGCTAATGGTCTGGCAGTCGGAGATGGCGCCGGTTCTGTCCTGGCGTCATCCGCTCGTAACCCCGTACGTGGTGCAGGAGCGAGGGCCGCCATCTCAACGGATCGGGGCTGCGAGGAAGAAAACCTCTCTAAAAAATTACGGACGGGGACCTCACGGTCCTGTCCGCTTCGGCGGATAGTGTGGGCTCCGAGTCGGCGTCCCAGACGTATTCTGGGTAGCGGCGACTCGGTTCGGGCTCGGCCGGCGTCCTGGAGATTCCGGGTAGCGGCGGTGCGAGCGTGGGCGGCGGGTTCGTCCGGTCGCGGTAAAACGTGATCGGCGGACGGGCGTTTGTTGCCAACCGTCGGCAAAACCGGTGACCTAGTCACGTCTTAGGGCCGGTGGGGCTGCCCTTAATTGGGTGTCCCCGCGAGGAGACAACCTCTATAAAAAATCCCCAACCCTAAGCTCGTTGTCGTGCAAGGCGAGAGGGTGTATGGCCGGTGGGGAAATCGGTCTTTACGCGACAACGGAGCAGGGAATAAGCCGACCCCTGCTTCGAGAACCCTGGCCTACCCGGGTATGGGCCTCTGCCCGGGTGGTTCAATCTTGCCCATTTTACTCGTGGGTCTAATTATGGAATTTATTAATAAAAAAACAAACAAAGATGTTGAGGAGAAGGAGGACAACGCACAGGGTCCGATCAAAAACGGTGCAACAAAACCATGTGTCGTGCAGTTGAGTCCACTGTCTGAGCACATAGTGATTGCCGCTTCATGCGATCCCAATGAGCATGAACGAGGTGAAAAAGCATGTGATGAGCTCGTCGACGGTTATCTGTCAGCGAGAGAGGACGATGGGAGGGACATGTCTTCTGCACAATCATGCTTAAGTCTGAATCTGATAGAGGACATCAGCCGTAAGAGGCCTCTTTCAAATCCTAGTTCTGATTCAGAGACTGAGTCGTTAAAGTCATCCCCGAAAGTTCCAGCGACTGGCCGTAGTCGTGGAGGAGATTCCAGAGTCTTGGTTCAAAACGTAGGCCTCACAAAGGCCAAACATGATTTGCAGCAAATGGCAACAATGGAATTTGAAGAAGAGGCGGATAGGATTGTTCGCGAAGCACAATCACTAGACAGCAGTCCAACGAGGCTACGTAGATCTTCGCGTCTCTCCCAAAACACCCCATCCTTCCTTAAGGAAGGCGAGCCTAGCCAGCCTTTACTCACAGCAGACCCGATGTTAGAAAAGGCACTAGGAAGTATAGAGACTATACAAAAGGTAGCCAAAACAAGCAAAAACCTGAAAGGCACCTCAAACCGCGCCCTAATGGATGCAGCGGAGTGTTTGAAAAAGGCAGTGGAGGCCCTATCAGCGCGCACAACAACTGACGAAATTCGCCGCCTACAGGCGGATAATGAAAGACTTTCGCATCAAGTCGAGCTTATGCGAAAAGAGATGACTGCACTACGCAAAACTGTTTGTGACAAAAGTCCACCTACAGACCAGTCATCAAAGGCAGTCAAATCAAAGCCATCAAACGCAAGCGAGGCATTAGATGCACTAGAGACGTTCAAAAAGACAATCATGATGTCCGTCGGCACCATGATCAATGCTAGAATTGAAGGTTTGGAGGAGAGACTGCTCCCACGCCAACAAAGACGACCTCCGCTTGCGGCGGATAAGAAAAAAGAAGCCGAAAGTTATGCCAATGCGGCAAAGAAGAATCCAGTGCAAGAAAACACTGACGCTGCACCATCTACATCCAACTCCAGTCAACCAGCAACGGCGCCAGCACAAGCTCAAAATAATAATGACTGGACAGAACAAATAAGCAGGAAAAAGCGACGGACTGCCCATAAGAAGGCGGCTAAAGAGGCACCTATACCTAAAGCGCCTACCGCTCCAACCAAGGCATCCAATCCGCCTAAGAAGAATGCGCCACCGTCTAAGTTATCACAAACTCCCAAAAAGCCGACTTCATCTCCAGCGAAGGTTAAACTAACGCCACCAAAATCGTCTGTGGTAGTAATGACACTTAACCCAGAAGCTGCAGAAAAGGGAGTCAATTATGCAGAAATCATGAGTAAGGCAAGGCAAGAGGTAGACTTACCGGCTCTAGGCATAGAGGGCCTAAGAATAAAGCAGGCTGCTACCGGAGCTAGGGTTATGGAGATCCCAGGTGCCACAAGCGGCGCAAAGGCGGACATCCTTGCCGATAAATTGAAATCTGTTCTGTCAGAAATCGCCACTGTAGCCCGACCTACTAAGTGTGCTGATTTACGAATCACAGGACTCGACGATTCGATTCAAAGTTCAGAAGTCGCAGCGGCTATAGCTGCCAAAGGTAATTGCCCGGTTGAACAAGTCAAAGTGAGTGTCATCCGCGTTGGTCCAGGCGGGATAGGCTCGGTTCTGGCACGCTGCCCGGTCTCGGCAGCTAAAACTGTAGTAGAAGCGGGTCGAATTTTCGTCGGGTGGAGTTCGGCACAAGTTAAAGCCTTGGAACCCAAGCCCATGCGGTGTTTCCGCTGTATGGGAACGGGGCATACCCGCCCGAAATGTTCAGTCGTAACGGACAGAAGCACTCTGTGTTTCCGGTGTGGAATAGAGGGCCACAAGTCAGTGGATTGCACGGCAAAAAAATTGAATTGTGCTGTGTGTTTTGAAGCTGGGCGTTCTGCAGGACATATGATGTGTGGGCGGAATTGCAAACCTCCTACATCTAAGGGAAAAGGGGCCCGACTAACCCAGGCTCAACCAGCAACAGAGACGTCCGTAGAGGAAATTGATATGACCAATGCCTAGACAACATCATACCAAAATCCTACAGGTGAACCTAAACCACTGTGCCACTGCCCAAGATCTCTTCATGCAGCACATGGCAGAGTGGGATATTCAGATTGGTATTGTCTCTGAACCCTATAGAATCCCGACCGGGCGTCTGTGGGCAGGGGACACAGCTGGGTTAGCTGCAATTCACGTCAGAGGAACTGCAAACTCTCCACCTCTCACACTTAAGGAAAGGGGTCGCGGATATGTCGTAGCTACTTATGGGGGAATAGCGATGATTGGAATTTATTTCTCGCCAAATGACAGCCTAGCTCAAATGGAGGATTTCCTAGACGAACTAAGCTCTGTTATCGGTAGGTTATCTCCAACGCAGATCATCGTGGCAGGAGATTTCAATGCCAAGTCAGCAGCGTGGGAATCCCCTGAGACAGATGCCAAAGGTATTCTAGTAGCTAATTGGTTCGCAGCAAATGGTCTCTGCATATCAAACAGAGGTAATGTATTTACATGCGTGAGGTGGAATGGGGGTTCAATAGTAGACCTAACGTTTGCTACTCCTGGCATTTCCTCGCGAATCACAGATTGGAAAGTGTTAGCGGATGAGACAAGCCTTTCCGACCATAGATACATAAGGTATAATCTTTCCGCAAACCAACCAAACACTCAAACTCCGAACAACTCTGTAAGCTGTATAAACTCATTCCCCAGATGGGCAACAAAACAGCTTGACAGCGGCATGGTAGAAGAGGCAGCGATTGTGGCAGACTGGTGCTATCCATCACAAGATTGTAATTTAGAAGTCGATGTGCGGGCGGAACACCTTCGCTCTGCTCTCACCAATGTCTGCGACGCTTCCATGCCTCGTGCAAAGAAATTTAAGGGGAAAAATAAAGTTTACTGGTGGACGCAAGAAATTGCAAATCTCCGTTCTGTCAGCAACGAAGCTCGTCGTGAGTACACTCGATGTCGTCGTCGCCGAAGGCAAGCTAGAGATGAGGAAAATATGCTTTACAGAGCCTACAGAGAAGCTATCACAGCTCTGCAAATAGCTATTTCAAACGCCAAAAGCATAGCTTTTGATGGGTTTATAGGGGAGCTCGATAACGATCCGTGGGGGCGTCCATATCGCATGGTGCGTAACAAAATGTGCCAGCAGGCACCTTCAACAGAAACATTCGAGCCAGAGCTTCTGTCAGCTGTAGTGACAGGCCTCTTTCCTGACAGAATAGATGAAGGACCTCCCACCATGGTTCCCATTGCACAGAATCCAACACCTGTAACTGTCCATGACTTTCCGCAAATAACCATGGAGGAGCTTAAAGATGCCCTGGAGCGCCTTAAAACATGGCGAAAAGCACCCGGACCAGATGGCATTCCAGGTAAGATCATTCCACTCACAATCGATCAGTTGGGATATCGCTTCCTTGAGCTGTTTAACAAGTGTCTGGAAACTGGTTGTTTCCCCAAGATTTGGAAAAGCGGTAAACTTTGTCTGCTCCAAAAAGATGGACGCCCGCCAGATTCTCCTTCTGCCTATCGCCCGATTGTCCTTTTAGACGAAATGGCCAAGCTCCTGGAGCGAATCTTAGCGGCCAGAATAATTGAGCATTTGGAATCGACAGGACCGAATCTGTCTGAAAATCAATACGGTTTCCGACGCGCACGCTCAACAATTGATGCCATCGCTGAACTAAAAAGTCTAACAGAACAAGCGATTAAAAAAGGGGAGTGCGTCATAGCGGTGTCTCTGGACATCGCGAACGCTTTTAACACACTTCCCTTTAACCGAATTATGGAGGCACTGCGCTATCACCAAGTCCCCTTTTACCTACGACAAGTAGTTGATAAATACTTGAGGGACCGTAGTGTGCTTTATATTGACAAAGAGGGTAGAATGATTTCAAAAGCCATGCATTGCGGGGTTCCACAAGGATCAGTGCTGGGTCCACTTCTGTGGAACCTCGGCTATTATTGGATCTTACGCGGAACACTACTGCCTCGTACAAAGTTAATTTGTTACGCCGACGACACCTTGGTCGTAGCAAGAGGTGACGACTTCCAGGATGCTAGACGGCGTGCAGCAGTCGGAACAGCGTTAGTAGTGAGCAGGATAGAGATATTTGGCCTTAAGGTGGCTCTCTCGAAAACAGAAGCAATAGCGTTTTACGGCCGCGGTAATAGGCCCCCTGCTGATGCTCATATCATAGTGGAGGGGCAGCAAATATCAATTGCCCCTAATCTTAAATACTTAGGACTTGTTTTGGACAGCAACTGGCGCTTTAATGAGCACTTTCGTCGGCTGTCTCCCAAATTGACGAACACGGCCTCAGCACTGAGTAGGCTACTTCCTAATTTGGGAGGCCCGAATTTAAGCTGCCGTAAGCTTTATGCGGGAGTTGTGAGAAGCATGGCGCTATATGGTTCCCCAATCTGGGCCAATTCCCTAAACGCCGAGACTAAAGCTTTACTTCGAAAGCCGCAAAGGATTATTGCAACACGTGCCATCCGTTCCTATCGCACAGTTTCTGGTGCGGCGGCCTGTGCTCTCGCTGGAATGCCTCCGTGGGAGCTGGAGGCTTCAGTCCTTGCACGGGTCTACCAATGTCGTGCAGAAGCAAGAAGGCGCAACGAACGTCCCACCATAGAGGACATAGTGCGAACTAGACGGCAAGCGGAGGAGACCGTGTTGGAGCGTTGGACCCAACAATTGGAAGCTTCCCTTTATGGACAGTGGTCACTCGATGCCTTAATCCCTGTTTTGGAAGAGTGGAAGAACAGGATTCATGGCACCATTAATTTCCATCTGACGCAGATACTTACCGGGCACGGATGCTTTGGTAAGTATCTGCATCAGATTGCACGTAGAGAGCCGACACCAGAATGTCGAGAATGCGGTGCTGCGGAGGACACGGCTCAACACACGTTAGAGCTATGTCCGGCTTGGGCCTCGCAGCGCCGAAACCTAAGATCAACCGTTGGACAGGACTTGTCGCTACCAAATATTGTGAACGCTATGCTCGAAAGCAAACGAGCCTGGGTTGCGATGACAGAATTCTGTGACGACGTAATGTCTCTAAAAGAAACGGCAGAACGCGAAAGGGAGCTTGACCCACTAGCGGATCCCTGCCGTCAACGACGCACGCGTAGAAGGCGGCGCGCATCAGGTCGCTTCCTTCCTCGCATAAATAGTGGAGTTAGAGGGGTTGGTCGGGAAGGTTGGTATGGCCCCTCTACCTCCCGCGGAAGCCAGCGGGGAATGGGTTTGGGAGGACCCACCCCTGCATTGCACAGGCTTCCGATGACTCAGGGTGTCCCAAGTGTCCCGGGACACCCTGTGTCGCCCCCGAATTTCGGGGATGATGGTCGGGTCTGCCTAGGGCGGACAATCACTGGCGGGGCCGCGGTAGTGTACGCAAGTGTTCCCGTGAATCCGCCAGGTTGCAATGCCTCCTTGGACGATTTGTTGTCAGATGATGGTGAATCGTTCGAGGAGGCATTGTCACCAAGGTGACGTGAAGGGACATCGTCAGGTTTTTAGTGGGTATGCCCCCCCTCCGGCCCCCCATCGAACCCATTAGGGGTTGGGTGGGGGATCGGCTGGGCGGAAAGTGGTGTCGTCGCAAGCCAGCGGCGGCTTCCATGGTGAGCCCCACATACCCCCGGCATTCTCCCGGTGCCGGGAAGTGCGGTAACGCAGTTTCCTGACGTAAAAAAAAAAAAAAAAAAAAAAAAAAAAAAAAAAAAAAAAAAAGGTTAGGTTAGGTTAGGTTAGGTTTTTTTTTTTTTTTTTTTTTTTTTTTAAAAACTTAGTTTTTAGTGAAAGAGTTTGTTTGATCATATGCATTTTTTCAGGAGTTGGATCTGTGTTGTTTTGCGTTTGTGGGTTCTTTGTACCCAACCCCCCTCTTAAAAGTGTCAATCCATACAAATTTAAGAGGAGGTGTTGGGAGGGGGGAAGAGAGTAGAGGACGGATTTAATTAAAGATAGGAAAAATAGCGCTGATAGCAAAGAAAGGAAATGAAAGAAGAATTTGGTTTGGGTTTCAGATGAAACCGGATCAGTGGGCCCGAGGCTGAAGCCCCGGCGATTTAATCGACATTACTATGTTTGCTATGTACAGGTTTAATGTGTAGTGATTGCTATTTAATGTATATATAATAATATATATATATTTTTTTTTTATATAAATGTTATTATTAATTTTTTTTTGTTGTTTTGTTTTATATATTTTTTTTTTGTTTTTTTTTTTTTTTTTTTTTTTTCATTCACATTATACATTTTTATTATTTTCCTAATTATTATGAGCTTTATACTATTTACAAAATATGGTGTATTATTTACATTCTATGTACCTATTTAACAGGGTAACGCGATTAGTTCCGGTTAAAAGACTTGAGTTGTGAGAAGGTATGGCGGATAAATGAGCAGAAGGCTTTAGTAAGTGAAGGTTTGGACAGAACATCAATGAATGAGAAAGGGGAGCCCTTCAGACGTCGACACTGTTCCAGGTAGTTCTGTCTGTCCACTCCAAACCTGGGGCATTCCTCAATTAGGTGTTTTGTTGTTTGGGATGTGGAGTCATCGCAAGGGCAAGAGTCTGAAGTAGTTACGTGAAACCGCATAAGATACGATCTGTGGGCACCATGACCTGTCAGATACTGGGTGAGATAAAACGAGGGAGGTACAATAGTGTGGAGTTCGCTAATGGACTCAAGTGATGGAAAGAGGGAGCGCGTGTGAGAGCCTTGAGGTGATTGCGCATAGCGGTCAGCCCATGCGGTGAGTGCCTGAGAACGAGATTTATTTTTGGGAAAGGAAATGGGGAATTTGGCATAGGAAGAAGCAGAGTGGGAAGCAGCTGCGGCGCCAGCTGCCTGATCCGCAGCACAGTTGCCAGCAATTCCCGAGTGACTTTTCACCCAGCAAAATTTAAAATTTCCATGTTCAGAGTGTTCCGCGATGACTTTATGAATGTTAGTAACGAGTGGGTTGGAACTGCTACGCCTACCAAGAGCCTCGAGTGACGATCGTGAATCCGATAAAATGAGTGTGTGAGAGTACCCCCTCTCTGCTGCAAGTTGGCATGCTTTCCAGATTGCAAACAGCTCCGCTTGGAAGACAGTGCACGCTGAGTGGAGCTTAAATTTTCGGACAACAGTTCGCTGGTTCATGGGACGGTCGGGGTCTACGCAGACAAATGCTGCCCCCACGGACCCGTCTTCCAGCTTACTGCCGTCAGTGAAAATTTGAGTACTGTTTGGCATGCATACCCGGTCAATGTGTTCCTGGGTTGGAGTTATTTCAAACGATACTGTCACGCGTTCTGCAGGATGAAGCAGTTGAGAGAGAGGGGTGGGGGACTCATAAGGGATGTTTGGGCGGAGGTAAGATGTCTTATAAGTGAGTCGCGTCCTCTCTGCTTCCCTTACTCGAAGTACCTCTAAGTCGAGTGGCACGAATCTGGCCAGAGCCAAAGCTGCAGTTGTTGAGATGGTTCTGTAGCCCCTTATAGCCCTTAAGGCAAACCCCCTTTGTGCTGATAACAAGATGCTTTTGATAGTTGTGTACTTTACTACATGGCCCCATATTCCTGCTGCGTAAGTTATTGTGGGTACGATGACATGCCGGTATATGGCGTCAATGTTTTCTGGGTGTATTCCCCACGACGGACGAACAAACAGGCAAAGACGATTGAAGAGTTTGATAATTTTGTTGGTGATATATCTGGCGTGGTTAGTGAACCTGAGGCGGTGGTCAATGATGACGCCTAGGAGTTTGAATTCCTCAGAGAAAGGAATTGGGGTGCCATCCATGTAAATTTTGGCGTTAGCCGCTTTGTTCGAGAAAGCGAGAGCTTTGGTTTTGTTTGGTCCAAAATTTAGCTTCACTTCCTTGCCCCAAGATGAAATAATGTTCAGCGCATCACTAGCGGCTGCCTGCAAGGATGCGGTATCTTTAGCAGTCACGATGAGCAAGACGTCGTCCGCGTATGCTTGTATGTGACAGCCCTCAGGGAGCGGCTGGTCTAGAAGATCATCCAGCAGCAAATTCCAGAGAGCCGGTCCACAGGCTGACCCCTGCACGCAGCCCCTAGCCATGGTCCTGTGAGCGCTTGCACCCGCGTATAAAAGAGCAACACTGCGGTCAGAAAGGTAATTCTGGATGAGTCGGAATATGTTAGCTGGGCAATTTATTCTCCTGAGGCGATCTAGTATGGCGGGCCACCAGGCCCGGTTGAATGCAGATTGTATATCCAGGGATATTGCGGTGCATAATCGACCAGATGCCTTCTCGGATTTAATGTGCTCAACAGCTTCAAATAAAGCATGCGCGGTCGAAGTATGCCGGCGGAATCCGAACTGTCGTGGATTGAGCGTACCCGTGACCGCCTGGTGGTGGACTACTCTGCCTATGAACAGCTTCTCTAGCATTTTGCCAAAGACAGCAATGAGGCCGATTGGGCGATGGTTCTTGAGAGAACTACTATCTTCAAGTCCAAGTTTTGGTATAATCTTAACTAACGCGGATTTCCAGCTCCGCGGGAAATAGCCGAGCCTGAGGCAGCAGTTCATCATGCTGGTGATGAGTCCCGGGAAGCTTCGTGTGACATTAGCACAGATATCCGCTGTCAAGCCATCCATGCCTGGAGCTTTTTTAGGTGACATTTCCTGCACCGCTTCCAGAACTTCTTCCTGGGTGAACAGTGGGTCACTTGGTGTATCAGGAGTGTTTGTACAGGAGTTTCGAATCTGCGATTGCGTTTGTGTATCTTCTGCCGGGGAGTCCGTAGGGAAAAAGTGTGCCAGAAGGGCATCCGCTGTATCTTGACTGTTGGTGGTGTAACTGCCATCGTCCATTTGTATAACAGAGGGCGGTTTGTTTGGTGCTCCTGATCGTAAGAGGCGATTCGTCATAGTCCAAACATTTTCTCCAGTCTGAAGTTCGCAGAACTCTCTGAAATTTTTGGATGACTCTTTCCTGATGGCGTCGGTATACTGCTCCTTTAAATTTCGGTGCCGCTCAATCAGTCGCTCGCAATCTGCAGTAGGCAATCCTCTGTTTCTGGCCTGGAGTGCCTCTCTACGGGCTTCGTCAACTTCTCCTTTAATGTTGGTAAGTCTGTCCGACCACCATGCGGGTCTGACTCTTTGTGCACCACTGCCGCTACGTGTCGGAAAAGTTTCGGACGCTGCCTCGTTGATGCAGGCAGTTAATTTGAGTACAAATTGATCTAGGTTGTAAGGATTCAGGGTATCAAAATTCGTATCCAGTAGTTCGAGGTCCCTAATACGATTAGTGAGAGCTTCCCTAAAGGTAACCCAGTCTGAGTTTTTCGTTATAGAATACCTGAAAGTAGATGTGGAGGGTGGATTTGGTAAAGTGGAAACGCCAATGTCCAGGTTGAACCTCACAAGTTTGTGGAGGGTGGAAGTCAAGGCGTGCTGATCGACTTGCCAGTTTCTCACATGACCGGGGCTGTCCCCATAGATAAAAGTTAGATCAATGTATGAAGAGCGAAGGACACCGTGTGTGACAGCTTCGAAAGTAGGATGATCACCAGTGTTACAGCAATCCAGATCATGCTCGTGCATAAGGTCTGATATGAGTATGCCTCTGGGGTTAGATCGGCCTGTGGGGTCCCATGTAGGGTGCCATCCGTTAAAGTCACCTCCGATAATACAGCCTATCTCCGATCCATCAATGCTGTGTAACAGTGTGGAGAGATGATTTAAGGTGTTATGAACATCGTCTCTGGGTTCAACGTATACCGAGACAATGTACCATTGGCGCTCTCCAAGTTTGGCTGTTACGACAGCCATATTAGGGGTGGAATATTGCGGTAGGAACATTGCACCCATTTTCTCTGTAGGTTAGGTTAGGTTAGGTTGGGGTGCGTGCCAGACAACCTCCTCGCGGTGCACCCTGGGCGTCACCACTATTGTGGTGGCGGCGAATAGTCTGGCGAGTTGGGGATGACGCCAGTTCTGTCCTGGCGTTGTCCGCTCGTAACCCCGTACGTGGTGCGGGAACGAGGGCCGCCATCCCAACGGATGGGGGCTGCGAGGAAGAAAACCTCTTTAAAAAATAACGGTTGGGGACCTAACGGTCCTGCCCGCTTCGGCGGGTAGTGTGGGCTCCGGGTCGGCGTCCCAGACGTACTCTGGGTAGCGGCGACGCGGTTCGGACTCGGCTGGCGTCCCGGATAGTCCGGGTAGCGGCGGTGCGAGTGTGGGCGGTGGGTCCGTCGGTTGCGGTGGTCGTAACCGACGTACAGGCATTTATGCCAACCGCCGGCCAACCCGTTACCCTACAGTCATGTGTTGGGGGCCGGGGAGGCTGCCCTTAATTGGGTGTCCTCGCGAGGAGACAACCTCAATAAAAAATCTCTAACCCCAAGCTTTTTGCTGTGCGGCGAGGGGGTGAGTGACTGGTGGATGACCAGCCATTACATGGCAACGGAGCAGGGGACCTGCGACCCCCTGCTTCGATAACCCTTGCTCACCCGGGTATGGGGCCTCTGCCCGGGTGGAAATATTGTCACCATTCTCGTGGGAACCAAAATGAATACAAAAAATACAAAACTTATAACTAATGACGATGTTAGGACTAGCTCGGGCGGAAGAGAGCGAACAGTGGGGCCTAGCTCAGGCGGGGAAAAGGAGCAGTTGTGCCAAAGCAACACTGAAGAGGTGGGAGTGTCCTCATGCGGGGGAGATGTTAGCGGGAGTGTAACTCCAACATACTTTGACTCCTTTACTGACGGTGGGAATCGGAAGCGCTCGAAAAATAGGAATCCTCTATTTAACTCCAGCGATTCGGATGAAACCCAAGTAACAAAAATTTCTATAACCAAGGGGTTTTATCACCAAACAGTGATATAGTAGGCCTTAAATGGTAACCGTTGTGACTGCTTGTGCTATAAAGGTTTTCCACAGAGCGTTTTGGTTCTATAATATTAAAGAGCATTTAAGTTCTATGGTACAGCTCTTAGAACACTTACAGGACATACAAAAGAATCTTTAAAGTGTGGCACTGTAAAAGATATGAAAAAAGCGATTATAGTACTATTTAGTACTATAGACGACTTTACTAACATTTTTATGTATATATTTTGCACTAATATTGCGTCAAAATAACTTTTACAGTACTAGTATTGTAGCAGTATCGAAAACACTATTACAGAATCAATCTGCACTATAAAAGTACCTTGCACAACCATTATGTCACGGTTTAGCTTCTTAAATGCTCCCTCAACATCGCTATGGGGCTAGTTCTGTAAAAGTCATGAAAACTCTTCTATGGTACTAAATAGTATCATAGCGACTTCTGGTGCAGTTGCTAAATAACTAAACTTTTTGTGTTACTGCTACCTGATTAAAGCGTGAGATAAAAGCACTTAAATGAATAATTAATGGACTATAATCCGTTTTCGGTGAAAATATGGCTGCTGTTTATGCCATGATAGCACATTAGTAGCACGGCTGGAGCCAATATGTGTACTAATAGCAGCCATAGTCGGGACGAGTCCTTATTTTATTAATTTAAATTTAATTAAATCACGAAAATTATGAGGGCGCATTGTCAAATTTGAAATCAGCATAGTGATTTTATCGATACAATTATTTTCGCAAGTGCAAGTTACGGTGGAGTTACGGTCAATGGTCGATCAAAGGTGATGTTTTGTAGAATGTCTTTTGTATTACAAATTGTAATAGTGAATGACATTTTGTTTTCTTGGGGAACACTCACGATAACATGAGCACAGCACGAACAAAATAGCGAACAATAGTGTGATAAAAAGATCAAAATAGCACTATAAACATGTTTTGGTTTTCAAGTATAGAGCTGATTTATTACCGTGAGAGGCTTTCTGTAATGTTTATAGAATTAATCAGTGATAAAACTAGGGCCTATTTGGGGTTCTGTAAAGGTTTACAATACCATTATAGTGCTTATCATGAAACTAATTAGCACGTCCGAAAGCGTTCTCAGGACTTTTATAGTACCAAATTTTGTTACTTGGGAATAACATCATGGATGTAGTGGAAGTGGCTTCAAAAGGTAGTCCGCAATACAAGAGAATGATTAATTTATCGGATTTGACAAAACCTGTGGGCCTTCATGCCGGCTTGACAACAGCAAAAGACTTACTGGGATACAGGAAGAAGAATGTAGAGTTGGAAAAGACTGAATACGAGGTTAATAGAGAATTAGAGAAGGAGAAGGAGAACAGCAGGGATAAGAGTAAGAGTCCCACTGATAGTAGACCGAAAAAGAAGAGGGTTAAAAGAAACACTAAGTCTCCTGATCAACCTCCAAGCACGATTGACGGCTCGTCTCTGACGGGGCCCAAGATGATTGAGGTGGCTCAAAGACGTTTAGCTGACTTGTATGAGGTTGTCAAGGACTCGGGGAATATGAAAAGGGAGCATAAGAATATTCTTATGTCTTCGCGGTCCGATTTAGCGGAGGTCGTTGCATGCATGTCTAACATGTCAGGAAATGAGGAGACACGTCGCCTAACAGCGGATAACGAGAGACTCAATAGGGAACTCAATAAAGTACGTGGGGAACTTGCAGCTCTCAAACGTGAGATAGCGGAAAGGTTTGAAAAACCAAAAAAGACCCAAGAACCGGTAGTGGCTCCAGTACAGCAGTCACTGACAAGCGCGTTGTCACCCGATCTGCTGGAGGAGTTAAAAGTGTTCCTATTGGAAACCGTAAGACCAATGGTGAACGCCCGCGTCGAGGGATTAGAAATGCGGCTTCCGCCTGCACCGGTGATGCGCCCGCAACTGGCGGTGGACAAAAAGAGAGAGGCAGCGGTTTCTGGCCTTCGCCAAACACCGGGGCAATCAGCTGATCCGGCACCCGCTACAAGCAGACAGCCGACGTTAGACAATGTGATGCCACCTCCGGCAAATCCATTACCATGGAATGAGGTGGTTAGCAAAGGGGAGAGAAAAAGGAGACGAAAGGTGGCTACTGAAGCGGCTGCAGCTGCGCCAGCTTCAGCAAAGGGTCCGTCAGGGACAACAACCCCAGCGGCCCCAGTGACAGGCAGTCATCCTCAAAAGGCGAAAAAGCAAAAAAAACAAAAGTTAAATGTCCCCCGCTCCTCTGCGATTGTGGTGACAATTTCTAAAGAGGCAGAGGAGAAGGGCGTGACGTATACGCAGGCTATTGCTAAAGCCCGTGAAAATATTAAGGTGCAGGACATGGGCATCGAGAACATAAAGATGCGTCAGACGCAAACGGGTGCCAGAATCATCGAAATCCCAGGCGCTGGTAGTGGAGAAAAGGCTGACCTTCTGGCGGCCCAACTTCGAACGGCACTCGAAGGTATGGCCAGCATTCACAGGCCAATGAAGTCTGCAGATCTCCGCTTTTCGGGAATCGATGATTCAGTCTCAGAGGGAGACCTTAAGGCAGTCGTGGCAGAAAAGGGAGACTGTCCAGCCGACCAAGTAAAGGTTGGCGTAATCAGAGTCGGACCTAATGGCATGGGCACTGTAATTGTTAAATGCCCTCTCAGTGCAGCTAAAAAAGTAATGGACTCCGGTAGATTTTTGATTGGGTGGAGCTCTCCACAAATAAAAGTGCTGGACCCCTTGCCCATGCGCTGTTTCAAATGCATGGTGCCAGGTCATATGAGGACGCTTTGTCCCTGCGCGGCAGACAGGAGCAATAGCTGTTTCCGTTGTGGCGAAGAGGGCCACAAGGCTGCAAGTTGTTCGGCTCAGCGGAAGTGTGCGGTCTGTGCGGAAGCAAAACTTCCAGCGGACCATATTATGGGGAGCAGACGGTGTTCTCCTCCGGCGAAGAAAGTTAATCCGGCTTCAAGCAGAGTCCCGGCTTTGAAAGAGGGGAGCAGTAATGCTCGGGAGGGTGTTGATATGGAACATTAATGTCCAGACGCCAATTCAACATCCTTCAAGGCAATTTAAACCACGCCGCCCGTTCTCAGGACATAATGTTCCAGCACGCGGCGGAGTGGAAAGTGGATTTGGTCGTTGTCGCGGAGCCATATTGTGCTCCTCAAAGGCCTAACTGGGTCAGTGATGTGGACGAGACAGTCGCCATAATGGTCCCTACTCATGCCGCTCACTCCCCCCCCCTCTCGGTAAAAGAGAGGGGTCCGGGCTATGTAGCGGCGCTTTGGGGGGAAATAGCACTCCTAGGGGTGTACTTTTCTCCAAATAGGGACGTCACTGCGCTGGAGAGTTGGACCGACGTTCTGTGCGGTGTGGTCCAACGCTTGGCACCAAGGCAGGTCCTCGTCCTGGGCGATTTTAACGCCTGGCATCAAGCGTGGGGCTCTATCAGAACGGAACCCAAAGGGGTTGTCGTTCTGGAGTGGGCGACAGCTGCCGGAGTCGTCCTCCTAAATAGGGGCAACACTTTTACTTGTGTGAGAGGTAACGGGGGTTCCATTGTGGACCTCACATTTGCCACCCCGGCCCTAGCGTCACGTGTGTCCAATTGGAGAGTGCTTGTGGGTCCAGAAACCTTGTCGGACCACAGGTATATTAGATTTGCGGTCTCTCCCTCCAGCAATCCGGCTGTGGCAGATCTGCGAGGCCCCTCTGGCACCTTGTCAGTATTCCCAAGATGGGCGTTGACCAAGCTCAACAGGGAGCTAGCGGAAGAGGCATCGTTGCTGCAGGCTTGGAGGCTCGATGGAACCGGTCTGGGTAATGGCAGTCTGGACGAAAAGGTTAGTAGGCTGGTGGCCAGCTTAAAGACTATCTGTGGGGCCTCGATGCCCCGGGTAAATGGGATCCCCACCAAAGACCAAGTTTATTGGTGGACGGAGGAAGAGGAGGAAGTCTGCCAAGAGCACAGAAGAGCCCTTCAAAGACACAGACGCCGGCGGCGGCGAAGAGTCCTGCGACCTGAAGACGAATCCTCTCTTCGAGAAGCTTATTTACAGGCTAAGACGGCTCTCCAGATTGCCATTGGCAGCTCCAAAGACAGTGCTTGGAACGAGTTCCTACAAGACCTTGACCGGGATCCGTGGGGAAGGCCGTACAAAATGGTCCGAAGCAAAATGAAAGGTCAGGCTCCCTCCACGGAAACCATGGACTCGGAGCTGCTAGAAAGGGTTATAGCAGGACTGTTCCCGGAAGAAGTTCCAGTTGTACCTCCTCTGACGTCACCGGAGGTGAGAAACCTGCCAGAGGTAAATAATGATTTCGTTCCAGTCACTGACGGTGAGCTAGAGGCCGCGATAGATCGCCTGAGGGGCAAAAGAAAGCTCCAGGACCTGACGGCATCCCGGGTAAAATCCTGCCTTTAGCCCTGAAGTACTTAGGGGAGCATCTCCGGGAAGTTTTCGAAAGGTGCCTGGCGTCAGGGGAGATTCCCAGAGCATGGAAGAGGGGGCGCCTCTGCCTACTAAGAAAAGAAGGGAGACCCGCAGATTCCCCAGAAGCCTTTAGACCAGTAGTGCTGCTGGACGAACTCGCTAAAATGTTGGAGAGGCTTATTGCGGATAGAGTTGTCCAGCACCTCGAAACAGCGGGCCCCAATCTCTCGGGGAATCAGTACGGGTTTCGTAGGCAGAGGTCCACAATGGATGCGGTGATGTCCTTGAGGGACCTTACGGAGAGGGCAATAGAGAGGGGGGAACAGGTGGTGGCTGTGTCGCTAGACATTAAAAATGCATTCAATTCCCTTCCCTACTCAGTGATCAAAGACGCCCTCAGGTATCACCGCATACCATTGTACCTGAGGCGAATCCTAGAAAACTATCTGGAAAATAGAGAGGTAGCATTCGTCAATGCGGAAGGACACCTGGTCACCCGGGGAATGACGCGGGGGGTTCCACAGGGGTCAGTGCTGGGACCACTCTTGTGGAACCTCGGCTTTGACTGGCTTCTCCGCGGAGTCCTCCTCCCAAAAATGAGCATCATCTGCTATGCGGATGATACTCTTATCACCGCCAGGGGGGAGGACTACTGGGATGCTAGGTGCCTGGCTGGAGTTGGAACCCAGCTCGTTATGGAACGAATCCAGCTAATGGGACTAGAAGTGGCGGTGAGGAAGACCGAAGCCATAATTTTTCATGGTCCAAGGAGAGGGCCGCCTGCGGGGGCAAACATAAATCTGTACATCAGAGCCAACTGGTCGGATGTCCATTTTTGATACTTTACAGGAGAAGGAATTTTAACTTTTAAACGTTGATTACTAACTTAGACTACTAACTTTACGAAAAATCTTTAGGTGAGTAAAATTACTATTTAATAATGATTGTTTTTCGCTATACTATTTCATCCCTTCTCCAAGAACAGTAACGCAATTAAATCTGAATTATAAAAAAGGAGCAACATCCGACCTTAAAAATGAGGGTATTTTCTTATGACATGGTCGGATAATAACATCCGCTGTTTTGGTTCTAAAAAACATTAACTTTGAATAACAATTTTAGGGCTCATATTAAGATCTGACCAAATGGTTCGAAAACAAACATGAATCCAATAAATAGTATGTGAAAATAAGATATTTTGGTCCGGGGATATTTGACCTGCTCTTACAAATACACATCCGACTTTTTCTTGAACATTTAAGTTTTTGAGATAATAACATTTTGAAAGAAACGCAGAAGCAAGAATTGTATTATACCAAAGAAAAATAAAATGTACCAAGTAGGTAGGTTTATTAAAATAAATGTAATAAGTAGAACAATAATTATCATTATAACGCAGCTGATTATTCGTCGCCGCCTAGAGTCTGATCGGTCTCGCAGTGAACATCGCTTGCAGTGCTGTCGTGATGCAGATTTTTGTAAAAACCATGGAATTCTGCCGGTATCTATTGTAAAAGTGTCATAATATCTTTGTATTTGACAGAGGATATCGGTTTTTCCGTATCTTAATATATAAAATCGTAAACTGAATGACTGACTGATCTATCAACGCACAGCCCAAACCGCTGGACCTAGAGACTTGATACCTCATACAGTGTAGGCATCCACTAAGGAAGGATTTTTGAAAATTCTATCCTTAAGGGGGTGAAATAAGGGATGAAAGTTTGTATGAAAGTCCCTCAGTTTTGAAGCTAGGAACTTCAAATTTTGTGTTTAATCTGACGATTGAAAATCAATAAATACGGGCAGTGGCGTAGCGATGGGGGGCTGGGGGGGCGGCCCGCCCCGGGCGGCACTTTTTAGGGGGCGGCAAAATTTCACAAAAAATATAAAAAAAAATATAAGTACTACACTATCATTGACGATTTTGACCAAATAATCATATCGTATGGCCCGGAGCGCGCGGCGCGCTACGCACGCCGCGACTAAGCTGCACTGTCGTTGGTGGTAATGATTTTTACTTTTTACTACTGGCCGTGTGCGGCCGCGAGTGGTCGGCGCTCGTCGAGCGTATGTTATCGTTTTGTCTCTTTCTAACGCCCATTATAAAATTATGCTATCTCTTTCACTCTGGAAGTTGTGTGGATTTCCCGAACCAAAAGGTCTGATGTTAATTTCAGACGCTACGCTCTAAAAAAATTTCAGAAACGATATGTCTTATATGAACATAAGACCTACTTTTAAACCGTTATTTCAAATTTACTAAAAGTAAAAAGTCTCAACTAAACATTAGTTGTTTTTGCTCTAAAGCCATGTGGACATCCGACTTTTTTTTGTATGCTTAACTTTGTGATTAAAAGAGATAGCGAAATAATGATAAGAGAGCCCGAAAGAGGACAAAAAATTAAGTGTGTTCTAGAACAAAAGTGATTTTCGTAAAAATTGGACATCCGACCTGTTGGCTCTGATGTACAGAAATGTGGACGGGGTTCTGATCCCCATAAAGCCCCATATAAAATATTTGGGACTGGTGCTTGATGGGCGCTGGCGGTTTACTGAACATTTCCGGCAGCTGGCCCCCAGAATAGAAAAGGCCGCAGCGGCCTTGGGACGACTCCTCCCAAATGTCGGAGGCCCAAATGCCAGCTGCCGACGTCTGTTTGCGGGAATAGTCAGGAGCATGGCCCTCTACGGGGCTCCGGTGTGGGCGGACTCCCTCAATGGGGAGAACCGCAGGCTGCTGAGGAGGCCGCAGCGCGTAATCGCCACCCGAATGATCCGCGGGTATAAGACGGTTTCCTTTACAGCGGCCTGTGCTTTAGCGGGCACACCCCCATGGGAGTTGGAGGCCCAAGTGCTCAAGAGGGTGTATCTTGAGAGGAAAGAGTCCCGTAGACGAGGGGACCGTCTGGCCCCAGAGGAGGTGACTGCGGTAAGGAGGAGGGCGGAAGAGGAGCTGTTGGTCGAATGGCGACGACAGCTGGAGTCTCCGGAGGCGGGCGAAAGGACAGTGGAGGCGATACGCCCACTGCTCCAAGAATGGAGAGATAGGAGACATGGGGCGATGACATACCGCCTCACGCAGATCCTAACGAACCACGGGTGCTTCGGCAAATATCTGCACCGCATCCAACGTGAGGAAACTCCAAAGTGCCACCAGTGCGACGCTGACCTGGACACCGCGCAGCACACGCTCGAGGCGTGCCCTGCATGGTCGGAGCAGCGTCGGGACCTCGTGGCAATAATGGGAGGGGATCTCTCCCTGCCCAGCGTCATCAATGCGATGCTGGACAGCGAGAGATCATGGCAAGCGGTAGTCTCCTTCTGTGAGGATGTCGTCCTCCAGAAGGAGACAGCGGAGAGAGAACGCGAAGAGGATGCTCAGGCGGCTCTTCTCCGCCGCAGACGGATGGGGGTAAGGAGGCGTCGCTACGCGAACCTCATTGCCCCCTAATCGAGGCCAAGCGGGCGATGGGGGGTGACCCATAGCCTGCCTTGCACGGCCTCAACTGTCTGGGGAGATGGCTAAACTTGCTCGGCCATCTCCCAACCGCGAGGGGGCCCGGGAAACCGGGCCGCCGCCGGGTCTAATGAGGCGACTCCCAAAGGGGACCCTCAGGGCCAACCGGCGGCGCGAGGGCAAGTGCCGTAGTTTTTTAGTGGGTATTCCCTCCTCCTGGGATTCCACCGAGCTTTGACTTGGTGGACTTACGGGAGGCAGTCGTGGAGGGAGCCGCAACGTTGAATGTTGCGGTCCCCTCCTGGCGAGTCCCACATGCCCCCTTCCCGATCACCAGCGGGAAGGGAAGCGCGTAAATGCGTTTTTCTACGGCATATAAAAAAAAAAAAAAAAAAAAAAAGGTTAGGTTAGGTTAGGTTAGGTTAGGTTAGGTTGGGGTGCGTGCCAGACAACCTCCTCGCGGTGCACCCTGGGCGTCACTGCTGTTGCAGTGGCGGCGAATAGTCTGGCAAGGGAGGACCCGCCCGGCGTCTTGGACATATTCCGAGTAGCGGCGGTGCGGGTCGGTGTGGTGGGGGCCTTCTGTGGGCCCAGCGGTCCTATGGACGTTGTGACGGGAGCGCCGGAACCCCGCGCGTGGTGCGGGACCGGAGGCTGCCACTTATTAGTGGGGGCTGCGTGGAGGGACACCACTTTAAAAAACCAAGGGGAGCCTGTCCCCTTTGAAAAAGGCTTGAAAAACCCATGATCATGGACAATTGTCAACAGAAACTACCCCAGGAGGGTACCAGCTGCTCCGCAGCTGGAGAATCCCTCCCGGGCACTACGGTGCTCGGCTGCTCCTCGTATTCTGGGGGGGGCAACAATTGTTTAGTGGACAATTCAGCGTTGGGTCCGGGATTAAACTGCGCTGCTTCTAATTCAATCGGCCATTCTAGGTCGGATTTAACGGGGAATGTCGACGGTGCTGGTAAGCGCACAAAGTCGAATTCTTCGTCAGGGAAATCTTGTTCGACGTTCCTGAAGGGTGATGGGTCCCCTTCAGATGATCCGATCAGGAAGGGGAAAGAGAGGGTTAATTCGGTTGGAAGTTCTGATTCAACTGCGTCGGATAGGTTTGTGGATGCAGAAGGGGCTCGCGAAAGTGGTAGGTCGGGCTCGGATTGTAGAGGAGCGATTAACAGGATTAATGGAAATAACAAATCCGAACAGAATTTGGACAGAGCACAGAGTCCGGTTAAAAACTGTGCGTCTACAAAAGACGTCATTGACGATTTAGTCACCAAGGCTGTGGTTCGACTGACCCGGCTTGAGTATACTGCGGGGCTAAGCACATTTACTGCTCCTGTTGGTGATGCGATGAAAGATTCTGATCATGAGGCATCGGTGGTAGAGGAGGAGTTGGGTCCTAACCGTTCTCCTCGTCGCCTTAGTTTTGATGAGAGTCAGCCTTCTGTTGCAGGCAACGTGTACAGTAACGCCGGTAGCGGCACGTCAAGGGAAGAGAAGCTAATTTCCCTTTCTTCAGCTCAGTCGCTTCCAAGTGTTAATATAGACAACGAAGACTGCAATAGGCGGATAACTCGCTCTGCCCGTAAGAGGCATATAGGTAGTAATCCTACGTTGGATGTTGAACCTGGAGAAGAACCTGTTTCGGCGGCTTCACCGAAGAAAATAATAGCAGCGGGATCTGGTCGTGGCAGAGGTGATCACGCTGCTCCCAAAGGCACCCATGTCGGCTTAAATAAGGCAAAACGTGACTATCTTAAGCTCACGGAGTTTGGTGACCTTGGTGAATATGAGGATGCAATCTCTTTGGATGGTGAAATGAGCGGTAGAGAGTTGGACGATGCTGTTAATTGGCCAGCGGAATTAATAGACCAGGATGTGTCTACTCCTCCCCTAATGAGGGCGGAAGTTAGAGGTGAGGACGACCTGCGAACGAAGGCGCTTGTGCAGTTGGCTGCAATCAAAGATGTATCGAAGAAGTCCAAAAAACTCAAAGGCACCTGTCAAAAGGTACTCAACGATGCCACAAACACACTGACTGATCTAGTTGAACTACTTTCTTGCAGGACCTTATCTTCAGAAACTGTGAGACTCCGGGCAGACAATGCGCGTCTTAGTCAGGAGTTGGAAATTTTGAAGGAAGAGGTAAAATCTCTCCGCGCAGAGTATGCGAAAGACAGAGGAGCACGAGTGCGTCAAAGTGCTGTTCCAGAAAGAACTGCTCCGGCTCCAGCGGATCGAGATTTACTGGAGGAACTAAAGCGTGACCTGGCCGTAATGATTGGAGGAATGGTAAATGTCCGTCTAGCCAGTTTGGAGGCGAGACTTCCGCCGGCTCCAATTGTGAGACCACCTCTTGCGGCGGACAGAGGCAGTGGAGTGGTTCCAGTAGCACCGGCTCCTGAGACCAGAAATGACAAACCGGCTAGTAGAGCAAAAGCTCCGGCAGTAGGCGCTAAGACTGCTAAGCAACCGAGCTCTTCACAACCGGTAGAGACTCCCGAGGAACCTTGGCAGGAAGTCTCAAAGAAAAAGAAGAAGAAGAAGAAGTCCAAAGATACAGGGCCAACTTCTGACCCTTCCAAGAGCTCTGCCAACCAAACTACCAATGTTCCGGCTGGCCCTTCGACAACGAAGAAAACCAAGAAGAAGAAGAATAAGCTCACTCCTCCTCGCTCTGCTGCTGTGGTTGTTACCTTGGACCCGGAGGCTGCAGAGAAGGGGATGACCTATGCTCAGATACTGGACAGAGCAAAGAAGGAAGTACAGCTGCATTCTCTCGGCATTGAAGGCGTCAGGTGTAAGCAGGCGGTTACAGGAGCCAGGATATTTTCTATACCTGGAGCTGAAAGTGGAAACAAGGCGGATGCTCTCGCTGAAAAATTAAAGGTTGCGCTGGCTGGAGTCGCCAAAATTGCCAGACCAGTTAAATGCGTGGATTTGCGCATCTCGGGGCTTGACGACTCCGTCCAGTCAGTACACGTGGCGGAAGCAATAGCAGCAAAGGGGTGTTGTCCTGCTGATCAGGTTAAGGTTGGCAAAATTAATACGGGTCCGGGAGGCATGGGTTCAGCGCTTGCGAAATGCCCTGTTGCAGCGGCGAAAAAGGTAATTGAAGCTGGGAGATTGTTTGTGGGTTGGAGTTCAGCGCAGGTTCGAACTTTGGATCCCATGCCTATGCGCTGTTATAGGTGCTTTGGTATCGGGCATACCCGTCAGCGATGTCCCTCCAATACGGATCGCAGTGGGCTCTGCTATCGTTGCGGAAAGCCTGGACACGTAGCGCAAGGCTGTAGGACTGAGCCCCGCTGCGACGTTTGTGATGAGGCTGGTTTACCAACTGGTCACGTAATGGGTAGACGGGGCTGTAATCCTTCACCCACAAAACCCAAAAGGGCTGTTAAGACCCCAGCCCTCCCCGACGAGGTAGAACGCCAAGAGCCGATGGAGGAAGTTGAAATGTTAGTCCCCAATGTTTAGTTCTCGACAACACAACATATTACAGGCGAACCTCAATCACTGCGCTGGGGCGCAGGATTTGTTTATGCAGACCATGGCGGAGCGAGGCATTGACTTGGCTGTTGCTGCCGAGCCATATTTTGTGCCATCGCAGCCCAACTGGGTTTCGGATCTCGTTGGCTCTGTAGCTATCACTGTTCCCGTGGCATCTTCAGTCCCTCTCGTGGTGAAGGAGAGAGGGATAGGGTATGTCGTTGCTACATGGAGTGGAATAGCAGTCATTGGCGTGTACTTTTCGCCAAATGCCAGTATACCGGAGCTGGAAGCATATGTGGGTATTTTGGGACTAGTTGTTCGTCGACTTGCACCTTTGCCAGTGCTTGTTATGGGAGATCTTAATGCTAAATCAGCTGCATGGAATTCCCCTGTAACTGATGACGAGGGTAACATTGTCGCTGATTGGGCAAATACGTCGGGATTAATGGTCCTCAATCGAGGATCTGTATTCACGTGCGTGCGGAGGGAGGGGGGGTCTATCGTGGACGTTACATTCGCGACCCCTGCCTTAGCCTCGCGCGTGAATGGATGGAAAGTTCTGCAGGAGGTTGAGACCCTTTCGGACCATTTGAGCATCAACTTTAGGATCTCCCCCACTTCAGGGACTAGTAGGCCAGCGCAACCACAAAGAGGAGTGCAATTTCCACGGTGGGCCCTTACCCACCTAGATGCTGATATGGCAGAGGAAGCAGCTGTAATGCAAAGCTGGTGCACTCCCCCTACAATCCGTGAAAGGGGGGTTTGATTACCAAGCTGCACATTTCAGCCGATCACTAGCTGCAGTATGTGACGCAGCAATGCCTCGCGCTAATTACCGGCAAACCAATCGGAGAGCAGTATACTGGTGGTCAGCGGAATTGGCTTCACTGCGGGAGGCCAGCAACCGTGCTCGTCGTGCTCACAAGAGGTGTCGTCGAAGGAGACACACTGATGATGAAGAGGAGCTCCTATATAATGCTTACAAGGAGGCCAAAAAACAGCTTCAAATCGCCATAGCACGTGCTAAGACCAGAGCTAGAGAGGAATTTTTGGAAGAGCTAAATCGAGACCCCTGGGGTCGCCCTTACCGAATGGTGCGGGGCAAAATGCAGCACCAAGCCCCTCCATTGAATATGTTTGATCCTCAACTTCTACAGGATGTGGTGGCTGGGCTATTTCCCGAACGAGCTGAATTTGTCCCACCGGTTATGTCTCCGCTGACACATGAATCGTTGGAACCTATTGCAGAAATTCCCCATCTGACCGCAGAGGAGTTTGACGCAGCGGTGGATCGCTTAAAGTCGAGGAATAAGGCTCCCGGTCCTGACGGGGTGCCTGGCCGCGTACTGCTTTTGGCCCTTAAACATCTGGGGGACCGTCTCCGGGAGCTCTTCGATGATTGCTTGCAGTCGGGGTGCTTTCCGAAGCAGTGGAAAACCGGACGACTATGCCTACTCCGGAAAGAAGGAAGACCCCAAGACTCCCCGTCCGCTTACCGACCCATCGTGTTACTAGACGAGGTGGGCAAGCTACTTGAGCGGGTTATTGCGGCTCGTATTCTCCAGCATTTGTCGGAAACCGGTCCAAATCTTTCTGACCGACAGTACGGCTTTCGAGGTGGGCGATCGACTGTAGATGCTATCAATGAACTGGGAAATATAGTTCGGTGTGCAATCGAGCGAGGAGAAAAGGTAATGGCGGTGTCCTTTGACATCGCCAATGCTTTTAACACCATACCTTTTGCGACAATAAGGGAGGCGCTCAGGTTTCACAAAGTACCTGCATACCTCAGACGGCTAATAGACAGCTACTTCCAGGACCGACAAATCGAGTATATTGGACCAGATGGTTGCCGTCAGTCTAGAAGAATGACATGTGGAGTTCCACAGGGGTCGGTGCTTGGACCGCTCCTGTGGAACATTGGCTATGACTGGCTATTGAGAGGAGTGCTACTGCCGCGTATGAATGTGGTGTGCTATGCCGACGACACCCTTTTGATAGTTAGGGGTGAGGACTTCCTGGACTGTGCACGGTTAGCCAGAGTCGGTGGCAAATTGATTGCCGACAGAATTAGAATGTTGGGTCTGGAAGTGGCTCTTAGTAAAACTGAGGCTATTATTTTTCATGGACCTCGAGAGAGACCACCAGCAGGTGCAACCATTCTTGTGGATGGAGTGCGGATCCCAGTTAAGTCAACAATGAAATACCTGGGCCTTACATTAGACAGTCGTTGGTCGTTCACGGATCATTTTAAACAGTTGGGTCCGAGGCTAACTAAAGCAGCTGGAGCATTGAGTCGCCTTCTCCCCAACATTGGAGGCCCGGAAGTATCATGTCGAAGGTTATACGTGGGGGTTCTGCGGAGTATCGCTCTATATGGAGCCCCCGTGTGGGCAGAAGCCCTCAACGCAGAAAATTGTAGAGAACTCCGAAAAGCACAACGGATAATAGCGTTGAGAGCTATACGCGGGTACAGAACAGTATCTTGGGGGGCGGCTTGTGTCCTTGCTGGAACCCCACCGTGGGAGCTCGATGCTAGAGTGCTCGCGGCAACGTACCGCTATAAAATAGAAGCGAGGAGACGTGGTGAGCGTCCCACGATAGAGGAAGTGGCCAATATAAGGCGAGAGGCAGAAGATGCTCTGATGATGAGGTGGGCAAGAAGCCTGGTAACTGCCAGCTTCGGAACCCGTACCATTGAGGCCGTCCGTCCAGTGCTTACCGATTGGGTTATGAGAAGGCATGGGGCACTTACGTTTCACGTGGTGCAAATATTGACCGGCCACGGATGCTTCGGTGATTACTTGCACCGAATACGAAGGGAAGTGACCTCTAGATGCCACGAGTGTGGTGCAGCAGTAGACTCGGCGCAGCATACGCTTGAAGTATGCGCTGCCTGGAGTCGGCAGCGAAGAGCTTTAATGGCTGTAATAGGTGGGGACCTCTCGTTGCCCGGCTTGGTCAAAGCCATGCTGGACGGCGATAGGTCTTGGGAGGCTGTGACCTCCTTCTGCGAAGAAGTGATGGTGCAGAAGGAGGCGATGGAGCGCATCCGCGAGGATGACGTCCAGGCGGACCAAATCCGGCGCAGACGGCGAGGAGGACGAAGGAGGCGTTACGTGCAACTTTTGCCTCCTTAACAGAGCTAGCGGGCTAGGGTTGGGCAACCCAAGCCCGCATTGCACAGTTCTGTCTGTCTGGGGAGATGCCCAAGTGTGTCGGGTATCTCCTGAAACGCAAGAAGAGGCCTGGATAGCCGGGCTGACTGAGACGACATGGTTGATTCCAACCAGGAACCCAAGTCGTCAAAACCAGTAAGAGAGGGCACACCGTGTCAGTTTTAGTGGGTATGCCCCCTCCTTCCGGTCCTCCATCGAATTCTTTAGGGTTGGGTGGGGGATCGGCTAGGAGGTCATTGGGAGAGTCCCACATGCCCCCCGTGTTTGCCCAAACATGGGGAAGTGCGAAAAGCATTTCTGTCACGCAAAAAAAAAAAAAAAAAAAAAAAAAAAAAAAGGTTAGGTTAGGTTGGGGTGCGTGGTCGGATAACCTCCTCGTGTGCCCGACTACTGTTTGTCCCAGTGCATCCGTGGACTGGGAAAGACAGTGGGAGGGCCGGTGCACCCTGGGCGTCTCTGTAAAAGACTCTTTTGAGCTTCTTTTACAGCTGGCGGCTAATAATCCGACACCGAGGGACCAGGGATGAGCGCAGGTGGCGCTTACCCTGAACCTCGTTCGAACGACTGCGGAGGTCTAAGAGAGACTACGTGTCTATGTTTAACATGGAGACGGAAATCTTTCAGATAGTACGCGCGAGACGAGAGCGAACGTCTCTTCGGAGATGATTGCTCGCAGACCGTGGGCCTTACAGGCTAGCGTGTCGGAGACGAAAGCCTATTTTGGTTGTACGTCTTGGGGACTAGGAGAGCGCGGGTGGCGCATCCCCTAGAACCCTTTCGAATGATTGCCGAGGTCTAAGAGGGACTACGTGTCTATGTTTAACATGGAGACGGAAACCTTTCAGATAGTACGCACGAGACGAGAGCGAAAGTCTCTTCGGAGATGATTGCTCGCAGACCGTGGGCCTTATGGGCTAACGTGTCGAAGACGAAAAGCCTTATCTGGTTGTACGTCTTGGGGACTAGGGGAAAGTGCGGATGGCGCATCCCCTAGAACCCTTTCGAACGATTGCGGAGGTCTAAGAGGGAGTATGCTTCTATGTTTACATGGAGGCGGAAACCATTTTGATAGTACGCGAGAGGGGAGCGAAAGTCTCTTCGGAGGCGGCCGCTCGAAAAGAGTGGGTTTTAGGACAGTGCAGATGGCATGTAGTACTAAACCCACTGAGGGAGCGGAAACCCAGGAGGATTGGTAATTTCATGATTACCGTATCCACTGGGTAGTACGCACCCGAGTGACTGAGGGAAAGCGCAGATGGCGCACTATTTTCCCTTGGAAGCTCACAACTCGAACGAATGCGGAGGTCTAAGAGGGAGTATGCTTCTATGTTTAACATGGAGACGGAAACCTTTCAGATAGTACGCACGAGATGAGAGCGAAAGTCTCTTCAGAGATGATTGCTCGCAGACCGTGGGCCTTACGGGCTAGCGTGTCAAAGACGAAAAGCCTTTTCTGGTTGTACGTCTTGGGGACTAGGGGAAAGCGCGGGTGGCGCATCCCCTAGAACCCTTTCGAAGAATTGCGGAGGTCTAAGAGGGACTACGTGTCTATGTTTAACATGGAGACGGAAACCTTTCAGATAGTACGCACGAGGCGAGAGCGAACGTCTCTTCGGAGATGATTGCTCGCAGACCGTGGGCCTTACAGGCTAGCGTGTCGAAGACGAAAAGCCTTTTCTGGTTGTACGTCTTGGGGTCTAGGGGAAAGCGCGGGTGGCGCATCCCCTAGAACACTTTCGAACGATTGCGGAGGTCTAAGAGGGACTACGTGTCTATGTTTAACATGGAGACGGAAACCTTTCAGATAGTACGCACGAGACGAGAGCGAAAGTCTCTTCGGAGATGATTGCTCGCAGACCGTGGGCCTTACGGGCTAGCGTATCAAAGACGAAAAGCCTTTTCTGGTTGTACGTCTTGGGGTCTAGGGGAAAGCGCGGGTGGCGCATCCCCTAGAACCCTTTCGAACGATTGCGGAGGTCTAAGAGGGACTACGTGTCTATGTTTAACATGGAGACGGAAACCATTTAGACAGTACGCGTGAGGGGAGCGAAAGTCTCTTCGGAGGTGGCCGCTCAAAAGCAGTGGGTTTTAGGACAGTGCAGATGGCATGTAGTACTAAACCCACTGAGGGAGCGGAAACCCAGGAGGATTGGTAATTTTATGATTACCGTATCCACTGGGTAGTACGCACCCGAGTGACTGAGGGAAAGCGCAGATGGCGCACTATTTTCCCTTGGAAGCTCACAACTCGAACGAATGCGGAGGTCTAAGAGGGACTACGTGTCTATGTTTAACATGGAGGCGGAAACCATTTAGACAGTACGCGCGAGGGGAGCGAAAGTCTCTTCGGAGGTGGCCGCTCGAAAACAGTGGGTTTTAGGACAGTGCAGATGGCATGTAGTACTAAACCCACTGTGGGAGCGGAAACCCAGGAGGATTGGTAATTTTATGATTATCGTATCCACCTGGGTAGTACGCACCCGAGTGACTGAGGGAAAGCGCAGATGGCGCACTATTTTCCCTTGGAAGCTCACAACTCGAACGAATGCGGAGATCTAAGCGGGAGTACGCGTCTTTGTTTTACAAAGAGGCGGAAACCACTTTGACAGTACGCGCAGAGGGAGCGAAAGTCCTTACAGGACGGACGCTCTGAGACAGTGAGCCTGAGGTGTGCGCAGGTGGTGCTTAATCCGAAGGCTTACGTGTCTCTATCGAATGCGGAAACTTGTAAGGGGTTACGCGTCCATGTTCACATGAATGCGGAGACCTTGCAGGCAGTACGCTGCAAGTGGGTCCTGAGCATGGGTTGGGAGGCCCTGCTCTGAGGTTTATGGACCCCAAGCTGGTTAGTGCGCTACTGTGCTGTGCGCTTCCTGGCGTTTGGGAGAAATCCCGCGGGATGGCAGAAGTAGTTTCTGCATCCCAAGGTGGGCTTGCTTCGGCGAGCAACCCACTGCCTTGGCCGCGAAAGTAATACCAAAAGTATTCTCGTAGCTAGGGCAGATATGGGCAGAGGGCACAGCGTGGGGTTTTTTTTTTTTTTAGTGGGTAGGCCCCCCCTTCCGGCCCCCCATCCAGCCCGCAGGGGCTGAGTGGGGGATCGGCTAGGCGGAAAGCGGTGTCGCTGGCGTTCAGTCGCTGGCGGCTTCCGTGGGAGATATGCACATAACTCCACAGGAGTATCCACATAACTGCCGTCGCTCTCCCAAGCGACGGAGTACGCATAAGCACGCGTTTTTCCTCACGTTAAAAAAAAAAAAAAAAAAAAAAAAAAAAAAAAAAAAAAAAAGGTTAGGTTAGGTTAGGTTAGGTTAGGTTGGGGTGGGGTGCCATGTCAGACAACCTCCTCGCGGTGCACCCTGGGCGTCACCGTTTTCGATACGGTGACGGCTAATCGTCTGGCAGTCGGAGATGGCGCCGGTTCTGTCCTGGCGTCATCCGCTCGTAACCCCGTACGTGGTGCGGGAGCGAGGGTCGCCATCCCAACGGATGGGGGCTGCGAGGAAGAAAACCTCTCTAAAAAATTACGGATGGGGACCTCACGGTCCTGTCCGTTTCGGCGGATAGTGTGGGCTCCGAGTCGGCGTCCCAGACGTATTCTGGGTAGCGGCGACTCGGTTCGGGCTCGGCCGGCGTCCTGGAGATTCTGGGTAGCGGCGGTGCGAGCGTGGGCGGCGGGTTCGCCTGGTCGCGGTAAAACGTGATCGGTGAACGGGCATTCGTTGCCAACCGTCGGCAAAACCGGTGACCTAGTCACGTCTTAGGGCCGGTGGGGCTGCCCTTAATTGGGTGTCCCCGCGAGGAGAAAACCTCCATAAAAAACCCCAACCCCAAGCTTTTTGTCGAGTCCATGGCGAGGGGGTGAATGGCTAGAGGGAGTCTAGTTGCTACACGGCAACGGAGCAGGGAATAAGCCGACCCCTGCTTCGAAAACCCCGGCCTGCCCGGGTATGGACCTCTGCCCGGGTGGTTAAACCGTGTTCTTTTATACTCGTGGGACTTAATATGGAAAATAATAATTTAAAAACTAAAACTCTTTTAGATGATGGTGGGCCTAGCTCAGGCGGAAGCGAGCAAGGAGGAGCAAGCCTTGTAGGAGAAGGTGTGCAACCAATTGTTGTTTTGGAGCGTCTGGAGCCAGTCTCTGACGTTTCTGTTGTGGAGGACGGAGCTCAACGTCCTAAAACAAGAGCACGAACCCGAAGCGTCTCCGCTCGGCGTACTATTGTGGAGGATACGGGCGACTCAAGAAGCACGGTAACATCTCGCAGCAGATCACGGTGTGAACGTGACCGATCGCCGTTCATAAACACTCTGGTAAACTTGTCGGATAACTTTACTCGGGATCCGAGTTTAGAGGTCTTCCCTGATGAAGAACATATGGAGGACGAGCACTATTCAGATGCTGTAACGGAGGCCAGCAACAATAGTCGAAAACGACCTATCGAAGAGCTGAGCACGGATACTGACAGCGAAGTGACAGGAACGACCCCTAAAACTCAAAAGAGCCAAAGAGGTCGCGGTCGACCCCCTACTACTGGGAAATATATTGGTGTAGGAAAGGCGAGAGAAGATTATCGCCAACAGCAGCAAGCCGAGGCTGATGCCGAGTCCGCGGCGAGTTCTGGTAAAACTGTTAGGGGTGATCCCTCATCCAGAAGACCCCGAATCACTTTAACGTCGTTTGATGACTTTGCTCATACCCTTACTACGGATGCTCTGAAGGAAAAAGGGATCAAAGAGGTCGAGGTCGTTCTAGGGAATATCAAAAAGTCTGGGCACCTCAAGGGTACCGTCCAAAAGGCGATGGTGGATGCAATGGCGTCTATTCGTGACATCATTGAAACGTTTTCAACGCGGACGTTAACGGAAGAGACGCGTCGACTGCAAGCGGACAACGCCCGTCTTCGTCAAGAGATGGAGCATATCAGAGCAGAAATGAAGGCCTTGCGAACTGCCTACTCGGAGAGAAAACAATTGCCGCGATCGCAATCACCGTTGCACGAAGCACCTCTGCCTCAAGATCCGAGCTCGATGGAAGAACTAATTCGAGCGGTTATGATCCAAGTGGGTACGATGGTTAATACTCGACTAGCGAGCTTTGAGGAACGCCTTCCACCTCCCAAGATTATGCGCCCACCTCTAGGAAAACGGGCTGCTGCAGAGCCACAAGCACCTCCTCCTATTGAGCAGCGTGCACCTAAGCCAGCAAGAAAGGCAGCCGCCCAGCCACTCACCCAGGAGGCCGGCCCCAGTACGTCAGCGCCTGCTGCCCCAGTGTCAGCACCGGTGCCAGCTGTAGAGAATTGGCAGACGGCGAAGAACAAGAAGAAGGAAAGGAAGATAAAAAAGAAAGCAGATGCCGCTGCAGCTAAACAAGCGTTGCCACAACAGCGAGCACAACCCAACTCTGCTCCAGCTCCTCCTGCGACCAAATTGAAGAAACCTAAAAAGCCGAAGAAGCCGAACCTTTCTACTCCGAAATCTTCAGCAGTGGTTTTATCAATCCAAAAAGAGGCAATGGAAAAAGGTATGACGTACGCAACAGCTCTCGCAAAAGCTAGGGAGGTTGTGAAACTGGCTGATCTCGGTATTGATGGAGTCCGGTGCCGACAATCAGCCACTGGGGCAAGAATTTTTACTATTCCGGGTGCAACTAGCGCCTCTAAAGCCGATCTTCTAGCAGAAAAGCTTAAGGAATTATTCGCAGAGTCAGTGAAGGTTGCCAGACCTGTCAAATGTGCCGACCTGCGTATCACGGGACTGGATGACTCAGTGGGTAAGCAAGATGTCATCGAAGCTGTTGCGTCAAAAGGTGGCTGCTCTGCTGAAAGCGTCAAGGCTGCCGAAATTCGCTTTGGTCCTGCGGGTTCTGGCACGACAGTTGTATCGTGTCCAGTTGCAGCCGCCAAGTCGTTAGTTGAAGCTGGCAGACTCCTTGTTGGGTGGAGTTCTGCTCAAATCAAAGTCCTGAACAGCCGTCCGATGCGATGTTTCCAGTGTTATGCACTGGGTCACACTAGGCAACGCTGTCCTTCAAAAGTTGACCGAAGCAAAATATGCTTCAGATGTGGTAAGGAAGGCCATCAAATGGCAAACTGCTCTGTGACACCCCATTGCGCGGTATGCTCCGATGCCAATGGCCCCGCAAATCATATAATGGGTAGCAGAAACTGTGTTCCACCTACCACCAGCAAAGAAAAGGCAGCCCCTAAGACCCAGGCGCCAAACCCAGAGACGGAGCTCAGTCAAGAGCGCGAGGAACTTAATATGGAACTTTAATGGATCAATACAACCACATCCAATTCCTCCAGGGTAACATTAACCACTGTGCAGGCTCGCAAGACTTGATCATGCAGGAGCAAGCACAGTGGTCCATAGATATAGTAGTAATCTCGGAACCATATTTTGTTCCTCCGCGTCCCAACTGGGTAGTAGATCCGGCAAACTCTGTCGCTATTATGAAACGCGCAAACGCTCATTCTCCTCCCTTTGTAGTAAAGGATAAGGGACCTGGATATGTCGCGGTCACATTCGGAGAAATTGCAATTGTAGGGGTATATTTCTCTCCTAATAGAAGCCTAGCTAAGCTAGAAGGTTTCCTTGACAGGCTTAGCATCGTAGTGAGAAGATTGGCTCCTGTTCAAACGATGGTGATGGGTGATCTGAACGGGAAATCTACGGCGTGGGGTAGTCCAGCTTCGGATGTCAAAGGTGACGCGATATTAGAATGGACAATCGTATCTGGTCTAATAGTCCTTAATAGGGGCACAGCATACACCTGCGTAAGGCAAAACGGAGGGTCTAGAGTAGACGTTACATTTGCTACTCCTGCCATCGCCGCGCGAGTGTGTGACTGGCGAGTCATCGAAGATGTTGAAACGCTATCGGACCACCAATATATCAGGTTCAGCATCGCACCTTCAGCTCAAGCAATTGCCGTGTCTCGTCCACAGCAAGCCGCCCACTTTCAACGATGGGCCGTGACGCGATTCAACCGCGAACTGGCAGAAGAGGCGGCCATTGTTGAATGTTGGTGCCTTGATGCAATTGTCTGTCGGGGAGTAGAAGAAATGGCAAACCAACTTAGAGCGTCCCTTACTAACATCTGTGACGCATCTATGCCACGCGTCAGGAATCAGCCTCCAAGAAAGCAAGTCTACTGGTGGACGCAAGAAATCTCAGATCTCCGTAGGTCCTGTTTCAGACGTCGCCGTACATATCAACGTTGTCGTAGAAGGCGCCACACTGAGGAGGAAGCACAATCGCTCTACAATATCTATTTGGCAGCCAAGAAGCGACTACAGATAGCCATAAGTAAGAGCAAGGCGCTGGCTAGGGAAGAATTCCTGGAGAGTCTAAACAATGACCCCTGGGGCCGCCCATACCGCTCAGTGCGTGCTAAACTGGGCCAGGCAATATCCACGGAATCACTCGATCCGCAACTTCTCAGAGAAGTAGTAACAAGGTTGTTCCCAATACGGACGGGGCACACGCCTCCTCTCATGGTCACGGCGGACATGGACCGTGAAATCCACACCGTCGTTCCTCTAATATCGCAGGATGAGTTAGACAGCGTTGTCGAACGTCTTCGTCACGGAAAGAAGGCTCCGGGCCCGGACGGGATTCCCGGCCGTGTCCTGGCACTGGCTCTCAAACATCTAGGAGATCTACTTAGAGAGCTTTTTGATGAATGTTTGGCGACGGGTCGATTCCCAAAAAATTGGAAAGACGGTCGTCTGTGTCTGCTGCAGAAGCCAGGGAAGCCCGCTGACTCACCCTCTGCTTTACGGCCAATTATCCTCTTGGACGAAATGGGCAAATTACTAGAGCGCATAATTGCTGCGCGCATTAACGAACATCTAAGGACAACAGGACCAGACCTGTCAGAAAAACAGTTTGGTTTTCGTGCAGGGCGTTCAACCATCGATGCTCTAATGGAACTTAAGGAGTTAACAACACAAGCCATGTCTCGAGGGGAGAAGGTAATAGCAATTTCTCTAGACATATCTAACGCGTTTAACACCCTCCCCTTCGAGTGCATTGAGGAAGCTCTCCGATATCACGGAGTGCCCTTATACCTGAGAAAGATAGTAGGAAATTACCTCAAAGAAAGGGACGTTCTCTACATTGATCGCGATGGACGGTTGTGCAAATGGCGCATGACTTGTGGTGTTCCGCAGGGGTCGGTGCTCGGCCCACTCCTGTGGAACTTAGGATTCGATTGGATCCTGCGTGGGGAACTTTTGGCTCGAACTAACGTTATGTGCTACGCTGACGATACGCTCGTCATCGCCCGAGGCAACAGTTTTGCAGAAGCTATGCGACTAGGCTCGGTTAGTGCCTCATTAGTAGTCGGCCGAATCGAGCTTCTCGGTCTTAAGGTAGCAATAGATAAAACAGACGCTATCTTCTTCTACGGACGTGGTAGCAGACCGCCTGCCGGGGCGCAAGTTCAGATAGACGGCAAAAATATTTCTGTCAAGGGCCATATGAAATATCTAGGCCTAATAATAGATATTCGCTGGAAGTTCGAAGAACATTTTCGACAGCTTTCACCTAAACTTGTGGGTACGGCTTCTGCGCTCGCTCGGCTCTTGCCAAACATTGGCGGGCCTGATACCAGCTGCAGGCGACTATACGCAGGTGTCCTAAAAAGCATGGCGCTATATGGTGCGCCTGTGTGGGTGGATGCGCTAACGGCCAAAAATAAGCCGTTGTTGCGTAGACCGCAGAAGATCATTGCGGCACGCGCCATCAGAGGATACCGTACTATGTCGCGAGCGGCCGCCTGCGCTATGGCGGGCACGGCCCCTTGGGAATTCGAGGCGAGAGTGCTTTCTGAGACGTACAAGTACAGGGTGGAGGCGAGATCAAGGGATTTAAGACCAGCTCCTGAAGAGATACGCCGAGTCCGGCTACGGGCGCAGGAAGAAGTGCTAGAACTCTGGGTCGAGAGCATGAATTCGGAAGAGTATGGCCGGCGTGTGCTGGATGCGCTGGGCCCAGTAATGGATAGATGGCTGGAGCGTCGGCATGGGTCGCTCACCTTCCGCCTGGTGCAGATAATATCCGGTCACGGCTGTTTCGGGGATTATCTGCACAGGATTGCTGGAAGGGAGGTGAGCTCCGCCTGTCATGACTGTGGGGCGCCAGTAGACTCGGCACAGCACACACTCGCTGAGTGTGTGGCTTGGAGGGAACAGCGCCGCGAATTGATGGCCGTGGTGGGGAGGGACCTCTCTCTGTCTAGCGTAGTAAATGCTATGCTGGACGGCGACAGGGCATGGGAGGCCATGGTCTCCTTTTGCGAGCAAGTAATGTCGCAAAAGGAGATCGCAGAGCGGGTTCGCGAGGATGACCCTCAAGCGGACCCGCACCGACGCAGGCGGCTAGGTAGGAGGAGGAGGCAATACGCACACCTGCTCCCTCCTTAACTTGGCCAGCGGGTGGTAGGTGGGGTGACCTGCCACCTGCATTGCACGGCCTCGTTTGTCTGAGGAGATGCCCATGTGCGCCCGGGCATCTCCTACAATAAAGGAAAGATGGTACGTTGAAGAGGTCCGTTCTGATCGGACCGGCCGCCGCAGCAGTGTGGTTAGTTATACTTTCAAGGACCCATGCTGCTGTGGAACGGTTGTGGTGCACCGGGGGGTTTTTAGTGGGTATGCCCAAAAATCCTAGGGTGAGCCCCACATAACCCCGCTGCCCACCTTGCGGCGGGGTATGCGTAACTGCATTTTCCCCCCGTTAAAAAAAAAAAAAAAAAAAAAAAAAAAAAAAAAAAAAAAAAAAAAATAGGTTAGGTTGGGGTGCTAGGTCAGACAACCTCCCCGTGGTGCACCCTGGGCAACGTCGGCTTGAGCGGAATCCATGCTCGCCGACGGCTAATGGTCTGACAAGTGGCCCCCGTAGAGGGGGGCGTAGTATGGCCACTTCATGTGGCGAACCGCTGTCGCGGTCTGTGTCGAAACCTCTCCTTCTTGTAATTAAGAAGGGGTAGAGCTTTCACCTGGTGACCCTTCTGAGGTCCTTGTGGCGCTTGCGCCTGTCGATTGTCTCGGCTGGCGTCCCGGGGAGCCTGGGCAGCGGCAGTCGAGACGAGCTTGGTGGAGGCAGTAACGCCTGTCGTGGTGTGTCCGTTCACGGACGGGGCGGTTGTGGTATGAACTCCGTGCCACAGTCGGCCAACCCGTTACCCTGCACATGGTGCGTGGCCGGGGGCCGCCATCCTTCGGGGTGGGGGCCACAAGGAGTAAACCTTTTCAAAAATCACTTGACGAGGCCAGGTAGGGTTCCCTCGCCCGGAAGAGGGACTTCGTATGAAAATGTCAAATAATTTGGATCGCGTTATGTCATGCCCTCCCGTTGACGCCGGGCGCACTGAGGAAGCTGGTACCCAGTGTGTGAAATCAGCCACTAGCGGCCAATACGCTCCGGTAGGCCACCGGCGCCAGGGGAAATCCGGGACCCCTGGTGTGAAATCTGTTACCGAGGCGTGTTTGGTGGTTTTAGAAAAAGGCCCTTTTCAGGGCCTACCCAAAGGCCCTTCTCAGGGCCAACCCAAAGGCCCTTCTCAGGGCCAAATCAAAGGCCCTTCTCAGGGCCAAACCAAAGGCCCTTCTCAGGGCCAACCGAAGGAGGTCAAATATGAGAGCGCCGGGGAGGCGCCTAGAGTCACGCGGTCGCGTTCTGGCTCGGCAGCTTCCACAAGGTCAACTCAATCGCGGAAGCGACAGATTGTTGAGTCTGACTCGTCATCAAAATCGGCCCAGTCCGTTATATCAATGACGGATTCAGTGTTTGTATCGGAGAGTGCTTCTGACGCCGCGTCCAAAAACCCGCGACGCCAAAGGAAGAAAAAGAAAAAGAAGGGCTCAGACGAGCATAGTTCTTAGTCGGATACCGACACCCCTGCGGATGTCGCACCGAAAAAAGGGAAAGGGCATGGGCGCGGACGCCCCCCTACGACCGGGGAGTATGTTGGGCTCGCCAAAGCCAAGCAGGAGCTGGCAAAGGCTGAGCGAGAGGAACAACAGGTCCGCCTCGACCGCGAGATCGCCGAAGCAGAGAAGCGGGCCTACACACTCTAAACAGTGCTGCCCCTCCTCAATCGATAGGAGCGGGCTTTGTTTCCGTTGTGGAAAAATCGGCCACCACCGAGGAGGGCCTATATAGTCAATACAGGGAGGCCCAGATAGCCCTGCAGGTGGCCATCGCTCGCTCTAAAGAGGAGGCAAGGGAAGAAATGTTGCAGGGCCTCAACCAAGATCCGTGGGGGCGCCCTTACAAATCTGCTCGCAACCAGTTGCGGGCGCGCGGCACCCCCCTGACCGAGACCATGAACCCCGAACTTCTGTGTTCCGTGGTCCGGGAACTCTTCCCATCGTCTGACGGTCACTCCCCGCCAAGCATGGCTCCACCGCCTGTGGCGAGCGTGGTCTCTACTGAGGGCGACCCTCCTGCTGTCGATGAGGAGGAGTTTCGGGCGGCGACCGCACGACTGAAAGGGAAACGGACCGCTCCTGGTCCCGACGGGGTCCCGGGCAAAGTCTTAGGTCTCTCCCGGCGCCATCTTGGGGATCGCCTTCGCGAACTGTTCGATGCGTGTCTTCGCACCGGGCAGTTCCCGAAGGTCTGGAAGGACGGCATTCTGTGCCTCCTGCGTAAGGAGAACCGACCCGCGGATGACCCGTCTGGCTATCGACCGATCGTGTTGTTGGATGAGGTTGGCAAGGTATTCGAGAGGCTTGTCGCCCTCCGCCTCGTCCAACATCTTTCTGAAGTGGGGCCAAATTTGTCCCAGAACCAATTTGAGGACGCCACTGGTAGAGGGGAGAGCGTGCTGGCGGTGTCATTAGACATCGCAAACGCCTTCAACACTCTCCCCTTTCGTATTATTCTAGAGGCGCTTCGGTATCACGGGGTGCCCCAATATTTGCTGCGCATCATCGGCTGCTACCTAGCTACCTACACTGTCGCGTCACCTAAAATATTTAGGCTTGGTGATAGACGGGCGGTGGGGGTTCGACGAGCATTTTCGTCGCCTCGAACCCCGCCTTTTGGGTGCTGCCGATGCGCTCGGGCGTCTTCTCCCAAATGTTGGGGGCCCGAGCGCTTCAGTTCGACGCCTCTATGCGGGCATAGTGCGCAGCATGGCGCTGTACGGCGCCCCGGTGTGGGCGGACGCTCTCGGCCACCGGGCCATTGCGTCTCTTCATAGGGCGCAGCGCGCCATGGCTCTGAGAGCACTACGTGCTTACCGGTCTGTGTCCCACACTGCAGCGTGTGTACTCGCGGGTACTCCCCCGTGGGAGATTTCAGCCCACGTCCTGGCGGCCGCCTACCGCGTCAGAGTGGATGCAAGGGCGGACGACCGGCGCCTGGCGCCGAGGGAGAGGGCCTCCGCCTTGGAGGAGGCTACAATCGAGGCGTTCCGCGTGTGGTTTGAGGAGCTCGAAGAGCAAAGGGGTTCGACCTCGGTCTCTGGTACTTTGTCCAGGACCTTGGAGGCCATGCACCCCTTTCTCACCACGTGGGCGGACCGGCACCACGGGTCGCTCTCCTACCACTTGGTGCAGATTCTAACCGGCCACGGTTCTTTCGGCCGCTACCTGCACCGCATCGGTAGGGAGCCGACCCCAGAGTGCCACCATTGCGATGCGGCGGAGGATACAGCACAGCACACCCTGGAGGTGTGCCCGGGTTTTTCTTCGCGGCGCCAGGAGTTGACCGCCGTCATAGGTGACGATCTCTCCCTCCAAAACGTGGTCTGCATCATGTTGGAGGGAGAAGAAATGTGGGACGCGGTAAACTCCTTCTGCGTAGACGTCATGACGCAGAAGGAGGACGCGGAGAGAGCCCGGGAAGAGGATCCCGAGGCTGCTCCCTGCCGCCGCCGAAGGTTGGGGCGGAGGAGGCGGACGTACGCCCGCCTACTTCCTCCTGACGGCAACCAGCGGGGTCCAGGCCTGGGAAGCCCGGGCCCTGCACTGCACAGGTTGCCGCCAGTCGCTGATCCCCTGGATGCCCCGGGGGATTACCGGCCCTCCCATTTTGGGGGGGTGAGTGGGGCTCGCCATAGGCGAGCAGTCGCCGACGAGGTCGTGGATGTGTTCTCGCGAGTTCCCATGACCTTGTCAGGCAGTGACGCCTCCCTCCCCGGCGTGGCCTCTTCGTCTGAGGACGAGGAGGATGCGGCGGTGATGGAGGTGCTCGCGCCAAGGCGTATGTGAGGGGCATTGGTGGGTTTTAGTCGGTAGGCCGCGGCATTGTTAGGTTTTTTTTTTTTTTTTTTTTTTTTTTTTTTTTTTTTTTTCTCTACTACCTCTGACTCATGGTCAAAGCCTGTTTTTACAATATTGTTTTCTACTCTTCCATACCAGTTCTCGCTTTTATTCCTCTCGTACTTTCATACTGCATACGACTCTTTCATACATCACCTTTCTTGCTTTAGCAGTTGGGATTACTGCCTAATACTAATTTTCCTAACTATCTTATTTATTTCCTTTATTTCAGGGGTTCGAAGTGAACACGACACATTATTTTATTTAAATTTACACTGTTTCTTAATCTCTAGTTTTACATTTTCTTAAATCTATATACATGTTAATAATTTTTACTTTTAGTTTAACATTTTTCTTACTTTCTAATAACATGCTATAACTATAACTTGTTTTGAAACATTTTCCATAACATCTTATCTTAATATAATGCTTTTATCTTATTACATTCAACTTAGCATACTAAACTATTACATTCCTATTTCTATTTTACTTAATATTATATTATTTTCTTACTATTTGCATGCTAAGTAGTCGGTATTTCAAATACCGCTCCAGCATCCTTTCCTAAACCTTATTTCTATTACAAGTCTTAGCAACAATATTTTTACAATACTTTAGGAATGAATTCCTTGTTTTGCCCATCATTATCTCATCGATGTTTTTGAGTGAGATTTTAAATTCTATTTCGTGTTCAACATCGTATCTGTCTTTGGCATACAGGGGACAATCGGTTATAAGGTGGAGGAGGGACTCAGGAGTGTCAGGGTCGCAGGCGCACGATGGGTTATCCTTACACTTGAACCGATGCAAGTATTCGGAGAACCCACCGTGCCCTGTTAGTGCTTGTGTCAGCACTTGGTCCAGCTCGATTTTCCTAATCAGGCGATACGCCCTAATCGCATCCGGGAAAAACGTTTTTGTAACGGAAGCCGTTTCACCCGTTTTGTACCTTTGGTTCCATTCATCAAGCGTCTGCATGCGAATGCTTCGCTTGATGAATGAAACCGGGCACAGATCGTACTTGGGCTTCGTTTTTAAATTTAACGCCGCGTCCTTGGCCAATTCATCTGCGCGTTCATTACCTGCAAGCCCCGCGTGGGCCTTGATCCAAAACAAGCTAATTTGCTTGTTTTGGTCCGCTGCTAACTTAATGTTAGTTCTTGTTTCAACGGCTAGGGCGTGCAGGCAATCGAGGCTTATCACTGATTGTAATGCAGCAGTTGAATCGCTATATACTGCGAAGGTACTTTCCCTCCGTTGCCTAATCAGTCTCACCGCTTCGCATATTGCTAGGAGTTCCGCCTGGTAGACGGTGCAGTAGGATGGTAGAGCAAGTTTGACGGCCTTAATTTCAGTCTCTCTATTCCATAAGGATAGAGATACACCGACTCGGCCGTCAATCTTGCTTCCATCCGTGAATACGCGTATGTCAAAGTCGCTGTTTGCGTCTGTCTGCGATTGGTCTACCAGGGTTTGGAACTCCAAAGCCATATGTTCCGCGGGGTGTGGGGCCACAATTGCTGGGAAAGGTCGCTCAACCTCCCTGTCACCCAGCGCTGATTGGGGCACTCCCTTCTTGGCTTCGTATAACGATGCCGCCTCACGGACTCGGAGGTCTAGAGGGAGGATGCCTGAAAGAATCAGCGCTGCGTGCAGGGACACTGTGCGGTACGCTTTACAAATTTTTTGCGCGATACCTCTTTGCAATGCATTAAAATGTTTTTGGACGCCTAATTTCGTCGCAGCCGGGGCCCAGGCACTCGCGGCATACAGAATCACGGGTTCGACGGTTGCGACATATATGGTGCGAACCACCTCCGGGTGCAACCCCCAGCTCACTTTCGCGGCCCTTGAAAGTTGTTTATTGATACCGATTGCCTTTTTGCAAATATTGGAGACGTGTGTGTTGAAGGTCAACTTATCGTCTATGGTTAGGCCCAATAACTTAATCTCACGAGACATGGCGATGTCAACCCCTCCCATGTTCAGAAGTGGGGTGTCATACTTTAGCTTTTTTGTCAGAACCATAGCACTTGTTTTGTGCGGTGCGAATTTTAATTTGTTGCTGACACCCCACTTCCGAACATGTTCGAGGGTGGCATTGGCCTGTCTCTGGATTTCTTGGGCCGTATTTCCCTCAAAAATAAGCACAACGTCGTCGGCAAAGGCTTGGCAATGGTCACCTCTTACTTTTAAACTTTTTAGGAGGGGGTCCAGCAGAAGGTTCCAGAGGATGGGTCCCGCTATAGAGCCCTGGACACATCCTTTGCTGGTTTCCGATTTATACTCCTCTCCACCATACCGAACTGAGACTGTGCGCTCCGAGAGGTAGCTGTCTATCGTTCTTCTAATGTTGATGGGGCACCGTTCATCGGCCAGTCTGGTTCTTATAGCCGGCCACCATGCACTGTCAAAGGCTCCCTCTATGTCCAGTGATACAAGTGTGACAATTTTCTTTTCTGCCAGTCTCGATCGAATGCGTTGAACTAGTGCATAGAGGGAGTCTTCCGTGCTTTTTTGTGGCATGAATCCGTATTGGTTCGCGTCCATACTGGGTAAGAGGTGGAATTTTAATCTGGCTACCAGTAATTTTTCATAAATTTTACCCAGTATGGGTAGCAGCCCGATTGGCCGGTATGACTTCGGTGTTCTGTAGTTTTCTTTCCCCGGTTTCCTGAGAGCGATCACAGTGGCTTTTTTCCACTCTGATGGGAAGTAACAAAATTCCAGACATTTGTTGACTAAAGCCAGGAACAGGGCCGGGTCCTTGTTGATCGCGTGGAGACATATGTCAGCCGTAAATCCGTCTGCACCTGGGGCCTTTTTGGGATTGAAGGACTCTGTCGCTCGCTTGAGTTCGGTCATGGTGAATGGTGGGTCGCTGGGTTCATCCAGGTCACCAGCGTTCACCTGTTCTGCTCTCATTCTTACTTGGCGATGTTCTTCATTGTCTGTGGCCACTGTGTCTCTTGGGTAGAATGTTTCAGCCAACAGTCTTGTGGAGCCCTTGATGTCAAGTATCTTTCCATTTTGTTCTAGCGGAACGTCCTCTTCCCGTTTTGCCGTCCTCCCTATCACTCTATAAATCCCCTCCCAGAGTCCCTCCTTGTCCTGTTTGCCACAGAACCCCTTCCAGCTCTCGGTCTGTGCTTTCCTTGCCTCCTCCTCGTACTGCTCCTTCTTTTGCATATATTCCTCCACGACCTTCCGCTTCCGTATGGGGGCAGCATTTTTTATTCGGCGCTTCTTGGTCAAGACCTCTGCTTTGAGCGCCTCCAGTTCCTCCGACCACCATGGGATCTTAAGTTTGCTGTTGGTCTTCTTAAGTGGTATACTTGTACTGCATGCGTCCGTTATTACCTTATTGTATCTGTTTACCATTTCGTCAATATCATCCACCGTTTTGATGTTATCAATCTCTTTTAAGTTGACATTATACTCTTCTTTTAATTGGGTGAATTTCTCATGAAATTCACCCCAATTGGCTTTCTTGGTGTTGAACTTCCTGGTGGTTCGTTCTATTTTGATACCTTTTGACTTTTGCAGTAACAAGTTTAGTGATATCCCATTGTGGTCGGAGCCCGTCAGGTCGTCGACCACTCTCCAGTCGGAGACCATATCCAGCATATCAGCTGTACCGAAGGTCACGTCGACGTGGCTGGAATAGTGTTTGCCCCCACGGACCGTGTCGAACGTCGGGGTATCCCCTTGGTTGAGGACATGGAGGTCGAGCTCATGGATTGTATCCGCCAGATCTTGTCCTCGGTGATCGATATCGGGACTGCCCCACCAGGTACTTTTGGCATTGGCATCACCTCCAATAAGCGTTCTTTTAGCGCCTGTTTCAGCAACGACCCGCTTTATGTGCTCTATATATGGTCCGATAGGTTGGTCCGGCTCGAAGTAGTAGGACACTAGTGTAGTCCTCCAAGCTTTGGTGTAGGCCGTCACCACCACGATGTTGTTGGTGGTGAGTTCCGGATATTGTTGGATATTTAGGTCCGGATCAAGGACCACAATGGCCGCTTTGACGGTCCCATCACCATCGCTTTGGAAGACTCTAAAACCACCTTGTGTCCTCATACTCTTAGCCGCCCCAACGTATGGCTCCTGTACAAGTGCGATCGCTGCTTTCCGCTTCTCTGCTTCCAGCAGGAGTTCATCTGTAGCAAGTTTCTTTCTTTGGAGGTTGGCTTGTAGTACCAGGTAGGGAGTGGTTTTTGCTGGGGTGCCCTTAGCAGTACTGCACAGTTCTTCGTGCTAGCTTGTCCCATCTCTTCCGCACCGGGCATTCATTGCTGAAGGCATTATGTGGCCTTTCCATCTGGTCAATATCTTCTCTGACACAGTTTTTACAGGTTGGGCGCGCATGGTTTTTCCAAACTTCACATGCTGCTTTCAGATGGGGGCCTCCACAATGTACACAAAGATCGTCAGATTCCTTGCAAAAACCTTTGCTATGTCCGTACCCTAGGCATTTAGTACATTGCACCAGTGGGGATTGGTCTTCCGCCCTTATGTTCTGGAGGTCCACATGTAGTACACCCAACTCGGTCGCTCTCTTCCATATAATTGGGGAAGTAGCAACCACCACGTGCACCACATGCGGATTTCTTGCTTTCCGTTTGTACTTGATGATGATTCTATCTTGCTCTTTATCAATGCCCTGGAATATGTCCTTGTTTTGGTTTCGGATCATATACAAAAGGTCCTTATCTTCGTGCATCTTTAGGACATCTTTAAGTATTAGGAGCGGATCCTTATTCTTCATCTCCTCACATACCAGATTTTTCCCATTTTTCTCTATCCTGTCTTTAACCTTCTTTCTTTCTTCCACTGTTTTGCAACTTATTATTACTTTTCTATCCTTAGCTTTCCTTACATTCTCCACTTTCACCCATCCTTCTTTCAGATCTAGTGTTTTGCGAATGTTGTTCAGGACTTCTTCTCCTGTTTCCTCTTCCTTGGTCGAAGTGATAACCACCGAGTGTAAGGTGTTCCCGGCACCGACACCCGATGGTTTGCCTCTGCTGGTGGGGGTGGCTGCAGAGGCAGAGGCTGCCACAGCCGCGTAGGACTTCTCCGTAACCACCGTGTTTACTTTCTTGGTTTCCTCTTTAACTAGGTCCACCTTCCCCGATACTTCTCCTATCTTTTCGAGTATGGGCCTACATACTCGTTCATGCAGGGTCGAGTCCATGCTGTGGAAGTGGGCAGCCATCGCCTCCTGCAGGTCTTCGATGCGCTTGCTCAGATCTTGTTGCGCGCTCTCTCGTTGGGGAAGTTTGGTGTTCCGGGTCAGGTTTTCCTCTGTTGTGTTTCCTTGCATGTTCAACCTTTCCTGCAGGACTACAAGTTGCACCAGGGCAACACCCGCTCCGTTATCCAAAAAGGCTTTGATGTCTCTGCGCAGTTGTGGGTATTCTGCAGTCTTTGAGGGGATGTTCTTCAAAAAAGTCATTATGTTCCCGATGATGGTGTCTGTACTCTCCTCCTGCTTTCCTTTGCCCGGTGTAGTGGCAGGTTTAGTCACTTTGCTACCTTTCACCAGGAGCGGTGCTTTCGACTTTACCACATTTTTCTTAGTAAAGGTGGTGTTTGCATCGGCAGCCGAGGGTGAGGGGCTCGGTCGGCCCATTCCTAGATAATTAGGGGGGGCTCTTTCCAGTCCCGCAAGTGGGGTTGAGGTATTTTCAACACTGGTTCTCGTTATGGCATTAATTGCATTCACCTTTGCACCCACTCCTGTCTGTGTTTTATGAGGTGACCTTTGCGGCTTTGACGTCACAGGGGTTTGCTGCATCATGATGCTAGCTTACGTCAGGGGTAGGCGTCAATACACAGTAAAATACACAAAGAATAAAATAAGTTTAAAAATAAATGAGAGATTTGTAAAAGTTGTAAATTTTTTATTATATAATGTATATAAGTCAATTTTTTCACGTAGTCGGCCTGCGCAGTCACTATTAAATATAGATGTGGTCAGATAATTTTTTATTTTTAGGTAAACTACCTAAGTTATTTGCAAAAAGGCAATTTTCGGTTTTTCCACGTGTAGAGTCGCAAAATCGACTCTATATGTCAAGGTATTACCGGACGTCCGAGAGGGTGGCAAAATACACCCTTCTGTGAAATCCGCGTATTTTTGCGATTTTTTCCGGCAAAGATATTAAAATCCTATCAAAAAACAAAATGGCGGCCGTAACGGTAGCTCCGACCGGGTCGCGTGCTATAGGGCGATTAAAGCCCTCAAGAAGCCCTACAACTGGACACCAAGTTTGTCCTTCTAGGGCCAATAGTTTCCGAGTTATCCTTAGGGTAAGTTTTGGGTAACTTATCCTCACTTTGGGTAAACTGCCCGTAACTCGGGAACTATTGGTTGCCTAGAACAGGGATTTTGGATTTCCGCATAGAGGGGGTGAAGGCCTACAAGATGGTGGGATCGGCTGAAAATAAATTTTCAGGTCGTAGTAGGGTAAACTTACCCCACTAGGTTGGAAGAGGTCCCTCAGGGAGCCCCTATGCAGAAATCCCCAGCCCCGTAGCCCAAATAGTTTGGGAGATATGGCTCTTCAAAGTTTTTCAAAATGGCGTCCAAGATGGCGGACGCCAACTTTGAAGGGCTGTATCTCCGCCGCTATCAGGGCTAGAAGCCCCGGGTTTCGGGTGGTCAGGAGGCCCCGGCGAGCTCTAGCTCGCGCGATGGCTAGGGGTGGGGGCAAAAGTCAAAGTCCGAATTTTGGAATTTCAAGGATGGGAAGGGGTAGGGGATAAAATTACAAACACCCTAGCCAAAGACAGCAATTCTCTAGGAGTGATATCTCCCGAGTTATATCAATTCCAAAATTTTTTGGGAAAATTCCAAAAAATTTTGGAATAAATATAGCGCCCAAACTATTAGGCCTAGAGAGACGGGGTTTTCACTGGGAGGGGTGGCGGGTCACTGGCTACAATCCACACGGCGTGAAATCCCGAAATTCCAATAAGTTGGAATTCGGGGTAAATTACCCCGGGACCCGAAAGTTGGCAAAATTCCAACCCCTACACCGAAAAGCCCGGCTCCGTAAGCCCAAGAACTTCGGAGCTATTGGCGGTTTAAAAATTTACCCAAAGTGAGGATTCGAAACAAAAATGGCCGCCGTTTGGGTAAATTCTTAAATAAGGGCCTAGCCCACCCGTGTTTGGGCTTTATGGATGTGCCCTGAGGTGTCCTGAGTAAATATGGACCCTCTGTCCCCCTAAGTTGTACCCCTAAAGTACAAAGTCAAAATAAAAACTAAAATCCTAAATATTTTAAAAACTATCAGGGCTAAAAATATGAATCAAAAACCTAAAAATAGTACAGACAAAACTCTACAAGACACAAAAAACAAATTTAAAATAGCATAAACGTTTATTTCATGTGGCTGACTTTGATGCTATAAATGTGGGTCTTCGTAGTGTAAACTGGTATGAAGAATTTTCAAGACCTAAAAGTCTGGAATCCGTTGTTGAGTATTTCTACACAGTACTGGATAATCTAATTTCAAAAAATGTTCCATTACGAAAAGTATCCTCTAATAACCATTATGAACCGTGGGTCACGCGCCCATTAATCAAAATATTGAATGAAAAACGGAAAATCCATCGGAAATGGAAACGATATGGAAATCCATTAGATTATAACTCATTTTCTCAACTTAGAAATAGGGCCCAGAAATTAGAAAAGGAATGTCTAAATACTTATAGAATCATAACAGAAGAAAAAATCAAATCAAATCCTAAATATTTCTGGACTTATGTCAAATCAAAAATGAATAGTTCTATTTTACCACAAAATCTATCTTATAAAAACATAACATCCTGCGACGGTGTAGAAATATGCAACATGTTCAATGACTACTTCAATTCAGTTTTTGTCTGCCCACCTACCATGGGTCTAGTGAACTCTAATTCTAATTTTACATCCAATGCATTGAATAGTCCCGTGAGCATTTGTGGCATCCGGGTTGACTCCGAAATCATTTACAAATCATTAAAACAAATTGATGTCAGAAAGGGTGCTGGTTATGATGGGATTCATCCACTACTTGTATCTAGGTGTGCAAAGGAACTTACTTATCCTGTCACATATATCTTTTGTAAATCCTTAGAAACGGGGGCATTCCCCGATAAATGGAAAAAGTCTTTGATCACCCCTGTGCCAAAAAATAATAAACGAAATGACGTGACACAGTACAGACCAATTTCTAAACTTAGTGTTCTTGGTAAATTATTGGAAAAGATCGTGACCGAACAGCTTACGTTTCTTATTCGTAACCACATATCGGTAAATCAACATGGTTTTATCCGTGGAAGGTCTGTCGACACTAATTTGGTTACATTTACTGACTTTCTCTTAAGCGCTATGGACAATAACCAGCAGGTAGATGTCATTTATACCGACTTCTCAAAAGCTTTTGACAAGATATGTCATGAAAAGCTACTACAGAAGCTTTGGGGGGTCGGTATACATGGGGATCTGCTTCGCTGGATCGAGTCTTATATAAGAAATCGTTCTCAGGCTGTTTCTATACGTGGATTTCTATCTGACTTCCAAATGGTACCATCTGGCGTACCACAAGGCTCGCATCTGGGACCTCTGCTTTTCACAATCTATATAAATGATATTGAAGCCTATACTAACTCATGTAAAACTTTACTTTACGCCGATGACGCAAAATTCTTTAAAGTTATCACCGATGAAAAAGACTGCTCTGATTTTCAAAAAGATATCACTGGTATATCTGAATACTGTAAGCGTAATCAGCTATACTTAAACCCCGATAAATGCTTTGTTGTAACTTACACACGCAAGCGAAACGTATTATTACATACATACACACTGAATAATAATAATATCAACAGATTGCATAAAATCAGAGACTTGGGAGTTATAATGGACGAAAAACTAACATTCAGAGACCATTTCGACCACATAATTAAGAAAGCTTATAAGCAGCTTGGTTTTATATTTCGTACATGTAAATTTTTCAAAAATGCAGATACTTATAAGATTTTATATTTTAGTCTTGTGCGCTCAGTGCTTGATTTTGGTTCTATAATTTGGAACCCTAACTATTCATGTCATATCAACCGAATAGAAAAAATCCAAAAATATTTCCTTAAAACACTTGAATATAGGACATATTCTAATTTTGTATCATACGAAGATTCTCTCAGTAAACACAGGCTTCTGTCCTTGCAAAACCGTCGTCAACAATTCGATCTCATGTTTTTATATAAAATTATAAATAATTATATTGACTCCCCTGACTTACTAAATAAGTTGAAATTCCGTGTTCCAACTAAAAGTGTTCGTAGAACCAATAATTTGTTTGTTATTCCTAATGCAAAAAAGAAGTATACCTCCAATGCATTTTTTCATCGAAGCATGACCAACTACAACAAAAAATTTTCTGAATTTGATATATTTTCCAACGATGTAAAGAAATTGAAAAGATATATGCTAGACTATTGCCTGTCCTGAACACAACAATCACATTACTATACCCACCTTTTGAAATTAAAATCTGTATTTCTAATTAAAAATTCAATATGTCAAACTAGTACCTAATTATGCCAAACTAGTAACTCAACTATAGCTTAACCTTATCAACAATAGAATTGTTATCAAATAAGTATAATTCGACCCTTTTCTGCATATTTCTGTATTATTCTTTGTCGTAAGGATCCTTTTTATTATATCGATAGTATCTCCTTGTAATCTACGTTATACTCCTATTAATGTAGAATAATTACTCAATTTTTAATGTTAGCAACATCATATTATAACAGTTTCAATCTTTACCTATTTCGGCCTTGTTACACTAAATAATTATTACATATTTGTTGGCACTCCAGGTCTTCCTTTAGATTACTGTATAATACAACATGTTTTGTAAATGACCGTCTGTTGTCCAAAATAAAATAAATAAAAAATAAAATAAAAAAAAGCAATTAAAATGTAAGTACAATTAAAGGAGGAAAGTTTCATCCCTTACCTTTAAAAAATTATATCTCTGGTATTTAAGGACCGATTTCAAAAATTTAAATTTAGTATTGTAGGGTTTAATAAGATGTATTTAAATAAAATATGGCAAAAAATAATTAATTGGAAAAATTTTGAGATATAATTGTTTAAAAGTTAAAAGTTAAAAATCTTAGCTTGTATGAAGCCGATGTTGACGCTCGAGGTGTCGGAAGACTCGGCGCGCTGCGCTCCTCCAGATGAGCCTCGTGGCGAGAGGTTATGTATATATTTGCTGATATTTCAGCAAATATAGATGGTAAAAATCCGCAAGTTGTACTGCTGTGTAGAGGGCGCGATTGCGCACACGCCGATAATCTTGGATCCCACGCGTCTCAACAGTTGTGGACACAGTGGGCAAAAAACTGGTGAAATTTTCGCACTTGTTCACTAAACTTTCACTTTTTCACTCAGAACTTCGTGAACTTCACTCCGATTTTCACTTTCGATGCACCACCGGATGCGCCTTGTTAGCGCGCAACTTTTGATGTATCGCACGCTGTGATCCGATCAGAAAAACCTATTTTTCGGAATTTTTTAGTGTGGAGCGCACGTGGTTTTGCTCTGTACTTCACGGCGGTCGGAGCCAGAATGGGTTAGGTTAGGTTAGGTTAGGTTAGGTTAGGTTAGGTTAGGTTAGGTTAGGTTAGGTTAGGTTAGGTTAGGTTAGGTTAGGTTTTTTTTTTTTTTTTTTTCAACTATTGGTTAAAGGATAAGGGGTCCCAAAGTGGGATGACTAAAAGGAGAGGCCTGTGATATAGGGATTATCGGATGCAAAAATTGGACAAATTGGTGCGGCACCATCGGGCTCATCCCATGGTGAGGCTTGTTGCCCTCCGATGCCGCGCCGGGGCAAGGAAAAGAGGTAGAGAGAAAGAGAAGGATAGAAGGATACAAAAAGTAAGAGGATAGAGGAAAGAAAGGAAGAGTTGGGATAGATGGAGTAGAAATAAAACTCATTTTGACGAAAAGTAGGTTGCTGCTGGGATCCGCCGTCCCCTAATCCATGCGCGTTGGGCCCGTAGTGGGCCGGTTCCCTCCCCAGGGGTGGCATCGTCGTGGTGCCCTCCTTTACAAACGAAGCCCCAGTAAAAGAGAGTGACAAGTGCCGCCAGGGCAATGTAGATATAGCAGGGCGGAGAGTGCCAAATGGGCACATGTGGATTGCCCTCGGCGGCATGCCTAACCCGAGAGGCGGGGTGTTAGGTATGACAATGGGCGGGGGGTCCCAGCAACAACCTTAATCTGTGGAGACAAACATAGTAATACAATATAAAATACAATACAATATTTTGATAGAACACAATATAATACAAAGTAAACTGAGCAGTAAAAATTAAACCTTGGGTGAGGGGGTGGTAGTATGTGGTGTTCTTTTCCATACTATGATATAAATATATATATATATATATATATATATATATATATATATATATATATTTTTTTTTTTTTTTTTTTTTTTTTTTTTTTTTAATTTGGAGTTCTTTTTCTTCACCACCCTCACCCATACAAATAGACTAAATTATGTGCAACAAATATAATAGGATCATTGGCCGTCACCCGCGACCACCCGCGACCACCCGCGACCACCCGCGACCACCTGCGACCAGGTGCGACCACCCGCGACCGCGACCACCCGCGACCACCCGCGACCTCCTGCGACCAGGCGCGACCCGCGACCACCCGCGACCACCCGCGACCACCCGCGACCACCCGCGACCACCCGCGACCAGGCGCGACCCGCGACCACCTGCGACCAGGTGCGACCGGGTGCGACCTGCGACCACCCGCGACCACTCGCGACCAGGCGCGACCCGCGACCACCCGCGACCGGCACACATATATTTTCGGAAGATGGTGCCCGCGGTCAGCCGCGACCCGCGACCGGCCTCTGCAGGTAGGGTCACGCAAGGGTCATAAGGGTCAGAGGGTGAGGGCCAATGACCGTCTATTAAAACATGAATAAAACATACATGTGGACAAAAGATAAAACATAAGAGAAGTGATTCGAATTTTTAAAATAATATACATGTTATTGGAAGCCGTAGTCAATCCGACTGTGGATGCGGTTCTTCATCATAATAAGTCGTGGACACGAGGGGGAGTTTGCACGATGCTTGTAGTCACCAGCTTCATAATAGTGGCAGTTTCGACATTGGGTTTTAGTTGGGTCGTCTTTTACTGGGCAGTCTTCTAAAAGGTGCTCGTCTGCGCAATGAGCGCAAGTAAAGAGGGTACATGTTTTTCGCGTATGTCCGTAGCTCTGGCACTGGAAACACTGAATAAATGGTGAGAATTCATCTGCGTGTACACGTGTGTATTCGATGTTGATTTTCTTAATGTGGAGTATTTCGTGGAAGACGTGTGGGGAAACAATGAAGGCCATGTTGTACAATCTTGGGTTCCGGTTTTTGCGCACGAGTTTGGGACGAATGTCTTCTTCACTTGTGATCTTATCGGCGATGGATGGGTTTTGCTTGCAAATGAGGTTAACGACTTCCTCGCTTGGAATGTGTTGGGGTATGCCTTTAAGGATTACCATGGGTTTAAGTTGTCTTGCTTTCTCGACCATCTTGATTCTCTTGGTTTTGTCGAGTTGCCCTCTCATGCTTTCCAGAATTCTGTCTCGTTGGTCCGTTTGGTCAAATCCAACTCGAATTTTTCCCTCGGAGAGAGGTATTACCTGGGTGGGTGAAAAACCCAGACGATCTAATTGTGCCAAGTTCCTCAATTCACTGAGAGACTCTTTCACGATTTCGGGAATCTTCTCCTTCTCGATCCATGGCTCATAACCTTCGATCGTTAGGATCAGGGATGGCTTGATGGTGGTTTGATTCAGTCTAGTGTTATCTGGTTGTGTGGATTCTGTTTGTTGCAGTGGAGCTCGTCGGCCCAGAGCAGCTGAGTAGGTGATGTTTTGCAGGTTGTTGGCGTTGAGTTTTCGTTGTTGAGTTGAGGGTTCTGGTTGCGTCGGTGAATGAAGTGTAGGTAGCTGTGCTGCAACTAGTTGGGCGCTGGCAGTGGGGATATTGGTAGTTGCTGTTTCGATGGTTTCCTGTATGTATGTTCTGAGGTTGGTGATTTCAGTACGGATTTCTTCGCGGATTTCCTCGCAGATGTTTTCTTTAGCAGAAAGGATGCTATCACAGATGGTTTCTTTGACTGACTGCGTATCCTTAGAGTTGATGTTTAGGGTGTCGGCAGTATTGGAGTGAGCGTGTTGCGGGTCATGTTGTATAGTGTGTGATTCTTCCAGGAACGCGTTGATCATATCACGGAGTGTGGTGCAGTTATCTGTGATGCCTTTTTTGCCGCCTCGAGTGAGGGAAGGTTTTGATTTAAGGATGGCTTCTATATCAGTGGTGTGTGTGTCAATCAAAGTCTTAATTCTGGAGATCAGTTTGGTTGTCGGGTTGAGTGTCTCGACCAAGGGGGAGTTCGGCACTGATGCCGAGCTAGAATCGTTGTCTACCATGTCGTTGTTTTACACAGAGTTCACCGTTATTTTAGTCAATGTTTAAGTTGCTTAAATGTGTGCAAATGTCAATAAACTTACTGTAGTGGGGGGTGCATCCAATTCAGCACACGCACAAACACCAGCACTATCACTTTGCACACGGGAGTAGTTGTCACTTCACACAAGTTTAACACATATAGTTCAAAGTGGCTTCTCAAGAGTTAGTGAAGCACATCTTGGGCCAGTGGTTTCATCAGAGAGCAGTCCACTCAGACCTCAGTCATTGAGAGCAGCGAAGGCGGCGCCCACTCGGCGGCGTCGGTGTCAATCCAGGAGCAGCCCGCCAGCGGATGCTGTGGCCCAAGGAAGGCGGTGCTCGCCCAGCAACGGCGGCGCCCGCCCGGCAAAGGCGGCGCCCGCCCAGATGCCACCCGCGACCACCTGCGACCACCTGCGACCACCTGCGACCACCTGCGACCACCCGCGACCTGCGACCAGGTGCGACCACCCGCGACCAGGTGCGACCACCCGCGACCAGGTGCGACCACCCGCGACCACCCGCGACCACCCGCGACCACCCGCGACCAGTGACCTGGTGCGACCACCCGCGACCACCCGCGACCAAGCACCTCGACTGGTGCGACCACCTGCGACCACCTGCGACCGGTCACGTCTGCTCTCTACGGAGGTCGGGAGCAGACTGGTTAGGTTAGGTTAGGTTAGGTTAGGTTAGGTTTTTTTTTTTTTTTTTTTTTTTTTTTTTTTCAACTATTGGTTAAAGGATAAGGGGTCCCAAAGTGGGATGACTAAAAGGAGAGGCCTGTGATATAGGGATTATCGGATGCAAAAATTGGACAAATTGGTGCGGCACCATCGGGCTCATCCCATGGTGAGGCTTGTTGCCCTCCGATGCCGCGCCGGGGCAAGAAAAAGAGGTAGAGAGAAAGAGAAGGATAGAAGGATACAAAAAGTAAGAGGATAGAGGAAAGAAAGGAAGAGTTGGGATAGATGGAGTAGAAATAAAACTCATTTTGACGAAAAGTAGGTTGCTGCTGGGATCCGCCGCCCCCTAATCCATGCGCGTTGGGCCCGTAGTGGGCCGGTTCCCTCCCCAGGGGTGGCAACGTCGTGGTGCCCCCCTTTACAAACGAAGCCCCAGTAAAAGAGAGTGACAAGTGCCGCCAGGGCAAAGTAGATATAGCAGGGCTGAGAGTGCCAAATGGGCACATGTGGATTGCCCTCGGCGGCATGCCTAACCCGAGAGGCGGGGTGTTAGGCATGACAATGGGCGGGGGGTCCCAGCAACAACCTTAATCTGTGGAGACAAACATAGTAATACAATATAAAATACAATACAATATATGATACAACACAATATAATACAAAGTAAAATGTGCAGTAAAGATTAAACCTTGGGTGAGGGCGTGGTAGTATGTGAAGTTCTTTTCCATACTATAGTACTATAATATATATATATGTTTTTTTTTTTTTTTTTTTTTTTTTTTTTTTTTTTTTTTTTTTTGTGGAGCTCTTTTTCACCCCTCACCCATACAAATAGTCTTAATTAAATACAACAAAGATAATAGGGTCATTGGCCATCACCCGCGACCACCCGCGACCACCCGCGACCACCCGCGACCACCCGCGACCACCCGCGACCACCCGCGACCACCCGCGACCACCCGCGACCACCTGCGACCACCTGCGACCAGGTGCGACCACCCGCGACCACCCGCGACCACCCGCGACCACCCGCGACCACCCGCGACCACCCGCGACCACCCGCGACCAGGCGCGACCTGCGACCACCTGCGACCAGGTGCGACCAGGTGCGACCCGCGACCACCCGCGACCACCCGCGACCAGGTGCGACCCGCGACCACCTGCGACCAGGTGCGACCGGGTGCGACCTGCGACCACCCGCGACCACCCGCGACCACCCGCGACCACCCGCGACCAGGCGCGACCCGCGACCACCCGCGACCGGCACACATATTTGCAGAAGACGGTGCCCGCGGTCAGCCGCGACCCGCGCCCGGCCTCTGCAGGTAGGGTCACGCAAGGGTCATAAGGGTCAGAGGGTGAGGGCCAATGACCGTCTATTAAAACATGAATTGAACATACATATGGACAAAAGATAAGAGAAGTGTTTCGAGTTTTTAAATAATATACATGTTATTAGAAGCCGTAGTCAATCCGACTGTGGATGCGGTTCTTCATCATTATAAGCCGTGGGCACAAAGGGGAGTTTGATCGGTGATTAGTGTCCGTAGAGCCATCGGCAAGGGAGTAGTAATGGCAGCTAAAACACGTGGCTTTAGAGGGGTTATCTTTGTCCGGGCAGTTCTCTATAGAGTGATCATCACCTGAGCAGTGGGCGCAACAGGGATCTGGGGAACTACATTGTTTCTGCGTATGTCCGTAGTCCTGGCATCTAAAACACTGGATAAATGGTGAGAATTCATCCGCGTGCACTCGTGTATACTCAATGTTGATTTTCTTAATGTGGAGTATTTCGTGGAAGACATGTGGGGAAACAATGAAAACCATGTTGTACAGCCTTGGGTTCCTGTTTTTGCGCACGAGTTTAGGGCGGATGTCTTCTTCACTGGAGATCTTATCAGCGATGGATGGGTTGTGCTTACGGATGAGATTTACGAGCTCATTCCGTGGGATGTGTTGGGGAATGCCTTTGAGGATTACCATGGGTTTAAGGTATTTTGCTTTCTCAACCGCCGTAATCTTCTTGGTTTTGTCTAATTGGTTGCTAATAATTTCCAAGATTTTGTCTCGTTGTTCTTCTTGATCAAATGTGACTCGAATTTTGTTCTTGGAAAGGGGTGTCACCTGGGCGGGTGAAAAACCAAGGCGGTCGAACTGTAGCAGATTTCCGAATTCTTTGAGGGAATCGTTCACGTGTTTAGCTATCTCCTCAGGATCATCATCATCATCTTCGTGCCTTGCATATGATAGAATGAGAGCTGGCTTGATGGTGGTTTTATTCAGCCTAGTGTTGTCTGGTTGAGAGGGTTCCATATGCCGCTGGGGAGGACGTCGGCCCAGTGCTGCTGAGTAAGTGGTGTTCTGCGAATAGTTGTCGTTGGGTTTTTGTTGTTGAGTTGAGGGTGCGGGTTCTGTCAGTTGATGAAGTTTAGGTACTTGTGCAGCCACAAGATGGGCGCTGGCTGAGGGGATGTTAGTGGTGGCCGTCTCAATGGTTTCGTGTATATATAGTCTGAGGTTAGATATTTCATTACGAATTTCCTCGCGGATTTCCTTGCAGATGTTATCTTTAGCAGAAAGGATGCTTTCACTGATGGTTTCTTTAACTGACTGCGCCTCTTCAGTGTTGGTGTTCAAGGTGCCAGCAGCATGTGAATGTGCGTGAGTTGGGTCGTGCTGTGAGGTTTGTGATTCTCCAAGGAACGCGTTGATCATGTCACGGAGTGAAGTGCAGTTATCAATGATACCTTTTTTGCCGCCTCTAGTGAGGGAAGGTTTTGATTTAAGGATGGCTTCTATGTCGGTGGTGTGCGTATCAATATAAGTCTTTATTCTAGAAATCAGTTTAGTTGTCGGGTTGTGTGTCTCGGCTAGAGGGGAGTTCGGCACTAATGCCGAGCTAGAATTATTGTCCACCATGTCGTTTTTCACAGAGTTCATCGTTAATTTAGTCAATGTTTAGGTTGTTTAGATGTGTGCAAATGTCAATAAACTTACTGTAGTAGGGGGTGCATCCAATTCAGCACACGCACAAACACCAGCACTATCACTTTGCACACGGGAGTAGTTGTCACTTCACACAAGTTTAACACATATAGTTCAAAGTGGCTTCTCAAGAGTTAGTAAAGCACATCTTGGGCCAGTGGTTTCATCAGAGAGCAGTCCACTCAGACCTCAGTCATTGAGAGCAGCGAAGGCGGCGCCCACTCGGCGGCGTCGGTGTCAATCCAGGAGCAGCCCGTCAGCGGATGCTGTGGCCCAAGGAAGGCGGTGCTCGCCCAGCAACGGCGGCGCCCACCCGGCAAAGGCGGCGCCCGCCCAGATGCCACCCGCGACCACCTGCGACCACCCGCGACCTGCGACCAGGTGCGACCACCCGCGACCAGGTGCGACCACCCGCGACCAGGTGCGACCACCCGCGACCACCCGCGACCGGTGACCTGGTGCGACCACCCGCGACCACCCGCGACCAAGCACCTCGACTGGTGCGACCACCTGCGACCACCTGCGACCACCTGCGACCGGTCACGTCTGCTCTCTACGGAGGTCGGGAGCAGACTGGTTAGGTTAGGTTAGGTTAGGTTAGGTTAGGTTAGGTTTTTTTTTTTTGGTATCCATATATTGGAGACAGCAAGTCTCTCGCTTATGGATTACGAGCAGACATTAACTGTTGGTTTTTTATGATTGTGCTTTTTAGAATTAAATTATATCTTTATTGAAATCTTTAAGTGTGTTAATTATATTTTGGATGAAAATTTTATAGGCATCGATTGTGGTTTCTTTTTTAATAATGTTTTGTAGGTTATAAGGATCTATGTTATGTTTATTAGTGAAGTGAAAAGTTTGTATGTATTTTAATCTTGGGATATTGTATTTTGGACAATGTTTCAGTAGGTGATCTAGGTCTTGTACCGTGTTATCGTCACACGGGCATTTGTTGGTGCTTTTGATTTTAAATCTATGGAGGTACTGAAGATGATATCCGTGATTTGTGTATATTTGGGTTGTAGTGAAGCCTGTGGGTATCATCTCCAGCACCTCAGTCAGAGTTTCGATATCAGGTAGTAGCCCCTTGGTGTGCAGGCCCGTGGCGGAATTAACATATCGGTTGTTAGCTTCGATGTTAATTTGTTGTTTCATCATTCTCTTGTGGTACGATAAAGGATATTTGTTAAAATCAAGTGATTTTTCCAGTGAAGCTGCAGCTTTTGCAGCTTTATCGGCTAGTTCGTTGCCATGTAGTCCTGTATGTGCTTTTATCCAGCTAAATCTTATATTGTTTGATTTTAAAATCTGAAAGATGGTTTTGTGTGTTTGGGCTATTATAGAGTTTGTAGAATTACGGTTTTGGAGTTCTAAAAGAGCTGAAAGTGAGTCAGAGAATAATATTGTGTCTTTGACGTTGTTTTTGAGACTCCAAGCGCAGGCCTCGCGTATGGCAAGTGCTTCAGCTTGAAAGACAGTACACGAGTTATGGAGCTTTAGTTTTTCGGTAATTATTTTATTTTCAGGTGTTATAACGACAAAGGCTGCTCCAACGAGTTCGTCGTGTTTGCTTCCATCAGTGAATATTTTATAAGTATTTTTGGTTGTAAGTTTTTCTATATCCTCGTTTGTAGTTGTGCTTTCAAATTGTATGGAGAGTCTGTCAGCTGGGTGTAAGAGTTGTGATGGGTGTATGCGTTTGTGGTATGTTATGTCATCTGGTAGAAAAGGTGTTTGTCCTGTAGTTTTAGATTGTTCAATTTCAGCTACTTCTTTAAGTTTTAGGTCTAAAGGTGTTAGTTGTGCAAGAGCTATTGAAGTAGTAGTTGGGATTGTACGAAAGCCTCTGATGATTTTTATTGCAAATTGTCGCTGAAGTGATAGGAGCTTGTTGCGAACAGATTTGTATTTCAGGGCTGAGGGTGCCCAGACTTCAGCAGCGTAAGTGATGATAGGCTGAATAACCATTTGATAAAGTATTTTTACATTAGCTGATTGAATGCCCCAAGTGGGTCTTATGAATATGCTTAGTTTTTTATTAATATTATGAGCTTTGTTAATAACGTAATTAGTGTGTTTAATGAATTTAAGGTTGCTGTCTATAATAATTCCCAAGTATTTTATCTCTTTAACAGTATTTAATTTTAAATTGTTGATTTTTATATTTACGTTTTGAGCTTTATTTGTAAATGCTATGATTTGTGTTTTTTCGGGTGCGATTTCTAATTTTGCTCTGATGCTCCAATTGTTAATGATTTTCAATGCTATGTGCGCGATCTGCTCTAACTCTTGGGTGGTTTTAGCGCTGATAATTAGAAGAAGGTCATCGGCATATGCTTGAATGTGGCAGTCATTTGGGTAGTTTTTGTTAAGGACTTCGTCCATGATAATGTTCCAGCAGGTCGGTCCTAAAACCGAACCCTGAACACATCCGCGAGTTTGTTTTTTGGTTGCTTCAATATCAGCGTAGTTTATCTTTACTGTTCTATTATCGAGATAGCTGTGTAAGATGTTATATAGGTTTTTAGGGCATTCCATTTCTCTAAGTCGCTTAAGTAAGACGGGCCACCAGGCGTGGTCAAAAGCGCCTTTGATGTCGAGTGATATGGCTATTACTTGATGGTTTCGATTTCTGGCATTTTTTATTTTAGTTATGGCGTCTAGAAGTGCAGTAGTAGTCGATGTTTGTGCTTTAAATCCATATTGTTTGCTATTGCTCAGTTTGTTGCTGTCAAGGTGATAGGTAATTCTGTTTGTTATCAATTTTTCTAGGAGTTTGCCGAAGATATCTAATAAGCCAATTGGTCTGAAAGAGCTGATTTTAAGGTAATCATCTTTATTGGGTTTAGGTATTGGTTTGACAATTGTTGTTTTCCAAGTTGTTGGAAAATAACCAAGGTTTAGACATTGATTAAGCAAGTTGGTAGTTAGTTCTGGGTATAGTTGTATAAATTTAAGCAGTATATCGGATGTTAAGTTGTCATGACCGGGTGATTTATTAGGGTTGAAAGTTTTGATTGTATCCAACACTTCATCAATGGTAAACAGTTGATCATTATCCGTATTTATGTCTACGTTTTGATCTTGTCTAATTATTTTCTGTACAGGGTTATCATTTGTTGGGTCATCGTCGGGATAGAATTTTTTAAGCAGTTCGTTAGCAGTGTCCATTGTGTCTTTTGTATATTGACCGTTATCTTTTTGTAATGTGCTGGTTGGTTGTTGTTTATTGGTAGATTTAAATAATTTATTAGTTAAGGACCAGACATTGTCTTTTCCTTGTAATGTGCAGAATTCCTTAAAGTTGTCACTTGAGGCTTTTTGAATAGCATTACTGTATTCTTCTTTGGCTTTTTGTTTCTCTTCGATGATATTATGTAAAGGTTTCTTGCTGCGGATTAGTTGTTGTAGTCTATGATGAATATGTATATTTTTCTTCTTTAATTGTTCCAATTCTTCTGTCCACCATAAAGGTTTTTGTGGAAAGCCTTTGCTTTTAGGTAGGGTTTCGTTACAAGTTTTCTGTATAATACTAGTTATCTGTTCAATGAATTGATCAATTTCTGTTTTGTTTAGTTTAGATATATCGATGGTGTTGAGATTGGAGTTGTCAATTTTATTTTGTAATTTTGAAGTGAATTCTTTCCAGTCAGTGTTTTTTGTGTTATACTTAAATGTTGATGTATTTTTATTTTTAATGACTTTTTGTTTACGTATATCCAGATTGAATGAGATTGCTTGATGCTCCGAAGTCAAGCATGCATTGCAGTCCACTTTCCAGTCGGTTATGTATTGAGTTATGTTTTCAGATACTATTGTGAGATCTACAATTGATTCCCTCACTTGGCCGTGGGTTGTTGTTTGGAAAGTTGGTATTGTCCCAGTGTTGATTGTGGCTAAGTTGTTTGTTGTAATTATGTCATGTATTTCAAGTCCCCGTTGATTATTCCTTTTGGAGCCCCATGTCTGGTGCCACCCATTCAGGTCGCCGCAGATTATGTGTTGAGAACTTGGGAAACTGTGTAAGAAATGTTCCAGTTTATTTAATGTGTTAGATTCGTCATTGTTTGGTTCGACATATACGCTTGAAATGTAAAATTTGCTAGTATTAGTTTTGATCTGAATGATGTTAAGGTTTGGGGTTGAAAATTCTGTAAATCCAGTAACAGTACCAAAATCTTGTTTTACAAGAATACAAGCTTTGGTTCTGTTGTTGTTGCTATAGTTTTGATATACATGGTAGTTGTTAACTTTATTAACAAAGTTGCAATTTCCAACATATGGCTCGTTAATTATAGCAATTTGAAAGTCGTTATCTGTGATGTATTGTATGAATTCATAATGAGCTTTATATGCTTTGTCTACGTTACATTGTATTATTTTTATTTGGTTATTTGTATTATTGTTGTTTTTATTTAGTTGATTTCTATAGTTTTTGTTTTTAGTATCCATAATCGGTCTTTTCTTGTACTGTTTTTAATATCTGTAGGTAACGTGGGCATGATTTTGAGGTACCACTGTGATTCGTGGGCTTAGTGTTTGTTTTGTCTGGGTTTTGTACTTTGGAGTTGCTGGAATCGCAATTGTGGCATTTTAGTTTATCTTTGTTGTTTTTGTTTGGGCAATCTTTATAGAAGTGTTTTTCGGAGGCACAGTGAGAGCAGTAGTTGCTTTCAGAGGTGCAGTTTTTAGTTGTATGGCCGTACTGCAAGCATCTATAACATTGAAGTACGGGCACATGGTTTTCTACATGTACTCTATAGTAGTCAAGATTGACTCTTCCAGTTTCGATAACGGCCTTCCATATGAGTGGTTCCGCCAGGAATATGGCGTTGTAGAGTTGGTTGTTTCTATTGTTGAGTTTCAGTTTAAATTGGAGGTCTGATTCATTTTTGTAATTTTGTTTGACGGAGTAGTTTTGGGCGATTAAAAGTTCTTTGATTTCTTCTGGTTTTAGTTCGTTGGGTATTCCTTTGATGATGAACATAGGTTTTAAACTTTTAGGTAGTTCAGCATTTACTTTTGTGGTACTATTATTTATTTTTTGTAAAATAAGGTCTCGTTCTTCGATTTTGTCGAATTCAACTTTGATTTTATTTTTCGAAAGGATCTTCGTTGCTGCTGGGGTAAAGTTTGAGTCTCTGAAAGACACGCTTTCCCTCCAGTTTTTGATGGTCTCTTTCGGGTTAGAAACCTCAGTTTTTGACTCAATGATTATGGCGGGTTTGCTCTTGTTGGTGGTGGATTGGGGAGCCGGTTGTACGACTGGGGTTTTTGTTATGTTGGCATAGGATGGTTTATTTTTGTTAAGATTATCGGTGAGTGTTTTTTGAATTCGATTGAGGCCTTGTTCTAAGGTTTTGTTAATAGTCTCAATTGTGTCAAGGTCTTGTTGTTTATCATTCGTTTGCGTGGATTGTGGAGTCGAATCGATGAATTGTTCGGTTGAGCTTTCAATTTGCACTAGCAGCTCAAATATTTTAAGTTTATTAGCTCTTGTGAGTGAGTAGGTTAGGTTAGGTTAGGTTAGGTTAGGTTAGGTTAGGTTAGGTTAGGTTAGGTTAGGTGGCGAGCATGTTGGGCTTTCTAAGGCCCAGGGGGAACTTACCCGATTGCGGGAAATTGAACGTGCGGTAGATCGCGAATTGGCGCTATCCGTCGATAAACCCCGTCCACCCCAGAAGCCAAGAGGGGGTACCGGTTTGGAGAATCCAAGCTTGCTGGCTAACTGTGAGGTGCTGGCGCGCGGTATGGACGGCGTCGAGACTGTTCTAGAGATCGCTGCCAAGTCGGGAAACCTGAAGGGTACTAGTGTTAGGGCCCTGAAAGACGCGGCAACCTTAATAAAAAACATGTTGGGCGAGATGTACAACCGCAACACCTCGGATTGTACCAAACAGATGGACGAGCGTTTTGTGAAGACCATAGCTGATTTGAAACAAGCAAAGGAGGAAAATGCTCGCATCTCAGTTGAGAATCAGCGACTGAGAGAGGAGATGGCGGCGATCCGGCATGAACTAAAATTGGTTCGTGAACAGCTGAAGGGGGCGTCCAACCTGTCCCTCATCCCGGACACAAGTGGTCGACACCTGCGAAACACCGTGGGCGATATGACGGTGGAGGATCTCCAACGGCTAATTGCCGAACAAGCTGGCACCATGGTTAGCGCCCGCATTGAGGGTCTAAGTCGCCGGCTACCACCCGAGGAGAATTTAAGGCCGCCCTTAGCAGCCAACAGAAGAAAACCAACGGTTAGCCCTGCGCCGCCAGTTGTGCCACAGCCGGAAATTCCAGCAGTAGCTCCTGCCCCAGTCAAAGGGAAGGGAGTGAAAAAAGAGAAGAAAAAGGCGAAGAAAGGCAAAAAGTCAAGCACGGAAGCGACACCTCAACAAGAGACGCAGACCGTCCCACCCTCTCAAAACCCAACTGAGGAGGGCTGGCAAGAAGTTCGGCGCAAGAAAAATAAGACGAAGGTCCCAACATCAGCGCAAGACAAGGGACTAAACAAGAAGGAAGCTACTTCCAAGAAGATGAAGGTGCGGCTTCGTATGCCTAAATCGGCCGCGGTAGTCATAAAACTGCGACCTGAGGCGTCAGAACAAGGGGTTAGCTATGCTCAAATTCTTGCTGGGGCTAAAGGAAAGCTCGACAATAGTATAGTTGCAGGCGGACTTAAGATTAAGATCGCGGCCACTGGTGCTCGTCTCTTAGAGGTGCCAGGTGAAAATAATGGTGAAAGAGCTGAAAAGCTACTCAACCGGCTACAAGAAATCCTTGACCCAAATCTAGTCGACGTGAACCGACCGATGAAGACTGTCGCGTTTCGCGTTTCGGGCTTGGACGACTCGGCCGAGGTAGCCGATATCCAGACTGCAGTAGCTGAGCAAGGAGGGTGTAGTATAGACTGCGTAAAAGTGGGAGAGGTTCGGAGAAGCCGCCTTGGACTGGGGTCTGCACTAGTGAGGTGCCCGGTGGCTGCTGCCAAAAAACTGTCAGAGGGCGGAAAGAAGAGGTTGTTAGTAGGATGGGTTTCGGCGGGAATTGACATACTACCGCAGAGAAAGAGGCTCTGTTTTAAGTGCTTTGAAGTAGGGCACGTTAAATCAACATGCACTGGTGTTGATCGCAGCGAACTATGTTTTAAGTGCGGTACCTCTGGCCATGTGGCCAAAGAATGTGATAGGGCGTTGCGATGCGTTGTGTGCGCGGCGCATGGGATGAAAGCGAATCACATGCTGGGAGGGACGTCTTGCAATCCCCCCAAGCAGAAGAAGATGAAAAAGTCGACGACCCAGCAAGCGCCTGCCCAAGAGGGTGGAGAAGAGGGTATGGAGACAGCCGATACCATTGGCGGAGAGGCAGCGGGCTCTAAGCGGGCGGATGGCCCAGATGAGTCGCAGTTGAGGGGACCGGGTTACGGAAGCGGGGAACTTCCGTAGCCCACTCCAGGGTCTCCGTGGTGGAACGGCGCGCCTTGTGTTCCGGCGCGCCTCACCGTTGGGGGAGCATCTGAGCTTCCAATTTTTGTTTGTGTCCGTTTGGACGACCGGCGACTGACCGCGGTTGTATACATTGTCTTCCCGTAGTCTGTCGCATTAACGGCTGAGGAACACCCAGGGGGTTTTAGTGGAGTCACCACATAACCCCCTCATTTCCCCGGATGAGGGGGTATGCGAAGGCATTTCCCCCTGGCAAAAAAAAAAAAAAAAAAAAAAAAAAAAAAAAAAAAGGTTAGGTTAGGTTAGGTTAGGTTAGGTTAGGTTAGGTTAGGTTAGGTTAGGTTAGGTTAGGTTAGGTTAGGTTAGGTTAGGTTGGGGTGCGTGGTCGGATAACCTCCTCGTGTGCCCGACTACTGTTTGTCCCAGTGCATCCGTGGACTGGGAAAGACAGTGGGAGGGCCGGTGCACCCTGGGCGTCTCTGTAAAAGACTCTTTTGAGCTTCTTTTACAGCTGGCGGCTAATAATCCGACACCGAGGGACCAGGGATGAGCGCAGGTGGCGCTTACCCTGAACCTCGTTCGAACGACTGCGGAGGTCTAAGAGAGACTACGTGTCTATGTTTAACATGGAGACGGAAATCTTTCAGATAGTACGCGCGAGACGAGAGCGAACGTCTCTTCGGAGATGATTGCTCGCAGACCGTGGGCCTTACAGGCTAGCGTGTCGGAGACGAAAGCCTATTTTGGTTGTACGTCTTGGGGACTAGGAGAGCGCGGGTGGCGCATCCCCTAGAACCCTTTCGACTGATTGCCGAGGTCTAAGAGGGACTACGTGTCTATGTTTAACATGGAGACGGAAACCTTTCAGATAGTACGCACGAGACGAGAGCGAAAGTCTCTTCGGAGATGATTGCTCGCAGACCGTGGGCCTTACGGGCTAGCGTGTTGAAGACGAAAAGCCTTATCTGGTTGCACGTCTTGGGGACTAGGGGAAAGCGCGGTTGGCGCATCCCCTAGAACCCTTTTGAACGATTGCGGAGGTCTAAGAGGGACTACGTGTCTATGTTTAACATGGAGACGGAAACCTTTCAGATAGTACGCACGAGACGAGAGCGAAAGTCTCTTCGGAGATGATTGCTCGCAGACCGTGGGCCTTATGGGCTAGCGTGTCGAAGACGAAAAGCCTTATCTGGTTGTACGTCTTGGGGACTAGGGGAAAGCGCGGGTGGCGCATCCCCTAGAACCCTTTCGAACGATTGCGGAGGTCTAAGAGGGAGTATGCTTCTATGTTTACATGGAGGCGGAAACCATTTTGACAGTACGCGAGAGGGGAGCGAAAGTCTCTTCGGAGGCGGCCGCTCGAAAAGAGTGGGTTTTAGGACAGTGCAGATGGCATGTAGTACTAAACCCACTGAGGGAGCGGAAACCCAGGAGGATTGGTAATTTCATGATTACCGTATCCACTGGGTAGTACGCACCCGAGTGACTGAGGGAAAGCGCAGATGGCGCACTATTTTCCCTTGGAAGCTCACAACTCGAACGAATGCGGAGGTCTAAGAGGGAGTATGCTTCTATGTTTAACATGGAGACGGAAACCTTTTAGATAGTACGCACGAGACGAGAGCGAAAGTCTCTTCGGAGATGATTGCTCGCAAACCGTGGGCCTTACGGGCTAGCGTGTCAAAGACGAAAAGCCTTTTCTGGTTGTACGTCTTGGAGACTAGGGGAAAGCGCGGGTGGCGCATCCCCTAGAACCCTTTCGAACAATTGCGGAGGTCTAAGAGGGACTACGTGTCTATGTTTAACATGGAGACGGAAACCTTTCAGATAGTACGCACGAGACGAGAGCGAAAGTCTCTTCGGAGATGATTGCTCGCAGACCGTGGGCCTTACGGGCTAGCGTGTCGAAGACGAAAAGCCTTTTCTGGTTGTACGTCTTGGGGACTAGGGGAAAGCGCGGGTGGCGCATCCCCTAGAACCCTTTCGAATGATTGCGGAAGTCTAAGAGGGACTACGTGTCTATGTTTAACATGGAGACGGAAACCTTTCAGATAGTACGCACGAGACGAGAGCGAAAGTCTCTTCGGAGATGATTGCTCGCAGACCGTGGGCCTTACGGGCTAGCGTGTCAAAGACGAAAAGCCTTTTCTGGTTGTACGTCTTGGGGTCTAGGGGAAAGCGCGGGTGGCGCATCCCCTAGAACCCTTTCGAACGATTGCGGAGGTCTAAGAGGGACTACGTGTCTATGTTTAACATGGAGACGGAAACCATTTTGACAGTACGCGTGAGGGGAGCGAAAGTCTCTTCGGAGGTGGCCGCTCAAAAGCAGTGGGTTTTAGGACAGTGCAGATGGCATGTAGTACTAAACCCACTGAGGGAGCGGAAACCCAGGAGGATTGGTAATTTTATGATTACCGTATCCACTGGGTAGTACGCACCCGAGTGACTGAGGGAAAGCGCAGATGGCGCACTATTTTCCCTTGGAAGCTCACAACTCGAACGAATGCGGAGGTCTAAGAGGGACTACGTGTCTATGTTTAACATGGAGGCGGAAACCATTTAGACAGTACGCGCGATGGGAGCGAAAGTCTCTTCGGAGGTGGCCGCTCGAAAACAGTGGGTTTTAGGACAGTGCAGATGGCATGTAGTACTAAACCCACTGTGGGAGCGGAAACCCAGGAGGATTGGTAATTTTATGATTATCGTATCCACCCGGGTAGTACGCACCCGAGTGACTGAGGGAAAGCGCAGATGGCGCACTATTTTCCCTTGGAAGCTCACAACTCGAACGAATGCGGAGATCTAAGCGGGAGTACGCGTCTTTGTTTTACAAAGAGGCGGAAACCACTTTGACAGTACGCGCAGAGGGAGCGAAAGTCCTTACAGGACGGACGCTCTGAGACAGTAAGCCTGAGGTGTGCGCAGGTGGTGCTTAATCCGAAGGCTTACGTGTCTCCATCGAATGCGGAAACTTGTAAGGGGTTACGCGTCCATGTTCACATGAATGCGGAGACCTTGCAGGCAGTACGCTGCAAGTGGGTCCTGAGCATGGGTTGGGAGGCCCTGCTCTGAGGTTTATGGACCCCAAGCTGGTTAGTGCGCTACTGTGCTGTGCGCTTCCTGGCGTTTGGGAGAAATCCCGCGGGATGGCAGAAGTAGTTTCTGCATCCCAAGGTGGGCTTGCTTCGGCGAGCAACCCACTGCCTTGGCCGCGAAAGTAATACCAAAAGTATTCTCGTAGCTAGGGCAGATATGGGCAGAGGGCACAGCGTGGGGTTTTTTAGTGGGTAGGCCCCCCCTTCCGGCCCCCCATCCAGCCCGCAGGGGCTGAGTGGGGGATCGGCTAGGCGGAAAGCGGTGTCGCTGGCGTTCAGTCGCTGGCGGCTTCCGTGGGAGAGTCCCACATAACTGCCGTCGCTCTCCCAAGCAACGGAGTACGCATAAGCACGCGTTTTTCCTCACGTTAAAAAAAAAAAAAAAAAAAAAAAAAAAAAAAAAAAAAAAGGTTAGGTTAGGTTAGGTTAGGTTAGGTTAGGTTAGGTTAGGTTAGGTTAGGTTTTTTTTTTTTTTTTTTTTTTTTTTTTTTTTTTTTTTTTTTTTTTTTTTTTTTTTCAACTTCTCCCCAGACTCGAGGTCCAGGCCTTTGTACATCTATTTTTCTCATTCATTCCAGTTCTATCACTTATGCCTCTCGCACTTTTATTCTGCATTCTTTATCTTTCTTTCATACATCCTCATTCATACTTTAACGGGTGGGAGTGCCCGCCTACTCTATTTTCTATTCTATTTTAATCTTTATTTATTAACAAGGTAAATGAAGGTACACTGCTTTTTCAAGAAAAATTGCTTACAGTTTTCTTTTTCTTAATCTTATTTCTTACTTGCTAATTATTACTATTTTTACTTATTTTTCTAAGATTTTAGAACATTTTTTCTATTTTTAATATTCTTAATAACTATAACAATTTGCTTAGCCAATTTGTTCTTAAATACAATTTTTTCTTTTTACTTTATAATTCCAAAAATTTTCGTACATTCTTATTTTTATATTCTTAACTAAACAATTTGATTCAATTTGCTATTGCAATTTGATTCAATTTGTTCTTAACATACTTCTTATTATTAACAATATTTTGAAAATTTTCTTATCAAATACAATGTTGCAAACTACTTCTTAACAATTTGGTGACAATTTGCTATATACAATTTTTTTTTTCTTATAACTATGACATACATTTTGTTCTTTTTCCAATATATTTTAATAGGTTGCAAGTTTCTTCTATAATTTGTAGCATATTACAATATTTTCTCAGTTTTTTATATAATACATTTTCAGCTTATTTTCTACTGTTATTACATGCTATGTCTATATTTTATCCATTTCGGCTTAATATTACACATCTTATACATTTCTTATTTACTACTTAAATTCTAGGGTAGTTTTTTATATATTCTAAGGATATATAGAACTAACCCCTTTCTTATGCTTGTTTATATTTTCAAACTATTATTTTAGGTTCACTCCATTATATGTTTTTAATAAATATTTGTTGCAGATTATGTTTTAGTTATATCTAATGTTTTTTATTTTGAGTGTATCAAATTTTGAATTTATTAAATTGTTGTATGGGGTTGTAGTATAAATAATGATATTCAAAAAAATTTTTAGTTTTTGGTTTTTATATAAAATTTTAATTTTAATTCTAACAAAAAGTCTTTAAACAAAACTAATTTATTTCCAAAATAAATTTGTTTTATTGGGAATTGCGGTACCGTTTATGCCCACAGTTTAAATCTAAGATTTATTCTGTGGGATGTGTGGTGTAATTTTGAAAGTGTTGTTGTGGAGTGATTTCCTAGTCCGTGTAATAGGCTGTCGTGGATCTGGCGAGGTAGTCCCTTTTGGCTGGTTAGGTTAGGTTAGGTTAGGTTAGGTTAGGTTAGGTTAGGTTAGGTTAGGTTAGGTTAGGTTAGGTTAGGTTAGGTTAGGTTAGGTTAGGTTAGGTTAGGTTAGGTTAGGTTAGGTTAGGTTGGGGTGCGTGCCAGACAACCTCCACGCGGTGCACCCTGGGCGCCACTGCTGTTGCAGTGGTGGCGAATAGTCTGGCGAGGGGGGGGACCCGTCCGGCGTCTTGGACGTTTCCGAGCAGCGGCGGCATGGGTCGGAGTGTGGGGGCCTTGTGTAGGCCCAGTGGTCTTTGGACGTAGTGTCAGGAACGCCGGAACCCCGTACGTGGTGCGGGGCTGGAGGCCGCCACTTTATAGTGGGGGCTGCGTGGAAGGACACCACTATAAAAACCAAGGGGAGCCTGCCCCTTAAAAAGAGGCATCATTACTATGAAAATGAGCAAATGTAATCAGGTAATACCCCAGGAGGGTACGGATCGCTTAGCGAGAAGAGAATCCCTCCCTTCCACCTCGGTGGTTGGCAAATCCCCTTCGTATTCTGGGGGGGGGAGCACTTGTTCAGTGGACAAAGCGCTGTGTCCGGAGAAAAACTGCGCCGAAATTACATCACCTGGCCATACAAGGTCGGGTATTCCGGGGAGGGCGAAAACTTTCGTTTGTTTGAAGTACCATTGTGGCAATGCTCACAGTGACGATCCAAACAGGGAAGAGAAGGGCTACGATAGCCCGATGGAAAAACTGGGGATTTATGAGATGAAACGGACGACCAAGGATGCTGGCAGGGAGGTTGTCACGGAGGCTTCCAGGGGGGAGGTTGAAGTGACTGCCAAGCAATTGGCGGAAGTAGCGGCTAACTTTGGGGAAAATTCGGGGAGAACTCAATCGAATATGATGATTGAGGAAGTTTTAATGGAGGCTGTCACAGAGCCTCCGAAGGAGGTGGCCAAAGCAACGATAAAGAAGGTGGCGAAAGGAGGGGCTATTCCACTGGAAGAACGGGGGAATGCTCATCCAAAACCGGTGGCTAGCACGCATAACCCGTGCGACTCAAATAAGAGGTTGAAAGGTAGGACTGGCTCTATCGAAGGTCTGGGTAGAGCTCAACCGAATCGACAGATAAAGGAGGTAAAGAAGGACACCGCCAAGGAGGTTGTTAAAGCGACCCCCAATACGGGCTCTAGGGTAGGTCAAAAATTTCCTATTAAAAAGGCCCCTAATATAAATCCCAAAGAGGCTCCAATTGTGGCCCCCAAGGGGGTTTCTAAGGAAAGTAACAAGGGAAGAGGAAATACAAAAAAGCAGGAGGCGACACAGAAGAAGTCAGAGGAGGGAATTCAGAAAGAGAATCAGGCAGTGGCGCAAGAAGTAGAACAAGAGAGAAGGCTGAGAGAGAGACTGACGGAGACGTTAATGGATACGGACACAGGTAGTGACGTAACGAATGCCCAAAAACGCTCTCGACAATCGAGTGAGAGTGGAAGTGAGGTCTTTCTTGAGGGGGAGGAGTTGGTGGTTGAGCGAAGGTCCGACCGCAGGAAAATTCAGAAGGTAGGATCACCGCCAGACTTTAGGAAGGATGGCCATTCGGTCGAAGATCTATCTGATCTTAATACAGATGAGTTGGTCAAGAAAGTAAGAGAGGAAATGACGAAAATCTGGTCTCACACTAAAAACAGTAAGCAGATGAAAAAAGATCTGAAGGAGGAAATTAACGCGGCAGGTAACAAGGTGGTAAATCTGGTCAATGAATTCAGCAACGCCAATCTTGTGAAGGAAATAGCGCGGCTAAGGGCGGACAATCAAAGGCTGTCAACGCAGCTGGGCCACCTCCAAAAGGAGATGAGGGCAGTCAAGACTGCCACGCAGGAAAAATGTGCGGAGGTTGCAGAATTGAGACGGGTGAATAAAAAGTTGCCGGCGAGTGTCGAGAGTGCGGAAGAGTCTGCCTCTGAGCAGCCTAGCGAATTAAAATATCTAATGGAGATCGTCAAGAGGACCGCTCTCGATGCCGTTGCGCCTTATCTTAATGCCAGGCTCGAGGGACTAGAGAAGGATGGCAGACTTTTGGATTCCCGAAGTTATCGTCCCACCTTAGAAGCGGATAAGCGAAAGGCGGCTAACACCGCAGCAGCGGAGAGCAGTCAAAGAGCTCATACTACGTATGCTGCGGCTACGGCGGGAACCTCTCGTCAATCTGGCGCCCCCGAGGCCCAGGCACCAATGCCAGAGAGGACTGGTAATACCGAAGAGTCTGACTGGCAAACGGCAGGTAAAGATGGGAAGCCGGTAAAGCCGAAAAAGCAAGCCCCACCAGCACAGGCAAAGGCACAAAAGTCGAAGCCTAACCCAAAACAGAAAAAGCCGAAGGGGTCAAAGCTGGCACCCCCTCGAACCGCAGCGGTGGTGATCACCATTTCTCCGGAAGCTGCCGAGAGAGGAGTTAATTATGCTCAAGTCATCGGCAAAGCCAGGGAGGTGGTGAAGCTGCAGGATTTAGGGCTTGATCGTGTTCACGTCAAAATCACGCAGACGGGTGCCCGTATGGTTGAAATACCTGGGTCGGACGGGCCCGAAAAGGCGGATAACATGGCGGAAAAGCTCCGATCAGCCCTGGAAGGCATGGCTCACGTCTCCAGACCCATCAAATGTGTGGATCTCCGCATTTCCGATCTGGACGATTCGGTCACGACGGAACATATCCGTGAAACTATGGCCGAAAAGGGACAATGCTCCAAAGAGCACATCAAAGTGGGACCTTTAAGGGCGGGCCCAGGTGGCCTGAGGATGGTTATGACAAAGTGCCCCGTCGCAGCAGCAAAGTTGCTCCTGGTGACAGGGCGACTCATGATAGGTTGGAGCTACGCACATGTGAAGGCGCTGGAGGCTCTTCCGCCTCGCTGCTTCAAATGCCTGGCGGTGGGACACATGCGTCAAATGTGTCCAGCAGGGGTGGATCGCACCAACCTATGCTATAGGTGCGGCCAAGAGGGGCACAAAGCCGCAGATTGCGATAAAGAGCCCAGCTGTGCGCTATGTCTGGCGGCAAAATTGCCTGCTGGGCATGTGATGGGCGGCAAAAACTGCCGTGCCCCACCGGTCAAGACTAAGCCACCTCTCAAACCTAGGGGAACAGCAGGAGTGCCAGACAATGGCACCATGGAGGTTGTTGAGGTACCTTAATGGACAGAGGGGACCTAAAGTTTCTCCAGGCGAACGTAAACCACTGCGCTGCTTCACAGGATATCCTGATGCAGCACGCAGTGGAATACAGGTCAGACTTGCTGATTATATCAGAGCCCTACTGTGTGCCGCAACGCAGTAACTGGGTGGGAGATGACGAAGACACCGTGGCCATCCTGGCACCAATAAGGGCCAACTTCTCCCCTCCTCTTTCCCTCAGGGAAAGGGGTCCGGGTTACGTGGCTGTGACCTGGGGCGAGTTTGCCTTAGTGGGCACGTACTTCTCCCCAAATAGGCGCTCGGATGAGCTGGATCGCTGGCTGAATATGTTAAGTGGGGTTGTTCGGAGGTTGAGCCCCATGCAAATAATAGTCGCAGGGGATTTTAATGCCAAGCACCCGGCGTGGGGCTCCCTCTCAACTGACAGAAAAGGCACCCTAGTAAACGATTGGGCCATGTCGTCTGGTTTGGTGATCTTAAACAGGGGCACTACTTTTACCTGCGTTAGAGGCACCCGAGGGTCTAGGGTAGACATCACGTTTGCGACCCCTGCCTTGGCAGCCAGGGTGAAGGGCTGGAAGGTGCTCACAGACCCAGAGACACTGTCGGACCATAGATATGTCCAGTTCAGGGTCTCCCCAAGAGCTGGAACGTCGTTGGCGAGTGCGCGTCAAGCGGTCCCACATTTTCCGAGGTGGGCCGCTACTAAGTTAAACAAAGAATTGGCGGAGGAGGCTGCGCAAGTAGAGGCTTGGTGCCTGGAGGCTAGACGGGCAGTAGGAAGTCTGGAAGACCGTGTAAGCGAGATCACACGCTCCCTGACGACAGTATGCGATGCCGCGATGCCGAGGGCCCATGGCCCCCCCGAAAAGTCACAGGTTTATTGGTGGTCAGGGGAGCTGGAGGTTCTTCGCTCTACAAGCCTTCGAGCCAGACGCGCCCTACAAAGGTGCAGGCGGCGCCGTAGAAGAAGGCCAGCATTAGAGCAAAGTCTCCTGACGGCGTACTTAGAGGCCAAAAAGGCCTTCAAAGTGGGCATCGCCAGAGCGAAAGACCAGGCGTGGGAGGAATTCCTGGCTAGCCTGGATAGGGACCCATGGGGGCGTCCGTTTAAGATGGTGCGGAGTAAACTCCGCCACCAGGCGCCTCCCATGGACAACATGGAACCGGAACTCCTCTCGAGAGTGGTGGAAAACTTGTTCCCCGCTCACACACCGTTGGTGGCACCCCTTATTGCTCATAACAGCCTAGATGGGGAGGAGTCGGGCTATTACCCGGTGACGGAGGCGGAAATGGAGGGTGTGGTGGACCGGCTACTTTCCAAGAAAAAAGCACCGGGCCCGGACGGCATTCCCGGAAGGGTGCTACCCATTGCCCTAAAGCACCTGGGGGAACCTCTCCGGGAGCTTTTCAGTGACTGTTTGGAAGCGGGAGAGTTCCCCAAGACCTGGAAACGTGGGCGCCTCTGTCTCCTTCCAAAGGAGGGCCGGCCGCTTGATTCGCCGTCGGCCTACCGTCCAGTAGTGTTGCTGGACGAGGTAGCTAAAATGCTAGAAAGGATTCTTGCCGACAGGGTCACGCAACACTTAGAGACGGTGGGCCCAAACCTGGCAGAGAACCAATTCGGTTTTCGACGACAGCGTTCGACCATCGATGCCGTCCAGGCACTTAGAGAGCTGACGGAAAGGGCCATAGACCGAGGGGAAGTAGTTATCGCGGTGTCCTTGGACATAAGGAACGCGTTTAACTCGCTTCCCTTCGAGATCATAAAGGACGGGCTGAGGTATCACGGCCTGCCTCCCTACCTCATCAAAATGATAGAAAGTTATCTGGAGGATAGGGAAGTTATCTACCCATCCAGAGACGGAAGGTTGGTGGCCAGAAATATGGCGTGCGGTGTTCCACAGAGCTCAGTTCTAGGGCCTTTACTGTGGAACATCGCATATGATTGGATTCTGCGAGGGAATCTCTTGCCCCGGATGAGCGTACTATGTTACGCGGATGACACGTTGATTGCTGTCCGGGGCAAGACATTCGCTGAGGCGAAGAGACGGGCTGAGGTGGGCTCCTCCCTGATTATTGAAAGAATTAGGAACTTAGGACTCAATGTAGCCATAGAGAAGACGGAAGTGACTTGCTTCCACGGGCCAAGGAGGGGTCCCACTGCTGGTACATGTCTTGTTATTGATGACGCAACGGTTCCACTGCGCCCGTCGATCAGGTACTTGGGGCTAGTTTTGGATGGACGTTGGAACTTCGAAGAGCACTTCCGACAGCTAGCCCCAAAACTAGTAAAGACAGCGAACTCACTAGGACGCATCCTACCGAACGTTGGCGGTCCTAATGATAAGTGCCGAAGGCTCTTTGCTGGCGTGCTGAGGAGCATGGCTCTGTATGGCGCGCCGGTCTGGGCAGACCGTGTCAACGATAAAAACAGGAGGATGCTCCACCAGGCGCAAAGAGCAATGGCGATAAGGATAATACGCGGCTACAGGACCGTCTCGTGTGCAGCGGCCTGCGCGCTGGCGGGGACGCCTCCCTGGGAGTTAGAAGCCCAAGTGCTCAGGGAGGCATACAGAGTTCGTAGGGCTGCGCACGAGAGAGGTGAGCGTCCTACTTTAGAGGAGTCAGTCGCTGCCAGGCGGTCGGCGGAAGAGAGGGCGATAGAGACCTGGAAAAACTGGTTGGAGACCGAGACCTACGGCGTTAGAACGACAGACGCGGTCCGGCCGCTACTGGAGGAGTGGTGCCACAGAAGGCACGGGACGCTGACATTCAGGCTGACACAGATACTTTCCGGGCACGGGTGCTTCGGAAAGTATCTGTGTCGGATAGGAAAGGAAGCGTCGCCACAGTGCCACGAGTGCGGCGATGCGGAGGACAGTGCACAGCATACCCTTGAGGTATGTCCTGCCTGGGCTCCGCAGCGCGGTACTCTGGTTGCTGTGGTGGGGACGGATCTCTCGCTGCCCAGCATGGTAAGGGCCATGCTGGCCACCGAGAGATCCTGGGAGGCGGTAGTCTCCTTCTGTGAGGAAGTCATCCTACAGAAGGAGGCATCGGAGCGGGTTCGCGAAGAGGAGGCTCATGCGAACCGGCTCCGACGCAGGCGGGTGGGCGGAAGGAGGAGGCGCTTTGCGCACCTCATTCCGCTCTGAGGGGGACCATGCCGGCGATGGAAGGTGATTCAGCGCTGGCATTGCACGGTCCCCGACCGTCTGGGGAGATGGCCAAACTTGCCCGGCCATCTCCCAACCGCGAGGAGGCCCGGGTAGCCGGGCGTGCCGCCGGGTCTGTGGGGTGATTGCCACCAACGGACCCCCGTATGACCTACCGGCGGCGAGAGGGCAGGTGCCGGGGTTTTTTAGTGGGTATTCCCTCCTCTCGGGATTCCATCGGGCTTTGACCTGGTGGAATTACGGGAGGCAGTCGTGGAGGGAGCCGCAACGTTGAATGTTGCGGTCCCCTCCTGGCGAGTCCCACATGCCCCCTTCCCGGTCACCAACGGGAAGGGAAGCGCGTAAATGCGTTTTTCCTCGGCATACAAAAAAAAAAAAAAAAAAAAAAAAAAAGGTTAGGTTAGGTTAGGTTAGGTTAGGTTAGGTTAGGTTAGGTTAGGTTGGGGTGCGTGGTCGGATAACCTCCTCGTGTGCCCGACTACTGTTTGTCCCAGTGCATCCGTGGACTGGGAAAGACAGTGGGAGGGCCGGTGCACCCTGGGCGTCTCTGTAAAAGACTCTTTTGAGTTTCTTTTACAGCTGGCGGCTAATAATCCGACACCGAGGGACCAGGGATGAGCGCAGGTGGCGCTTACCCTGAACCTCGTTCGAACGACTGCGGAGGTCTAAGAGAGACTACGTGTCTATGTTTAACATGGAGACGGAAATCTTTCAGATAGTACGCGCGAGACGAGAGCGAACGTCTCTTCGGAGATGATTGCTCGCAGACCGTGGGCCTTACAGGCTAGCGTGTCGGAGACGAAAGCCTATTTTGGTTGTACGTCTTGGGGACTAGGAGAGCGCGGGTGGCGCATCCCCTAGAACCCTTTCGAATGATTGCCGAGGTCTAAGAGGGACTACGTGTCTATGTTTAACATGGAGACGGAAACCTTTCAGATAGTACGCACGAGACGAGAGCGAAAGTCTCTTCGGAGATGATTGCTCGCAGACCGTGGGCCTTATGGGCTAGCGTGTCGAAGACGAAAAGCCTTATCTGGTTGTACGTCTTGGGGACTAGGGGAAAGCGCGGGTGGCGCATCCCCTAGAACCCTTTCGAACGATTGCGGAGGTCTAAGAGGGAGTATGCTTCTATGTTTACATGGAGGCGGAAACCATTTTGACAGTACGCGAGAGGGGAGCGAAAGTCTCTTCGGAGGTGGCCGCTCGAAAAGAGTGGGTTTTAGGACAGTGCAGATGGCATGTAGTACTAAACCCACTGAGGGAGCGGAAACCCAGGAGGATTGGTAATTTCATGATTACCGTATCCACTGGGTAGTACGCACCCGAGTGACTGAGGGAAAGCGCAGATGGCGCACTATTTTCCCTTGGAAGCTCACAACTCGAACGAATGCGGAGGTCTAAGAGGGAGTATGCTTCTATGTTTAACATGGAGACAGAAACCTTTCAGATAGTACGCACGAGACGAGAGCGAAAGTCTCTTCGGAGATGATTGCTCGCAGACCGTGGGCCTTACGGGCTAGCGTGTCGAAGACGAAAAGCCTTTTCTGGTTGTACGTCTTGGGGACTAGGGGTAAGCGCGGGTGGCGCATCCCCTAGAACCCTTTCGAATGATTGCGGAAGTCTAAGAGGGACTACGTGTCTATGTTTAACATGGAGACGGAAACCTTTCAGATAGTACGCACGAGAGGAGAGCGAAAGTCTCTTCGGAGATGATTGCTCGCAGACCGTGGGCCTTACGGGCTAGCGTGTCAAAGACGAAAAGCCTTTTCTGGTTGTGCGTCTTGGGGTCTAGGGGAAAGCGCGGGTGGCGCATCCCCTAGAACCCTTTCGAACGATTGCGGAGATCTAAGAGGGACTACGTGTCTATGTTTAACATGGAGACGGAAACCATTTAGACAGTACGCGTGAGGGGAGCGAAAGTCTCTTCGGAGGTGGCCGCTCAAAAGCAGTGGGTTTTAGGACAGTGCAGATGGCATGTAGTACTAAACCCACTGAGGGAGCGGAAACCCAGGAGGATTGGTAATTTTATGATTACCGTATCCACTGGGTAGTACGCACCCGAGTGACTGAGGGAAAGCGCAGATGGCGCACTATTTTCCCTTGGAAGCTCACAACTCGAACGAATGCGGAGGTCTAAGAGGGACTACGTGTCTATGTTTAACATGGAGGCGGAAACCATTTAGACAGTACGCGCGATGGGAGCGAAAGTCTCTTCGGAGGTGGCCGCTCGAAAACAGTGGGTTTTAGGACAGTGCAGATGGCATGTAGTACTAAACCCACTGTGGGAGCGGAAACCCAGGAGGATTGGTAATTTTATGATTATCGTATCCACCCGGGTAGTACGCACCCGAGTGACTGAGGGAAAGCGCAGATGGCGCACTATTTTCCCTTGGAAGCTCACAACTCGAACGAATGCGGAGATCTAAGCGGGAGTACGCGTCTTTGTTTTACAAAGAGGCGGAAACCACTTTGACAGTACGCGCAGAGGGAGCGAAAGTCCTTACAGGACGGACGCTCTGAGACAGTAAGCCTGAGGTGTGCGCAGGTGGTGCTTAATCCGAAGGCTTACGTGTCTCCATCGAATGCGGAAACTTGTAAGGGGTTACGCGTCCATGTTCACATGAATGCGGAGACCTTGCAGGCAGTACGCTGCAAGTGGGTCCTGAGCATGGGTTGGGAGGCCCTGCTCTGAGGTTTATGGACCCCAAGCTGGTTAGTGCGCTACTGTGCTGTGCGCTTCCTGGCGTTTGGGAGAAATCCCGCGGGATGGCAGAAGTAGTTTCTGCATCCCAAGGTGGGCTTGCTTCGGCGAGCAACCCACTGCCTTGGCCGCGAAAGTAATACCAAAAGTATTCTCGTAGCTAGGGCAGATATGGGCAGAGGGCACAGCGTGGGGTTTTTTAGTGGGTAGGCCCCCCCTTCCGGCCCCCCATCCAGCCCGCAGGGGCTGAGTGGGGGATCGGCTAGGCGGAAAGCGGTGTCGCTGGCGTTCAGTCGCTGGCGGCTTCCGTGGGAGAGTCCCACATAACTGCCGTCGCTCTCCCAAGCGACGGAGTACGCATAAGCACGCGTTTTTCCTCACGTTAAAAAAAAAAAAAAAAAAAAAAAAAAAAAAAAAAAAGGTTAGGTTAGGTTAGGTTAGGTTAGGTTAGGTTAGGTTAGGTTAGGTTAGGTTAGGTTAGGTTAGGTTAGGTTAGGTTAGGTTAGGTTAGGTTAGGTTAGGTTAGGTTAGGTTAGGTTAGGTTAGGTTAGGTTAGGTTAGGTTAGGTTAGGTTAGGTTAGGTTAGGTTAGGTTAGGTTAGGTTAGGTTAGGTTAGGTTAGGTTAGGTTAGGTTAGGTTAGGTTAGGTTAGGTTAGGTTAGGTTAGGTTAGGTTAGGTTAGGTTAGGTTAGGTTAGGTTAGGTTAGGTTAGGTTAGGTTAGGTTAGGTTAGGTTAGGTTAGGTTAGGTTAGGTTAGGTTAGGTTAGGTTTTTTTTTTTTTTTTTTTTTTTTTTTTTTTTTTTTTTTTTTTTTTTTTTTTTTTTTTTTTTTTTTTCAACTTCTCCCCGGACTCGAGGTCCAGGCCCTTATACAGCTATTTTCTCATTCATTCTAGTTCTATCACTTATGCCTCTCGCACTTTTATTCTGCATTCTTTATCTTTCTTTCATTCATCCTCATTCTTACTTTAACGGGTGGGAGTGCCCGCCTATTCTATTTTCTATTCTATTTTTATCTTTATTTATTAGACAAGGTAAATGAAGGTACACTGTTTTTCCAAGATTTGCTTACAATTTTCTTTTCTTAATCCTACTTCCTTCTTACTTATTTTTCTATTTGTTTCTTATTATTCCTAATTTTCCAGAACATTTTCTTGTATTTCCATATTTTTAATAAACTACAACAATTTGCATAGCCAATTTGCTCTAAGATACATTATTTTTTATACTTATTTCTATTTCTAAAATTTTCTTTAAAACTAAATTAACTTTCTTAACTGAACAATTTGATTTCAAATTGCTTAATGCAATTGAATTCAATTTGTTTCTAACATACTTAATAATTACGAACAATTTTTTGAAAATTTTCTTATCTCCTAAATATTTTACAACTACTTTTTAACAATTTGGTTACAATTTGTTATAAATCTTTTTATTCTTATTTCTATAGTTTTACAATTATATGTTCTTATATCTATTTCCATCATGCTTACAAGTTTTTCAGAATTTCCTAGCTCACAATAGTTCTTTTATGTTGGTACATTCTACAATACATTTAGTTATTACATTTCTTATTACATACTATATTTAGTTCTTTCCTTAAGGCTATTAATACATTTCATCTATTATTTTGTTCACATTATTATATACTAGGGTAGTGTTTTATATATTCTCAAAATATATAGTACTAACCCCTTTCTTGTGCTTATTCAATATTTGCCATCTATTGTTTTAGGGTTCACTCCAAATTTTTTATAAGAATTAACTTAATTATTACCTGAATTTATTCTACTCTTACAATTTATTTTGAGTGTCTCAATTTTGTTGTTATTGGTCTGCCTAATGGGGTTTATTAATAAGATTTATTCCGGATATTTAAAAACTACTAATTCTATATTATTAATTTAAAAAGAGAATTTTGAACAAGGCTAATTTATTTTCAAAATATATTAGTCCTATTTTGCATACGGTACCAGTTATACACACGTTTTAAATCGAAGATTTAATTAGTGTGATCTGTGGTGTGATGTTAAAATGTGTTTGGTGGAGTGTGATCCCTAATCTGTATAATAAGCCGTAGTAGATCTGGCTAAATAGTCCCATTTGGCCCGCACAGGGCAATCCACGCTGAATGCGTTATGGCCGGAGTCCTTCTGCCCGGATCGTGCACAGTTGCAGCACTCCGGTGGGGATCCATCGATCCTGAGCTCACACTCGGCCCGCAAGTGTGGGCCCCCGCAGTGGCTGCACCTGTCCTCGGTCCGCGTGCAGAACTTCCTCCCATGGCCATAACCCAAACAGCGGGAACACTGGATGAGCGGTGACTGGTCCTCCACCTTGACCCTTTGAAGGTCGATGTGGAGTGCACCAGCCGCCAGCATGCGGTGCCATACAGCGGGACTAACCTGCATGATTAGATGTATAGCTGCCGGATTTCTCGTTTTCTTTTTGTATTTGATCTTCATCCTAATATCTTCTTCCGATAGATCATTAAAGACACTCTCGTTTTGGCGGCGCACTGCTGCGATGACCGTCTCGTCCTCATCCAACAGCACGTCCTTAACCATAACGAGAGGGTCCTTATTTGCAATAGCAGCGACCTTCAGTTTTTTATCTTTTGTCTCAATTTTATCAACGACTTTTTCCAGGTCCTGTTTGGTACGGCACCCAATTATTACCTTCTGGTTTCGGGCTTTTCGGATTTTCTCCACCCTAATCCCTTCCTTCTTTGCATCGACCGCGCACTTCACCCTGTCGAGGACCTCCGCGCTAGTCTCCGTAGCGTCGTCCGAGGTAACCACGACAGAATGAAGTGCCGGACGTATTTTAGCCGGGATTGACGCGGCAATACTGGCATAGGTGGGCCTTGGGCTCGGAGTCACAGCCGGCGGCTGTTGGTCTGCCTTAGCTAACAGTTCTTGAACTGCAGCTACCTTTGACTCGACATTATCCATGCCTAGTTTAATTGTGCCGATTGTGGCTCCGATGTCCATAGTGCCCGATCCTACGATTTCGCTGAGGTCTTTGTGCGATTCGCAGATGTTTTTATTTGCGGTGTTGAGAGTCTCGTCTATTTTGTCCAGTTTTGCGATTTGTTGGACGTTTTGATAGCTGATATCGCCCAGGCTGCTCTCAATTTCTTGCAGTTTGTCCATAAGTACTTTCTCATCTTGGCTAGATGTTATTGCCTGAGATGATATGGATCGTGGTGCGGCTTCGAGTGCAGCGGCTGTGGTGGTTAGGACGCTGGTCTGGTCCTTCAGCCTTTTTCTGAGATCGCTATGGGACTCTACAAAGAGCACTTTAAGTTCTTCCAGCTCTGTCTTCAGCGCTTCCAACATATCGCTATTAGCCATATCGTCACTTCCGGTTTTGGGTGCTTGAGAGGCTGACGTCGTTTGTTTATTGGGTCCCTCCATCTGTTTTACTCTTTTCGCCAGTTCGAAAAATGTAAGCATTTGAGAATCTGCCAGGACTTCAAGGTAGTGCTTGATGTCCCTCCTCATTCCAGGGTATTCCAAGATCTTGTCTGGTATACCCTGGATGGTAGTCATGCTCTTAGTGAGAATCTCTTCAATGCTACACTTTTCCAACTCGTGTCTAATAGTCCCTTTCTCATACTGACTCCACAGGTTTAGCGTTCTTCGCTTGGTGTCACTCCTCTTAATGAAAGAACGGCCCGCGTCTAGATCTTGTATGGGGGTCGTCCTGGAACCGGGTGAGCTGGTTCCTGGTGTGGTACTAGAGCGTTGGCTCTGTTTGGGTCTACCAACCGGAGTGTGGACGAAAGCCATAGTAAACCAATCTGTGTTCTCAAATGAAGGAGACAACAACGGGGAGAAGTTTCGTCGGATTGTAAATTGTAAATTTGTAAAATGTAAAAATAAAAGTGTATATATGTATATTTTAGAATATTTGTCAAAAATATTTCGGGCGCCCTGCGCGGTCTACGACAAGTCGAAATAAAAGTTGTCAAAACAGAATTTTTGGTAAGTTACCAAGGAATTTTATAAAGAGTCAAATTTTGAATGTAGAGCCACCAAATGTGACTCTACGTCTACGAGTTTTTAATATATTGTATATGGTGACGGGAGACACCTGTCAACAAAAACCGCGAATTTTTATAAATTTTTTCCGAAAAGTTACAGCCAATTTTCTTAAAAACAAGATGGCGGCCAAAATGGTGGCTCCGATCGCGTGCAGTGCTATGGGGCGATTGTAGCCCTTTTGAAGCCCTATAACCCGATACCAAGCACGTCCCTCTAGGACCAATAGTCTCCGAGCTATCCCTGGGGTAAAATTTGGGTAATTTATCCTCACTAAAGGTAAATTGCCCGTAACTCGGAAACTATTGGTCTCCTTGAACTAGGACTTTGGATCCTCGCATAGGGGGGCCGGTGACCTACTGGATGGTGGGGTCAGTTGAAAATAAATTTTCAAGTCGTGATAGGGTAAATTTACCCTATCAGGTCGAAAGGGGTCCCTCCGGCAGCCCCTACGCAAAAATCCCCAGCCCTGTAGCCCAAATAGTTTGGGATGTACGACTCTTCAAAGTTTTTCAAAATGGCGTCCAAGATGGCGGACGCCAACTTTGAAGGGTCGTATCTCCGCCGCTATTGGGGCTAGGAACACCGGGTTTGGTGCTATCGGGGTGCCCCGGCTAGCTCTACCCCGCGCGATCGCTAGGGGGGGGGGCAAAAATAAAAGTCGGAAAATAGGAAATCTAAATATGGGAAGGGGTAGGGGGCAAAATAACAAACACCCTAGCCGAAGACGCCAAGTCTCTAGGAGCTATACCTCCTGAGATATATGAATTCCAAAATTTTTTGGAAAAATTCCAAAAAATTTTGGAATAAATATAGCGCCCGAACTATTGGGCCCAGAGAGTCGGGGTTTCTTCTGGGACGGTTGGCGGGTCGTGGGCTACACTTCCCACGGCGTGGAATCCCGAAATTCCAATAAGTTGGAATTTGGGGAAAATTACCCCGGGACCCGAAAGATGGTGAATTTCCAACCCCTACACCGGAAAGCCCGACTCCCTAAGTCCAATAACCAGCGAGCTATTGGCTGTTTAAAAATTTACCCAAAGTGAGGATTCGGAAACAAAATGGCCGACTTTTGGGTAAATTTTTAAATAAAGGCCTAGCCACCTGGTGTTTGGGCTTTTTGGATGTGCCCTGAGGTGTCCTAAGTGGATATGGACCCTCTGACCCCCTAGTTTGTACCCCTAACGAGCAATGTCAAAATTAAAACTAAAAACACGAATATTTCCTAAACTATTAGAGCTAAAAATATAAAACAAAAACCTAAAAATAGTACAGACAAAACACCAAAAGACACAAAAAACAAATTTCAAATATCAATTAAAATGAAAGTACAATCAAAGGGGGAAGTTTCATCCCCTACCTTTGAAAAATTTTATCTCCGGACTTTATGGACCGATTTCGAAAATTTAAATTTTGACTAATAGGGCCTAATGAGTTCTATTTATATAAAATACCAGAAAAAATAATCAATATAAAAAATTTTGAGATAAAATTGTTCAAAAGTTTAAAAGTGAAAATCTTATCTTATATGTGGCCGACGACGACGCTTGAAGTGTCGGGTGCTTCGTCGCTCTGCGCTCCTCTTGATGGTGCCCTTTTCGCCACCCGGCCGCCCCGGGAAGACTGACCTCGTGGCGAGAGGTTAAGTTGAAAATAGCTAATATTTCAGCAACTATTGTCGCTAAAAATCAGCAATCTGCACTGTCTTGTAGAGGGCGCTAAGGCGCACACGATGACAATTTCAAAACCCACGCGTCTCCACAAATGTGGGCGCAGTGAGCATAAAACTTGTCGAAATTTTCACTTTTTGCACCTTAATTTCACAAATCACTAAATAACTCCGTGCACTGTGATCCGAATTTCAAACACTTTTCACCTCCGGATGCGCCTCGTCTGCGCGCAACTTTTGATGTATCGCACGCCCGGATACGGTCAGAAAAACCTATTTTTCTGAATTTTTTACTGCGGAGCGCACGTGGTTTTGCTCTGTACTGGGCAACGGTCGGAGCCAGAATCCGGTTAGGTTAGGTTAGGTTAGGTTAGGTTAGGTTAGGTTAGGTTAGGTTAGGTTAGGTTAGGTTAGGTTAGGTTAGGTTAGGTTAGGTTAGGTTAGGTTAGGTTAGGTTAGGTTAGGTTAGGTTAGGTTAGGTTAGGTTAGGTTAGGTTAGGTTAGGTTAGGTTAGGTTAGGTTAGGTTAGGTTAGGTTAGGTTAGGTTAGGTTAGGTTAGGTTAGGTTAGGTTAGGTTAGGTTAGGTTAGGTTAGGTTTTTTTTTTTTTATGATAACTATTTCTTAATGTTTTGAGTTTTTTAATGAAAGGATTTAATGGATTTGAAACTGGCAAAAAAATTATAAAATTGGTCCGGCATCATCAGGCTCATCCCATGGTGAGGCTTGTTGCCTTCCGATGCCGGACCGGGGCAAGAAAAAGTGGTAGGAAGAGAGAGAAGGATAGAAGGATACAAAAAGTAAGAGGATAGATGAAACGAAGAGGAAGAAGGGGGGATAGGAGGAGGAGAAAACACACAAATGAATAAAAATAAAAGAGACTTTGGCAGACTGCCGGCGGGACTTGCCACGCATAGTTTTTCGCGTGTAAGGCATAAAGCCCTATTCCAATCCGGGGGCGGCGTCGTCAACGTGTTGCCCCCCTCCATAAGAATGTGCCCCGGTTGAGGAGAGCTGACAGTCAAGCCAGGCCATAGATGATAAAACGGGGCCGAAGACTTAGTCAAACGGCCTGGCTCGTGCCTTGCCCGAGAAGCGGGACTTGAGGCGCAGCATTTAGGTGGGAGGTCCCGTCGGCAGTCCGGTAATTAAGTTAAATAAATAAATAAATAAATTGTTGAATAAATCTAAATATGTAAGTATGAAACATATACATTGTGGCGGGCGGTCGTATTTCCAGACAACGTGACACGCGGGTATACACGAGATCTGGATTGTGACTGGAATGTTTATACCTATGTGGCATTAGTTGTCGAAGTAAAATTTTATTTCACAATATGTGACGAAGACTGCGCAGAAGATGATAAAGAGTCCCATGCAGGTGGTTATGGCTGCATGACAGGGCTATTGAACAACTTAAGTCTTGTGTAAATGTTGGTTATTAGTTTGGCGAACATCTTTAGGATGGTTGTTGAACGAGATGAACCCATTATATCAGGAAGATGAAATGGGGATTCGATGTTAATGTTGGGTGGTAGGCTGGATAGGTAATCCTGGCGGTAGAGCGCAAAACGTGGGCAGGTTTCAATCAGGTGGCTGGGTGTCTGAGCAGAGGTTCCATCACAAGGGCAACAGTCTGACGGGGCTATTTTAAACCTTTTTAGGTAGGTGAGGTGGGCGCCATGCGCTGTTAAGAATTGCGTTAGGTAAAAGTCGTGTGGGAGTGAGGAGGTCAGATCGATGCAGGTCCCAGGGGTAGGAAGGAGAGTCCTTGTGTGTGCACCCTGACTGGCTCTCACGTATCTGTCCTCCCAGGCCATGGCAGCTGAGCGTGAGGAATGTGACTTGATGTACGATATGGGGAAGTTGGCGTATGCGGGGGCCGAGTGAGAGGAGGCCGCGCTGCGTGCAGCCCCATCTGCCAATTCGTTGCCAGGAATGCCGGCATGTCCCTTAACCCAACAGAACGAAATGGTGCCAGATGAGCTGTTGGCGTGGCCGGCCACCAATTCATGAATGCGGGATACTAACGGATTGGTGCTGCTCCTATCACCCAGAGCTTCCAAGGCTGACCTAGAGTCGGAAAGGATCTGGGCTTCGGGATATCCCTCACTCTGGACAATGAGGCAAGCTCGGTAAATTGCGTATAGCTCTGACTGAAAGACAGTGCATGCGCTATGTAGTTTAAATTTGTAAAATTTGACCTTATCCCGCGCACGCGCATCAGGGTCAACCCTGACACACGCCGCCCCCACCTCGTCAGCTTCGGATTTACTGCCATCTGTGAACAGCTGCACACACCTCACCGAGCAGGTCTCATCTACGCTTTCTTGTGTGGAAGCTTGTTGAAAGCTAATGGAGATGCGCTCCGCAGGGTGGAGCAGCTGTGAAGTAGGTGTGGGGAATTCAAAGGGTATGTCGGAGGGCAAGCGAGTCGTGGAACCCGTGACGCGGGTTAACTCATTCTCTCGGACCCTTAGTACATCCAAATCCAGGGGGAGGAGGCCTGCAATTGCAATGGCAGCGTTCGCCGACACCGTCCTATACCCCCTGATGATTCGAAGGGCAAAGCTCCTTTGAAGGGAGATGAGGGCTGTCCTGGCGTACTTTTTCTTGGCGGCATGCCCCCAGATGCCGGACGCGTATGTGATAATTGGGACGATTACATGTTTGTAAATTGTTCTGATGTTCTCAGAGTGGAGGCCCCAAGTGGGCCGGACGAAGATGCTAAGCCTGTTGAAGATGGTTTTGGCCTTCTGTATGGTGTGCTGCACATGGGCTCTGAATGTCAAACGGTTGTCTAAGACAACTCCCAGAATCGTGAAATTAGTGCTGAATTTAATTTGCACACCATCCATACGCACGACGGCCCTTGAGGCCGTAGGAGAGAAGGCTAGTGCCTTGGTCTTACCCGGTCCGAAGACCAACTTAACTCCTCTCCCCCACTCCGCTATGCCGTCCAGCGCCCTGCTGGTCGTCACCTGCAGTTGGTGTGCGTCTTTGGCAGAGACAATCAGCAAAACGTCGTCCGCGTATGCCTGGATACGGCAACCAGCTGGGAGCTGCATATCCAGCAAGTCATCCAGCACACAATTCCATAAGGCCGGACCACATGCCGAACCTTGAACACATCCCCGTTGCGTCTCACGGGAAGCCGTCGATCCGGCATGGTTCAGGACCACCGTTCTGGGAGTGAGGTAATTTGAAATGATTTTGTAAATGTTGGATGGGCAACCTATCCTCTTCAACCTGTCCAGAACGGCAGGCCACCATGCCCGATCGAAAGCGGACTGGATGTCCAAGGAGACTGCAATTGTATGCAAACCTTTGGATTTTTGGTGTTTGATGTGCTCAATGGCGTCGGATAGAGCATGGGCTGTTGAAGTGTTCTTTCTGAAGCCGTACTGCCGGTTATTGAGTAGGCCATGGGTTGCGGCCACATGGAGGATGCGCTCCGTTATCAACTTTTCCAGCATTTTACCGTATACGGCTATCAAGCCAATTGGTCTGTGGGCTTTGGGGTCGGAAGGGGCGTGATTTCCTGGTTTCGGTATTATGCGGAGGACTGAAAGCTTCCAAAATTTGGGGAAATATCCAAGTTGTAGACATCTGTTAGCGAATCCCGTGACGATCCCTGGGACGCACTTAAACACCGCTAAGCAGATATCTGAGGTCAATCCGTCGTGTCCTGGAGCCTTTTTGTGCGAGATGGCTTCCAACGCCTCCAAAACTTCTCCTTGGGTGAAGGGCGGGTCATCGTCAGCATTCGTTGGCGTCTCACAGTCCCGTCTCAAAGTGGCCTGGGTTGGAGTATCAAGTTCCGGTGGATCTGGAGGGTAGAAATGAGAAAGCAAGGCTTCCGCCGTGTCAGTACTGCATGAAGTAAAGTTCCCATCGTTAGTGCGAATGGTGGCTGGAGGTGGTTTAGGTTTTCCAGCCTTAAGAACGGGGTTTGTAATAGACCAGACTTTTTCTGCCGTCTGCGAACTGCAGAACTCCCTAAAGCTATCGCTGGATGTTTTTCGCACACATTCTGAGAACCTATCCTTAGTATCCTGCAGGGCCCTGAGCGCTTCGTCCTTTTCGTCCTGAGTGGAGTTGCGGGCAAATGTTATACGTGCGGATCTTTTCGCCCTGTGGAGTTCAGCCTGCAGCTCATCCAACTCTCTGGACCAAAAAGGCTCGGAGCCGGGGCGCCTGCCATAGCCCGTGCTGTTATGGGTCTCAAAGACCTCCTCGGCGGCTTGGTGAATGAGGGATGTAAAACGTTGGATGCAGCTCTCCAGCTCTTCCTCGCTCATTCGAGAAATCGATTCGGTTGAGATGCTGGTGTTGAATATGCTCGTGGTAACAGCTGCCCTAAATGCATCCCAGTCAACTCTACCCCTGGTAGAGTATCTACGGGTGGAGAAGGGGGCCGAGTTGGTGAGGTCAGAGGAGGAGGAAGAGCCGATGGAAAATTTGATGGCCAGGTGTTGGTTACCCCCCAGTGCGTGCGCATCCACGTTCCAATTTGAGACGGGGAGCTCAGCCGTAGTCAAAGTGAGATCGATGGCACTCTGCCGCACTCGAGCATGGGTCACGCATTCGAAGGTGGCAGAGCCATCGTTGTGGCAGGCAAGGTTGTTGTTAATGATGAAATCTGCTACTTTGGAACCCCTAGGATTGCATCGGTTTGTGCTGTCCCACATGGGGTGCCATGCGTTGAAGTCACCGGCTATGATGCAGAAAGTAGAGAGATCGGCAGGACGGGCGCACGCCGAGAGCTGGTCCAAGTAAGGAGAGGGGTCGACTTCAGGAGGAATGTACACTGAACATATTTGGAGGTTGGAGCCGCCGATGGAAAGCGATACCGTGGCTAGATCCGGAGTGGAGTGTTGGGTGACTAAAATTGCCCTGCAGTCAGTCGCATACCTGTCACGGATGTAAATGGCGGCTCTGACCTTGCGGTCAGTTGATAAGAGCTGATATGTTATGAACCCGGAGATGTTTTTGGCTGCATTGCTCTTGCCAGTGTAGGGCTCAGTAATGAGAGCAATCTGGGTTGAGCGGTGTCCATGCAGGTAACGCCCCAATTGGCAAAAGCTGTTAAAACTCCTGTCTGTATTAGCCTGGATTATATTCGTTTGAACAAAGTTAAAGGGAGGCAGTGAGGGAGAGCTCACAAGATTAGGGGAAGAACTACCAATATTACTGGCCATAATCAGTTTTATCCCGAACGCGTTGCAGCATAACCCTAAACCTTGGGCAATTGCTGTCGAAAGACGAGTGGTTAGTAGATATGGGTTTTGAGTTCTCCCTCCTGTTGTTGTAGTTATTGTATGCGGTGCAGTTTACGCACCTGGGGGGACCCCCCCCTCCCGTACAGTCCGAGTCGCCATGTTCCGGCTTACAGCATATTTGGCAGATTTTTTGGCCTTTACATGTGTTCATGGTGTGTCCGAAGCCATGGCAGCCTCGGCACTGCTTGAGCGGGGAGAAATCCTCCACGTGAACAAATGAGAATTCGATGTTCACCTTTCGTAGACCAGTGAGCTCCCGCCAGGCCCGCGGGGATACCCTAAAGATGGCATTATAGAGTTCTGGGTTCCGGTTCCTTCTTGTGAACAGCAGCCTGATGTCATCAGCTTCAGTGGTGGTGGTGTCGAGGTTCTGTTGCAAAATTAAGTTTGCCAGTTTGTCCTTATCATGAGACCCGTGAACGCCCTTGACAATCACTAAGGGCCGCAGCTTTCTCTCGCGCTCTGACCTCAATCCCGAGGTGGGTGGGGCCTCCTTGATCATAGTCTCGGCCGCAGTCAAGTGCTCCTGGTCGCCGAATGTCAGTTTTACTTTCCCCTTAGAAAGTCGAGACACCCTTACTGGTCTGACGCCATCGTGGTGCGTTGTGTTGAGGACCTTCTTCAGGGTGTCATAGATCTCGGTAGGGGGGGTATCACGTGAAGAGGAGACCACCAGGGCCGGCAAAGACGGTGCCGGCGGGGGGCTACTCGCCAAAACTGAGGCATACGTCTTTGCCGGCTTACTGGACGGGCCTGCTGCGTCAACGCGTGGGGGTCTCTCCTTATTGTCGCGTCTTTCTTGGAGCAGCATGTTTTTGACCTCTTTAACCTCTTGTAAGATCGTACTGACATCGGCGGCCATCTGGGTCTCGATCAGGGCTGTAGGAGGTGAGAGTTCAAGAGGGGTGTCGTAAATGAGTGGGGGAGTAGACTGGGTTAGCGGGGCTAACAGAGTGTTGTCTGTAGCTGTGTTTTCTCCGCCTGATTTCCCCCGCACATTCCTGATTATCTCTTCACACAATTTAACAATCTCCGACTTGCCCGTTTTCCTCAGAGATTGCTTATTTTCCGGATCCTTCATCAGTATGAACTTGATTCTTTCGGCGCAATGGGTAATGTCCTCAGCCATTCTTTTCGCTCCCGTGATTACATCGCAAGTTCTCTCTAAGCACACATCAGAGCCTTTGTCGATGTATTCGGTGCTATCACCAGTTCGCGGGGATGTGACATTCGAGGCTTCCCCCAAGTCGGGGCTGTTTCGGATCGAGCCGCCCTGGGCCGTGTCCAAGCTTCCACTTCCTGTCCCGGGTCCTTTGTGTCTTTTCTGTGGGGTAGTCGGTGGGGAATATATGAGTGGCATTTTTGAATTTAAAAAGGTCCCTGTGTACCGGCTCAGTTGCAAACACTAAGGTTAGGTTAGGTTTATATAATGAACGTCCAAATTTTTGAAGCGGAATGTATTTTATTAATTATTTTATCTGAGGCAGATAGTCCTCACAAAACTGTATGTTTTTAATCAAAAACTATGATCCTAACGTTTAAGCCGTGAGAGATATTCAGAAAAATATCGAAAAGTTAGGTTAAGGTTAGGTTAGAGGTTAGGTTTGAGGTTAGGTTAGTTAATATTTCTGAAACTATTGAAGCTATTTTAATGTTTGAATTAAATGTAGATAGATCTTATTAAAATCAATATAAAACCGAAAGAATAATGAAGCTAACTAGTATAATAAAATTATAATTAAAGAAATAAAATTTTTATGTGATGAACGTACAAATTTTTGAAGCGGAATGTATTTTATTAATTATTTTATCTGAGGCAGATAGTCCTCACAAAACTGTATGTTTTTAATCAAAAACTATGATCCTAACGTTTAAGCCGTGAGAGATATTCAGAAAAATATTGAAAAGTTAGGTTAGGGTTAGGTTAGGGTTAGGTTAGAGGTTAGGTTAGCTAATATTTCTGAAACTATTGAAGCTATTTTTATGTTTGAAATGAATTTAGATAGATCTTATTAAAATCAATATAAAACCGAAAGAATAATGAAGCTAACTAGTATAATAAAATTATAATTAATGAAATAAAGTTTCAAAAATTTTCAAGTTAAAAAATTGAATTTAATATTTATTTAACCTCGGACGGAAGCGTTTATAGTCTTAAAATAAGCGCGGCGCAGAGTTCTAATTATAATTAAAAGCAAAAATGAAATTTAACGAAAGTTTAAAAAGATATTGAAAAAATAGTGGTCAAGGTTAGGTTAGGTTAAAATGCGTACTTAAAAATGCTAGCCAAAAATCGAATTTTAGGGTTAGATGTATGCTTTAAAATTAGAAAGGTGCGTAATAGCTTAAAGAACGTTTTAGTAAAAACAGAATTGAAAAAGGAGCAAAGGAACGAAAGATACAATTTTTTCTGCAATTAAAATTTTATGAGAGAAATTACGAAAAAATCGGAAAATTAAAATTTAAATTCTGAGAAAACTATAGAAAATAGGGCAAAATTTAATAAAGAAGAAAGATGTGAAACGGTTAGCACAATTAAATAAAATTTTCAAAACAAGAATTTGAAAAAATGGAAAAAAGTTATGGGTAGATTTTAGGTAAAATTAAAGATTTTTTGGTGAAAAATTTTGAAAAACGGGAATAACTAAATGGATTTTAAAGATAGGTGAATGAAAGATATCTTAAAAAGAGCCTTAGGAACTGCTTAATTTAATTCAGTTAAGAAAAATGAAAAAAGTCAAAGATTGGATTTATTATAGATTTTTTAAATATTTTGAGGGTGAAAAAGTCTTCCTAAGGGTCGGATTTTCGACCTGTCTCAGTACAAAAGACATCAACGCGCAAGTTCGGTAAATGTCTTCTGTACTGAAATGTATGGAGAAAAATGAGATAATTAATTACAGGAAAACTATATTAGATAGGCCCATCGGGCAAAAACTTGATGTTTCGGAAAAAATCGAAAGATATTGTGGATTTTTTAGGTAAGCTTCTGAGCACTCTAGGTGTTTCAAAAAAGGCTTGGTTAGGTTAGGTTAGGTTAGGTTAGGTTAGGTTAGGTTAGGTTAGGTTAGGTTAGGTTAGGTTAGGTTAGGTTAGGTTAGGTTAGGTTAGGTTAGGTTAGGTTAGGTTAGGTTAGGTTAGGTTAGGTTAGGTTAGGTTAGGTTAGGTTAGGTTAGGTTAGGTTAGGTTAGGTTAGGTTAGGTTAGGTTAGGTTAGGTTAGGTTAGGTTAGGTTAGGTTAGGTTAGGTTAGGTTAGGTTAGGTTAGGTTAGGTTAGGTTAGGTTAGGTTAGGTTAGGTTAGGTTAGGTTAGGTTAGGTTAGGTTAGGTTAGGTTAGGTTAGGTTAGGTTAGGTTAGGTTAGGTTAGGTTAGGTTAGGTTAGGTTAGGTTAGGTTAGGTTAGGTTAGGTTAGGTTAGGTTAGGTTAGGTTAGGTTAGGTTAGGTTAGGTTAGGTTAGGTTAGGTTAGGTTAGGTTAGGTTCCTAGCTGTTAGGGAGCATTCCGAGAGGGCGGTGGATCGTGGGGAAGTGGTTGTGGCAGTCTCATTGGACATCAGAAACGCCTTCAACTCACTTCCCTTCGATATAATCAGGGAGGGACTTAGATTCCATGGCCTGCCTCCGTACCTTGTCAAAATGGTCGAGAGTTACCTCGTGGGTAGGGAGATAGTATATCCGTCCAGCGACGGTGGTTTGGTAACCAGGGAGATGGTATGCGGTGTTCCACAGGGCTCGGTGCTCGGGCCACTCCTGTGGAACATCGGATACGACTGGGTGTTGCGCGGGGTTCTCTTGCCTCGGATGAAGGTATTCTGCTACGCAGACGACACATTAGTCGTCGTCCGGGGCAAGACATTCGATCACGCAAGGAGGTTGGCGGGGGTAGGGGCATCTCTGGTCTCCGATCGCATCAGGGTGCTAGGATTGAACGTCGCAATTGACAAGACGGAAGCAGTTTGTCTCCATGGGCCACGAAGAGGTCCCCCAGCGGGCGCATCGCTGAGGGTTGACGGTGCTATTATCCCCGTAAAGCCATGGATTAAGTATTTGGGGCTGGTGCTTGATGGAAGGTGGAGTTTTGAGGAGCACTTCCGTCAACTAGCCCCAAAACTCGTGAAAACGGCCAATGCTCTTGGGCGAATTATGCCGAACATAGGGGGTCCGAGTGACAAGTGCCGAAAGTTGTTTGCCGGCGTGCTGAAAAGCATGGCGCTGTACGGCGCGCCGGTGTGGGCCGATCGTTTGAACGAGCACAATAAACGGTTGCTCCGAAGAGCCCAAAGAGCAATGGCCGTCAGAATGATACGCGGGTACAGGACGGTTTCGTGCGCGGCAGCTTGCGCACTCGCGGGTACGCCTCCCTGGGAGCTACATGCCCAGGTACTCAGGGAGGTGTACAGGTTCCGAACGGAGGCGCTTCAAAGGGGAGAGCGTCCTACCCTTGAGGAAGTCCAGGCAGAACGGCGGATGGCCGAGGAGGTCGAGCTGGAGGTGTGGAAGGAGCAGATGGGGACAGAGCGCTATGGGGGAAGGACGCTCGAAGCGGTCCGTCCATTAGTAGAGGAGTGGTGCTCCCGCAAACACGGGACGCTAACCTTTAGGCTGACACAGATATTTTCCGGGCATGGGTGCTTCGGAAAATATCTGTGTCGGATTGGGAGGGAAGCGTCCGCACAGTGCCATGAGTGCGGCGATGCGGAGGACAGTGCCCAGCATACCCTTGAGGTGTGCCCGGCCTGGGCTCCGCAGCGCAGCGCTCTGGTGGCTGTGATTGGAAGGGATCTCTCGCTGCCCAGTGTGGCCCGGGCCATGCTGGCCACCGAGAGATCCTGGGAGGCGGTAGTCTCCTTCTGCGAGGAGGTTATCCTGCAGAAGGAGGCATCGGAGCGGGTTCGCGAAGAGGAGGCTCATGCGAACCGGCTCCGACGCAGGCGGGTGGGCGTAAGGAGGAGGCGCTTTGCGCACCTCATTCCGCTTTAACAGGGACCACGCAGGTGATGGGTGGTGACCCATCACCGGCATTGCACGGTCCCGACCGTCTGGGGAGATGGCCAAACTTGCCCGGCCATCTCCCAACCGCGAGGGGCCCGGGTAGCCGGGCGAGCCACCGGGTCAGTTGGGGTGATTACCACCCATGGCCCCCCGTATGACCAACCGGTGGCGAGCGGGCAAGTGCCGTAGTTTTTTAGTGGGTATTCCCTCCTCCTGGGATTCCATCGGGCTGTGACCTGGTGGAATTACGGGAGGCAGTCGTGGAGGGAGCCGCAACGTTGAATGTTGCGGTCCCCTCCTGGCGAGTCCCACATGCCCCCTTCCCGATCACCAGCGGGAAGGGAAGCGCGTAAATGCGTTTTTCTACGGCATAAAAAAAAAAAAAAAAAAAAAAAAAAAAAAAAAAAAAAAAAAAAAAAAAAAAAAAAAAAAAAAAAAAAAAAAAAAAAAAAAAAAAAAAAAAAGGTTAGGTTAGGTTAGGTTAGGTTAGGTTAGGTTAGGTTAGGTTAGGTTAGGTTAGGTTAGGTTAGGTTAGGTTAGGTTAGGTTAGGTTAGGTTAGGTTAGGTTAGGTTAGGTTAGGTTAGGTTAGGTTAGGTTAGGTTAGGTTAGGTTAGGTTAGGTTAGGTTAGGTTAGGTTAGGTTAGGTTAGGTTAGGTTAGGTTAGGTTAGGTTAGGTTAGGTTAGGTTAGGTTAGGTTAGGTTAGGTTAGGTTAGGTTAGGTTAGGTTAGGTTAGGTTAGGTTAGGTTAGGTTAGGTTAGGTTAGGTTAGGTTAGGTTAGGTTAGGTTAGGTTAGGTTAGGTTAGGTTAGGTTAGGTTAGGTTAGGTTAGGTTAGGTTAGGTTAGGTTAGGTTAGGTTAGGTTAGGTTAGGTTAGGTTAGGTTAGGTTAGGTTAGGTTAGGTTAGGTTAGGTTAGGTTAGGTTAGGTTAGGTTAGGTTAGGTTAGGTTAGGTTAGGTTAGGTTAGGTTAGGTTAGGTTAGGTTAGGTTAGGTTAGGTTAGGTTAGGTTAGGTTAGGTTAGGTTAGGTTAGGTTAGGTTAGGTTAGGTTAGGTTAGGTTAGGTTAGGTTAGGTTAGGTTAGGTTAGGTTAGGTTAGGTTAGGTTAGGTTAGGTTAGGTTAGGTTAGGTTAGGTTAGGTTAGGTTAGGTTAGGTTAGGTTAGGTTAGGTTAGGTTAGGTTAGGTTAGGTTAGGTTAGGTTAGGTTAGGTTAGGTTAGGTTAGGTTAGGTTAGGTTAGGTTAGGTTAGGTTAGGTTAGGTTAGGTTAGGTTAGGTTAGGTTAGGTTAGGTTAGGTTAGGTTAGGTTAGGTTAGGTTAGGTTAGGTTAGGTTAGGTTAGGTTAGGTTAGGTTAGGTTAGGTTAGGTTAGGTTAGGTTAGGTTAGGTTAGGTTAGGTTAGGTTAGGTTAGGTTAGGTTAGGTTAGGTTAGGTTAGGTTAGGTTAGGTTAGGTTAGGTTAGGTTAGGTTAGGTTAGGTTAGGTTAGGTTAGGTTAGGTTAGGTTAGGTTAGGTTAGGTTAGGTTAGGTTAGGTTAGGTTAGGTTAGGTTAGGTTAGGTTAGGTTAGGTTAGGTTAGGTTAGGTTAGGTTAGGTTAGGTTAGGTTAGGTTAGGTTAGGTTAGGTTAGGTTAGGTTAGGTTAGGTTAGGTTAGGTTAGGTTAGGTTAGGTTAGGTTAGGTTAGGTTAGGTTGGGGTGCGTGCCAGACAACCTCCACGCGGTGCACCCTGGGCGCCACTGCTGTTGCAGTGGTGGCGAATAGTCTGGCGAGGTGGGACCCGGCCGGCGTCTTGGACGTTTCCGAGCAGCGGCGGTGCGGGTCGGAGTGTGGGGGCCTTATGTAGGCCCAGTGGTCTTCGGACGTTGGTCCAGGAACGCCGGAACCCCGTACGTGGTGCGGGGCCGGAGGCCGCCACTTTTAGTGGGGGCCGCGTGGAAGGACACCACTATAAAAAACCAAGGGGAGCCTATCCCCTTAAAAAGAGGCACAAAAAACTTATGATGGACAAATGTGAACAGATAGTACCTCAGGAGGGTAGGGACCGAAAGGAAACAGAATCCCTCCCGGCCACTTCGGTGGTTGGCAAATGCTCCACGGATTCTGGGGGGAGCAGCAAATGTTCGTTGGACAAAGCGCTGGGTCCGAAGAAAAACTGCGCCGAAATTAAACCACCTGGCCGCACAAGGTCGGGTATCCCGAGGAGGGCAAATACTTCCCTTTGTTTTAGGGAGGAGAAATCCCTTTGTTTGAAGTTCCACTGTGATAAACAACACGGTGATGATCCAAACCAGGGAGAGGAGGATAATGATAGCTCAATGGGAAATGTGGGGACTGTCAAGCAGACGGCGGTGGAAGAATCTGCTAATCCTGTAGAGAGCACTCAATCGGGACAATTGATTGAGGAAGTTGAAATGGAGGTTGCCACGGAGACAGCATCAGAGGCTGCCAAGGGGGTGACTAAGGCATTGGTCAAGGAGATGGCTAAAGGAGGGGCGGACTCAGTGGAAGATCTGGGGAGTTCCCGTCCGAAGCGGGTGATAAAGGAAGTTGCCAAGGCGGCTACAGCAGAGGCTGCTAAGGGTGCGGCTAAAGGACCCGCTAAGAGGGTGACAAGAGCGGCTAGCAAGGAGGCGTTGAAGGGGGCTATCAAGAAAGACGTGAAGGTACCTCCAAAGGCTAATGCTCAGAAGGTGGCAAGTACGCGACCAGCAGTTACACCTATGGCAACCGCAGGCGCGCATGTGGGAACTAGCACAGCCAAGAAACGTATCAAGGCTAGCAGCGAAGACAGTGTTGACCAATCAGATACCGATTGGTCCCCTCCAAGAAGTAGCCCTGAGACATTTAAGAAGGGGCCCCCGGCAAGTGTTAAGAAGGGTGCAAAGGTGGCAAAGCTTACGCACGAGGGCAGCGTGGAAGAGATCCTTGAGTCAAACTACCAGACGGTTTTTAAAGTCCTCAAGGACTTTGAATCAAGAATGGGTTCAACTAAGAAGACTGCCTGTGTGAATTCATTAAATATGTTGAGGGAACTGGTGGAAAATGGCACGAGTCAGGTTGAGGAGGTTCGGCGCCTGAGGGCCGAAAACCTTAAGCTCAGAGAGGAGATGGATGTGGTCAAGCGGGATCTGAAAGCTTTTAAGGACAGCTATGAAAAGAGCAACAAGGAGGTGGGAAGCTTAAGAGCAGAGGCAAAGAAACAGTCTGTGGTCGAGGGTAGGGTAGAAAACCCCATTGATGCCAACCAGATCATGCTCGACATACAGAGATCCACTATGGAGTTCGTGCAGAACCTGATGTCGACTAGACTCGAGGGCCTGGAGGTTGATGGCAGGCTCCTGCCTGGTAAAAGTTATCGTCCCCCACTAGGGGTGAACAAAAAGAATGGTGCGAAGGCCACGGCGCAAAAAGGGCCGAAGCCCTCATACGCTGAAGCTACAGCAGGATCGTCTGGTCCGAGCACAGGCCCTGAGGCACAGATGCAGGGATCAGATAATCTCAATCCCAATGAGAACAGTGGGGACTGGAATCTGGTTGGGAAAGGAGGTAAGCCGCAAAAGCCCAAAAAGCAGAACCAGAAGGCGAAGGCAAAGGCGCAGCAAGAAAAGCAGAATCCTGTTCCGAAAACGCCGAAGGGGCCGAAAAAGATAAAGTTAGCACCCCCTAACACTACAGCGGTGGTGATAACTATCTTGCCAGAAGCTGCAGAGAAAGGAACAACCTATAAAGACATCATTGGGAGGGCCAGGGAGGCAGTGAAATTAGAAGAGCTGGGGTTGGATCGGGTGCATGTCAAAACAACGCAGACGGGCGCTCGCATGATCGAAATCCCAGCTTCAGCAGGGGTGCAAAAGGCCGATGAAATGGCCACGAGGCTTCGAGCAGCGTTGGAAGGGGCTGCAAACGTCTCCAGGCCCGTGAAATGTGCAGACCTGCGCATTTCCGGGCTGGATGACTCAGTCACGGTGGAGCTCATCCAGGAGGCCATGGCTGAGAAGGGAGGATGTCCCAAAGATCAAATTAAAGTGGGACCCATCAGGGTTGGACCGGGGGGCTCGGGTGTCGTGATGACGAAGTGTCCTATGGCAGCAGCGAAGGTCCTTGTGGAGGCGAAGCGATTAATGGTGGGATGGAGCTGCGCTCACGTTAAAGTACTGGAGGCTCTCCCGCTCCGCTGCTTTAAATGCATGGCCGTGGGACACACGCGACAGATGTGTAAGTCAGAGGTGGACCGCTCCAATGTGTGTTACAGATGCGGCAAAGAAGGGCACAGAATTGCGCACTGTAATATGGAAATGAAGTGTCTCATATGCTCAGAAGCAAAGCTGCCTTCCGGGCACATTATGGGTGGTAAAAGCTGTCGTCCTCCACCTGTGAAGGCGAAAGCGTCTCCTAAACTTAGGGTCGATGAGGACGGGACCGGTGACGGTGCCATGGAGGTAGTTGAGATAGAACCTTAATGCCCAGACACGATCTCAACTTCCTCCAGGCAAATACAAACCACTGCGCTGCCTCTCAGGATGTCCTGATGCAGCACGCGGTGGAACATAGCTCGGATCTTCTGATAATCTCGGAACCTTATTGTGTGCCCCAACGCACAAATTGGGTAAGGGATGAGGATGAAACGGTTGCCATTCTGGCACCAATCAAGGCCTCCAACTCCCCCCCCCTTTCGGTTAGGGAGAGGGGACCGGGATACGTGGCAGTGATTTGGGGAGAATTCGCCTTGGTAGGCGCGTATTTCTCTCCAAACCGGCCAGAGAATGAACTGGCTCAGTGGCTCAACATGATGAGTGGGGTTGTCAGGCGGCTAGCTCCGTGGCAAGTATTGGTAGGAGGGGACTTTAATGCAAAGCATCCTGCATGGGGTTCCCCGGTCACCGACAGGAAGGGTGTGCTAGTGAATAACTGGGCGATGTCAGCCGGCTTAGTGATTCTCAACAGGGGCACAACTTTTACTTGTGTAAGGGGAACAAGGGGTTCAAGAGTCGACATCACTTTTGCGACGCCCGCCTTAGCCCCTAGGATAAAGGACTGGACAGTTCTAACTGAGCCGGAGACCCTGTCGGATCACAGATACATCCGTTTCAGGGTCTCCCCTAGGGCGGGAACACCTGCTGTAAGTGCACGTCCGGTGAGTGAGCTTTTCCCGAGATGGGCCGTTACCAGGTTCGATAAGGAACTGGCGGAAGAGGCTGCCTTGGTAGAGGCATGGTGCTCTGAGGCCCAGCAACCGGTCAGTAGTATCGAAGAAAGGGTGAGGCGGATCACATGTTCCCTCGTCGCAGTATGCGACGCAGCGATGCCAAGAGTACACGGTCCTCCTGAGAAATCCCAGGTGTACTGGTGGTCGGCGGAGATGGAGGTTCTTCGATCTGCTAGTCTCCGCGCCAGACGGGCACTGCAGAGATGTAGAAGACGACGCAGGCACCGTCCAGGGATGGAACAAAGGCTCCTGACGGCCTATATTGAGGCAAAA